>OX422215.1:470613698-471213698 GCA_949130495.1 Sambucus nigra | reverse complement strand
TATCACCTCTCATCTTCAGCCTTTTGCTCTCCCCCATTAGAGTGCATTCATATTACGAGGTCTCATTTAATGGATAGTAATAGAAAAGGAAATCAAATGGTAGACCTGTTAGAGTACCACCTTTGAAAACTTAAAGGTCCCTTTATACCATCCTTATATGAAAAGCAAATGACTTTTCCAAATTCAGTGAATAAGAAAATCCCAAGGATATTCTTGGGTGATAAAAGACCACTCCCTTAGTACATTGATCCCAAGACTTTTGCCAATTCCAGAACATTGCATGTATTTGAAGATTCCCAGATTTTAACCCATCTTGGAGCTCTGCATATCTAATTGTTGTATATTTTATGAAATGTCAGCTTATTTGGTTAAACTTTAGAGTCAATTTTAATTAAGACACATATGTTAAAAGTGATATGCCTTAATACCAATGTGTTCCTTGTAGTAAGGAGATTAAATTTGTATACTCACTTATTCAAAATAGTGAAATAATGAATGAAAAATTTGGACTTAAAGTGACACATTTGAGTTTAAGCTAGTTGGTGTAACAAAGTTAGTGGGGTTGTCCCACATTGGAAAAATGATAGAAATGCTTGGAGTTAATATACCCAAGTTATGGGACTAAGGTTTGGATGCCTTGGGTTATCCCAACTCTTTGAAGGGGAGATGACCTTTGGACAAATTTTAATTGACTTTGCGCTTTAAATTTTATTTTCTGAACCAAAAATCTTGAATAATTACGAATTAATTATGTTCCGTATAATTAATTATTTAAAAACACTATTGTTTTTTAATTATTTAAAAAACGCTTGCATTTTTTAATTAATTTAATTAAAACGTTAGAGAGATGCAACAGTTCAAACAGTCACATCTGTTTTGGGAAAAGCCATGAGTTGCAGCGCTTCACCACTTATAAAAGGGACCATATGTGCAGTGCATTTGAAAGATTAGAAAATATACCTGAATTCCCTACTACTATCCTTGTTCCATTCTTACTGTTTGAGAGAAATTCTCCATTGTTAGTTCGTGGGACTGTTGCACTGAAGTGCTTCTAGCAACAGTCGTTGACTTTTCGTCCTGGGAGGCAGACGCCCATTGAATTTGTCATCAACACCGTAGCGGGGGCGTATTTTGTCTTAAGGACAGACAGTTCAACTTTTGACTCGGTCAAAATTCTACAAGTGATTGTTTCAATCACAAACTATATGTTCTTTTTATCGCCCTTTACTGTTCTATAGTAAGTAAGTAAGTAAGTAATTTTAATTACTGTTTATTTATTTAGTGATATATATATATATATATATATATATATATATATATATATATATATATATATATATTCGTAATCCAGTAGACAACAATTTTAAGACATAATATTTTTTGTGTTTTCACTAAATAAATAAATTTCTTAATTGAAATTAGATTGGTACTGTTTTACTTATTTTATTTACATACTAAAACGTGTTTACATTAAATATCTATTTTGTTACAATTTTAATTTGGAAAAAATTTCTATACATTTCATAAATTGCTTTTTTGTTATTCAATAACAAAATAATCGCTACTGAATCCTCTGAAAATGTGATGTCTGTTCCACAAATGATGTGGCGGTTAGTATTCCTAATACCGTTCCGACTCATTTAACTCATGGAAAAAAACCCGAAAAGTTTAATGATATTGATTTCAAACGTTGGCAACAAAAGATGTTGTTCTATTTAACTACCATTAATCTTGCAAGGTTTATTAACGAAGAAGCTCCTATGGTTAATGAAAATGAAACGGATAAGACAACTTTGCTAGCTATAGAAGCATGGAAGCATTCAGATTTTATTTGCGAAAACTATATCCTTAATGGATTGGACAATACACTTTATAATTTATATAGTCCAATCAAAACCGCTAAATTATTATGGGAGCCTTTGGATAAAAAATATAAAACCGAGGATGCCGGCATAAAAAAAATCATGGTCGGTAGATTTATCGAGTATGAAATGGTTGATTCAAAGACTGTCATAAGCCAAGTCCAAGAGCTTCAATTAATTTTTCATGAAATACTTGCTGAAAATATGGTCATGAGTGAAACATTTCAAGTTGCTATTGTAATTGAAAAATTACCTCCTTCTTGGAAGGATTTCAAAAAATTTTTGAAGCATAAACGAAAAGAAATGGGACTTGAAGATTTAATTTTTCGGTTAAGGATAGAAGAAGATAATCGTAAATCTGAAAAGAAAAATGGTAACCATGCTATGTCTGCAAAAGTAAATATTGTTGAGGATGGACAAAAATTCAACAAAAAGAGGAAGCACAAACATGAAGGCACAAGTCAACAAGGCGGTGCTAAGAAGCTCAAAGAAAAATGTTTTAATTGCAACAAAGAAGGTCATAGGGCCAAGGATTGTCGCAAGTCGAAAAAACAAGAGAACTTCAAGAAGAAAACACCACAAGCCAACATGATAGAAGTTGATGCATTATCCGACGATGTTTCCAATGTTTCTCTCTCTGTAGTTGTATCTGAAGTAAATTTGGTGGGTAATACTAAAGAGTGGTGGGTTGATACTGGTGCTACATGCCATGTATGTTTCGATAAAAGTATATTCACAACCTACCAACCAATTGCAAATGGAGAACAATTATTCATGGGAAACTCCTCCACCTAGAAGTGCCTGACATTAGAAAGAACCTTGTTTTCGGTTCCGTGCTAAGCAAGAGAGGATTTAAGATAGTCTTTGTTGGAGACAATTTTGTACTAAGTAAAGATGAAATGTATATAGGGAAAGGATATATGTGTGATGGGATGTTCAAATTGAACGTCATGACTGTTGTACCTAAAAGTAATAATGAGAATAATAATATGATATCTTCTGCTTATATGCTTGAGTCTATGGACATATGGCATGGTAGACTTGGACATGTTAATTTTAATACTTTAAGTAAATTAATTCACTTAGAATTAATACCTAAATTTAGCATTGATACAAGTCACAAATGTGAAACATGTGTAGAAGCTAAATTAACTAAAACACCTTTCCATTCAATTGAAAGGAATAGTGAACCTTTAGATTTAATTCACACCGATATATGTGATTTAAAATTTGTTCAAACTAGAGGTGGGAAAAAATAATTTATTACCTTTGTGGATGATTGCACTAGATATTGCTATGTCTATCTTTTAAGAAGCAAAGATGAAGCAATTGAAGCCTTTAAGAAATACAAGATAGAAGTTGAGAATAAACTTGGTAAAAAGATTAAAGGATTAAGAAGCGATAGAGGTGGTGAATACGAATATCCTTTTAAGGAAATAAGTTTAGAGAATGAGATTATTCACCAAACTACCGCACCTTACTCTCCTCAATCAAATAGGATTGCAGAACGTAAAAACTGAACTTTAAAAGAAATGATGAATGCATTATTAATAAGTTAGGGATTACCCCAAAACATGTGGGGGCAAGCATTGCTTTCAGCTAATTACATTCTCAACAAATTGGTTCATAAGAAAACAAATAAGATACCCTGTGAGTTGTGGAAAGGACGCAAGCCTTCCTACAAATACTTAAAGTGTGGGGGTGTCTTGCAAAAGTACTAATTGCTGAACCTAAAAAGGTAAAAATTGGTCCAAAGACTATTGACTGCATATTTATTGGTTATGCACATAATAGTAGTGCATATCGATTTCTTGTGCATAAATTTGACATTCCTGAAATTCATGAAAATACAATCATAAAATCTAGGAATGCATTATTCTTTGAAAATATATTTCCTTGTAAGAATACACAAGAAACACCTTCTAACAAAAGAATGTTTGAAGTTACAAATGGTGAACCTCAAAATATCATTGAGGAAGAACCGAGATGTAGAAAAAGAGCTAAGAGTTCAAAATCTTTCAGTCCAGATTTTCTAACATATATATTAGAAAGTGAACCTCAAACGGGCTCTTTCCACTCCCAAAGCCTCATATTGGAAAGAAGCTATCAATAGTGAAATTGAATCCATTTTGCAAAATCATACATGGGAACTGGTGGACCTACCACCAGGGATAAAACCGTTAAGATGTAAATGTATACTCAAACGAAAAATGAAAGTTGATGGTACCATTGATAAATATAAGGCTAGACTTGTAGCTAAAGGATACAAACAAAAAGAAGGAATAGATTATTTTGACACCTATTCACATGTTACAAGGATTACATCCATTAGAATATTAATTACAATTGCAGCAATACATAATTTGGAAATACACAAAATGGATGTTAAAACGGAATTTTTGAATAGTGAATTAGATGAAGAAATATATATGGAACAACCAGAAGGTTTTAGATCTCCTGGAAATGAAAGGAAAGTATGTAAACTTATGAAGTCATTATATGGGTTAAAACAAGAACCTAAACAATGACATGAAAAATTTAACAATGTCATGAAGTCAAATGGTTTCAAAATAAATGAGTGTGACAAATGTGTTTACATAAAAATCACTCAAGCGGGACATGTGATTGTATGTCTATATGTAGATGATATGCTAATAATTGGTAATAATAATGTTATCAACTACTAAACAAATGTTGACTAGTAGATTTGAAATAAAGGACATGGGATTAGTTGATGTCCACTTAGGAATTAAAATTATTAGAACCCCTCAAGGAATTAGCTTATCTCAATCACATTATGTTGAAAAAATACTTCAAAAGTATAATAAATATGAACAAAGTCCAGTGAGAGCGCCTATAGATCCAAGTCATCACCTCCTTAAAAATAAAGGTGAAGGTATATCTCAATTAGAGTATTCTCGTATTATTGTAAGTTTGAAGTATTTATCAAACTGTACTCGACCTGATATAGCATACTCGATTAGTAAGCTCAGTCGATATACGAGTAATCCCGAGAAAGATCATTGGAAATCCTTGGTAAGAGTTCTTCGATATCTTCAATACTCCTTGGGGGATGAGTTGCACTATGAACGATATCCAGTTGTACTTGAAGGCTATAGCGATGCAAATTGGATATCTGACTCAAATTATTCGAAATCCACAAGTGGATATGTATTTACCCTTGGAGGTGCAGCCGTATCTTGAAAATCCTCTAAGCAAACATGCATTGCAAGATCCATGATGGAATCTAAATTTATTCCTTTAGATAAAGCTGGGGAAGAGGCTGAATGGCTTAGAAACTTCTTAGAGGATATTCCAATATGGTCAAAGCCCGTGCCACCTATCATTATACATTGTGATAGTCAATTGGAAATTACTAGGGCTGAAAATAATAACTATAACGGTAAATCACAACATATACGTCGTCGACACCATACCGTTAGATAATTGCTCTCAAATGGAATTATTTCTGTTGACTATGTAAAGTCAAAGGAAAATATTACGGATCCACTAACTAAAGGTATACCTGGAGAGCAAGTTGCAAGTTCATCACGTGGAATTGGCCTAAAGCCTGTAAAATTCTAAAGAGTGGTCTTAATGGAAACCCAACCTAAATGACTGGAGATCCCAACAAATAGGTTCAAAGGGACAACCTAATTATGATGACTCAGTTTTCACTGAGAAATAATACTTTAATTACTTCCTCCCATTCCGAAGATGAGTCAGTGCACAAACTGCCGCGTGTATAAGGATGAACTATGTTTTTAATGATTTCTATATCTTGAATGTATAGGTCAAGTGGGGTATAAGCAGGATACTCTTTATAGAAATCACCTATATGAGTGAGAAGGGGCTGCTTCTATGAGAATAATGAAGGCTATTTCTCTAGCACACTCATGAAACCAGAAGGCGTCCAAGGCCAAAATGAACACAACAATGAGAACCATTAAGGTTGGAAAGACATTGTGTGAATACTATTGTCTCAGTTTACACAAATGATCGATCAATTCAAGACATCACGTTCATTGATTGGCTAGTAAGCTCAATAGTATCTCACTAGGAAAGATTCAAAGCCACAAGCTATCTTTTTCGATGCAATGTTTCTTCCTAGAACAACTCTCTCTTTGCATCTATATTCATTTGATTCTTCCAAATTTCATTCAAGTGGGGATTGTTGTATATTTTATGAAATGTCAGCTTATTTGGTCAAATATTAGAGTTAATTTTAATTAAGACACATATGTTAAAAGTGACATGTATTAATACCAATGTGTTCCTTATAGTAAGGAGATTAAATTGGTATACTCACTTGTTCAAAATAGTGAAGTAATGAATTAAAAATTTGGACATAAAGTGACCCATTTGAGTTTAAGCTAGTTGGTGTAACAAAGTTAGTGGATTTTTCCCACATTGGAAAAGTGGTAGAAATGCTTGGAGTTAATATACCCAAGTTATGGGACTAATGCTTGGATGCATTGGGCTATCCCAACTCTTTGAAGGGGAGATGACCTTTGGACAAATTTTTTAATTAAATTTTTTGGACAAATTTTAATTAACCTTTGGGCTTTAAAATTTATTTTCTAAACCAAAAAATCTGGAATAATTACGAATTAATTATTTTTCGTATAATTAAATATTTAAAAACACTGTCGTTTTTTAATTATTTAAAAAATGTTGTCGTTTTTTAATTAATTTAATTAAAACGTTAGAGAGATGCAACTGTTCAAATAGTCAAATCTGTTCTGAAAAAAACCATGAGTTGCAGCCCTTCATCACTTATAAAAGGGACCATATGTGCAGTTTATTTGAAAGATTAGAAAATATACCCGAATTCCCTACTACTGACCTTGTTCCCTTCTTACGGTTTAAGAGAAATTCGCCATTGTTGGTTCGTGGGACTGTTGCACTGAAGTGCTTCTTGCAATAGTCGTTGACCATTTCATCCTGGGAGGCAGACGCCCATTGAATTTGTCGTCAGCACCGTAGCGGTGCCGTATTCTGTCTTAAGGAGAGATAGTTCAACTTTCGACTCGGTCAAAATTCTACAAGTGATTGTTTCAATCACAAAATGTATATTCTTTTTATCTCCCTTTACTGTTCTATAGTAAGTAAGTAAGTAAGTAAGTAAGTAAGTAAGTAAGTAAGTAATTTTAATTATTGTTTATTTATTTAGTGATATATATATTTTTTTCCCGTAATCCGGTAGACAACACTAATAAGCCCCGTTAAAGGTTATATATATGGAAATTTTACACTTCCGTCCTTATTCATTTGATATCTTTATTATTCAAATACATATCTTACTGCTTCTGCTACCAAAATCTAAATTAATCTCACTCGGATACATACTTGGTTTCTTTGTCAGACCATTTCATATTCTCGAGCACCTGCAAATTTTTTAGTGCAAATATTATCAAAATACGCGTTGAATTTTTCAGTGAATTTGTCGAAGACATAATCACTGGGACCTTCAAGGAAGAGGCTGATTTGTAAGTCATATGAATAAAGAACTTCGTTGGTGGAGGTGGTGTTGTTTGAGAATGAGGGTAATGACAATGTTTTGTTTTAATGAGCTTCTCATGTTAATGGTTTGGAATTGTATGAATATTTTTGATATGATCCATTGTAGTAGTCATTTACTTTTTTTTTTCTCTCTCCTCCCATGTTGTTTACACTTTTATGATATATGGTTTTGAGGGTGATGGTGATGATGATATTATATTTTTTTGTTTTGTTTTGTTTATGGTATCTAAGTAACCACATGTCATGCATATATGTTATGATTTGATTTTATCATAAGAAAATTTGTATACATGTATAAATAACAATTGGATTATAAAAAGGTTGCTTGATATTTATAGACGTAACTATAAAAAGTTTAACTTTCTTCTTGCATCTTTGTATTAGAGACTATATACACACTATTGAAAATTTTTGCCCCACGTTTTGGGTCTCAGTTTGTTGTGTTCGAATCATGTTATTTCGATATTGAGTCTAAAATATTATAATTTCATAAGAATTTTTAGTAGATCAAAATATAAACATTATTTGATTAAATATTCATAAAATATTATTTAAACAAGTCAATTTGTCATTTTTTGGTTATTTGTGTTTGAGGCTAACATGACCATATAATAGTCCGGCTTTGCGGATTGTCTTATTTTTGGTTTCGTGTCAAGTAGTTTTATGTTGATGTAAAAAAAAATGACATCTCTAACTAAATCTTATCCACTAAACACAATCTGTGCTCAATTGAACAAAAAGAACTCTAAAAATTTACAATTACTATTTTGAGCATGAATAATTTCTTTAGTTGTATTTGGTTTAACTTTGTAGTGTACTCAAAATGCATATGGTATAATAATTAAATATAAAACAACCATGCATCGCACATGTGCTCTCTATATCGCCCATGCATCGCACGGGCTATATGCATCGCACGGGCTATATGCATCGCACGGGCCATCACACATGTGCTCTCTATATCGCACATGTGTTCTCTATAATGATAATGATACCATATATTTAAGGCAAAAACAACTATGATAAGATCTAAATCGTCGGTCGGGCAATTATGTTTGTGAAGCTTCTTTGACAAGAAGCATATGAAACAACTCTTTTTAACTACATAAGAACGTATCACAAACCAGTATACATGTGTCTCAATAAATGTTGTTGCATTCCCCATGCTCGCGTAGGATAAGCAGAAGTGACAAAGTAGGATGAGTTTTCAACTCAATATAAGTGTATTGATAAATGTTATCCTTAATGAAGTGAACCCAATTTTGAATATGATGGGTAAGAGCTAATATGAAGTAAGACTAGTTGTAAATCTATGCAATGCGCGAGCTAATCATTTGTGATAATCGCTTACAAATAAAAAAGTTACACTTGAGGTCAGTAAAAGGACAAAATAATAAAAGAAATTAAGATATATATGCAAATCATTTTCTTAATTTCACAATTATAAAATTAAAGAGTGTTAAATGGATTGATCTAAATTTGAATGTTCTTATCATTTAATCATAACGGTATAGAATATATACAGGTCATTTAAAGAATTGTATGAAGTTAATATAAGAGAGAGTGGTGACGATTGTCATCGTATTTCCTTTTGTTCCCATAGACATTTTTGAACCATGAAGACATAAAATAAATTTTACAATTTCTTATTTAGTTACAGTGCAAAACATAAACCAAAATCTAATTAGAATATCAATAAGCTTCAACTTTGAAGCAACTTGTACCCCTTTTCTATGTATAAAAATTGAAATCTAAAATTGAACGTCATCTCTAGTTTTAAAACATAATAATTCTATACGTAAAACCAATTGTCTCAATATATGAAATTTCCTTTTGGACATCATCAAAACCATTACACAGACCAAAATGCCACTAAAATAATAAAAAATGACAATATTGCCACTATACCATATATCACTTGTCCTCTATTCATAATCGTATAGAACATATCCAGGCCATGATTGCTAAAACCCACACAATACTTCTTGAATGGAAATGAAAAAAGAAAATAAAAACTTTAAAGTTTATCATCATATAATATTCCCAATACTGACAAAATTTCTACTAGACAAAAAGACCCAGCCATGGGTTGAACAAAATTCTGAGGATCGATGTCTATGATAACATTTCATTAAATAAGTCCTCAAAAAATATCCTAATGGACCACCATTCATTTTTGTTAACATAAGAACCTTTCCTTAAGCACCCACTCACTTTTGTCCATGATGCTTAGAATTTTTATGAAACTCTTCATGAGAAATTTAAAGTGTTGGTCCTATCAGCTCTATGAAAATTCCTCAAACACGTCTTCACTCTATTGTCCATCAACCGCAAAACAATGTTTTAAACAAATGCTTTGATAAGATCAATCCGAACAGAATCACACATATGGTATGGGGAGAAAATGAAAACAGATATAAGTTGAGATTGAACAAAAGGACTTAAAAGAGTCTCAAATAGAGTCCTATTTGTATGTACACAATAAATGCCAACAGTCATAAAGTATTCTGAATTGAAGAGTTGAAAGATACATTGAACCGTATAGAAGAGAGGAAATGAATGGAATGGAGGGATGTTTGGCAGTTGATAACTGTTTCATTTTGTGAGAAATGAATAAGTTATCAACGTACAAGGTTCGGATGAGAGAAACAAAAAATTTATTTGATGTGCCACGTGGATAACCTAAATAAAGAGGAGTCTTTTAAGTCTTATATAGAGTTTGGGTAATGCTACAAACACAACTCTCAGTACCAACCCACTATCGATTGTGCTTTAAATGCATTGTACCATCATGGGACCTATACTTTAATACATGGGACCTACACTTTTGTACAATTATTTAAAACACATTCGGTACTTGGTTGGTACTAAGAGTAGGTATATGTATCATTATTCATAGAGTTTTATAGTATACTAATTTTGAGCCCCGCGCGATGTACGGGCGCTTTGTAGTCATCATCGTATAACCAGAGATGCTCTCATATGATAATTTTGTTTCGAAATAAAAAGGTAAAAATATTGACAGTAATCTGTTTGATAGTATCATCACCTTTTGATAGCTTTGTGGGAGTTTTCAAGTCCATATTGAATTTTAAAAAATATATATTTTTAAAAGTTATCTACAGCTTTGATCTAAAAGGAAACAGAGAAGAAAGGGAACATACTGCTTCTCCTTAACAAAGACTTCTTTGTTATCATCAAATAGACATAATGGACATTATGTTGAAAAATATACAAACAGGTAATTGTTAAGTCATCTTCCACATATTTCAAAGCTATAACAAATCAATAAATTAGAAAACATAAAATTGACTATCCTCCAAGATATCCATCTTGATAAAGTTGTTGTAAAAGAGGACAAAGATGGTTAGGATGTTGAAAGAATGAAGTATCTAGGTAAAACATTTATAAGGTTACCGGCCTTTAAACTCTCGTTCTTGGAGGTAGATTATACATATGGTACAATTTGTGGGGAGTAATTGAACCAATCTCAAAACCCACCACAACTGAGATGGGACGGCAGTCACTGAACCATGGCTAAGAAGGAGGATGCCCCATTCCCTCCCCCATTAGAGGAACCTGCATTTGGTCTTTGGTATTGTATCTTGTAAGCCATCTTTATTTCCTCTTGAGCATCTTCATCATCATCATCCTCGTTTTCATCTTCGTCTTCCTCTAGATCTAGATTATCCCTGTCACCAAAACAGATGAAACACTAAACATGGATGCACATGTATGTGAGTTAACACGGAAGCCATATAGCCTCCTCTAGGGTTTTGGATATTTGTGGAATGGGAAGGTTTTGGTGAACCTTACCTATTCCTTTGTTGATTTGCGTCATGTATATATACAAACACACAAAGTTTGAAAAACTCTTATGTAAGAAGATGAATAGTTGTACAGTTAATGAAGGGACAAATGGATAATAGCAAACAAATATTGAAAAAATGGGTAGATAAATCGTTCAGCCATTTGAAAATTAGAGGATGGATGAATCAGGTGGGATAATTTATGTAAACCCACGTTTTGAAAAAGGAAGAAATCTATATATATGTGTGTGATCGCCCACATCACGCCTCCCTTCTCATGGGGTATTTTTCCATTCTATACAAGCAACCCTCTCATTCCCTCCCATTTTTGTGAATCATCTTTGCCTTCACGGTTGAATTAAATGCAAAAGCCTATCATACATAAACAAACATATATTGTTATTTATCATCACTTTATAATAACAATAGACATATTATATAGTATATACAGAGTGAAGGTGGAGGAAGAAGGAAAAAACAACCAGGCTTTTTTTTTCTTGGTAGATGGGCCTGATTGGCGAGACCTATGAGACTCGTGAGCTAGCTCTTTTCTACCACTATCTATTGTCATACTCCCCATAGCTTTAAACCAAGCCCTACGAAAATTTACTACATTAAAATTGAAATTTATAAATAACAGGGGCGCCACAAAACTAAAAGACCACGTAGACACAATATAAATAGGTTTGAAAAGGATTGAGTCAATATATATATATATATATATATATATATATACAGTCAGGCTCTCCAACATACGTTCTAGCAACATATCCTTTTTTTAAAATAGTAAAAAAATAATTTTGAGATGATTTTTTTAGATGGGTTCATAATATTTCAATATGCCCCTATATAAAAAATCAACTGAAAAAAATATTGTTTATTATTTTAAAAAAATAGGTAAAAAAAATGACATTTTTTACTCTTTAAAAGTGTCAGTTTTTTACCTATTTTGTAAAAATATCAAAGCACATTATTTCGAGCTGAATATTTTTATAGTGGCACACTGAAATATCATGAACTCATATAAAAAAATCCATTCGAAATTATTTTTTTACTATTTAAAAAAAATAAGTATGCTCATAGGTATGTTTAATGAGGTATGTTGGAGAGCGTGCCTCTCTCTCTCTCTCTATATATATATATATATATATATATATATATGTGTGTGTGTGTGTGTGTGTGTATGTGTGTGTGTGTGTGTCTGTGTGTGTGTGTGTGTATACAAACATACACACACATAAACACACCTACAAAAAGAAAATTAGTTAGCCATATACAACATATTCATAAAAAGTATTTTAGGGTGAGTGAGATAGAGAGAAAGACAATACTTCTTTTCAAGTACCTCTCTAAAGAAATAATAATTGTAAAAGCTAGCAGCCAAAGTAAAAGTAAATAAAGGAAAAAAATCTCAAATCAAAGAGCGTGTTTTCCATTTATCTCCCATCTCTCTCTCTCCCTCTTTAAGGAAAAGCAACTTTTATTTTTTTTCAATATTTACAATAAAGGTAAAATGTCTTCTTGATCGAACAGTTTTACCTATAAGTTTTGCGATTATTTTTCTTAAATAAAAATTATTTTCTGAATGTTGTCACAATTGGGTTCTTCTCTATTATTTTTTAATATTCATAGAAGAAATGTGATTTGTTCATTAGGTCTACGATGATAGATGTCTTGTATATGAACATCAATAACATAGTTCTTTTAATTAAAAATGATAAAAAAAAATAAGCTAACAATGTGAGACCTAAACCCCAAAGACTATGAAATCAAGTCTTGAAAAATCTAATAAAGTTAGGGGTGGGCGCTGTCCGGTCCGGTTCGAATTTAGGCCAATTTTAGGACCGGACCGAATTATTCGGTCCTATATATTGTTTGACCGAATTTGGACCGAATAATTATCTTAACCTATTTTATCAGTCTAGGCTAATTTCGGTTCGGTTCGGTTAAAAAATCGGTCCAAATTTTGTATATTAGATGATTTTTCTAAACTTAAAATTTCTTATACAACTCATTAAAGGACTGAAATAATTTTAAGTAGGGGTTTGCAACAACTTTAAGGGGTTTGCAGCAGGTAGTTAGTATACAATATACAATAATTGAAGAGAAAAAAAAATTCAACTTGTTCAATCAATAAAATGTACACGAACAGAAAAAACCGAGCAGGTATACATCCACAGAACCAGCATTATATCTACTGTTAGCAAACTAAAATGGCAAGTACACATAAAAGGGGATTCAATATTTTTCTACATATGGATAAAACAAAAACCATAAGGAGGACATGTATATCCAGGTAAAGTTGTAAATGTATATGGAAACAAACATGTCATCTAGGCAATAGAGTAAACTGGTGCTCCCAACAAAAGATTACTAGATTAGTTTGGTAAGAGCATCTGCCATCCAGTGGTTCAATCAGAATTTAAAGATTGCTATAGTTAGCAGTGTTGGCCCTAAAATCCCTCCCCCTTTCACACGTCATTACATTCATCTTTGATTTCCACATAAATATGCCAAAAGTGGTTTTGTCATCGCAAAAAATCAAAGAACGAACAGAAAATCAACCCATAAACAAATACGGTACCTGATTTGTCTCTGCAAGAGTAGGTAGTTGAGGAGAAGATGGTTCCATGGTGTTGTTGAGAGAGGGGAGAGAAGGTTGTTGAATGTTAGAGATAGGAGAGTAGGTCGACTGAGCTGAGAGAGAGAAAGAGAGAGAGAGATAAATGGGTGGTGAATGAAATGTTAAGTTAAGAATAGGATTTGGTTTTGGGGCCGGATGTTTTAGTTTAACAAAACATGAGACTTAAAAGATAAATGGGCCAGGTCTTTTAATATATATATATATAAATAGGTAGTGTAGTAAATAAATGGGTCAGTCCGGTACAGACCGAATTTAAAAACTTGTGGACCAAGACTGAATCGAAAAATCGGGTTAGTATTTTTTTGGACCGATTTAGGACCGAATTAAAAAAAGATCGTAAAGATAGGGTCGGTCCGGTTCGGTTCAATCGTTCCGATCGGTTCGGTCTATTTTTTGGCCACCCCTAAATACAGTAAAAAAAGAAAAAGAGTTAAATAAGAAACAAACGTTTTTAAAGTGCAAATGCCCAATTCGATTGAAAGAAGACATGTTGGACGAAGGAGAAAGATTGGGAAAAGAGGTAAATGGAAAACCCCATTCACCATCCGTTTCTCTTCTCTCTTTTTCTCTACTCTCCCCACAATCTGTTACGCAGCCCACCCATTTCTTTTCACCATTTGTTTCTCTTCTCTCCTTTTTTGGCATCTTATATACTTCAAAAGTTAAAAAAATGAAGCAAAGGGAATTGGGAATAGGAAGTGAAGGGTCATAGAAAAGGAGAAAATCCCCCATTTATGTTCCCAAGATTTTTTCCCCATCAAAATACAAAGAACGTTTCTGAGTAATTGTTTCCCAACTTAATTGTGATGCCACGTGGAAAATTCTCTAAAGAGACACCAAAATTATATTATGTTATTAGATAAAAGATAATACCTGAATAAGACGTTGATAATAATTCGAAAGTCTAAAAAAACTATGAATAACGATAACATTATCTGATTTGTCCAAACATAACACTACTTCCACCTTAGCTGGATCCACTACATATATTGAACTAAACCAACATGGTTCAAGAATTCATCATCTTCAGTCCATCGGTTAAACTTGTATATTTTCGTGTAACAACCTAGGCTTTTGAGCGACCATTTTATATTATTTTGCCTGATGGGCTAATTTTATAAAATAGGGGAAGTTGGAGTAAATATTATTTCTCGTGAGATTTAGGGATAATATTTACTATGTTTTGTCTATTTATCGTGTGAGAAGGTACATAGCATTTTATCGTGTATTATTACGTCGCTTTATGTCAAACGACGGTTATGACTCATATTTAATTTGGAGTATAATTAGTGAAATAAAATGAAACTTGGAACATAAAAATAGTTCACATTTCTTTGAATGCCAAAATAGGGGGTACGGTTGTTTTTAAAATAGTCGAGATAGTCGAAATAAGTGCCAAGTTGTATTTTGGAGTTTCAGGCACTTTTAACGCGTTATGGCTCAATTAAGTGGTTACGAATCATTTTAATGGTGTATTAGCAATTAAAGGAGGGCATTTATGTTTAAAGACCCGTTTAAGTTCCCCCACCCCTTTTCTTTCTTCATTTGTGAGAAAAGCCAAAGGAGGGAGAGAGAGAGAGAGAGAGAGAGAGAGAGAAGAGAGAGCTTGGGAGAAATGGAGATAAAGAGAGAAAATAAAGATTTGAGGCCGGAATCCGTTGCTACCGGAAGAGAATCCGAGACTACAACCTCGAGGCAAGTTTCTTACTTGCTAGATGTTGTTTTAATGTGATAAATTGCATGTGAAGTTAAGTTTTGGAGATTTAAACCATAAATTGGTTTTTGTTGATTTTGATGATTAATCCCTAAATTATTGGTTTTAATTTGATTTGAGGATAAATTACTAGATATTAATGGTGGATAAATTAATTGGGTTGAATTGTTGTTGTTGATATTGGGACGAATCAAGGGGTTGGAGATTTTGGGGTTTTAGGGTTAAAACAACCCGTAGCCTAACTTGGAAATTCTGCAGGACCGAATCGATTCAGCCCTAGCAAATCGATTCGATAAGAGAGAAAGTGTCAGGTCTGAGTCGACCGAATCTATTCGGACCATCCAAATTGATTCGGGGTTATGCAGAATGCCAGGGTCTTCTTGACCGAATCGATTCGGACACAGCGACTCGATTCTCTTTTGGGAACGAATCGATTCGGCCAGGGCAAATCGATTCGGAATCCCTGCATTTTTGGGATGTTTTTCAATTTAATTTTTAGCCCTTTTCTTTCAGATTCGAAGTTTAGGAACCTTCCTTTGGGAAGTGATGTGGATTCCTAGAGGGTTGTTTTGGGTAGACTAATGCCCTAGGATTAAATGGGATGTTTAGGCTTACCCTGAGGGCTAGTTTGTGTAAGTTGATGTCCGAATGATATATGAGTTGACAAAAAAGATAATTTGAAGATAAAATGTTAATGTGAGACATTTAGGAGACACTCATTGAGGGATATCCATTGTAATGGTTTATGATATTATATTGAAGTCTTGGGAACTAGTTGAGGTTAATGGCACTTCGGGTCTTAAGTCATTAACAAAATATGACTCTAAGAATAAGAAATGAATATTATCTAATGTTGTACTAATAACTAAGTAAAAATGATTTTGAGAATGTAAAAACGGATGTTTTCAAATGAAAAGGAAGATGATTTTCGCAAATGTTAAAAGGTATGGATACACACCCTCTCTAAATCGCTATCTTAAGGGAAGTTCGCGCGCAGGGTGGATATAGTCCCTAGGCCATATGAGCGTTTGTTGTATATTTTTCTGCGATGGGTAGGTAATTTCGAGTGTGGTTATAACTACCCCGCAGGCATATGGCCGCTTCCCGTCATTTCGATAGGATCCCAGGTTGTCTAAATGATAGGCCCTAGAAGATGATAGCCATTTAGTGGCACACACAGTGGGGAAACCCGGATGGGCGGTCTTAGAATCGTTATATATGTGTAATTATAACTATTCTAAATCAAGTTGGACTTGATGTATGATAAGAGCCATAAAGAGCACAGTGAAATGCTGTAAAGAGCATGATGAAGTGCCATAAAGAGCACGATGGAAATGCCATAAAGAGCATATGATGATGATTATATTGCTGTTAAGGAAGATATTTTTACAAAGTGTAAAATTGAGATAAAATGGCACAAAGAGCATAAAAACTATGATTATATTTCCTAATAATGAATGGAATTATGAAATGAATTAGTATACGATGAAATTGATTGGTAAACATTTGATAAAATGTTGTACCATTTATATATTTCTAAAGAAAGAAATGGGAATTATGTTTTGATGGTGAATGGATATAATTATGTATCCTTGAGTAGCAGTAGATGAGACCTCTCATTTATATATATATATATATATATATATATATATATATATATATATATATATATATATATATATATATATATATATATATATAATATTGGGCCAAGGGTCTAATGTATCTCGATGATCAGCCTTGCCTAGTAGTAGTGTATTGGGGGGGGGGGTCCTTGTTTGGATTTTTCTTTTCGAGACACCCCACGTGGGAATAAGGGCATAGTTTTGTGACTGGGGAGAAGTTAGCCTTTAGTACTTGGATTAATTAGGACAGGGCCTAATGTATCTCGACGATCAGCCTTGCCTAGTAGTAGTGTATCGGGGGGTGGGGGGGGGGGTCATTGTTTGGATTTCGCTTTGCGACACACCCCATACACGAATAAGGGCATAGTGTTGAGACTCGGGAGAAGTTAGCCTTCTGTTCTTGATTTAACCTGAGCATCATTAATATTGCGCTAGGTTGCTTTTAGACTGAGAGGTGAGAAATATTATTGTTAACTGCGAGAGAATTACGCACTTAACTCTCATGCATTTTATTCACATGGGAATCATATCAAACCGGGACCTGACCCGTCTATATTTCTTGTTTCTGTGCATACTCTTTGCTGTTACAGGTGCTCTACCGCATGGACACCCGTATTTACATTTCCATTCCGGTTGTCATGGAGCTACGGCATATAGCGGATGTTGTAGGTTACTTATTTAGTCGCTTCTTTGCCTTGCACTCTAGTTGTGCTCAGTTGTTTATTCGGACATGTTTGTCCAATCATTGCACTTATTTATTATATTGTAAATATTGAAATTGTAATACTCAGTGTAACTATTTGTATTGGTTTGTTCACCGACAGCTTATTCGGTGATTATTTATGATATTGTCGTTCTTTATTTATTGATTTTTGATATCTACCGTTTTCGCAAATGGGATTGTCCAAGTGTTTTATTTTATTTACAAATTTTCTTTTTATTAATAGTCCATTTTCTAAAATGATTGGTGGTTATCTCGTACTGTTATTTTAATCGACAGTGATGCTGAGAATGGACCATCTATGATTCCTGTGATTATTAGAGTATTGGGATGGCCACCTATTATTTAAGTATGCAGGTTGTCACAGATGGTATCAGAGCATTAGGTTCTAGAGTCCTGAGGAATCTGTGCGGATGTATTTCTCTTTCAGCGTTACTTCTGATTTGATATAAATCCTTAAGATTAAGATTGTTGATTTCTCTTGTGAGTCTCGTTCTTCTGTTATGCTATGAGAACCCCAAAAATCTTCCGTGTGTTCGTGTGTGACTAGTAAATTGTCAGATGATGGGCATCAAGGGAGGTTGTCGTGAAGGCGTTGCGAGACGGTATTTCTTTAGAGGTCGCTCTAAAGCGGCATCAAGGGAGCTGTAAGCTATAGTCAGGGATGTGGACCGCTTTAGAGGTCGCTCCCTTATGTATCATTTTCTCATATTTCTACTATGACTACTAAGTACAGTAGAGATGATTTTCCATGTGCCGCTGCCAGCAGAAAGTGGTACCAAGCTTGAGATTCCAAGCGATGTCAATCTAAAGATTGAGAAGTCCTTAATGAGGACCACATGTTAAAGTTCAGTTGGATTGGAGGAAGTGTAATCTCATTTAGTGAGAATATAAGGCCCGAGAGATTGTCCTAGGGAGGGACATAGAAGTGCCCAGGTGCGACGATTGGGGTAAAATCTTTCACCCATAGGAGAAGTGGTGTTCATGAGACCCCATCGGTGGACCTCCACCCGGGGAAGACTCATTGAACTAAGACCTTGGAGCTTAGTATAATGTTCTCTTTACTAAGGGAAGTTAAGGGAACTACGCGAGTGATCGCCAAGGTAGCTAGAGAAGGAAGTAGTTTGGTTCGGGTACGACTAGAATGATGTGTCGGAGAACCATTAGAATGGCCAAATATTTGCCATGAATGTTGGTGGGAATTTCCACCGTAGTGGAAGGTGGAGTTTTCCTTATGTTAAGATGGAGTAGCATTGTATTTACCCTAGATTCGGGTGTGTATATCGAGATTATGGTAGTATATCTACATGGCTTCCATGATAAGGAAGTTCTATATTTTCTTTCACTCGTTATGGGGCGAGTGCTGATATGTGTGGTATGTGCTACTTGTATTATATGTAATATACGAGTAGAGATGTTCTCGGATTGGTTGGTGCAATAGCAAGCGAATAAATTGCGAGGCTATCCTATTTCTAGTTCTAGGGAAGAGCTAGTTGTTCTATAATATCTCACCTAGATATATGATTGAGACTTTATATAAATGGTTTACGGTGTGTAGGCAGTTTTCATTTTTCATTTGTCTTACTTTATTCCTTCTTTTTGATTGTTTGCTTGCTTTGTTTACTTTACTTGTGTATGATGTTGCCTGATCTCCACGACCAACAAGTTAAGGGGATTGTGTTGGAGGGGTTCCTTGTTTGGATTTCACTTTTACGAGACGCTCCACACATGAACCTTAACGACGTTGGGAGTGGAGAGATGCTGCATTTTATTTTCTTTTATGTTCTTCTTTTTCTTTCTTTCTATTGGTTAAGTGTTGGGTTGGAAGTTTAGCCAATAATCATGTAAGTGAGTGATTAAGGGCTAAGTTGATGTGCGAGATATGAGCACTATGATAGTTTTTCCTCTGATCGATGTGGGGAAGACAAAGGTATGGAAGTCAAATAGAGACTTATGTTTATGCCTTATTGAGAAGGCCATCTATAAAAGATGTATGTATGTATATTGGGATAAAGTATTTGGAGTGCCTTATAGAAAGTAAGAGCTCGATCAGTTAAAATTTTTATTTTTTCTGTTGTAGTGGTAAGACTTAGAGTTAGGATTAGCGATCCCGATCATATGTCTTCGATCGTTACTTCTCGATGACCGACGATGCGAGGTAGTAGTGTAACGGGAGGGTTCCTTGTTTGGATTTTGCCTCGGCGAGACGTCCCACACATGAAACCGAGCGACTGTCGGAAGTTGGGAAAGGTCTTGGACACTAGGGATCTAGTTAGGATTATAGTTATACGACTCGATTAGGATAGATAGATTGACCTTAGTTTTTTAGGACGTAAGGCCCTTAGGGCATGTAGCATGGTTTTACGTAGGTGGTGAGGATTTGACCACAATAGGTTTGTGGGTTAACTCTAAGTGGGATTTAGTCCCTAGAACGAGGAAGTTTAGGATCTTGAGTGATTCGGAATGTTAGGCCATTGTTGGAGGGGCTTTTCTGAGATAGAGCGTTACGTCGGTAACCTATCTTCAGAGGAGTTGAAGTATGAGCTGACTTTTACTTCTACACTCATGTTGTTATGATAGAGAGTGAATTCGATGAACGAGTCCTTGCCAGGAACGGGAAATATTAATTCTAGCGCATGAACCCACTGTTTATGCGTATCATAGACTTAAACTCCATGAGAGGTATTATTCCCTTCTTGACATAGACTTCGTAGCGGTAGTATTCCCTTTAAGGAATAGAGGCACTACTTCCTGGGCAGGAAATTTGTCTTCTCACAAGCAAGAAGTTGGAGTTCGTGAGGGACTATCGATTGTATATCCCCTTTTGCTAAGGAAATGAGGATGGGTTAGTAGATGCGCCGAGTAGGGAACCGTCGGAGATTAGGGAAGGCACGGTATGCCAAGTAAAATGAGCTTCACCGAGGGGACGCTATAGTAAGAGCGTTCATATCCGTGATTGATCGACTCACCTACTAGTGTGAAGAGACTAGTGGTGGGATGAGTAATGATGGGAGTAGTAGTTTGTAGGGATCGAAACCTCCGTACAATTGTTCGGATAATTTCTTGTAAGTAGGGTGCCGGGATTTATAAGTATCTCCTTCCGTAGTAGAAAGGTAGGATCGATGGTTGTAGAGGAACGATTAGGTGCTATGTTAGAGCAAGACGAAGGTAGACTAAGATCGAATGATGATTACCTTAGTCCGAGCCCAATAGGGATGCCATTTTATTTACCAAGGGGTTTGTTAGGAATGATATAAAGATAGTTTAGTAAAGTATACCTTTATATGGTTATACTATATGCCTGAATTTTGAGGGAAAAATTCCCTTCTAAGGGGGGGAGTATGTAACAACCCAGGCTTTTGAGTGACTAATTTATATTATTTTGCCCGATGGGCTAATTTTATAAAATAGGGGAAGTTGGAGTAAATATTATTTCCCGTGAGATTTAGGGATAATATTTACTATGTTTTGTCTATTTACTGTATGAGAAGGTGAATAGCATTTTATCGTGTATTAATACGTCGCTTTATGTAAAACATCGATTATGACTCATATTTAATTTGGAGTATAATTAATGAAATAAAATGAAACTTGGAACATAAAAATAGTTCACATTTCTTAGAATGACAAAATGGGGGGTGCGGTTGTTTTTAGAATAGTCGAGAGAGTCGAAATAAGTTCCAAGTTATATTTTGGAGTTTCAGGCACTTTTAACGTGTTATGGCTCAATTAAGTGGTTACAAGTTATTTTATTGGTGTATTAGCAATTAAAGGAGGGCATTTATGTTTAAAGACCCGTTTAAGTTCCCCCACCCCTTTTATTTCTTCATTTGTGAGAAAATCCAAAGGAGAGAGAGAGAGAGAGAGAAGAGAGAGAGCTTGGGAGAAATGGAGATAAAGAGAGAAAATGAAGATTTGAGGCCGAAATTCGTTGCTACCGAAAGAGAATCCGAGACTGCAACCTCGAGGCAAGTTTCTTACTTGCTAGATGTTGATTTAATGTGATAAATTTCATGTATAGTTAAGTTTTTTGAGATTTAAACTATAACTTAGTTTTTGTTGATTTTGATGATTAAACCCTAAATTAATGGTTTTAATTTGATTTGAGGATAAATTACTAGATATTAATGGTATAGAAATTACTTGGGTTGAATTGTTGTTTTTGATATTGGGAAGAATCAAGGGTTTGGAGATTTTGGGGTTTTAGGGTAAAAACAACCCGTAGCCTAACTTGGAAATTCTGCAGGACCGAATCGATTCGGCCCTAGTGAATCGATTCGATAAGAGGGAAAGTGTCAGGTCTGAGTTGACCGAATCGATTCAGACCATCCGAAACGATTCGGGGTTATGCAGAATGTCAGGGTCTTCTTGACCGAATCGATTCGGACACACCGAATCGATTCTCTTTTGGGATCGAATCGATTCGGCAAGGGGGAATCGATTCGGAATCCCTGCATTTTTGGGATGTTTTTCAGTTTAGTTTTTAGCCCTTTTCTTTGAGATACAAAGGTTAGGAACCTTCCTTTGGGAAGTGATGGGGAGCCCTAGAGGGTGGTTTTGGGTAGACTAACGCCCTAGGATTATATGGGATGCTTAGGCTTACCCCGAGGGCTAGTTTGTGTAAGTTGATGTCCTAATGATATAGGAGTTGTCCGAAAAGATAATTTGAAGATAAAATGTTAATGTGAAACATTTAGGAGACACTCCTTGAGGGAGGTCCATTGTAATGGTTTATGATATTATATTGAAGTCTTGGGAACTAGTTGAGGTTAATGGCACTTCAGGTCTTAAGTCATTAACAAAATATTACTCTAAGAATAAGAAATGAATATTATCTAATGTTGTACTAATAAATAAGTACAAATGATTTTGAGAATGTAAAAATGGATGTTTTCAAATGAAAATGAAGATTATTTTCGTAAATGTTAAAAGGTATGG
Organism: Sambucus nigra; assembly: GCA_949130495.1. Lineage (NCBI taxonomy): Eukaryota > Viridiplantae > Streptophyta > Magnoliopsida > Dipsacales > Adoxaceae > Sambucus > Sambucus nigra. The sequence goes on along the minus strand of OX422215.1, from coordinate 471,190,862 downwards.
ATGCACACCCTCTCTAAATCGCTATCTTAAGGGAAGTTCGCGCGTTGTGGTGAAGCCCCCTGACTAATGAATGCAGGGTGGATATAGTCCCTAGGCCATATGGGTAGGTAATTTCAGGTGTGGTTATAACTACCCCGCATGCATATGGCCGCTTCCCGACGTTTCGATATGATCCCAGGTTGTCTAAATGATAGGCCTTGGAAGATGATAGCTATTTAGGGGCGCACACAGTGGGAAAACCCGGACGGACGGTCTTAGAATCGTTATATATATGTAATTATAACTATTCTAAATCAAGTTGGACTTGATGTATGATAACTGACATAAAGAGCACAATGAAATGCCGTAAAGAGCATAATGAAGTGCCATAAAGAGCACGATGAAAATGCCACAAAAAGCATATGATGATGATTAATTTGCTGTTAAGGAAGAGATTTTTACAAAGTGTAAAATTGAGATAAAATTCCACAAAGATCATAAAAACTATGATTATATTTCCTAATAAGGAATGGAATTATGAAATGAATTAGTATACGATGAAATTGATTAGTAAACATTTGATAAAATGTTGTACCATTTATATATTTCTAAAGAAAGAAATGGCAATTATGTTTTGATGGTGAATGGATATAATTATGTATCCTTGAGTAGCAGTAGATGAGACCTCTCATTTATATATATATATAGAGGCACGCTCCTGTGCACACTAAGTTTGCACATTACTTTTTTAAAGTAGTAAAAAAAATATTTTTGAGTGCTGGCGCACACCAATTTTTTTATGTGATATTTTAACATTTCAACGGACTCACATAAAAAATTTAACTGAAAAAAACTTTTTTTGCTATTTTTAAAAAATCGGTCAAACTTTCGCAGTTTTTAAAGGGCTTAAAAGCATAGAAAGTTTGACCGATTTTTTAAATCTAGCAAAAAAAGTTTTTTTGAGCTGATTTTTTTTATATGGGTTCCTTGAAATGTTTAAATATCGCACAAAAAAAATCAACTCAAAAATATTTTTTTACTACTTTAAAAAAGTAATGTGCAAACTTAGTGTGCACAGGAGTCTGCCTCTCTCTCTCTCTCTCTCTCTATATATATATATATATATATATATATATATATATATATATATATATATATAATATTGTGCTAAGGGTCTAATGTATCTCGATGATCAACCTTGCCTAGTAGTAGTGTATCGAGGGGTTCCTTATTTGGATTTCACTTTGCGAGACACCCCACGCATGAATAAGGGCATAGTATTGTGACTGGGTAGAAGTTGGCCTTTAGTACTTGTATTAATTAGGACAGGGCCTAATGTATCTCGACGATCAGCCTGGCCTAGTAATAGTGTATCGGGGGGGGGGGGTTCCTTATTTGGATTTCGCTTTGCGAGACACCCCACGCACGAATAAGGGCATAATGTTCAGACTCGGGAGAAGTTAGCCTTCTGTTCTTGATTTAACCTGAGCATCATTGATATTATGCTAGGTTTCTTTTAGACTGAGATGTGAGAAATATTATTATTAACTGCGAGAGAATTACGCACTTAACTGTCATGCATTTTATTCACATGGGAATCATATCAAATCGGGCCCTAACCCGTCTATATTTCTTGTTTCTGCGCATACTCTTTGTCGTTATAGGTTCTCTACCGCATGGACTCCTGTATTGACATTTCCATTCCAATTGTCATGGAGCTACGACATATTGCGGATGTTGTAGGTTACATGTTTAGTCGCTTCTTTTCCTTGTACTCTAGTTGTGCTCAGTTGTTTATTCGAACATGTTTGTACAAGTATTGCACTCATTTATGATATTGTAAATATTGAAATTGTAGTACTCGGTGTAACTATTTGTATTGGTCTATTCACCGACAGCTTATTCGGTGATTATTTATGATATTGTCCTTCTTTATTTATCGATTTTTGATATCCACCATTTTCGCGAATGGGATTGTCCAACTGTTTTCTTTTATTTACAAATTTTCTTTTTATTGACAGTCCGTTTTCTAAAATGATTGATGGTTATCTCGTACTATTATTTTAATCGACAATGATGCTGAGAATGGACCATCTATGATTCCTGTGATTATTAGAGTATTGGGCTGGCCACCTATTAATTTAGTAGGCGGGTTGTCACATTTTGCATAAAGAATGTGCTCGCGCAACACCTGAAGCATAATACGAATATGACATTCATATTCCTCGATATTTCTTAATAAATGCGAATGTCTTCAACAAATACAACTATGAACTGATTACGACATTGTCAAAAATCATCATTCATTAAATCCACGAAGGATACATGTGTGGTAGTCAACCTAAAAGGCACGATGATGAATTGTTTGTGACATTAATGAGATAAAATAACGATTTTAATTTTTTATTCTTTGAGGATGTGTAATTGGTCATACCCTTGTCACAAATCAATCTTGGACAAGATGAAATCACTACAACAAAACTTACATTTAGCTGTGATTTTCTAACCTACAAAAAAACAAATTCGTGGCTAAATATCAACATCTGCTACGAAATTAATTTCATGGAGAAAAACATCATCTTTAGCCACGAAAATTTAAATTTCGGTGACAATAGATCCCCAAAAGGCTGGCTCCCGCACATGACTGTAGGGGCAAATTATTTAGCAACGAAATTAATATCATTAGCAACGAAATTATTCGTAGTAGTTGATATTTTTTTTTTCAACGAAAAAGATTTCGTGGCCTAATATTTAAGTTAGTGGGCAATGACTTGTTTTGTGGAAAAAGGTAAATTTTTTCTTAACACCCATCGTACGATTTCGATCAATGCTTTCACAAACCGCTCCAAAATTGGAACAACCTTTGAGAGACATCAAACCCACGAATGTCTAAGCTTTCAAAACCCTTGTTTCAGGTACATTCTCTCTGTGTGTGTGTGTGTGTGGATTCATCGTCGCGAACGTACACTTGTATAAGCACAAACAAACCCACAAACGTCTATGCACAATTTCGTTTGTTCTTTTTGCTAATGTTTTCACAAACCTAATCAGGTACATATTTTGTGTTTTGTGTTTTGTATTTTTTGTATAGGGTATTGAAATTTATGAAGATATTAATGTTTTGTGTATATTGTAGAATGTTTTGTGTATATTATAGCCTCTTTTCGATTGGTATTATAAAAAAGTTAATTGGTGATAATGATAAATTTCAATAGAAATTAAAGAAGATTATTAACAAAATTCTTCTTTTATGCAAATATATGGATGTTCAATTTTTGCATTGTTATAGAGAAGATAATATAGTTTCAGATTCTTTATCTAATTTGATGAATGTCAATAAATCGGGCTTGCCTTCTCTAAGAATGCAGAAAAGAGGATATATCGTGTGCATTTTGTATTTCATGGGTTAATAAAGGCGACCTAAAATCATTTTTATATTTGTTATGTGTTGAATTTTTTTTTAATAACCCCCACCCCATTAATATTTCTATCCTCTTTATAGTAAGATCTTGATAATATTTTGTTTATGTTAAATTTATTGGTGCATAACTATGTATTTTTATTATTTTAGATATAGACACGAATTTTTACTTTTTAGGAAAAATTAATGTCAAATATTAATATAGTATAGTCAAAATGATTTTTATTACTTACATTTGTAGTTATATGCCATTATTATGCTACCACCATTTGTTTTGGCTCCCCAAATTATGATACATGTTATTTTTATAAAACATTTGTAGTATATTTAACACTTTTTGCAGAGCAAGAATTTTCCAAATTTCCATGCCTATTGTCTAAGCTCAATTTGATAAACATTCTTTGTTTACTCAATTATATAAATTAGTGTACTAAACCATTGTTAGGACCTATTTTGTAAGAATAATATATAATTTATTTATTCCAATGGCTCATACCTTTGAATTGTGGATTATAATTTCAAGCTATTTACTACGACTTTGTTTAGTATATTACTAGATCCCACTTGTTTTAACTAATTTTTTTCTACTTCTTAACTTTCTACGCACTGCATATGTAGCATGCTAGACCAATAGGTAGTATATATATGTAGGAAAAATTTAGTAAGATTGACGAAATAATTGTTAATTGTTTAATTGTTAATGTTGCGTGTTACTTTTTTATTGATTAGGGGACTTAGTTCTATGTAGTGGGAACCTAATTATAAATGTTGTGTTTTGACTTGAAGGCTACCAATATCCTATAGTTTGATGGATATTGATTAGTGATTATGAATAAACATATTCTGTCTTATGCTCTTGAATCTTAGACGACAAAAATATTATATTAAACACTAAACTAACATTTAAAGTGTTTGATTTTTCATGTGAATTAGATGGATAAGAGTTGTCTGCACGAAACAAATAGATTTTGTGAAAAGTATGTCTTGGGTGTTAGATCATTTATTCAATTTGCGAAGGATCATATGGGACCTGACATTTTCATTAGGTGCCCATGTTGCAATTGTCTTAACATCGATCTCAGAAATATTGATGAAGTAGAAGATCATCTTTTATTAAAATGTATTTGTACCACCTATACCTAATGGACATATCATGGGGAATCTTCTAAAGATATAGTTCATGATGATGTCAATGATGACAATGATGATAATGCTGATGTCGATGGTTTGATGGATAATAAAAATGAAGAAGGGGATGAGATGCGAAAAGTGTTGGAAGACATGCTAAAAGGGTTTTTCTTTAATGCTGGTTCAACTGGAGTGTTTGAATCTGGTAATACTCCTAGGAAAGTTGGTGTCAGGGATGAGACAAATTTTAACAAATTATTGAAAGATGCAGAGTGTAAATTATATCTTGGTTGCACAAATTTCTCTACAGTGTCTTTTCTCGTGAAGTTTCTCCACTTGAAAGTGATTAATCACTAGAGTAATAAATCACTCAAGTTGTTGCTTGAATTACTGAAGGAAGCTTTCCCCGACGGTGAGATAGTTCCAAAGTCAGGTTATGAGGCAAAAACATGTTACGTGGCTTGGAATTAGGATACATATCGATTCATTAATGCAAAAATGACTGTTGTTTGTTTTGGAAGGAGCTTGAAAATAAACATGAGTGTCCAATATGTGCAGAGTCTAGCTGGAAGGTTAATGATGATAGGGGTAAACGTATTCCTCACAAAATACTTCATTACTTTCCACTAAAGCCAAAACTCCAAGGACTGTTTATGTCGAGAAAACGGTTGATGATATGAAGTGGCATAAAGAAAAACGTGTCAAAGATAATGTATTGAGACATCCTGCAGATTCTAGTGCATGGAAGGATTTTGATGCGGAGCACGAGTGGTTTTCTCAAGAACCTCGTAATGTAAGGCTTGGCCTAGAAAGTGATGGTTTTAACCCCTTTGGTAATATGCACAACTCATACAACATGTGGCCAATAATACTTATGTCATTTTTTATGATGTCGTTATTTATTCCAAGACCTCTGGCACCAAGTAAAGATATGGATGTATATTTACGACCATTAATTGATGAGTTGAATGAGTTATGGGAAGTTGGTGTAGAAACATATGATGCATCCACCAAAATGGATTTTCAGATGCATGCGACAATTTTGTGGACTATAAATGACTTTTCGACATATGGTACTTTGTCTGGTTGGAGCACTAAGGGTTATATGGCTTGTCCTACGTGTAACAAAAATACTTCTTTGAAAAGAACAAGAAGTAAGATATGTTATATTGACCATCGCTGATATCTAGATCCCAACCATATGTAGAGGAAGAGTAGAAAATGTGACGGTAAGCAAGAGCTCCAATTACAGCCCATGGACTTAAATGGGGATACTTTTTTGCGATGATTGAATCTTGTCAGTGATTATATACCGGGGAAACATTCGGGTAATAAAAAGAGGAAACGTACGCCTGAAGAGTTAAACTGGATAAGAAAAAGCATTTTTTTCAACGAGAAGAGTTAGTAGCACAAAAGATCGATATGGAGAATCAACATGCAATGCTAGAGTCTATTCTACCTCAATAAGTGGAGTATGATAAGTTGATTAAGTCGTTGATTGCATCACATTACTCATCTTCCGAACGATGGTAATCTAGACATCCTTTAGTTTTGCTACTCGTATGCTTTTAAAATGTTCACATTCATAATCGATTATTATCACTTTAATTATTAACTTTCGCTCATCGTTATAACTTTTTCATGATAAAGACGAATCAATTCCCACTTTATTTAGCTAATGATATTGTATTCTCTTAATTGCAGATTTGATTTGATAAGAAGTTATTTTTGAGGCGCTATGAACTTTTGACATTTGCAAATGGAATAGGAGACTTCTAAGTCCTTTAACTAGTATAAGTTATTTTTTTGCACCATGGATATTTGTCGGGGATGAAATGTGGGATAAGTTTTGTATTGGAGTTCTATGATTGTAGCATAAGTGGACAAAGCCTAATAACCATCATGTTCAACTTTGACGAGGAATGAAGATTTTATGCAAATTCCAATACAAAAAATATTTTTCTTTCAAATATTTTCTCTCTTCTCTCTCTTTTTTCTCTCAACTCTCAAGTCTCTCCAAACACTTCGAATTTTAAGGACTAATATTCCTTTTATATGCCCAACGAATGATCCAGAATGTCAGTTTGAAATAAAGGGCTACGATCAAGTCTGAGTTAAAAGGTTGAGATCTAATGGATGATAAACGACCGCACAAAAATGAAAGTTAATTGGTTAAAATGTGACACACAAGGATCAACTAAGGAGACATGCAGACCTTTGATTATATTGATCTAACGGTTGACATTTGGTGAGTCGAAAACACATGCATCCCTATAACAGAATCAAAAACTCGTGTTTTGAAGTTTATAAAAATCCAATTTTGTTCCACAATTGTTTTTGTCGGTTTTGAATTGTACCCAATCCATATTTTATGAACTTTTAATATACAAATTTTTAACCCAAAACAACTTAATAATCATTTTAATTATTTCAAAAATAGATTTTAATTGTTTTAAAATTCCTAAAAATTATAGAAAAATCATTTTAATTACAATTAATACACAACTGTCACTTATGATATGAAATTCAATCGTATGAGTTGTGAGTGTGTTCGAATGCAACATTTGTGACTGATTGAGGAGTCTTTGGTGATGTTGAGGTGCACATGAACAGTATATGATGTAATTAAAGGAGGGGATCAAATTTTTCAATATTTCCAAACTAGATGAGGCTCCTATATAGTGCAGACTCAAATGAGTCAACTATATAGTGTGCTTCAATCTACCCCTTTGGAAATGAGAAAAAAAAATCTCCTTTGAGTCAACTAGACTCGTAAGGATAAAAATAAGAAAAAACTTATTCCTATACAAAAATTCTAACTACCCCATTCCTAGAAATCAAAAATTACATGACTCAACAATGAACAGACCAATGCCCTAAGCAGATTTGATGGTTTTGATTTACTGAAAAAGATTATAGCAACTAATGGCAAAGATCAAGAATTAGCCAAGTTTTGCAATAATTGTCCCGAGGCACTCAAATATCTCTCCCCCATTTTGTCTCAATTGGAAACAAGGTGAAAAATATGAAATGAATACAAACAAACACGGTAATCATCATTCTATCAACCTAAATCATACAACGGGTCACCTCCAGGGTCTTTTACACAAAATAGAGATGGGATGTGTTTTTTGTCATTTATCAAACGACGGTGCCCTATATCCTTAAACACCAATTATAAGCATGATAGTTACCGAAGGATATGATTGGAGATAGATAGATAATCAAGCATAATCATATAGATGGAATTACTTAAAGATTCAAAACGTAAATTATCCAAAGGTTTGGTGAACAAATCAGCTAGTTGATGTTGAGTGGGTAAGTAGTTAATCTCGAATTCTTTAGACTCAGCAAGTTCATGTATAAAATGATGTCTAATTTTAATATATTTAGTACACGAATGTCGAACAGGGTTTTTAGAGATATTAATCGCCCTTTTGTTATCGCAATATAAATTCAATTTTTCTTCATTAATGTCATAGTTGCTAAGCATTTGCTTTATCCATAATAACTGAGCGCAATAACTACATGCTGCTATGTAATCAGATTAGGATGTGGAAAGTGATATGCAATTCTTTTTTTACTGCTCCACCCGATTAAATTGTTACCTATGTAGTAATATGCACCGAAAGTCCTTTTGCTGTCATCTGAGCAGCCGACCTTGTCAGCATCGTTATACCCTGCAGGTGTGCTTATAGTGTCTTTTGTGTACCATATACCTTAGTTTATTATTCCCTTAACATATTTGATTATACATTTAACACATAAAAGGTGACATTCCTTAGGTGCACTTTGGTAAGAAGCGCAAACAAAAACAACGTACATGATATCAGGTCGAGAAGCTGTCAGATACAGTAAACTACCTATCATACTTCCATATAGTGTATGATCTACGAGTTCCCCATTCTCATCTTTGGATATTTTTGTGGAGGTACTCATGGGAGTCCTATCAACTTTAGCATTATTTTGATTGAATTTTCTAATTAATTCAATTGCATATTTAGACTGGGATATAAGTAAACAATCATCTTTTTATCTAACTTGAAGACCTAAAAAATATTGAAGCTCCCCCATAAGTGACATTTGGAATCATCCATGCATAATAGTTGAAAAATCTTTAACTTGAGCCGAAGAAGTAGATTCAAATATAATGCCATCAACATATACTTAAGCAATTAAGACCTGTTTATTAAAATGTTTGACAAATAATCTCTCTTCAAATCCTCCATGTTGGAAACCTTTATTGATTAAAAAAATCGAAAGACGTTCGTATCAGGCTTGAGGGGATTGCTTTAAGACGTATAAAACCTTTGTCAATCCAAAGACGTGGTTGGGGTATGAGGATCAGTAAAGACTTTGAGTTGTCCAACATAGACCTCCTCCGTCAAAATACAATTTTAAAAAAGCAAATTTAACATCCATTTGATAAAGTATGAATTTTAAGTGACAAGTTATGGCTAAGAGTAAGAGAACAGATTCAAGGCGAGTGATCGGGGAAAAGGTCTCCTCAAAATATATTCCTTCAACTTGAGAGTATCCCTAAGCAACTAACCTATCTTTATTTCTAACTATCATCCCTGATTCATCGGTTTTATTTTTAAAGATCCAACAGTGACACTAACATTTTTATTTTCTGTCCTAGGGTCAAGATTCCACACATCATGACTCTTAAATTGGACAAGGTCTTCGTAATAGCCTCAATCCAAAAGGAGTCACTAAGTGCCTCATTTACATTCTTTAGTTCTAAAAGAGAAACAAAGCACGCAAAATGGGTCATATTACGTAAATGGGATCGCGTTTGCACTGGCTCACCAGAGTTACCAACAAAATTGTCAGTAGGATGATCTTTAGAAACCCAATTAGGTACTTTAGGGGTCTCGGCCAGTAAAGGGTCATCTATCTCTGGAGAGTCATAAGTAAAACTGTTTTCAGACTCTTCCAATAATTGATCCTTGTTTTTTACTCTCGAGATTAGTGTCACTCACTATCACATTTATCGATTCCATGATTACTTTGGTACGCAAATTATAAATGCGATACACCCTATGATTTGGAGTAACCCAAAAATATGACTTTGTCGCCAAAGGTTTCAAATTTAGACAGGTGTTCTATGTCTTTGCAAACATAAAAGGTACTCCCAAAAGTTCTAAAATATTTCAAATTGGGATTTTTACCATACCAACGTTCATAAGAGGTTTGTTTGGTATTTTTTTAAAGATAGACCTGATTGATGATGTGACACGCTGTTTGAACTGCTTCAACCCAAAAGTATTTTGGCAAGTTCTTAATATGAATCATTACCCTCACCATTTTATGGATTGTCTAATTCTTATGCTCGACAATACCATTCTGTTTAGTTATTTTTGAAGCACTGAACTCATGCTGATAACCATTACCCCTACATTACTCTGTTACACCTGAGTCCCTAAATTCACCTCCTCTATCACCACGTATTCGATTAACCTGGGTATCTTTTTCATTCTTGACTCTTAAAAGGATTTTAAAAAATTATCGGAATGTGTCGAATTTTTATTTTAAAAATCCTACCCAAGTGAACCGAGTATAGTCATCCAAAGTGACTATATTATAACTGTTACCACACAGTCTAGTTCATGAAGGACCCATAAGATCCATGTGGATTAGCTCTTGAGGTTTAAATGTTAAAATGTCTTTAACTTTCTTGTGAGAATATTTAATCAATTTTCCTTCCTGACATGACCCACAAATAACATTTGAAATCGATTTTATTTTTGGTAAACCTCTAACTATATCTTGAGAGCTCAATTTTCCAAGATTATTGTAATTAATATGGCCCAACGGGTAATGCCAAATTTCATTTTCATCAATTCTGGCTATCCTACAAGTCTCATTACCCAAATATATTGTGCAACAGTTATCCGGGGTCTTGTGACCTGTTAGGATACAATCACCATTCTCATTTAAAATATTTCATTCATTTTTTGAGAATGTGATAGTGTGGTCGAAATCAAAAAATTGAGATATGCTCAACAGATTGGCCTTAAGACCTTTCACTAGTAGGACATTTTTTAGAATAAGGAGTCCCTTTTCTTGGAGTGTTACTTTGCCTATGATCTGAGCTAATACTCCATCCCCAAACAAAACATTCCCTCCTAAGAAGTTATACTTGTCGAATAATTTAGTATCATCTCTAGTCACATGCTTGGAACATCCAGAGTATAAGTACTAACTAGATGCAGTGCCCCCAGCTTTTAAAGTGATAACAACAATATTACACTTCATTTGGGGTATTAGATCATCCTTTCTAATCCAAATAGCTATAGTTTTGAAATGTTTATGAGATTTTAGTTTAGAAATAGATCTATGACTCTTTCTTTTATATTTCTTCTTAGTATGAGATCTTTTCTCCCTACCTCTATAGTTAGAGTTTTTATTGGGTTATTTAGCAAGTACATAATTATTCCTTCTCTCCATAGAATAGTTAAAATTTTTATAAACGGGTGAATTACAGAAAGTTTTAAATAGTCATTTTTGAAAACATTCAGCAGGACAATGTCTATAAACATCACAATAAGAGCAGTATTGGTGGCTCGAAGGTTTTTTATGGTTTTCAAAACCTTTAAAGATACGTTTATCCATTTGCTGGACATTAACCTTAGGTTTAGTTGCAATAGTTTTAGATTTGGGATCAAATTACCTAACCGGGGGGAAAATATACTCAGCCTTAGGTTCAGTAGTTGGCTTTGGATGATTTTCCATCTGATTGTCTGGAAATTTTTCTTATTTCAAAATCTTTCTTTAAGGTTTGAAAATTAGGAAATAGGTTATCTGGTCTTTTTCTAGAAGAAACAAATTTCACATGTAGAATTGTTTTAGTTTGTGTCTTAGTTTTTTTTATCAAAACCCAAACTAGTTTTATCGTCAGAATATGTTTTGCTAGAAGAAATATAGTCTTCAAAACAGTTGGAGTTGTTATCAAACATAGAAAATTTCTTAAAGAGAGCTGAAACTTTTTGTTTAGCTTCTTCCAATTCTATCAAAGTTTCCTTATATTTCATTTGACTCAGAAATTTCATTAATTTTTTGAACAAAAGGTTTAGTTTTCATTTCATAGATCAGACACTGATTTGAAAAGTCTTATGCGTTCTGTTTCACAAATAGGATTATAGACTCTACCTTTCTAGTTAAGTCATTGACTGTGTTTTCTCATTTAGTGTTCTTCCTAAGAGTCTTAGTGTAGAGTGTGTGAATGTCAGGGAGGTCATCATTATCAGACTCATTATGTATAGTGTGTGAGTTATCTCCTAACATTTAATTTGTCAAACTCACACACCCATTCAATTCATTAACAATATGAACACTTTGACTCACACATATCCCGAAGAACAATTACTAGCAATGTCTATAACATGTGTACTATTTAAGCAATGATAGTATCAGGTTCAGGATTGTTCACAGACATATCATCATAATATATAATTTTTGCAAAAAAAACATGCATGGATCAAAAGAGTTAGAAGACGCAAGTTCATCTTCTTAAGAGCCACTTTCTTTATCCCACATCTTACTAATATTAGCTTTAGCGGTGTTATTCATTTTAATCCTACATTTAGAAACTATGTCATCCTTTTTACCACATCTATAGCATTGTGTATTGCTAAGGTCTTTTCTAAGTCTGTTATTATTCCCAGTGCTTTGTTTATTATTATTTCTCTCATGAGGCCTACTATTAAAGTTTTTTTGATATCCAACTTTTCCTTGTTTAAAAGCAATAATATTTCTAAACTTTATAATTTTCTTAAATTGTTTCAACATTAGGGCTATCTGGTTATCCAAACACTAAATCATAGTAATTATCTGAGTACAAGTCTATATTGGGCATGACTAGTTGAGGTGAGGTCATTTTAGACCGAAACACTACATTGGAACTAGACTGTATTTTTTGGTTATTAGATAGGTTCTTCTTAAATTCGAGTTCCATTTCTACTGTCCTAAGTTTGCTACCGAGGAGTTTTGGGTCAAGTATGGATCATTTATGTCCTCAATTGCATACCTTTTGTTATCAAACTTAGAGGGAATGGACCTAAGAAGTTTTGACACTACTTATTTCCTATCATACATGATTTTATTTACACGTAGCTTTGTCATTAGGTCAGTCAACCTAAATATAATTCGTCAAATGTCTCTGTCTCATTCATAACTAGAGTGTTATACTGTTTTATTAACCTCTGAGTTTTGGCTACCTTAACACAGTCATCACCTTCGTTAGCAGTGACTAACGTGTCCCAGGACTCTTTAGATGTAGTGCAAATATATATGTGTTTGAATTCGTGCTCATTAACACACATGAATATAGAATTTTTTCCTTTATTATTACTTAAGGCAGCAAGTTTTTCTTCCTTCATAAACTCAATGAGGAGCTTTTTAACCCTTATAGAACTACCCTCTGCCACAAGCTTAGTTGGATGTGAGTATCCATTTTCAATTGTTTCCTAGACATTATCTCCCAATGTCCCTTTGATGAATGCAATCATCCTTAGTTTCCAATAATGAAAATTATTCCTTTCACAGAGGGAAATTCAGGATAAATTTCCAAGACGCTCAAAATTTTTGTCCATAAAGATATTTTAAAACAGTTTCAAAGTACAGGATCTAAAAAGTTTTGAAAAGTACAAAGATCTAATACCAATGGAAAAATTTCTCGCTATATTATTTTAACAAAAGTTAAAATGGTTTAATGAGTTCCAAAATTACTTTTTGGGGAAGCTATATAATTTTTTTTTATTAAGACACAAGATGTGTAAAACAATTTTTGAACAAATTATTTCAGCCTCTTGGAAAAAGGTTTTAAACTTAACCTAAGTCTAATTTGCATAATGTAGCAGTAAAGAGATAAATATCCCACACAAGAGACAAGAAATTTTTAATGTGGTAAAATCCCACCCAATTGGGGAACCATCCACGGTGACCTCTAAGCCATAAAACAAAATCCATTATAAACAGATATAGGTTATAAGCATGTATAAGAAATCATACAACCAATCCTATTCTAAGTCAACAATTATACCTAGGGAGAATCCTCTCCTTCTGGGGTACGCCTTCTAACTTTTTTAAGAAACGGGTTTGTCCTTTCTTTTTTACATGCCTTGCTTCCTTTCTCCTTTAACTCAAAGTCGACTCAGCAGTCAAAATCTCTCGACCGACAACACACTTTAATGTTTATGGGAGATTATGTGGAGAGTGAAGTGCCTAAATGATATGCATGTACTCACATACACTTAATACAGAAAAATCCTATTAATTAAAATAGATCTAACAATGAAATATATTTTTACACTTCTGAAATTTAGACTTGATCTTTTCATGCAAAATATTTCAAGATCGGTTTTCTTTTAGATCTTTAAAACAGAGATCCACATAATATATTTATAAAATCAATTTTTCGATATGAAAAATTTTCAGATCTATAACATACAACTCTTGATTTCAGTGTGTAAAAACAAGAGAAGTTGGAATTAAAAAGTTTTAAAACTTTATAAATTAGAATCCAATGAGAGATAAGATTTCTCAAAATAAGAAATCAAAAATAGCGTAAAACTAAACATGAATTGTATCACAGTATTTAGATCTACAAATTTCTAAAAATAAATTAGATCAAAATATAAGAGGGTGTTAAGAGAGAGATTACAACAGCGAGGAATATGAAGAACTAATCTCTGATTTTAAAGAAATTTTTTCTAAAAATATTTTCTCAGAATTTCTATATGAAAAATAATTTTCCCTAAAATATTTTATATCTTCTCCCCCTTCTCTCTTTTTTCTCTCTCCTCTCTCTTTTTTATCTCAACTCTCAAGAATCCCCCAAAACATTGAATTTTAAGGATTAAGATTCCTTTTATAGGCCCAACGAAGGATCCATGAGATAGGTTTGAAATCAAGGTCTAGGATTAAGTCTGAGTTAAAACGTTGAGATCTAATGGATGATAAATGACCGCACAAAAACAAAAGATGATTGGTTAAAATGGGACACATAAGTATCAAATAAGGAGACATGAAGACCTTTGATTAAATTTATCGAATGGTTGAGATTTGGTGCGTCGATTGTGAGTATAAACAAATACAAATTAAGCCAATCATAAGCCAACATGTGCAACCCTATAACTGAATAAAAAATTCGTGTTTCAACTAGTTTTGGCATCTACGGAAGCCATAGTTAATGAACTTTTAATATACAAATTTTAACCCCAAAATAACTTAATACTCTATTTTAATTATTTCAAAAATAGATTTTTATTGTCTTAAAATTCCCAAAAATTGTGGAAAATTCATTTTAATTCCCATTAACAGACAACAATCAATTTTGATATGAAATGCAATCCTATGAGTTGTGAATGTGTTGGAATACTACCTTTGTGACTGATTGACGAGTCTTTATTGATGTTGAGGTAGCATATAAAGAGGCTATGATGTACTTGAAAGAGGGACTCAAATTTGTCAATATTTCCAAACTAGTTGAGGCTCTTATATAGTGCAGACTCAAATGAGTCAACTATGTATTGTGCTTCATCCAAGTTGTTTAGGAGCCAAATGTTCATCTTAATATTCTTTTAAGATTCTATTTTGTGCGCCAATGGTTTATTATCTACATTTATTGAGAATTACTTCGTGTAATGGATTCCTTGCTTAGTTTGTGTATATATGGTGGACTCTATGTGTGATGATTGTTGATCCTATTTATTGGATACCAAGGCGCGTGTGGACTCACACATATGTCTTTGTGTGAGTGGACTCTATCATGCATACTTTATTTTATGTAATTCCTCATCATAGTGAATGGCATTGGCTCGGTCGTCCGAGGTTTTTCTTATTTAGATTTTTCTCATACATCAAACGTTGTGTTTGATTTAATTATTTTATCATGCCCTCACCTAGATTCATGTTTAGGATAAGATAAAAAATTTTCATCTATTTATCTCAATAATTAATTTAAAATTGTTGCTAAGTTTAATTTGGGTTAATCTGTTTAATTACACTTAAAATTTAAAAATCTCAAAAATAGTGGTTGCTTGTTTTGCACCCTTTGTCATACTAGAACCCCAATACGTATTCGATATTTCAAATTGGTACAGAGAGTGAACACTTAGTTATTGTGTACATCCCTATTTTGCAGTATTTTAGGCTTGTGTGATTATCTCTCTCTCGGTTTGTTTATTTCTCTCGATGGGTCATTATAGTCATAAGGTGTTCGATGTGTTTAGCAATCACATCGATTAAGATATTCGAAAGGAGTTTAATGAGATCTAAAATCACGACAATAGATTATCTAAGTTGAATTTCAAACTTGCAAAAGGGATATTTTTTTTTAAAAAGAGCATTTTTTCTTAAAAGCAGATAAGGAATTTTTGCAAAATATTCAAACTCAACGGGACATTCTGTTTGATAAACTCAAGAATATAAAAATAAAAGTTCCAAGACCAAATTTGTTTCTGTAAGAGAGCACTTCTCTTTAGGTGGTGAGAGAAAGTGGTAATTTCTCTTCTCACCTGGGTGTTTATGATAAAACTGAGGCATAACCCCTATTGATAGTGATGGGAGAATATACTTTGCAAAACTGATTCTAAACAAGATCAATGATAGAGGAAAATATACTCAAAAGAGAAAATTAATGGTAAAGAACACAACAAGTAATGCGCTTTACCCAACTTGGGCTACGTCTATAGGAGCTCGCGTTTTATTACACTTAGAGGATGGAAATCAATGCTTATAATCATTCAATATAAATGAAAAAACTTCACCTCTCAAGTGTTTAGTGTGTCTAAACTCGCTCAAAATCTCTTCAAGTCTCTTGAAGGTTGTCCTAAATCTCTCCCCGAGTAAACATAATTCCAACTCCTTCTCCATAAGGTTACTCTGAGTAAACATTAACCAATAAAGCAATTGATGTTATGGACGATATTCGCATAAATAATGCTCAGTCTGACCAACCTCAGCAAGCTTATTCGATAAGTATTTTCTCTAAGTGTGGAACTATTTCTTTAAGAGAGAAATAAATTTTATAACACTTTCCATGTTTTTCGTTTGCAGGATGTTCCTTTATCTCCAATGTCCATTGTAGATATTGATGATAACCCTCCATCCAAAGGATGATTAAGTCCATTAATTGAAGATACCTTTATGGCACTTTCTCCACTACCCCGTTCTCCAATGAATGGGCTTACATACTCGAGGAGGTCTCCTTCTAAGCATACTATTATTATAGCTCAAAATTAACTTTGGATAAAGAGACAATTATGATTATAGGTAAAACTATTGAGTCTCCCATTCCCTCAACTTATTTAACTTTAATCGAGTTTCCTTTGACTTTGGTACCTCTAACTAGTTTAGTTGAGGTTGGTTTGAAAAAGATATTTATTATTACTGTTATTACATCATCTCAGTGTGTTGAATTATCAATAATTAACTTGATGTTGTAACTATAGGTAAGCATGGTAGCCACATTGTGCTTCCTATATATAAACTTCCTCTTATTCGTGAGACCATTATTGAGATAATTGCCCTTTTACTATGAAATATTATTCTATTAATGTTTTTAAGCAAACATTTTAGGAGTTCCTTTGACTTGTGGTGCTTTATCTTTCTAGGAGTGAAGAGAGAGATTAGCCAATTCCTTCAGATGAGGTTAATCTAATTTTATTCCCCCTTGGTGCAATAGTAGAACCTTAACCTTTTTTTAGTAATGCACCAGTTCAGGCTTTAGGGGATGTGGTTCCTCTTTCTTCTCTTGATGAGGTAACTCTTTACAAACATCTTTTTTACTTAACTAAATTATTATTAAGGTTTATCTCAAATTTTACACTTTGTTTTTTATATGAAATGCAATCCTATGAGTTGTGAATGTGTTGAAATACTACATTTGTGACTGATTGACGATTCTTTATTGATGTTGAGGTAGCATATAAAGAGGCTATGATGTACTTGAAAGAGGGACTCAAATTTGTCAATATTTCCAAACTAGTTGAGGCTCTTATTATTAAGGTTTCTCTCAAATTTCATATCAATTTTGATATGAAATGCAATCCTATGAGTTGTGAATGTGTTGGAATACTACCTTTGTGACTGATTGATGAGTCTTTGTTGATGTTGAGGTAGCATATAAAGAGGCTATGATGTACTTGAAAGAGGGACTCAAATTTGTCAATATTTCCAAACTAGTTGAGGCTCTTATATAGTGCAGACTCAAATGAGTAAACTATATATTGTGCTTCATCCAAGTTGTTTAGGAGCCAAATGTTCATCTTAATATTCTTTGAAGATTCTATTTTGTGCGCCAATGGTTTATTATCTACATTTATTGAGAATTACTTCGTGTAATGGATTCCTTGCTTAGTTTGTGTATATATGGTGGACTCCATGTGTGACGATTGTTGATCCTATTTATTGGATACCAAGGCGCGTGTGGACTCACACATATGTCTTTGTGTGAGTGGACTCTATCATGCATACTTTATTTTATGTAATTCCTCATCATAGTGAATGGCATTGGCTCGGCCGTCCGAGGTTTTTCTTATTTAGATTTTTCTCATACATCAAACGTTGTGTTTGATTTAATTATTTTATCATGCCCTCACCTAGATTCATGTTTAGGATAAGATAAAAAAATTTAATCTATTTATCTCAATAATTAATTTAAAATTGGTGCTAAGTTTAATTTGGGTTAATCTGTTTAATTACACTTAAAATTTAAAAATCTCAAAAATAGTGGTTGCTTGTTTTGCACCCTTTGTCATACTAGAACCCCAATACGTATTCGATATTTCAAATTGGTACAGAGAGTGAACACTTAGTTATTGTGTACATCCCTATTTTGCAGTATTTTAGTCTTGTGTGATTATCTCTCTCTCGGTTTGTTTATTTCTCTCGATGGGTCATTATAGTCATAAGGTGTTAGATGTGTTTAACGATCACATCGATTAAGATATTCGAAAGGAGTTTAATGCGATCTAAAATCACGACAATAGATTATCTAAGTTGAATTTCAAACTTGCAAAAGGGATATTTTTTTTTAAAAGAGCATTTTTTCTTAAAAGCAGATATGGAATTTTTGCAAAATATTCAAACTCAACGGGACATTCTGTTTGATAAACTCAAGAATATAAAAATGAAAGTTCCAAGACCAAATTTGTTTCTGTAAGAGAGCACTTCTCTTTAGGTGGTGAGAGAAAGTGGTAATTTCTCTTCTCACCTGGGTGTTTATGATAAAACTGAGGCATAACCCCTATTGATAGTGATGGGAGAATATACTTTGCAAAATTGATTCTAAACAAGATCAATGATAGAGGAAAATATACTCAAAAGAGAAAATTAATGGTAAAGAACACAACAAGTAATGTTCTTTACCCAACTTGGGCTACATCTATAGGAGCTCGCGTTTTATTACACTTAGAGGATGGAAATCAATGCTTATAATCATTCAATATAAATGAAAAAACTTCACCTCTCAAGTAGTAAGGTACTAAGTCGTAAGGTACTAAGTCAACTTAATGATATTAAGTTTACACATTGTAAGTTAACTTAGTAGCTTACTACTAAGCTTTCTCTAAAATAATTTTCACTTTTGTAAGTCAACTTTGTAACCTACTACTAAGGTTTTTCTCAAAATTAGATACACCTGCTTGGTGACTTAGAACCATTTTTGCTAAGGTTTTGGATAACTCTTATGTTGCATTTGTCTTTGCAACCTATCATAAAAAGTACCCCTCTTTAGTCATCTTAGCTTGTTATACCTTCTATTGAGGTGGATCTAACTCTCCAGGCCATTATCCCCCGTTCTCCCATGATGACCAATATTTAATGGCTAACTTGAAAACTGATGAGAGTGAGTCTAGTTTTGAGCCTTTTTTACTAAGCATGACACGATCTCAATATAGTCAACAAGTGTTAGAGAATAGCACTCTCTTTCAACTCTCACTTTACTTCGATTTCTAATTTCTCACCTTGATATTTTCACTATTGAAAGCATGGGACTTCACAAATTGATGATGGACTATTATGACCAAGAGACTTCTACCGTTGTAGCTTAGATTAAGAATATTTTAACATCTTCCTTAAAGGAACTAGTGTTAAGTCGCTTCATGGATAATATTAGAGCTTTAAGTAAATATTGATTTAATATTTCTTGGTTGATCAATAAGTGGACGGATCTAAAAGATCCTGAACTAGCAGCTTGTTGTTCCATTTATCAAAAGGTTGTAGAGAACTTAAAGGCTGAAGAGAAGAAGATAAGAGAGCTTATCCCTCAGTTTGAGGAATGTGATCAAGTATAAGGCTTGGATTGATACCAAGAGGAAGCAAAAACTTGTGTTTAAACAAAAGAAGAGGTCGAAGTCAACATTTTATCCATGTTTGAATATCAACGAAAGTTTGCTCAAGATATTACCGCCTCAGTTAAAAATAGATTTTTCATTACATCTAACTTAGGATTTTTGTTAGATTAAACACGTTATCTGTATCCCTGGGTAGTAGTACCTTTTTGTAATTATCTCCATTTTTAATATAAAGTAATAATTTGTTCTTGAATTCTATATTCACACAACATTTCTTTCTTCCATACTTCGCTCACAGATATTTAAAATTCATGTGCTTCTTTACATTTCTTCAAGCAAAAGGAAATTACAAATGTTTTTCTCACCCATGATAAACTTTCATCTTTAAAAGTCCTATTATCTTCAAGTTTTGAAATTAGATAATAACCCGAGTCACGTGTTTCTCCAATAACATATTATCCTTCCCAATCTGCTGTAAATTTGGGCAAAGAAAGTTCTTTAATATGATTAACAGCAACCTTCAATGCCAAATTACCTTCCACAAGATTCCTTGGACTCGAAAAATTCTCATAAGCTTTGAAGAGTCATTTCATGTAAACTTGAAATTACTTTCTCTCATTGTCTCAATGTTCATATAGTAGTTGAAGATGCCTACTCTGAGGAAGCATGTTACTTCACAATGCATATTTGGAATATGACACTTCTATTTTTATCGAAAGGATTTATCCAACTTCATAAATATAGGAGAAAGGTGTATAACCTATTGGCTTCCTCTTGATTGTTCGATATGCCAAAATCACCATAGGTAGCTTGTCATCCCACACACAAGAAATATCTTCCAAAATTTTGGCTAGAATATTGACCAAAGTTTTGCTTGTAACTTATGCTTGACCAATACCTTTAGGATAATCCATTGATGAAGTGTGGTGAATAATTATATAATTATTTGTCAATATTGCCACTTCTTTGTTAATAAATGGAGTTCCATTATCTAAAAGAATAACTTTGGAAATGCCAAAATGCCAATAATATATTCTATCATGAATTTTCCCACCATGTCTGTTGTTTCTCTTTTTAAGGGTACTACTTCTGCCCACTTCGTAAGGCACAACCCTGAGAATCCATATTTTACCCCTAGATGGTAGTTTAATTACCCCCACAAGGTTAAATGCCAAAGTGTAAAAGGATAAGGTGTTTCTAGTGACTGCCGATCAATTGATGGAGTATGAATGAGGTTACCATGAAGTTGGAAAGCCTTTTATTTCCAAACAAACTCAACTTAATCTTTCTCCATTATTGTCCAATAACATCCAAGTGTCCTGAGTTAATTATATAATTTTCCTCCTCCAATGTGAGATGGATTATATCCCTTATTAAGAACCTCTTCTGCTTCTTCTGTGATGATGTATCATAAAATCGTGTTGAAGTATCCTTGCCGATAGAGTTTCTCCTCTAGTAAGTAGAACGTATGGAATCTTTTTCTAAGTGTTATGGAATCTGGTTTTTCTATTGGAATAACTCCATCCTTGTTAAAATAAATGTAAGATTGCCTCCAGTCCATTTGATTTTCCAAAAAAATACACTCAGCTAGTTGACAAAAGATTTGGCATCATTGTTCTTCCACTACATCTTACTTCATCATAGGCCAAAAATACCTTTCTCTTTGGATGCTTCAATAGAGATAAATATCAATAGTCTCACAATGCTTCAAAGTATTTTCTTTAACCGTCTTTGCGCTTCTTTAGGGCTAAGGCATTTGGCCAATCATCTATTAGGATTTTTGTAATACATGCTTCATTGAAAAAGGAAAAATTATGCTAACTCAATGAGCTTCATCGAACTATCTCTTGTTTATAGATTTTTTTTATCTTTCCTCCCCAAATTGAAGCATCATCGATAGGAAACATTTAGAGCATAGAGGATGGATATTTTCTTTGGTGGATCACCACAATTTTGGTGTCACCTTGCATAGCTATCTTTTGTGAAATCTCGGCATAAGCATCAATATGTTGGTTGATCATCATGGATATCTCTCCATTTTTATTTCAAAAAATTGATCGATCAACCTTTAAAGATTGTTAGATAAGCAGCGAGGCTAAGGTGATTCAAAACATATTCACCATTCACGCATTTGACCACCTTATTGGAATCTCCTTTGATGCGAAGTGAACAAATGCCTCTATGAGAAGCCTCAAGAAACCCTAGTGTTGATACCAAATTTAATCTACTGACTTGGATCAATCATATGAAGACACGTGGCTATCTACATGGTGACGACATGCACTTCCGAGATAATCACACGCTCCGAGGAACCATGTTAATCCGAGGAACTCATATCCTCCGAGGAACAGACCTCTCTGAGGAACTCCTGAATATCAGAAAGCTTAGGAGGTCCGAGCTACTCAGGCGGTTCGAGCTACATCTCGAACAAAGCATTAATTGATGAATAACCAACAGTTCAACTGGTTCATTAAATGCTTATCATTTAGAGGCACACGCTTAAAAGGAATTAAATGTATTACCCTTTCATATGTATATCATTTAATGTATCACCCTTTCATATGACAGCCTCAAGGCTATAAATACGTTGTACAATCCTCATTGTAGGGCACCGAATCCTGAATCCAAACTTTGGGATCCAGAACGAAATTTCTTGTAATCGAGAATTCCCAAACACTCAGCAATAAAACAACAGTGGACGTAGGCCATTCATATAAGGCTGAACCACTTTAAAAACCTTTTGTCTCATTTATTTATCTGTGATTGAATTATTAGAGTGATCTAATTTTTTACATCAACAGATTGGCGCCGTCTGTGGGAAACGACTGTTAAAATCATTTTCTCATAAAAATAATCCATTATCAATGGTTGATATACCTGAATCCAGTAATCGAAACACCGGAACCTCTCCAAATCCATCTGCTCCACCAATTATTCCAGATCTAACTGGAATGATGGCGAATCTGGCTCAGGGCCAGACCATCATGTAAGAAACGATGCGACAACTCATCCAAACCCTCCATGGCGGTGCGCCAGCCCATTCTGGATCACGAACCATTCAAAGAAATATCCGTGCGCCTTCTGTGCGTACTAGGCATACTAGTTCATATCGCAATGAGGAATCTGAAAATTTTTCTTATCAACCTGGATGAACTTCGTCAATGAGAGCCACAGATACTGAACAACGTGTCACCCTCTCCCCAGAAAGGGCCAGTGCATTGGAAAGATTAAGTAGGTCTTCTCCTTTCGATCGATTAGGCCCTATGAGGAATAAAAGTCCTCCTAATGCAGCGTCGAGGAGCTTTCGATGACCATCAGATTTAAGGGAAGGATCTGCCCAGTCGCGACCAGTTGCTCATCAAGATGGATCCGCTGACTGACCAACTGCTCGTCAAGATAAATCCCAGGAAGCCACTTCAACGTGATCAGTTGCTCGAACCAATAGGCCCGAGGAAGGGAATGATGCATGGAAAGGATCTATTCAAAGGCTGGAGGATAGATTAGGGGAAATGGCTAAGGCTAAGAACCCTCTACAACGAACCTTTGTTCGAGGAACACCTTTTGTCCAGGACATTGTTGATTTTCTAACACCATCAAAGTTCAAAGCACCTGTGGTGACTCCCAACTATGATGGGAAGACTGACCCTGTCCTTCATATAGAACAATATCAAGCTGCTACCGACATCTATGCTGTCCCAGACGAGATGAGATGCAGGGCATTCTCGGGAACTCTTATCGGATCTACTCAGATATGGTATAATAATCTTCCTCGGGGTAAGATTTCAACTTTTCTTCAACTGGCCGAGTTATTCATTGGGAATTTCTACTTCGAAGCAAAGCCAGTTAAACGAGTAGCACATTTGTTAAGTGTTAGACAAAAAGCTGGTGAGAGTATTAGAGACTATATAACTCATTTTAATAACGAGAAGCTGAAGTCATTGATTATGAGGAGAAGACAACGATTACTACTTTGATGAGTGGACTGTTGCCAAACAAGTTGTACTACACTTTGGCCAAAGACCCACCTCGAACCATGTCGGACCTGATGGTAAAAGCGTCCAAGATTATGAATGCCGAGGAGGTTATGTGTGCGAAGAAGAATATGGACTCCAAAGAAACCAAGGGGGAAGGTGATAAAGCTAAGAGGAAAGAGTATAAGAACAATGGTGGTGACAAACATTCCAAAAGTAGGTCGTCATGGGAGGTCTTGAAGAAATTTGATAATTACACGCCTTTGAAGGCAAATATCAACCACGTCCTGGAAGAAATTAAGAACAACGAGGAGTTAAACTGGCCAAAGAAAATGAAGTCAGACCCTGACACGAGGAATAGGGAGAAATATTGCGAGTTCCATAAGGATCATAGCCATATGACCAAAAATTGCATAGCTCTTCAGAACGAAATTGAAACACTCATCCGACGAGGAAAGTTAGCAAAGTATGTTGATCGAGGAGGCAAAAGAAGAAACAATAACCGAACTAGAGAGAGGTCTAGATCTCCTCGCCGCGCAGAGGAGAAAAAGAAGATAAACCATGAAGATGATCCAGATGATGACCCCGATCTTCCCAAGAAACCAAGGCAGCCAGAACGAGAGGTATTTTCAATACGCTTTGGGTCATTTGATTGTAATGTCATTACAGGAGGAGATGCAAGAGGAGGAGACCTTACTACAGAAAGAAAAGCTTACCTCGGAGAGGCTCAAGCATGCTCTTACATTCAACGAAATAATTTAGCTGAGGAAGATTGCCAGAGAAAGGTGAACAAAGAAAAATTGGTCATTGGGTTTTCGAAGAATGATCTTGCAGGAGTTTTATATCCTCATGATGACCCACTAGTGATCAAAATGAGAATAAAGGAGGTAATGATTTCAAGAGTACTGGTCGATAATGGTAGCTCGGCAGACATCATGTTCTACTCGTGTTTTGATAGTTTAAATTTAAAGCTATTTCAACTAGAGCCTTACCACAGACCTCTCATCGGTTTTGCTGGCGAGAAAGTGTTTCCACTTGGGATGATCAAGTTGGATATATTCATTGGTACGTGGCCTGCTTGTCGGACAGAAAGAATACGCTTTTTCATGATGGATAAAAATATTCAGTCATCGTACAATATCATCATAGGAAGAGTAGGGTTGAAGAAGTTCGAGGCTGTACCATCTACAGTGCATCAATGCCTAAAATTTCCAACAAACTTTGGAGTAGGAGTTATGAAAGGTGATCAGAAAGTAGCTCGGGAGTGCTATTATTCATCAGCCGAGCAAGATAAATTGGAAGAATCAAAGAAAAAGACTACTACTTATCAAGTGGATGAAGGTGCAGAAATCGAAACTTTGGATCCTCGAGACGAGTCGTAACTCGTGAAAGGTCAAGTGGTGGAAGCTACTGAAAATATCATTCTGGACGACGAACACCCTGAACGAACTACTCAAATAGGTTCATCATTGGAAGCCTCACTAAAACAAGAATTGATAACTTTCCTTAGAAGCAGAAAACAAACTTTTGCCTGGAGTCATGAAGATATGCCTGGGATTGACCCAAACTTCTTATGTCACGAGCTCAATGTGAATAAGGAGATCAAGCCTGTGAAGCAGAGAAGAAGAGTGTTCAGTCCTGAGAAGAATCAATCTATACAGGAGGAAGTCGAGAAGCTCCATAAAGCTTGTTTCATTGAAGATGTTAAATATCCAGATTGGTTAGCCAATGTGGTGATGGTAAAGAAGAAAAACAACAAGTGGAGGATGTGTGTGGACATCACCGAACTCAACAAAGCATTCCCAAAGGATCACTTTCCATTGCCCTGAATATATCAATTGGTGGATGCTACCTCGGGACACGAGTTGCTGAGCTTCATGGATGCTTATTCTGGCTACAATCAAATTAAAATGAAACCTGAGGACAGGGAAAGTACTTCTTTTATTACTCCTAGGGGAACTTATTGTTATAATGTTATGCCTTTTGGTTTAAAAAATGCAGGTGCGACATATCAGAGGTTGATGAACAAAGTCTTTGATGAACAAATCAATGACAACATGGAAGTCTACGTTGACGATATGATGACAAAAAGCAAGAAAGCTGTCGATCATCTAGTTGACTTAAGCCAGACTTTTGATCAACTAGATAAATATCAAATGAACCTGAACCCGATGAAGTGCGTCTTTGGAGTATGAGAGGGCATGTTTCTCGGGCACATTGTCAATCAGTGAGACATTGAAGCAAATCCTGAAAAGATCAAAGCTCTATTAGGGCTGCGATCTCCAACAACGAAGAAGAAAGTACAAAGTCTCACTGGACGAGTAGCAGCACTCAATATATTTGTATCACGAGCAACTGACAGATGTCTCCCATTCCTCAAGACACTCAGAAAGACTTTTGAGTGGAATGACAAATGTGAGAAGGCTTTTCAAGACTTGAAGAAATACTTGGGAGCACCCCCACTATTGTCCAGGCCGGTGATGGGAGAGAAATTGTATTTATACCTTGCAGTATCCGAGAATGCAGTTAGCTCGACGTTGATCAAAGTGGAGAATGGAGTACAAAGGCCAATTTACTACACAAGTAAGGCCTTTCGAGGAGCAAAGATCAGATATCCAAGGCTGGAGAAATTGGCACTGGCGCTGATTGAGGCGAGTAGGAGAATGAGGCTATATTTCCAGGGTCATACCATAGTAGTATATACCGATATGCCATTGAGACAAGCCCTTCACAAGCCAGAAAAATCAGGGAGATTGATGTATTAGGCAATAGAACTCGGATAATATGATATAATTTATGACCCAGGTCATCACTAAAAGGGTAAGCTATAGAAGATTTCATAGCGGATTTCACCTATCCTGATACCCCCGAGGAGCAGAAGTTGCTCGCTGGTCAACCTGTGGATGTTACAGGATCAACAAACACAAGCCCAGACCAATTCTGATTGGTAAAAGGGCGTGTGGATGTTACAGGATGTGATGCAGAGATAATTGGGAGAACTCCTGACGAGGAACAAGAGCTGCTCGCTGATCAACCTGTGGATGTTACAGGATCAACAAACACTGGCTCAGACCGACTCCGGTTGGTAAAAGGGCAAGTGGATGTTACAGGATCATTAAATTCGAGCTCAGACCAACCTCGGTTGGTAAAAGGGCAAGAAAAAATGATCGACGAGGAGCGAGAAAAATCAGGGGAAGATGAAAAGAAGCAGAAAATATTTCACCGAGGAACTCTGACTGATCAAAAATTTGAAGACGAGTTACCTATATGGAGGCTATATGTAGATGGCTCATCTTGCACTGCAGGATGTAGTGCGGGAATAGTTTTGAGCACTCCAGACAAGGTCGACATGGAATACGCTTTGCGTTTCCAATTCAAAGCTTCCAACAATGAGGCTGAATATGAGGCCATGATTGCAGGACTTAATTTGGCAAAATTTATGGAGGCGCATCAAGTTATGATCTTCAGTGACTCTCAACTGATTATAAACCAAATGATGGGGGTATATGCAGTTAGAGGAGAATTAATGATCAGATATCATGAAAAGGCAAAGGAGCTGGTATCAGAATTTACCGCTATTCAGCTGGTCAGAATACCAAGAATGGAGAATGCAAGAGCAGACACCCTGGCTCGACTAGCATCGGCTACTCGCACCGAGCTACGACGAACAATCCCAATTGAAGTGTTGGCTGGTCGGAGTATAGATGAAGATCAGACGATGAACTTTATCACCCTTGATTTAGGTCCATCTTGGATGGATCCCATCAGGGCGTATATCGAGGAGGGAGAAGTGCCAATTGATAAGCTCGTAGCCAAGAAATTGAAGTTTAAAGTTGCTCGGTATGTACTAACTAATGGTGTTTTATATAGACGAGGAATTATGGAAGGTTTATAAAGATGTGTACATCCCACTGAGGTGAAAGATTTGATTGAAGAGATCCATGAAGGATCTTGTGGAGCACATGTAGCAGGTCGGACACTTTTACAAAGGGTGATGACGCAGGGATACTATTGGCCGACGATGAGGGCAGATTGTATAGCCTATGCCAAGAAATGTGACAAGTGCCAGTGCTTTTCCTCCATCCGAAGAACTCCACAAGCATTGTTAACACCCATAACTTCCCCTTGGCCATTTTCCATGTGGGGGATTGATTTGGTTGGACCACTGCCAATGACCCGAGGAAGGTTCAAGTACCTCATCGTCGCAGTGGATTATTTTACTAAGTGGGTAAAAGCTGAGCCACTCATTGATATGACGTACGAGAAGGTTTACGAATTTTTTTGGAAGAACATCATTTGCCGATATGGTCTTCCTCATGCCTTCATCACAGACCATGGAACACAATTTGATAATGAGGAGTTTGCCGCCTATTGTCAGCAGTCAAACATTTTGAAGGTTCATTCAGCACCAGGCCATCCTCAAAGCAATGGACAAACTGAAGTGACAAACAGAACGCTGTTAAACGATTTGAAGAAACGATTGGATGATGCAAAAGCAAACTGGATCAACGAGCTACAATCAGTACTTTGGGCTTACAGAACTACTCCCCGAGTAGCAACTGGAGAATCACCATACATGCTGGCGTTGGAAGTGAAGCTGTCATACCTGCCGAGTTGGGTCTCCCAACACATAGAGTATTGAATTTCAATTCCCCTGTCAGCAAATTAATGAGAAGACTGGATTTAAACATGCTCGAGGAAGTTAGAGAAGAAGCATCCATTAGAAATGCTACTTACCAGCAGCGAATAGCTTTATTCTACAACAAGAAGGTGAAGAAGTGAGACCTAAAAGAAGGAGACTATGTGCTGAAAAAAGTAGTTCAAAAGCATAACAAACTGGAAGCAAACTGGCATGGACCATACCGAGTTACAAAGTTGTTCGATCAGGAACTTATCGAATAACCACTTTAGAAGGCGAGGAGTTTAAGAATGCATGGAATGCAGAGCATCTGCGCAAGTATTATCAGTGATGTATATGTAACACAATTTCCATCAGTATGAATAAAATGAAAATATTCTGCAAGTCTCTCTGTTTTTTGAAATTTTTTTGGGGAATACTAGTGCTATGCACTACTCGGCAAAGCTCGACAGACTACTCAAAGAAAATATTCCAAACTGTACCAACTTAGTTGGTCGACGAGGAGAAAATATTCCAAACTGTACCAACATAGTTGGTCGACGAGGAGAAAATATTCCAAACTGTACCAACTTAGTTGGTCGACGAGGAGAAAATATTCCAAACTGTACCAACATAGTTGGTCGACGAGGAGAAAATATTCCAAACTGTACCAACATAGTTGGTCGACGAGGAGAAATATTCCTAAAAATGCCAACCTGTTTGGCTAGGAAACGAAATATTCCAAACTGTACCAACATAGTTGGTTGACGAGGAGAAAATATTCCAAATTGTACCAAAATAGTTGGTCGACGAGGAAAAAATATTCCAAACTGTACCAACTTAGTTGGTCGATGAGGAGAAAATATTCCAAACTGTACCAACATAGTTGGTCGACGAGGAGGAGAGAATATTCAAAAATTTACCAAGTATGGTTAGTCGGGGATAAACTCTCACTAACTATAATTGGTCGACGAGCACAATTTAACAACCTTGGTTGGTTGGAAAATTTTTAAACATTTTTATACTCATTACTTTATTATTAAGTGATCTAGAAACACTACTTATACTTGTAACTTTTTTACTAAGTTGGTCGACAAACAAAACATCATTTTTTATCAAATGGTTACCACAAATTCAAACTAGTCGACAATAAGTTGATCGACAGACAACACAATATTGTTATCTTTTTAACTTATACATATGCACAGATGTAAAGTATTTGATAACTACAAGATAATAGCAATTGAGATTTGCAAGCAAGAATGAAAGTTTTTCATTAAATTCAAAATAAATTACAAGTTACATTGATGATAAAATGAAAGTTACATTGATATGTATACTAACTGTTACATTAAAAATTCCTATTCTATTGGTCTTTTCCCTTCAGCTTTCGATACAGGTTCCTCGCCAGCAGGTAGATCATTTAGAGACTGAGGAGAATTGATGAAGTTCAAATCCTTCAGCATCTTGACGTTCATCACAGAAGGTCAATCTAGAAGATGCTCGGGACGAGATACCTCAAATTGAGAATGTAAATTATAGTCACCGAGGTATTTTGCAATTAAGCTCCGAGGAATGGCACGAGCTGGGATCCATTCCATGTCCAAATTATACGGTGGTACAGGCAAGTCGAGCAACCCGGGATCATGGTAGTCCCACAGATAGTGTCCTTGTTCGAGCTTCAGCACACCTAAGGCGTTCAGCCAACCTTGCTTGTAGCCCTCATTATTGGCATTCTGGATACGGTCGTCCAAGTGAAATAATGCTTCGTTGTATCCAGCCATCCAAAACTCCCTGGGCTGTTTGTGGAATTAATACGTTAGCCTTTCAAGCTTCTCGTGGAGACTATTGACAAAAAGCTCATTAGTCTCCAACACTGATATCTTTGTAGAGAGTTATTTTTCCAGGTCTCGAATCTTCTTTGACATATCAGATAACGCCTGATTCTTGGCGTTTTGTTGGAAGGCCTGGTTCTCTAAGGTAGATGATATCCTCTATTCCTCGACAAGAACCCGAACTGCTCTTCCTCGACCCCGAGAAGCTCTTACTCGTCCCCGAGGAGGTGTGGAAGTGCCCGACCTCCTCAAGGTGTCCAACTCTTGCCTCAATTTGGCATTCTCAACCTCTAAAAATGAAAATCCCTTATCAATCACTGGGATTATAGCTGTTGAAGAAGAGGCTACAGACTTCAACTGTGCTAGCTCTTTCTGCAAATTGTTATTCTCTTGCTCCAACAGCTCGGCAATCTGTCTACATTCTTCAACTTCACCCCTTAAGGTTCTCTCCCTGACATCGTACCCAGCGATGAGCTTCTCATAGCCCTTCTCGGCAGAAAGCTACTGATACCTCTTCTCATACCCTTCATGCAACAGGGCAGTTGATTCCTTGTACTGATTCTGAAGGTCTTCTAAGGTACATTGAAGATCCTCAATCATTTCATAGTAAGCCACATTATTGGCCACAGCTCGATCAAGTAAGCACTTCAGGTACTGATAAGCTTCGACTGCTTGTTCTAAAGCATCATGACCAAGGATGTCGACAACTTCTGATGCACTCAAGTCTGTGTGACCAGCCTTATAATATTCATTACATTACTGCATCAACTTTGTATCATTGGCAGATAGCAGATCCATCCTGGCCAGAAACTAGCAGACAAAGAAAATACACCTTTTCATTATCTCCCAAAACCTTCTCGGGAGGTTGCTCAGAGGAGGCAGGTTGCTCAGAGGGAACTGTGACTTGTTCGGAGAGCACCAGCTTTTGCTCGGAATAAAAAACTTCTTACTCGACAGCATTCTAACTAGTTAGGGCATGTTCTCCCACTATCATTGAAGACTCCTCAGAGGTAGCTTCGTCCTCTTTTAATTCTTCTGGAGTAGGAGGGGGACCAGGGATGTGTCTCTGGAAGAGCTCGGATGACTCGTCGACCTTCAATTCCTGAAGGGCAGCAACCCATCCGTCCCTGAAAGACTTTACACTGCCATAATCCACTTGAGAGACCATGGCAGCACATCCCTTATCCCAACCTTTGTCCCAGCCAGAGCTGAAGGACTTATTCATGGAAGCTTTCCTTTTGGCCTTCTCCAAGGCAAACTTCTCGGACAGCAAAACATTAGCAGCCTTTAGTTTTTGTTCAGCTTCCTCCTTCTGTCAAGTTATTTCCTAGAGTTGGACCAACCTCTCCTCAGCAACCTTGAGTTTATTTTTAAATTCCCCAGCAGTCTTGAGCTTCACATCGATCTCTTTATTAGCCTTCTCCAAGGCATTCACTTTCCTCTCCAAATCCCTAGAGGCCTCAGCAACCCGAGTTTTCTCCTGTTCAGAGGAAGCAAGTTTCTTCTCCCAGACTGCTTTATCAGTATCGTACCTCTGGCGAGATTCCTCCAAGGACTTGGTAGCTTCTTCTAGAGCTCCCTCCACACTGGGCGAGGAGCAAGAAGCTTTGATTGCTTCATCCTTCTTAACGATTATGTTGAGGCAGCTCGTCAACTGTAAACAGAAAGAGAAAGGAAAGTCAGAAACAAAAATGAGAAATAAGAAAGGAAAATATGAAAAGTTCAATGTAAAGGTACTTACTGAAGCAAGATGACGAGCAACCAAAGAAGTAACCATATCCCGAGTAAGGTTATCTTCATTACCTTGCACCTCGGGAATGATCAAGGACTTTACCGAGCTTATATCAGAGCTCGGGGGGAAAAGATATGGGAACCTTAGTCCCAGCAGCAGGGGGCTGAATGGTGGTGTCAGCCAAATTGTCTGAGGAGCTCTTCTTCAGCCTCCTCGGGGGAATAGGAACAACCAAGGAAGAATCCTTGGTCGGTGATATCACAATCACCTTTCCAGGAGTAGCAGAGTTACTCAGAGCCACTGCGGGCTTATCAGCAACCTTCTCGGAGACTTTAGCTGGAGCAGCTGGAGGATCTGCACCAGTCTTCTTTGTCCCCTCCTTTGGGAAATAAATCTTAATCCTTTTTACCTCCCCAGAGCTGGAGGTAGTTTTCTCAAACAGAGCAGGAGTCCTTCTCTTCTTCATCCTTTCGCTCAATGGAACGTGAGATTCTGGCGAAGAACTTGCAGAGGGTGGTACTGGCTCTGCTTCACTGATTATTGGACGAGCAGTGAAAAAAGTTGTATAGCTCTTGTATTGGAGCAGATAGGAGGCTGATTGAGTGTGCTCGTCAGCAACCCTTTGATGTAGACCCCAGATAAGTCCCAAATGCCTTAGATTGACATCTGTTTCTTTTGGGCACTTTCTCTTGCTATCAACTGCAAATAAACATATATTGTTATCAGTAACACATTTTATCAAACATGAAACAAACATGATTTCAAAATAAATAAAATAAAATAAGTATAACCTATCCCATTGCCATAAGGAGGGCATTTGGGACCCTGGTAAACTTCATCTTCGGTTAAAGGAGGGTGTTGCCAATTTTTTACAACAACCCCATGTTCAAAATAATCCCTGTTGGCATCAGGGAGATTGACTACTAAGGCCCTATTTATAAACCTAGTTTTCAAATAATAAATATTATCATTAACTGCCCATCTATAGCAGTACATGATTTCTGGAATTCCTATACGAGTTCTATGCAATTGATTTAATTTATGCACCCCATTAACTATTCTCCATGTGTTGGGGGCTATTCGTGCAGGAACAACATCAAAGTACTGACAAAATTCCAGACACAGAGGATTTTGTGGAAAAGAAAATCCACACTCAGCAAAAAAGAGACTGGGGAACCAATGTCCCTCAGCTAAATTGAAATAATTGGAAGGCTCAGAAAGCTCGTCCAAGACGACCCAAGAGGGAATGGAAAAATGAGAACGAAATTTCTCAAGAGACTCAACAGGATAAACCATGGTGAATAAAGAAATAAAGATGAAGGAAGAAGATCTTACAGGAAAAGAGTAGAGCTGACGACGACAGACGATGGAAGAGATGAATACACAAGAGAGTAGAAGACGATGAAAAACTCTAAGATGAAAATTTAAAAAGATAGAAGACGATGGAAATCTCTGTGAAGTTTAAATACCTTGCCTTAGGAACTGGCGAAGTAATGATTATAAAAAGGACGATTACGTTACCAACGGCTAAAAAGGCATTAAATATTGGTGCGGGAATCAAAGCGAACAACAGCGGCTAAAAAGGCAAAAAGTGACGCGGGAAACGAAGCGAGCAGAAAAGTCCAAAAAACATGATTCTACGAATTAAGATGGAGAAATAAATATAAGGGAGATGATCTTAAGAATCAGGAAGAACTATTTAAAGCTACCGTATTCCGAGAAAGAATGTTCCATATTCCTCAAATTTCGAACTACAAAACATTGTGGGCTTCTGTTGATACCAAATTTAATCTACTGACTTGGATCAATCATACGAAGACACGTGGCTATCTACATGGTGACGACATGCACTTCCGAGATAATTACACGCTCCGAGGAACCATGTTAATCCGAGGAACTCATATCCTCCGAGGAATAGACCTCTCCGAGGAACTCCTAAATATCAGAAAGCTTAGGCGGTCCGAGCTACTCAGGCGGTCTGAGCTGCATCTCGAACAAAGCATTAATTGATGAATAACCAACAGTTCAACTGGTTCATTAAATGCTTATCATTTAGACGCACATGCTTAAAAGGCATTAAATGTATTACCCTTTCATATGTATATCATTTAATGCATCACCCTTTCATATGACAGCCTCAAGGCTATAAATACGTTGTACAATCCTCATTGTAGGGGACCGAATCCTGAATCCAAACTTTGGGATCCAGAATGGAATTTCTTGTAATTGAGAATTCCCAAAGACTCAGCAATAAAACAACAGTGGACGTAGGCCATTCATATAAGGCTGAACCACTTTAAAAACCTTTTGTCTCATTTATTTATCTGTGATTGAATTATTAGAGTGATCTAATTTTTTACATCAACCCCTAGAATCCAATATTTATACTTTCATTCATTATTTGAACAAGAAAAATCTAACTTGAAATATAGGACAATCTCCTCCTTTGCTCTAGATAAAATTACTCTAGCCCCTCATGTGCCTTTAGTCAATGAACCATCAAACCCTATGGACCATTCCTCCAAGTCTCCCTCACAATGATTATCTTCCAAATCATCAGTAGATATATAAACCTGAAGGAAAAATATCCAGTAAACATACATAGCTTTGACTTTTGAGTGTGAGAAGAACCATGAACTTTGAATTATACTCTGAAAGAATAAGGAACCACCTTGTTATTCTTCAAATTAAAATTGTTTGTGGAAGAAAAAACTTGATTCGATCACATATTATTACTATGTTGATTGTAAAAGCCATAAAGACTAAAGACAAATAATATATTTCTATGCTTGTGTATCTTGTCTGAAGAAAATGGATAATTCTACTCAATTAGTAAACATGTAGTTCTTTTCCATCAACCTCTTATGGAAACAGAGCACCTATGGACCTCATGATGGAGGTTAGATAACGCAACAAAAACGTTCCTTCCTTGGGTGGAATCACCATTTGAGGAGAGATGGGAAATATTTTAAACTTGTTAAAAGCTTCCTGATATGGCTCCTCCCATTTGAACTCCGTGGTCTTTTGTAACAGCTCCATCAATGGGTGATTTATCTCAATTAAACCTGGAATAAATCTCCCCAAGTAAGAAATTCTTTTGAGGAGACTCTTCAGTTATTTCACTATCTTTGGAAAAGGCATGTCAAGAATGACTTTTTTCTTACTTTGGTCAAATTGCACTCATTGTTGATCAACCACAAAACCCAAGAATTTTCAACTTGTTACACCAAAGCCACACTTAAGTAAGTTCGTTGTTAGCTTGTGCTTTTTGCATTTAATGAAAAAAATTCTCAAGTAACCTAAGTGAGATCATTTTTGTTTTATTTAGTGACTAAGTCATCTACGTAAAATTCCATAATGTCATGGAAAAGGTTGTGAAAAATAACCATCATTGTCCTCTGGTAGGCTGCCCTTCATTTTTCAGACCAAAAGGCATTACATTGTACATTAAATTTCCTAAAGAAGTCCTGAAAGCTCTGTTCTCTGCATAATCCAAGTTCATCTTATTCAAGTTGTAACCCACATAACCATCCAAAAAGTTATGCATCTCATGACCAATAGTTAAGTTGATTTAACTATCAATCGAAGCTAGAGGGAACTCATCTTTGGGGAAAGATCTATTAAGTTCTATGAAATCAACACTAATGTGAATTTGTATTTTATCTTTCTTCCCCACCATCATAGTTCTGGAAAGTTAAATTGGATGTTGAATTGACCTTATAAATCTAGCTACCAGTAACCGTTCCATCTCAAACTTGGTTTTGAGATCCAGTTCAAGATTATACGTTAAGGTTAGCCACTTAATTCGTATTACTAAAGGAAGAATATTCAACTTGTGGAAGTTTACATCTTAATGCAACCCTGGCATCTCAATATACCTCTATGAAAAAAAACAAAACATTTTTAATTCTTAAATGATCTTGATCAACTCCAGCTTCTTCACATTTTCTAGGTCTTTTAAAATAAATATTGGTTCTGGTTCATCACCATCCTCATTTAAATAAATCTTTTCCATCTCTTCAATTTGAATTTTATGACGATCTCACATACATTCAGGCTTATCTTCAACCTCTTCCACAAACTCTTGAATATTTGACTTATTAATGACAAGACATTGTCCTTTGATTATATATTAAAAGTTTTCATACTTTTAGTCAGATTCTTCACAATCCTCAACTTCCTGATTATACCTTCAAAGACGATATATCACCACTCTATTATTTAGTTCCAATTTTTTGCATTGTCGTATGGAATTTGATAGCACTTTCCTCTTATTATAACTTCCCGGCTGCTCCATCGTTGGTTAATTGGCTCTACTCAGCGCACTTTTCCATTTAACCTCCTATTATATTGGATCTATCCTTGGCTTCATATCATCTCTAAGTTATTGAGAAATAGAGTTAGTTTCAGAATTTACCTGCCTCTTTAGTTTAATTTCTAGAGCTTCTTTAAACTCTTCCTCTTGATCTCTTAGAGATCCCATTCTATCTTTGATGGAGGGTACTCGTACCCTTTTAATATGACTTAATAAGATACATGCTTCCTCATTTAAATCAGTGTAAAAAGAAATATCCACCAAATTTGCTTCCTCCTTTTCAAAGTCTTTTTGGTAGCTCATATCATAATCTCTATTCCTTTGACATGAGCTTTTGCATATTGATGGTATATTGAAGGAACCAAAGCATGGTTGTGCATCGAAACCCTCCCAATCAACATATGGTATGAGGTAGCTGACTCAATCGTGTGGAATTTAACATGAGATTTGAGATTGTCCATTATTATTCCAAAGTTCACATAACCAATGGACTTGGAAGTTTGGTTGTCATATCCCGAGCTTAAAATAGATATGGAAACCAACTATGTCTCTGAGATATTAGCAGCATAAAATTAGATAATGGGCATAATATTTATCGAGTCATCTCCATTTAGAAAAGATATAGAGAAGCTTATTCCTTTAATGCTTATTGTCATGTACAAAGGTCTATTATGAGGGAGCCCTATTGATCTATCAGCATCTGAGAAATTTATCTCAAACATAAATTTTCATATCAACCTGGCCATAAGTCCTCTCCACCTTAAAGATGGAATAATATTCTTCTTGAAAATATCCAAAATGATCGAGAAATTTCCAACCTCCTATCTGGTGGCATCCTAACCTGGTTAAAGAACCACGATAATTTTTGTGATTTCGATATAGCTTGATATTCCAGACTCAAATCCACCTCATACTCCTCTTCCTGACAGCTTGTTCGCTATCTCCACTACTTGGTTCATCATAGGCATGCATCAAATTATCCATTCCTTACAAATAACTATCATAGATATCTTGGAAGTTTTCTCTTTTTCTCATTTGGCCTTTTTCTTCCTCATAAAAAATAACTACCAATTTTTCCATATGAACCGGTAATGGGTTGCTATTGATATACAAAGTCCCTGTCACCACATGGTCATGGATAATATTTCTTAAGGTAAATCATGAAACTATGGGATGGCCAATGAGCTAATGGAAGTAACAATAGTTTGGATTCTCTACTGGAGATAAGGTGGAGAATTTTAGGGTGGAAAAACTAATCCATCACCAAATATTGTGTTGTAACAAATCGTTGCTTCTTCAAAACTACAAGGAAATGGATGTGGTTCCTCATGATTAAAATTCCTCTTATTCTTTTTCTTCTTCTTCTCATTTTTTCTTTCTTAGTTGACGAGATGCTTCCACACAACATTGGTCATTAGTGGACTAATGCAATTTTTTAGGCTGTTGTCATGAAGGCTTTGAATTTGTCTTTTCTAGTCTCAGTTATCAAGTGACATATGAAATCTAGTAATAAACCTTCTGTAGAAATTTAAAGAAGCTTTCCCTCTATTAAAGCTTCTTGTACATCTGATCTTTCTTTAAATATCTTGATGTAAGCCACCAACTCCTCACATGGCCTTTGTTCCTCTCGAGCAAGATAGGCCGGAGTAAGATCATCATCTGCTAAGAAGAACTTTTAGAGAAACTACACATGCATATCTTCCCACTAAGCCACACTCCTTAGGACCAAGTGAGAATACCATGTGTAAACCCTACTAGTGAGGGATTTTTAAATTTCCCTCAAATGTAGATTTTTAATATTGCAATGAGCACTAAAATGCTCAATAAACCACTTCAACTATTCCTTCGGGTTACGTTATCTCCCATTAGATTTATCAAATGTTGCCTCTTTGGATAAGGTTCATTATTCTACTCCTCTGGTTAAGGAGTACGAAAATCATCATAAATGGATTCTAAATGTTTGTGAGGATGACACCAACATATTCAGCATTTCCCTTATAAGCTTTTCAACTATCAAGGAAGGCGAAATGGTCCACTGTCTTAATCTTAGAACAATCTCTAGTTAATGTAAGACTTTATACTCAATGGTCGATGTTATGTTAGGGGCAATATTGACCATTAAGAGGACAGATGGACTAGGAGGTGTAACGAGAATTCCCATTAAATGAGCAACAGATTGTGCCTCTAGTGTAATGAATGAAGTTAGATCCACTATGGGACCAAACATCGTTATTATTTATCGGATTTGGAAGAACTTCATAAAGCTAACCATGAGATTGGTCATGTGGTTGGGACCCAAAACAAATCTTGGGGAAGTTTGTCTGCCAACAACATTGCGATTAATAGTAGTGACTTGAGGAACCTCAATTGTAGGGGTAATAATAACTTGCTCATCCTCATGCTGAGCATCATCGAACGCAAGAGTGGGGTTTATATTTTCATTCATGATCTTTAAAAAAATACCTCCCCAACAGAGTCGCCAAATGTAATAAAGCACTTCTCTTTGAGTAGTGAGAGAGAGTTGTAATTTCTTTTGCCACATAGGTGTTTATGATAAAACTGAGGCGTAACCCCTATTGACGGTGATGGGAAAATGTACTTTTCAAGAATGATTTTAAATAAGCTCAATGATAGAGGAAAATTCACCCAAAAGGGAAATCGATGGTAAAGAACATAAAACGTAACGTGGTTCGCCCAACTTGGGCTACCTCCACAGGAACTCGTGTTTTATTCCACATAGACAATGACAATCAATTCTTACAATCACTCAATCTCATTGACAAAACTCCTCCCAAGTTTTTAGTGATATCTTCTCTCTTTTATATCTCTTGTTATGTATCTCTATCTTGATGTTATGCCTCAAGAGGATCATGTAGCATATATAGTCTCAACCTTAATCCTATGGGACCTTGTGTACATTTTCACCTTTTTGTACGCTTTTGCTAGCAGACCACTATCAGCACATTAGTGGGGGACAAACCCATTTAATCGTGGTTTAAAAGAGTCTCAAAGCACGGAAAAAATATTACTTCAATGAAAAGTGATAAGTGCACTGCCAAATACATTATATAAAGTTTATACGCATGGGATCATGTGTAAAAGGAATATTCCTTTATATCACACAATGTTTTTTACATGTGCACCTTTTTTATAACTCATTAATGCTTCATTCGAGCAAGCTTATGGTTAAACACAATATGTTCAATCAGATGAGCTATTTCATAACATTCCTAATTAGATGGTGTTGTTTCAGTCTCTATTTCCTCGAAAGAAATTTCCACGAGGACATTCCTAACAAGGTCAATTGCTAATGCATTGAATTTCTTTAGTTCTGTCAGACTTGGTCTTTCGAGTGTAATAATTAACCTCTTGCACATAGCATCGAATGAAATCACATTTGTCTTAGTGGGGTAACTTATCTCTAAATGGGTGTTTTAAAAATAAGCCCCTCATACAATTTCATTGATGCTTCATTAAAGATGAACAATATGGTTCCTCTAAAAAAATTGAAAGTTTATACATAATGTTTGAGATTTTGGGGTGTTATAAGTTCAAGATCAATGGGTTTGCACAGTAAAATTCTTTAAAAACATTAAAAAGTTTGGCGTAATTGTTTGATAAGCGTTGAAATTTGAGGCATTTTGTATGTGTTATGTCAATTTCACCTTGTTCAATAATCTTTATACAAAAGTTTTAGTTGAGTACTTTCTTTAGGAGTATCTCTTTGACTTCGTGCAACGTCTCTACATATGCATATGTTGACTTTTCCATGCATTAAGGTCACACACCTTGATTACATTTTCATGATTCAGATTTTTGTGGTAATCCATGGTATGTTTTTCTGTATTTATATGTGTATATTTTTATACTCAAAAATTTCAAAAATGCCAAAAATATCCTATTTTCTTATTGAAGTTTCATGACATATATTTAATCATCCAATACTTTGTGATGATATTTCAAATTTGTATACTCGTGATGCTATATTTTCAAGTTTAGCTTTTAACCTTTTGTCTATTACGGACAAAAAGGGGAGAACATATTAAGGGGTGTTTTATTTTTTCAAACTCCTGCGTCATGGTATTTTCTTTCTCTTTACGTGTGTAGATTTTTTTTTTCATTGATGATATCAAGGACTAGACGATGAATTTTTAGTACAGACAACGTTGTAAGTGTCTTTTCTTTTTCAGGCTTGGGAGGAACATTCGATGAACTCGTATTAGGGGATGTTTTTTTGATGTTATGTTTTGCACCTAAATAACCAAAAAGGGAGATTTGTAAAATAACAATTTATGATTTTATTGTTGGGACGAAATAATGAATGCTGTGACACCTCTTATAAATGCGAATGTAAATATGCTCGGTAATGATTCCAATTTGAGAGTGAGCAGTCAATTTTACACCAATTTTATATTTTTATCCTAAACATGCATCTATGTGATAAAAAATATAAATTAAACCAAAAATTCAACAATGACAAGTTTTGAGGAAAAAAAATCTTTCGGCTAAAACCTTTATTCTCTTTAGAAATCTACAAGATAGTTGACTTACAAAGTACTTAATATCCGCCATAAGTATAATGCATTAATCTTGGAAAATGTCTAAAGAACAACTTTGATCCTCACAAGAATCATAAGACCATAGTCCTCCCTCTTCAGCCTCCTCCTTTGTCTTCAGCAATGATCACCTCGAGTTTCACAAGTCATCCACGGACATGCCTTATCCACAAAGGTATATGAAAAGATCAAAACTTTCTAGGGTTTAAGTGAATTAACAAAACTAAATATTGAAGGCTTTTTTATGAATTAAAAAGTGTTTTCACAACACAAAAAGTAAAGAACTTTTGCAAAAGTTATGTAGAAATGATTCTGGCAAAAGTCTAAACGTTCTGAACACGAAATAGGTATTTGTAGGAGTTCACAAATTTTGAGGCGACGACATCATTCGAATAAAAGTGTAGTTTCGTTCAAACGAGATATGCATCTCGTTTGAATGATATGTGTCTCACTTCTAACGACATCAGGAAAAACAAAATAGTAAGCCCTCGTTTGAAAAACGCATAAAACGACCTTCTAATGACATGCAATCTCATTTGAACGAGATTTAGAAACAAAAATATTTTTCTTTTAAAAAATAAAAATTAATGTTCTATCTTGATAAAAAATAAATGTCCTAAAAATTAATTCTGTAAATTAATTTAAATTCTAAATTATTTTATACCTTTACGGAATGTTGGGAAGTCTTCAAACT
Source organism: Sambucus nigra (assembly GCA_949130495.1). Classification (NCBI taxonomy): domain Eukaryota; kingdom Viridiplantae; phylum Streptophyta; class Magnoliopsida; order Dipsacales; family Adoxaceae; genus Sambucus; species Sambucus nigra. The sequence continues at coordinate 471,149,311 of OX422215.1, read as the reverse complement.
CTGATATGCTTCAGTTCAGTTCATTTTGACAATACGTGATGATTTATAATGGGATACGCCAAACTAGTCTAAAATTATGCTATAAAAAATATTGGAAATTTGTTCTTACAAATCTCCCCCTTTGGCTATTCCGGTACAAACAAACAAACATAACCAAACACCAAATTAAAATAAAGAAAACTCCTATGACCCTTCCTAACCTTAGAACGGAATGACATAAGTCTCTTTGTCTTCAAACTTCTTCTTCTTCCCTTTGTCAAACTTTGTCTTCATTCATGTGTCTTGAATTCGACTTTAAGTACCTACACACATGAGCAAAAATATATACCTTGTGATGCATCGAGCTTGAAATAAGATAAAACTCACAAATAAATTCTCCCCCATAAATCAAACTCGTCAAGTTTTAATTTTTTTCTCCCTCTTTGTTTTGATTCGAAATAGACAAAGAAGTAGAAACATAATCATGAAAGAAAAGCATCACGTAGAAGATAGGATATCATCAAAAAAGATATAAATCAAGCATGTGGGATGATCATTTCAGAGGCCATCAAACACCAACTATTTTTGTAAATTTTCAATTTTTCAAAAAAAAAAAAAAATCAGAAATACAACATACAATACCATATATAATATAGGCAAAATATATCAAAGAATATCCATCACACATATATTTGTAGAAACGAATAGAAAACATGACACAAAACACATAAATCTTACACACTAGCATAATATCGATGTGTCTAAACGTGTTAAATGGAATGAATGGGTGTGAACTAGTAACAAAAGAATTTATACCCAAAGAGTCAAATACTTTCAAGAAGTTCTAATTGATCGTAAAACTTTATCAAACTTATCTTTATCCTCAAGTGACAAATAAAGTTGAACTTAATGAACAAAACCAGAACAATGCACACAAGCCTAGATTATTGATAATTCTACAAATCAATAGCGTCAGGACAAAATAAGCATAACTAGGTGTCATTGTGCAAACCCGTTGATCTTCAACTAAACATACTCAAAAGATAAACATGATCATTTTTCATTCTTTTCGTTTATTTTATTTTGAAGTTATTTATTTTACAAGATCAAACAAACAAACTATTTTTTCCCCTTTTCGCATATTTTGCTCTTTTTATTGCCTTAATTTTTTTTAGCTTATTTCAAATGGTGCATTTCACGACGAGTCAACCTGTCTATCGCAACCCTTTCTCATGTTCACTCATATTTTTTCAATAATAAACAAAATCTCACAGAAACATGTAGATGAAAAAATTGATGGGAGAACATCTCACCAAGCTCAAATATACATAGTGAAGTAAAAATTCAACAAGTTCGTGCATGTGTTTGTGGAGGCATAAAAAAAGTTGAATATGTAAATAAAATTAAGTTCAAAACAACTCCGTAAAAATGGTTAAGCTCAATCTAAGCATCTAAAGTCATAATCAAATGTCCTAGTCACACAAAAATTGCGGAGTGAGTTGGATTCAAACACACTAATATGCCACACAAATTGTGTAAAAATAAAATACATAAAAATCAATAATCTTTTTGTACTTTTCAATATGACTCAATAAACGAAAAATATAATACAAAATATACACATGTCATAGCACTGGAAAACATATATCATGAAGAATAACTAGAGTATAATAAAAAAAATCATGCAAGCACTCATCTATAAGATATGGCATGTGAAGCATCATGTGCAATCATGTGATAATCAAAAAGTCTAACATCTAGCTCCTATAAAATGGATTTCCTAACCCAAATAGGTGTATACTTAACGTGATAAGATTTGGATACCAAGGGAACACTAGACTTCAAATTCTTAGGACCTCTTCCAAGATCATACCAAAAATGCTTAAGGTGACCTTTTCTACCATAATGTGAACATGTGCAAACTAGAGGAATGTTACCTATGGGTTGACCTTTTCTAATGTCTTTGGATGCAGTTGACCCTCTAAAACAAACAATAGTCTTAGATTTAATACTCTAAGAATTAGAAACAAGTGAGCCAGAGCCATTACTACCAAAAATACTGGAGTCTTTTAAATTATCTTTTAACTTCAAAATTTTTGACTCAAGAAAAGAATTTAACTCTTCCAACCTTAAGGACTCCTTCTTCACATGTTAAATCATTCCCATAAGGTTATCTCTCTCCCCCTCAATGCGAGTAAACTTATCCTAACAGTCTTCTCTCGTGCCTTACAATTATTCCTAGAAATCTCTTTGATTTTGAATAGTTTGAAAAAGATCCATAGCGGATTTTAAAGACAAATTTTCTTTTTCAAGAATCTTAGTTCTTTTAGAAAATTTCAAATTTAAATGATTTAAGTCGTCAAAATTATGGCAATCTATTGAGAGAAAAAACTAAAACACCCCAAAATCACTAAATAAGGATATAACACAATAACTTAGTGCAAATCGCTCTGACACCAATTGTTGGAAGCAAAAGTATAAGAGGAAAAAACTTTTTGAAAAATCATGAGCACTCGATAACTTGGAGCAACTGTCTCTAATAATAATTGCTGGGACGAAATAATGAGTGCTCTGATACCTTTTATAAATGCGAAAATAAATATGCTTGGTAAGGGTTCCAAATTAAGAGTGAGCAATCAATTTTAAACCAATTTTATCTTTTTATCCTAAGCATGAATCTATGTGATAAAATAAATAAATTAAACCAAGTATTCAACCAAGACAAGGTTTTAGGAAAATCCTTTGGGGCAAAACATTTATTCACTTTAGAAATCCACAAGATAATCGACTTACAGACTACTTTATATCTGCCACAAGTATAATGTGCTAATCCTAGAAAATCTCTAAAGGACAACTATGATCCTCACAAGAACCATAAGATCGCAGTTTTCCCTCTTCAGCCTCAGCCTTTTATCTTCAATAATGATCCATTCGAGTTTCACAAGTCAACCATAGAGATGCCTTCTCAACAAAGGTGTATGAAAAGATACAAAACTTTTTAGAGTTCAAACAAATTCACAAAACTCAATATTCAAGGATGTTTCTTGTGAATTAAAAGGTGTTTTTATAATATAAAAGGTGAAGAACTTTTACAAAAGTTATGCATAAATGATTTTGGAAAAAGTCTTAAAAGTTCTGAATGAAAGGGTATTTATAGGACATTCAAAAATTTCAAGGCGACGACGTCGTTTGAACGAAAGTGTAGTGTCGTTCAAATGAGATATGCATCTCTTTCGAACGAGATGTGTCTCGCTTCTAACGACATCAGAAAAAAAAATAGAAGGCCCTCGTTTGAGCCTCGTTTGAAAAACACATAAAATGACCTTCTAACGAAATGAATCTAGTTTGAACGAGATGCCCATCTCATTTGAATGAAATTTAGAAACAAAAATATTTAAAAAAAAAATAAAAATCCATGTTCTTTTTTTATTAAAAAAAATCCCAAAAATTAATTTAAAATATAAATTATTTTATACCTTTATGGGATGTTAGGAAGTCTTCAAACTTGGACATGATATAACTCGGTTCATCTTTACGGTGCATGACTATTTGTAATGGAATGCGCCAAAGTATTCTAAATCTATGCTATGAACAACATTGGAAAAATTGTTCTTATAATATCATTATGTTTATAGTTTCAGATATTTTGTCACCTCTACACCATCACCTACATTCATAATAAGTCTCAATTGAAGACAAGTTAATGACCAAGAGAATCAATCGAAGAATGAAGAGTGGATATTGTCATACAATAATTGAAGAAAGTGTATGAGGTTGGTTTTGTGTAAACATTATGTTCAAGGGAATTTTATAATTGTTTAAGAAAAATATTTTCCAAAACTTTTTTGAAAAAAAAAATTGGCATCTCGTTAGAAAGATACCGAGGGTCGTTCGAATGAGTTTATACAAATCATTGGATAGTCATTCGAACAAACTTCAAACAACCTTTTTTTCTCTTCGCCCTAGAATTTCGTTAGATGTCTCGCTCAATGCCATTGGAATGAGTTTGAATATGTCGTTCGAATAAGGTACAATTTGTTCAAACGAACCACCGTGGATTTTGGTTTTTTATTGGTTTCAAGCTCTATTTTTTGAAGCTTATGTCTTCAATAGTTTTTATCCGTATAATAGGTATGAGCCTGCACTTCTTTAAAGCCTTATTGAACTTATTTTGTGATCAAACACATTGGTTTTCCAAATCAATACTCCTTGGGTATTTTTTTAGTCACTTTATCAAACTCGGAACAACAAACTCTCATTTATATTCTAGTGGAGTTCATTCTTCACTGTTAAAAATTGGAAAGGACTTTTCTGAGGTTGATCGGTGAAAAACATGGAAAGTGGAGCTTGTTATGGGGAATTAATGGATTTGCATCAGTTCTACTATCACAAAGGAATGAGACTGAAGCACACTATATAGTTGACTCACTTGAGTATATATTATATAGGAGCACAACTAGTTTGGAAAGAAGAAAAAATTGAGTCACTCCTCTTACTTCATTACAATTTCAAGTACATCTACATCCGCAAAGATCAAAGTCATTAGGTATAAAACCAACACACAAAACACCCTATGATTGTACATTTTCATATTTTATTTCATATATGAGTGGTGTGTGTTAATTTGCATTAAAATTAATTTTCTACATCGATTAGGAATTTTTGGGTATTTTAAAAACATTCTCTGAAATTTTTAAAAATTTAAAATTCATTTTTATAGAATTAAAATTTATGGTTTTAAAATGTTTGGGATTTAATTTCATATATTAAAAGTTCTTAAAAACTTGTGTTGGGTAGAATCCAAAACCTTTACATAATTTTGTGGGCGTAACTGAGATTACAAAAAGATAAAAAAAACACTTATTTATATTCGTATATGGGGTTAGCACGTGGTTGTGTGTTTTCTGTTTCTCACATTTACAAGACTTACTTTCAACCGTTAGATCAAAATAATCAATGGTCTGCATGCATTCTTTTAAGATTACAGTGCATACAATTTCAACCAACCGAAGTTAGCATTTGTGCAGTGCATTATAAGCCCTTGGATTTAGACTTCGAACGGTCATTTAATCTCAGCCCCTAATTTGATTCATCATTCCAAATCCTTCCAAACATCCTATAAAAGGAGCATTCGTCTTAACATTTTAGAAGTTTAGCAAGCTTGAGAGAAGAGAGGAAAAATAAGAGAGAAATTGAATTTTCCTACAGAAATTCTGGAAAATCATTTTAGAAAATTAGGTTTGTGATGTCAAACATCCTTATTCTATACCTCTCTTTCAATAACTCACGATTTTAGATCTAATTTCTTATTGGAAACTTGTAGATCTCATTACGTGATACATTCTCACTTAGAATCTTATGTGGTTGTGATTTCTTTTAGTAAGAAATCATTCTCTTGTTTTGAATACTTTTCTTATCATATTTGTATTTTGTTTTATCCAACATTCTCTCGTTTTTTGTCAAAACTGAATTTATGACTTACATAATTTAGCTCTGATAAATTTTTCACTTAACAAAAATTTGTGTATAAATAATTTCTTAGGATCTCTATTTTAAAAGATCCATATAAAAAATCAAATTTTGAAGCTACTTTAGAGAAAATATTAAGTCTAAAATTATTATTTGAGAAAATATACATCTCATTATTTGATTTTCTGTATATTTGTAAGATTTGTATGTAATTAAGTGTGTGAGTGCATGCATGTGAATTTACGCACAACACTCACAACAAAATCACTCACCATCATAATAGTGTTGTTGGTTAAGAGGTTCTTACTTTTGAGTCTACGTAAAGCTAAAGTAACAAGGGAGTAGTGCTAAAGAATAGAGAAAGACAACTTCAAAGCCTTAAGGAAGTCAGAAAATAATAGAGGAGTATAAGTATATTTTTGGACTTAGAATAGGTCTGTTTTGTATGATCTATTGAATGCTTGTAACCTTAAACTTTTTTAGTAGATTTTTTTTTGAGGTGTAGAGACCTCCGTGGATGTTTCCCCAATTTGGGTGGGATTTTACCATATAAAAATTACCACTCTCAGGAGTGTGCTATTTAGTCTTCCATTACTACAATCTGCTGAATAGACTTAGGTTGAAACTAAAAACCCATTTTCAAGATTCTTATGTAATTTTTTCTTACAAACTATTTTAACACATCTTGTGTTCTATTCGTGATTTTTACAAGAGTTTCTTCAAAAAGTAGTTCGGAACTCATTTAGCCTTTTTAATAGTTGTTAAAATAACTTAGTGAGGGTTTTTCAATTGGTATCATAGTTGATTATTTTCTTTAAAACTTTTGATCATGTACTTTGAAATTGTTTAAAAATATTTTATGGACGAAAAATTTGAGCATCTTGGAAATTCGTCCAGACTTCCCCTACTCGATGGAACCAATTTCCCTTACTTGAAAGTAAGGATGATTTATTTCATCCAAGGGACATTGGTAGATGATTTTGGGGACACAATTGAAAATGGATACTCCCATCCAACTAAGCCTATAGCAGAAGGTAGTACTGAAAGGATTAAAAACCTCCTCAATGAGTTTACTAAAGAAGAGAAACTTGCCTCCTTTTGTAATAATAAAGGGAAAAAGTCAATTTTCATGTCTATTAATGAGCACGAATTTAAACGTCTTTCTATTTTCTCTATATCTAAGGAATCTCGGGACATGTTAGTCACAACCCATAAAGGTGATGAACGTGTTAAGGCTGCCAAAACTCAAATGCTAATACAACAGTATAACACTTTGCTTATACATGAGACTGAGACCTTTGATGAATTCTACATTAGATTGACTGACTATATAACAAAATTTCATGCAAATGGTATAATGTATAATAGGAAAGAAATTGTTTCAAAAATCCTAAGATCCCTTCCCCCTAAGTTTTGTAAAAAAAGGTTTGCAATTGAGGAGATGGAAGATCCTTTCTTGACCCCTAACCCTTAGTAGAAAACATAGTACTATATAAATGGAACTTGAATTTAAAAATTATCTTTCCAATAATTAGAAAAGGCAGTCTAGTTTAAATGTTGTATTTCAGTCTAAAGTGACCTCACCTCAGTTAGTTATGCTTAATATTGATATTGACTATGATAGGGAGTGTGATTTAAAGACATTGGATAATCAGATAACCCTTATGCCAAAACAATTATAGAAAATCTTGAAGTTTAGAAACAAGGATACTTCTAAACAAGGGAAGCTAAATATCCTAACCACTCTAATAACAAGCCTCATTAGAGGAGTTAGGACAAAAAAATGATGAGACCAATTACAGACCTCAAATAGACCTTAAAAACACTTAGTGTTTTAGATGTGGTAAAATGGGTCACTTAGCTACTAATTGTAGGGTTAAATTAAATAATACTGTCAAAGAACATATCAGTAAGACTTGGGATGATTCAAGTGATTTCAAAGAAGTTGAGCTCGAATCTTCCAACATTTTCGACCATTGCGTGTCATTTTTTGCTAAAATAGTCTATTATCATGTTATGTTTGCAAATAATGCTGAACATGGTGCTGCCATACCTGGTGTTGCTATGTCCTATTATTTCATGACTACTTTTGGTTTATCTCCTCATTACTTAGATAATATTAATATTGTTGATAATGTTAATAGCACCTCTTCGACAATGTGTGTCAGTTAAAGTGAACGTATCAATGAGGCATTTAATGTGTGGGTGAGTATGAAAAATAAAGTGTTAGGAGACATCTCACACACTTTAGTTAATGAGTCTGACAATGATGATCCCTGTAAGAGGGTAGTTGTACTGGGGTTTATAAATAATGGAAAGGGTGAGGCATGACCCACTCCAATGGACTCTGATTTCAAGGTCTTTCAAGAGCTTCTTGATCAGCACCTGGTAAAACCTTCTCTTTTTGGTAAAAATGCAACCAAAGTAGGAACTACTCCCTACAAAAAGATGAACTTCACAATAATAATAATAATAACTCGTTATCAAGAAGAACTCCTAAGAATGATGTATGTTAGTGTGGAGTGAAAGAATAAGTCACTTAACACTTAGAAAGAGAGCATGGATAAAATAATAAGTATTTAGGGTGATTTTGACAGAGTAATGGTATGACTTGAGTTGTCTATCTAACTTGACCTTGCCCAAGGGTCTTATTTATACTTGGGCAGTAGGGCTGAGCTTGCACTTTTTAGGTGCCAAAACTGAGAGGGTTGGTGAGGGAAAAGGTCTGTAATGTACCTTTTGTCTATATATATGTTTAGTCGATTGTCCCCCTTACAGGTGCCACCTAGTGTAAACCAAAGTCAAAAACCAAATATGTCTACACCTGAAGATAAAATATCTGATTTGGTAAATATCATTTAAAATGGTAGAATATTGTACAAGATTTGTGAATCTTGAAGAGGAGAGGTTTCAAGGACCACCTCCTCTAAAATCATTTTTGTAAACTTGAGGAGGAGCCTCAAGGACCACCTAGCTTAAAATCATTTACATACTGTTCATTTTTTTGTGAGCAACCCCTTGATTGCTCACCTCAATTATGACTGCGTGTGAACTGTGTAAGGAATGGCAAGGGCCTATCTACTAGTGTTATCTCAATCTTAAATTGCTAAGTAGTTGATATTTCTCAACAAACCTTGTTCCTCATCCACTGAGCCAAGCTTCCTAAGAGATCCCATCTTGCCTAGTTGATAACTGTCTGCTCAATTAGGCTACCTCTACAAGAAAGTTACATGTTAGTACTTTGGAACTTATGTGAGTAACAAAACATGGGGAGGAGGTCACTCTAGGTGGATCTCCTCGCCCACTGGTTCTATTATGAAAGGAATTTCATCTTCTGGGAACGAGGAGCTCCTTATGGTAAGACTCCTCCTTCATACTATAATACTGTATTTTTGAGTGATGTGGGATCAGGAACTATTCCTGGTGAGCCTCCTCTCCCAAATTCCAAGTTGTGAGTTATGGGAATCTTGGGGTGAGGAGACCTTCCCAGTGTCCCTCCTCGCTTAAGTTTAATTATATGCGAACTTTGATTAAACCATAATGAGGAACTTTTCCTTGTTTGCCTCCTTTCCCAAGTTCAAATTCTGGTATCTTAGGGAAATTGGGAGCGAGGGGCCCTCTTCACCCAATCTGCTAATTCTGGGAATTTTGGAGAAATTGGGGGCGAGGAGCTCTTCTTGGGGCCCTCCTCTCCCAATCTGCTAATTCTAGGAATTTTTGGGAAATTGGGATGAGGAGCCCTTCTAGGGGCCCTCCTCGCCCAATCTACTAATTCGAGGAATTTTGGGGAAATTGGGGCGAGGATCTCTTCATAGGACCTCCTTTCCCAACTTCAAGTTTTGAAAACTTTTGGGCGCATTGGGGCAAGGAGCCCTTCTAAGGGTCCTCCTTGCCCAATTCAGCCTTTGGGAACTTTGGGGCGAGGAGCCCTTCCTGGGGCCCTCCTCGTTGAACATCTATTTTACTGGTGCTCGTGGTGAGGCCCTCCTCGCTGATTGGGCTTGCTCACCCAAGACTTTGATCTATCAAGTATGTACCCCTCTATATTTGTTCCCTTTTACAAAAATATGTGTGTTGAGTATACTAAAGGTTTTTGTACACAATGATTCATTATTTCTTGGAATACGAACCATTACTATTACTTTAATTACGCCTGTCACTTCAGCCTACTTTTATGGTCTCGAGGCGGCATGTGCCAAATGGGGGGCATACATCTCATCATTGGAAAATATTCAGTCCCTTTTGTGATTGTCACTCTGTGTGTATCTTAATAGGGTATAAAACCCCTTTTTAATTTTCTCTTTCTTTTTACCTTTGCATTTTCTTTCAAAACTCAAGTTTTTTTTTGGAGAGAGAGAGAGAAACCAAAAAAGCCTTGAAAGCTCCCATAGCCACCTTCGTTCCTTCTTTCTTCTACTTACTCAAATGGCCTCTCCGTCTTCTCAAAACTCTATTTATGTTGTCTGCACCACCATCAGCGAGGTTCTAGTGGGTGCAATGCCTATCTCCATCACCGTATCGATGGTTTTGGCCATCGGAGCCACAATTGTTTCTTCTCAGATTTTGAACTCATCTACTGTTAGTTTTGGCATTTTGGCTACCAAGGGTACCATTTAGAGGGTTTCCTCGTCTGTTGAGACAACTACGATAAGAGCTCCATCGTCCATTGTGCGATCTATGTGGGGCGTTCTCATTCTGGCACTACGTCTTTCATAGAGGCCTCCTCTTCCCGGGGCTTCCTTGTTGTTGGGGCTACTTCATTTACTGGATTGCTTACCCCAACTGGGGCCTCCTCATCCAGGGGGTCCTCAATGCTAGGGCTACCTCGTCCTCCTCTCCTATGGTGTACTCTAAATCCTAAAAGGATTACCTTTCCGCACGTGAATAGAGGGATTTTGGGCTTTATCGTTTAATGCTCTACTTTGGCAAGGAAGATACCTTCAAAACTTCTCTTGCAAATTTTGAGCAGAAGTTCGTGGCTAGGATCAACGAGTAAACCCAGGTGGGTTTAGGTGAGCGTTATACATTTCTCATTATTTTACCTGACTCAATACTTAGGGTACGAGTAGACAGAGGTGACTTTCCCATTCCAATATTTAAGTCAAGGCATGTGTGGGTTCCATATAGGAATGGGGTCTCTGGGTGGATCATGTCTTATCCATCTCCTCACATAAAGATGTTATTCAGGGGCTAGGTATTCTGACCACTATTATCCGTCTCAAGGCTTACTCTATTGCTAAGCAGTAATGTGCTTTTACTTTGCTCACTTCTTGTTGGAGTAGAGATTCCCATACCTTTTTTACTGACTGGGGGGAATTTACTATCACTTTGGAGGACATCTGTGAGTTTCTAGCTTTGACCTACTTAGGGAGACATATTCTTACTAATGGTATTGAGGATGAGATACTGGTTTGGGTGAGGAGGAAATGGTGGGGGAGCTCCACTCTTCTTTGGGTGAGTGCTCGAAATATGTAGCTATCAATATGACTAGAACCAACAAACACTCTTTCACAAAGTGTCAGAGATACTGGTTTAAGCTACCCATGGGGGAGAGTTCGAGCATGGCCTTGAGGAGTCATGAGGGCCCAAAAATTAACTCCCCCTCACACTTGGAAGCATTTTTTATTACTTTTCTAAGTAGATTTCTTATCACTGGGAGGCCAGATAACTCTCTTCGTGAGCTTTTGTTCAAGCCTTCTGTGAGGCTTGCTCGAGGGAGGGAAGTCCCCCTCATAAATTTGACTTTGGGGTCTTTATACACTTGGTTAGATAGGGATCATGTGGATGTTGAATGCTCTTATGGACGTTATAAGGCTATCAATTTTGCTAGCACTTTTATCATCATGCCATTCTTGTTTGAGAGATTTCCCAACTTTGCCCCAGAGGCTAGGTCTTGCATAGCGTAGCTACTCGTGTTTTAAGATGGCACAAGAAGAATCCTAAGACTCCCCTAGGGTCTTTGATAGACAATATTGATGAGTTTTCCTTCAAGCCCTACTGCAAGACTGTGTGGGGTATTTTTTCTTGGCATTGTTTATATACTACTGGAAAACATTCTATTACCCTGCTAATGTAGGTATATTCCTACATGCCCCCACATTTTTGTGGTCATTATGCTTCTTCCTTGCACTTTTCCCTCACGGACGAACTTGGGTCAATGTGTGGAGCTCTACCACTCTGAGAGAGTTAGGAGGAAATTTGGTTATGATCAGGCAGTTCATTCTCCACTTATCCTTCAAGCACCTACCCTTCCAAGTTATATCTTGAGGCTTTTACCAACTTTACCTTTTAGGGGGTGGTTTGCAGAGTAGGTCATTTGGGAAACTTATTTGTGCCTTCTCGTGATTACCTACCTTCTTTTTCGCATTCCTGGTTTACCTTTTGGCAGAAGAAGGTCCTCTTGATTCAGAATTGCATAAAGGATGTTCCCCACGAAATTATTTACATAAAGATCCCTAACAATGACAGGTACTTGGGCAAAAGGATCCAAAGGTCGGTGTGGCACCGGAGTACCTTCCCTAAGGCTCCTCTTAAGCAACTGACTCCATCCCTAGTGAGGCATCTGCTTGATGAGTTTATATATTCCAAGCAACTTGAGCCTCAAACTGCTAGGCCTAAGTGGAGAGGCAAGTCAAGAGATCCTGTTGTTTCAAAGAGGAAGTATCCCGATATGGATGTTTCCAGCTTCATACTAGCTACTATTTCCCTTGCTAGCACTGCTACTTCCACTAGTGCCACTGCTTCCCCCACTTCCCTCCCTTTACTAGTAAGAACTAGTGCAAACAAGAAGAAAAATAACACTAACACTGAGACTTCTACCCCCTCCTCTGCACCAGATTCAGGATTTGATACCGACGACCTTGGGGTAGAGGAGACACATAGGACCGTGCGCGAGTAGGGTTATGACGCCTTCAGATTGTCAACTGAAGAGCCCGTTGCTACTTCCATTCCTATAGGTGAAGGTACTTCACCTCATTCTCTTTTACTTAGTGAAACTGGCTTTCTCCGAGTTTCACTTGCTGGTTCCCCTTCTTTATCATTTGAAGAGGAACTAGTCGATTATTGAATCACTCTTATGATGATGATGATAATGGTTCTTCGTTAAATAAGATGAGTGTTACTGATCTTTATGGTGATCAACATCCTGATACTTCTTCTTTGTTACCAGTTTATGGGGAGTCTTCTAGCGAATATGCTCTTATAGGATCTTCATCTGCTAGTAGCCCCACTATCAAACATATATCGTATGGGCAAACCCCTCTGCCGCTATAAGTATTTTCTCTTAACTTCTCTATTACTATTTTATTGTCTATTTTCATATACATAGTTCAGACATGAATTGTCTTTATCTTTATAGCATATGCAGGATGTCTTTGCCGTGGCGAGTGATCCGTCACATCCACCTCCTTCCCGGGGGCCTTTTCCTAGGGCCCGGAGTTCTATATTAGTCTCATCTTTAGGCCTATCTAGGGAGGTTTCTCATTTCCCTCTACTCAGTCGTTATTCTTTCTTTTTTTTTTACTAATACATCTTATGCTTTTGTCTCTTTTTTGCAGTTATCCTCTTTATTCCCGATGATAGCGAGGACTTATTTTTTATCCTCCTCTTTAGTCTAGGTAACCATTAGCTCTCCCGAGTCTCTTACTATTATTTTCTACATTTTTAGGATATCTTTTGAAGTCTCCCACTTTTATGCACATAGGTGACTGTTTATCTTAGTCGCCTTTCCTCACCTCCCCCTTTCGGGTTGTCTAAGGTATTTTTAACCCATCTTCTTTATTGCCTTTATCTATTCTTTCATATTCCCTATATCCATAACTATATTGTCTTTTCTTGTTCTTTATTATATGGACCTTCTTCTAGTGACCTTTCATCTTCTGAGGGAATATCGCTGCTTACGGGAGGCATTGCCCCAGGCCTATCACCTTCAGGGAGGATTCCCATATCCTGGGTCTTTGTGTCTATGGACAATAGGCCTCACGTTCAAGTTTTATCCTCTAGGCCTAGGGAGCCTAATACACAAGTTAGCCCCACCTCTCAGGTATTGCTTATTCTCCTTAGGTTTCATCTTTTTTTCCTTGTTTATATTTTGGGTTTTCTGATCAGTTTTCTATAACTAGGCCATTGTATTCTCTGCTACTATCCCATCTGCCATCTTCCCTCCTTCTCCTCAAAAGGGGGCTTCAAGTATGCTTGTACTGAATCTTTTGCTTTTTTGATTTATTTTTTGTGCCATTGGGATTTTGTTTTCATACTTTGTTTATATTTGTCTTTATGCTAGTTGGTTGGCACTACTGCTTCTCCATCTGCATCTTTAGTTCCCCCTTTAGTAGTCCCTGTTATCTCTGGGCAAGCTCCTATAACCATCGCATTTGTAGGAGGCATTATTATAGCACCTCTCCCAGTAATTATCCCGACTTGTACTTACTTGCATTTCATGCCTCCTATTTCATTACTACGAAAGATTCATAAACCTTCCTTCTTCGCTTATAGGGTCGTGCTAGTGAGACCCCCTCACCTGCGGTGCCTGTAGTTGAGGTCTCAGGGACAGTTCTTGTGGTAGCATTTACAAGTATCCCCTCATCTTCTACAAGGGAAGCTACTTCAGCTAGCCTGGCTGAAGTCCCCTTGTCTGAGGGGTTTGTTCCTAGCTTCGTAGAGCCAGCTACAATGGTACATTCAATTTTTGCACATCTATTTGCTAGAATAGTTACACATCTGCATACTCCTTCATTTCTTCTAACATATCTATAGATGTAGTTCCTTTACTTGTGGGACCAATATTTGAACCCTCAGGTGAGTCGCCCACTAGTTTTTATACTTGATGAGACTTTGGTCACCCCTTCGGTTAGTACACCTCTTGCTTCGACTGCTGAGGAGTCTTTCGAAGGTATCTTAGTGGGGGGCTCCCAGGTAAATACTTAATCTTCTTGAATCTCTTGATCTTACATCTTCTGTGTAAATACTTGTTGGCATTAGCCTGTTTCCTTATTTTCAGGTCAACATAGTGATTGTTCCTTTAACTGTGGGACAACCAGGGGGAACTACTGTGAGTCAAGTATTATACTGTCATATCTTACTCTTTTTTTTGTGCCCCCATTTTTTTCTTCTTTCTTTTATTGTGAAAGTTATTTCACCTTTCATTCCTATTTCCTTGTTTTCAGGTTAGTGAGGCGGTCATCCCTAGTTCTGCGGGACCTACTATGAGTGCTATACTATGCACTCCCCAGGTATTAGACTGTCATACCTGGGTTATTACTGCCTATTAAAGCTATCAAATTTCTCTTTTTCCTTATCCAAAAGGAAAAATACTAACTCTTGTCTATTTCTATTAGGCTAGTGCTCAAGGTCATGTGGTGCCCCCTCTATTGGGTGACATCATATTGACCCCCATGGACTTTGAGGTAAGCTTTCCATGATATTTGTTTCAATTCAAGTATGGGTAACTCACCTCCTACTACTTCTCTTCTTTGTAACTTATCTCCTTTTCACTTTTCATCCTATAGGATTCAGTTCATGAGCCTGTTGAGGCCACTGGTGAGGCTAACCAGAGTTCCGAGGCAACCGGTGATATTGGCTCCAGTGATGATTATTTTATCCCTTTTTTAGAGCTTGAGTCTAATAACACGTGTTATGATGATATAGACGTATAGGCTCAAGAGACTTTCATAAGTGCGATATGGCATTCAGAATTGCCTTCCCGATTTTGTACATAGGAGCGAAAGGTGTTGGAGATTCTTCTGGAGAACCACGCTGAGACTTTCACCTCCCAGAGCATCCTCAACATTGATAACCTCATGATATTCAACTTGAAGGCCCTGGCTATCCATATTCATGAATCCTTATCTACCCCTCCAACTAATCTGACTACTCAGAGAGCTGAACTATATCTCTAGGATTTTCACGATCTACAACACTTATATCATTTCTAACTGGATTGGATCAAAGCTTTAGTCCGTCATTTTCTTGCTACCACTTTTAGGAAGATGATGAAGCTCCATACTTACAGGCAGACTAGGGAGTATTAGCGTCAGGCTGAGGTTGTTTGTAATAAGTCTCATATTAAGTCTCTCCAGGCTAAGCTGTGCAAACTAGAGGCTGGTGTTACTAAGGATAAGGCTCCGAAGGCTTGATTAGAGGAACAACTTATTGAGTAGGCTGGTCCTTCTTACACAGACCTGTGCCCCCATCAGGATTTATTTTACATGTTGTCTAGTGGGTAGATATCCCTATGGTTTAGACTTCCTTTTGTACACTTTTTTAGTTGTAAAGATCTTTGTCATTATTAATGAAAAAGTATTTTGTTAGTTTCTATCATCTTTCTCATCTTCTTCTATGTGGACTTTGATACCTATTTACTATGATCTGCTCTGATTTTCTGTGCCCAGCTGTTTGAACTGTCCCCTTTAACTATGGGGTACTTGCACATTATCCGAGAAAGTAATATTTTTAGAATTTCCCCCTCTTATTGTGGGGTACTTGCATATTATCTGAGCATGTTATCTTTTTTTTTAGGATTGTCCCCTCTAACTGTGGGGTACTTGCATATTATCTGAGAAAGTAACATTTTTAGAACTATCCTCTCTAACGGTGGGGTATTTTATCATGGTTATCATTTCTTAGGGAATAGGTGGGAGATAAAGGGTTAGCTCTTCTCCTCCCCCCAAACTCTTTTTTTCTTAAATTAGATTATGGGGAGTGTAAGTCCCCCTTTCTCTATATTTTCTATGGACTGGTCAAGTAAGGCCTTTTCTTTGAGAATGAAAGTTAAAACTTGTTCTCTAGGAAATTAAAAAAAAAAAGCATTTGCTATATATATTTTATTATGACTTGGAGGATGTCCTCCTACTGGTCTGGTGATAAGATCGAAATCGTTTGTCTAATATGCCTGGGGAACCTTTTGCTCAATATACTTTTTTTATCATGATGGATGTACCCCAAAGTGTAATGAGAAAAGTTCTCTTTATCTTAGACCCTTTTCTAGTCCAGTAAAGGGTATATGAACAAAATATGTTTATGTATCTAACTTATGCCATAGGTAAACAAGAAAAATAAGAATCATCGTGCAGTTCTAAAAAAGGAATTACATTTCCTTTCCTTTCATTTTCTATATCATTTACAAAATTGTACTTCTCTATCGTTTTTACAAAAAAGAACTTCTCTGGTTCTAGAGCAAGCTGCTCAAATTCTTTAACATAAATGATTTTTTTTAACAATTCTAAGCATAATACCTCTTCATCCAGTTGCAGTTGATAGGATAGATGCAATCATTCTATGATTCTGACATCTGGCAATA
The DNA here is from genome assembly GCA_949130495.1 of Sambucus nigra. Lineage (NCBI taxonomy): Eukaryota > Viridiplantae > Streptophyta > Magnoliopsida > Dipsacales > Adoxaceae > Sambucus > Sambucus nigra. The sequence goes on along the minus strand of OX422215.1, from coordinate 471,132,567 downwards.
ACTCGACTTGCCTACCCCTCTCATGACAAAGGGGCCTTCCCAGTTAGGTTTGAACTTTGATGAGGACATGCTGCAGAGATGGTGAGTGGATGCTCGCAGGACAAATTCTCCTACCTATAACTCCCTAGGCTTGACCAAATTTTCCTAGGCTCTGGATAGTTACTGGGTATAGACCTAAAATTTCTCTTTCGCCTTATCTCTATACTTGTCCAGTGCCTTTAAGTGTATATGTCGTGATTCAGGTATGAGTCTGTTTCTTAGAGCGACTCTTGCTAAGGGTAACGCTAACTCCACTGGTAATACAACTTCAGTCCCATCTACCATTGAGAATGGTTTGAACTCGATTGTTTTTCTCTTTGAGGTACGATAAGCCCATAGAAGCACGGGCATCTTCTCATCCCATGCCTCGACATGTCCTCTAGCATTTTCTTCAAGATATTGATTAAGGTCTTATTGGTGGCTTCTGCTTGGCCATTGACCTTAGGGGAGGAGATGGTTGAACTATTGTGCATAATTTTGTACTTTTCTGTGAGGAGGGACATCTCCTTGTACACGAATTTCTTTCCATTATCCCTTAAAATTAATTTAGGTATGCTAAACCTGCATATGATATACTCTTTGATAATCTGGGTTACCACTTGGGCAGCCACTCTCCTTAGAGGGATGGCTTCTGCCCATTTTGTGTACAATTCTGTAACCATAATGATGAAAGCTTTTCCATGAGAAGTTGGGATGATTTTTCTAACTAGGTCAATGCCCATGTGTGGAAGTTATATTGAGCTTCTAGGCTTTGTAAGTTGACTGAAGGAGCATACATCATATTGCTATGTACATGAGACTCCTTTCACCTCTTCACATAACCAATGGAGTCAGCCTCCATGGTTGGCCAATAGTACCCCAACATCATCAGCTGATCATACAGTTTGGCACCCCCCATGTGGGATGACTCATGGGCTTCTTGTATCACTCTCTATGTGTCTCCCTTAGCTATGCACATGAGTGCCTTCTTATTATACCCCTCCTGGTAAATATCGCCTTCCACCAAATAAAACTAGTTATCCTTTTTTGTAGATAAATTTCATCCGCTCTTTCTGTGGGTAACTCACCATCTTTCAGATATGCTATGTATGGTTGCCTCTAATCTTCGAAGGCTTCCACAAAGTTAGCTTCCATTGGCTGGTCAAAATGGACCTCGTACTTTAAAAAACCTTGTTACAGATGAGCAACCTTTATACTTATGGTGGGCCAATAGTAGCCCCCCTTGACCGCTGCAGCTGACGGTAAAGAGGGATATCAATATGCCCACAATACTTTTCGTGCATCTGTGCCAGCCTTTTTTTATCTTCTTTTTCTCCCACTCATCTATCTAATAACCCTCCAGAGCTTTTGAAATAAAGTGTTCCCTGCAGTAGGTGGTAGTGAGATGGTTCTAATATCTTCATTGTCCCCTCTCTGGTATCTAACTGCTTCACTACTATGTGCCTCCAATCTTCTGGCTTGTTTCTTGGGAACAAAGATTTTACTGTAGTAGGCATTATTCTTCATCTTACTATGATTGTTAATTTTAGCTCATCCATTTTATTACCCAGTGATTTTGGAAATGAGAAATTTAATTTTTGGGAGAAATAAAATATATTTAAATTAGAGAATTTTAAATTTTGGCAATTGAGGTAAAAAATTGAGGACGTTATAAAGTATTTTGGATGATGATTCTAAGTGTGTGGTTGATTTTGAATGGGTCGAGATAGTCAAAATGACTGTCCATGGGATTTATTTTGGTTCCGAAACATTTTTAAGTTAGTTTGACTCAAATTGGAGTAAACGAGTCATTTAAAGTGTATATTATCATTTCAGATTGGGATTTAGGATTTAAATTCTTAAAAGGATATGAAATCAACCAATATCATTTGTGATAAAGGGAGAGATCTAGAGAAAGAGAGAGAAGAAGAAAAGAAGAAGAGAGAGGAGAAAGCTTGGAGGTTTTCGGCCAATACGCGATCTCGAGGATTATTTAAGCTCTACAATTTTGAGGCAAGTGTTTAGTCTTGCTAAATAATTCATATGTGTATTTAATTTCATGAATTGTGGGGAAAACATGGATTTTTGGGTATTTATATCAAAACCTAGATTTTGGGTGTTAAACGTTGCATTTTATGTTTATACATGGGTTTAACGGTGTATAACTTGAAAGGATTTGATATAGGATGAGTTTTGATGTTTGAAACATGTTGGGTTTAATGATAAATGGTTGGAAGTTGTATAAATTGGATTTTGCAAATTTAGGTTTTGGAGAGAAAATGCCCATTTCGTGGCTTGCTGAACAGGCCGAATCAATTCGGCCTCCTTCCCGAATATATTCAAAAAGTTGCAGGTTTACAGGTCTGAGTGACCGAATCGATTCGAACCCAAGCCGAATCGATTCGGCCTAAGTCATACTCCCAGGTCCTTTGGACCGAATAGATTCGCATTAGGGGGATAATCGATTCGCTGGTCCGAATCGATTCGAATTAGGTCCAAATCGATTAAAAAACAGGGCAGTTTTGAGTATTTTTCCTACAGTGAGTTTTACTCTCTTTCGACTGGGTTTCTCGATTTGGAATTTTTATATATGATGTGAGAGTTACGTTTGGGGGATTTATTGAGAGTTTCTAATATGATATGATTGTGGGGACGTATCGAATTAGTTTGAGAACACATACATGTATTGGAGTTTGTAGTATCGTTATAGTGGGAATTTTCATGAGGGATGGGAGTACCGTTTGGAGTTTAAAAAGTGAGTTAACGTAGGATGTAAGGTGAAGGACTTTTCGAGGAAGTTGTCAAGGTATGACAAGAGATTATTATGCATACTTTTGTGTCAAATCCTTTTAGCGATAGGGTTTTATTTAGATATTACGGGTAGACCAATGAGAGAGAGGTCGAATATCCTTAGTGACAATGAACTTGGGGATTAAATCGAAAACAAGGTATCGTTAAGGGTTCACTTGAGTAAACGAGTAGAAATCTAGTTCGAAAGGATTTAAATAGATTACCAACTATTAGTGGGTGTACCTATATACGGGATAATTATTACATATCGGTGGGAATCTGGAGGAGGATAGTGTGTGTATATGGATTGATACATACGTTTAATTTTAAGATAGTGTCATTAATGTTGGATATAATGGGAGACTACTCATATCGTAGGTGATTTGGATGTATATGTTTCATGTAAGGGACCGTGTAAGGATAATGCATTGTTTAGATATGTGATTTGATGATGGTGAGTATTATGAGAGTTGTATACATATCGCCAGATTATTTTCCCTTATATATGAGGATAGTAGATAGGGTATATATGTATATGTGTATATAGAGATATGTATAAATGTGTGGTTATATGGCGCGAATGAATATTTCTTGTGTGATGATTTATACATATGATGTGATTGCTTGTGTATATATATGTAGTGTGAGTGATATATATATATATATATATATATATATATATATATATATATATATATATATATACACTTATGGTGTCAGCATACGCGACACATGCTATCATGGGAGGTTGCGCGATGAGGGTGAGCCTCTGGCTTGAGGAGCAGGGTGCGAATAGTCCCCAAGTCATAGTCGTCCGTTATTATTTGTGTGATTTTATTGGGGGTGAGAAGTCTTGGGTATGATTCGTTCTCACTTTCTGGTTAGGAACTATGACCGTTTCCCATACGTTGTGTTTTGTTTTATTACCGTGGCAGTGTGATAATAGTCCAGTGCATGGTAACTCGGGATAAAGTGAGTAAGTCCTGGAAGATGATAGAAGTGTGAAGTATATTTCTATCCTATAACCGTTAATGTTATGATTATTGTAAAGTGTTAATTACGGGTGGTCTGTATACATGGTTATAGGATTGAATGATTGTATATATATATATATATATATATATAGATATCTATCCTATTGGTGAAGGTGATATAAGTTTTCTAAGATGTACACCTTGCGTGATTTTTGTGTACTAGTTTAGAGGGTCGAATGATCACACTTAGAGACAATTGCTGATATATTGAACCCCAAGGATTTAAATAGAGGTCTTACTTGAGTAATAAAGATGGGACTCAAAATAAGTATTTGAGGTTATATGATGTGTGTAGAGGACATAATGGATCCCGACGGTCAACATTGATAAGGAATAGTGTATCGGGGGGGTTTCTTGTTTGGATTTCTCTTTGTGAGAGGTCCCACGCACGAAACGTAGAGCAATGTTGAGAGTGGGGAGAAGTTTAGTCCTTAGTACTTGGGTGTATGTTGTTTCGCGATAGAATGTTTTATAAGAATAGGAAGTTAAAGTGTGCCTATTCTATTGTTAAGGACTTGTTTAAGTTATAATTAAAATCGGATGGACTCTAGTAAGGTACATGTGTGTGCTTATATGATATATATATATATATATATATATATATATATATATATATATATATAGGGAGAGGTTCACAAGTGGACCAAAAGAATGGACTTTTTAATGGAGTCAACAAAAAACACTAATAAGTATCGGTTATTGGGTGCCGCTGGCGCGAACCCATTACACCAAGGAATTAAAATTAGTGGGTTATTAGTCTTTTTTGTTAAGTCCATTCTTTTGGTCCACTTGTGATCCTTCTCCTATATATATATATATATATATATATATATATATATATATAAGTTTGGGTGTACTTAGGGTATGATAGGATGAGAGGATTTTTGGGTTATCCTTAGAAGATATCGGGTAGATAAACTTAGGTTCATGTGCATACGTTTAGATGCACATTTTAGTGAGTTTGGGGATTCCAAGGGAGTGCGACTCCACTTTATTTATGAAATTGTACATTTATAATTATTATGCACTGTTATACACTTGTTATAAACGTTTTTCCACCTCAGGCTCTGACCCCTTTATTTTTTTCCTCTTGGTATACATACATATATTGTGTACAACAGGTGTCCCATCGCAAGGATATCGATGATGTTTTTCTATCCAGTGTCTTGGGAGCCGTAGCAGATGCGGACTATTGTGGGATTTTGTTAAAGTAGATTCATTTTTTATATCGAGTTTATACCCAAGAGTTATATATGTAGAATTTTATATTTCTTCCCTGGATGTTGTATTGTCTGTGACCCGACAGCATATTCGGGCAAATTATTTTTGACGTATTTATTTTGTTTTATAATAGTACTTCCTCTTTTCATGATACGTGTTTACCCATTTTATCATGTTCAGTAGTTTTTTTTGTTGTTGTTGTCATGATTTTTATTATATGTTTTAAAATTTTTTGGCATCCACTTATTTTAGTTTTGCGTAGTTAGCTAAGTTTTTTTTAGTATCATCAGTTGATGCTCAGAATGATCCACCTGAGATCCCTAATTTAATTTAGTATAGGGCTAGCCAACCGTTATTATTTTAAGCGGGGTTTCATAGATGGTATCAGAGCATCTGGTTCTAGTGTCTTTAAGATTTGTGCGGTTTTTTTGCATTCTTCCATTAACGTTCTTGATGTAAATCCCTATCATTAGGATTATTGTATTCACTACGCCTATATTTTCTTCTACGATGTGTAATCACTTGAATGACGTTCTGATACAGTTACTTGCGTCTCAAAAATCACTGAGAAGAAGTCATCTAGGCAGGACAAATAGAGGGGTCGAGAACATAGAACCCCATATGCCTCAAGGGACTGTGACTGTAGTTGAGGTTACCGATATGGTGGGCCAAAACGTTGATGCTTCCATTGCTACGATGGCACTTCATTTCATCTCGAAGTTTCAATAGCTTAGGACAACCCAGGGCCACCTGTGTGGTAAAGAGTGAGAGAAGCCTTTATAGAAAGGACATCCTCCAGAGAATTCGAGGGAGGGGAGCTGATGATATTGTTACATGTCAAGGTAAGAAGGACATACAAGGCACCTTAGAAAGGTGGAATGAAGTGAGGTATCGAAATGAGTTATCACCGTCTTTAAACTCTTGGGTACAGCTCCCCAATAGTGGGAGTCAGTCACCATGTTGGAGCAGATGGAGATGTAATGCTCATATCTAATGTTTGGGTACACTTTAACAAGAGGTCTTTTCCTTCTGCAGTTCAGACATAAATGAGAAAGAGATTACTAGAGGTGACTCAAGTTGATCAAACAGTAGTTGAGTATGAAGAAGAATTTACTCGACTATCAAATTTTGTGCCCGGTGAGGTATATATGGAGGAGGAGCGAATGGTGAAGTCCTTGGTAGGATGAGACTGGTAAATTTGGTAACATTTATAAGGGAACCCGATATTTTTGACTTTTATCGATGTGATGATCATGGAAGTGTTAAACTATCAGGATTATCGTCTTTATTTAAGGAGGTAAGCAATTTGGGGACTCGGGTTCATCAAGTAGAACATGAGGAGATGATGCCAGCGGAGCAAGATCATCGTCACGACATGGTTTTAGGCAGGTTTATCGAGGGCCATAACATCGTTTTGTACCTCAGTATGGTCAGGGAGGAATTTTTGGGAGATTATAATAAGACCATAAGAAGAGGGATTGTCTTAGAAGAAGTAGATGACAACTTTTGAGAAGGTATTGAGCATGCAATTCCTATAATAGTACCTAGGCCCATTTGGGCAAGAAAACTTTGAATGGGACCCATTGATGAAGTAGGTAATTGGAGTATGGAGGTATAAGGTAAATTATTCTCCCTTTGGCTTAGGTCGTGTTTTGAGCGGAATTAGGAGCGCCACGTGTAAGGTTTAGCGATTGGTTAGTTGTTATAACCATATTGTGTGTAAGATTTTTCTTAGAGGGAGGAGTGAGTAAATGTGTCACGGGGACAGTATCTCTCAGGAGAATAGGTTGTTTTGAGATGTGATAGTAGAGATTTATAAATTCTCTATCTTCGGGATTGCGAACTATTGAAACGTGTTTTGTGGTAACGATAAGGCTATCATTTGATAGTTAGGCCAGATGCGCAGGAGTGTATTGTACCATTTATGCAAGCACCTATTTTATGGTGATGCTTGGATGAGATGTAAAGGATTTTGATTTGAGAAAACTTAGGGTTTAGCAGGATCCTTGCGAGTGAGGAATTTAGCTCATGGTTATGTTAGTTTAGAAAACTAGGTGTTAGTAAGAGTATTGTATTTATGGATGCCTTGTGTTTTGAACATAAGGTGTTTGATCTGGTGTATCGAAAGACACAAAACTAATTTATATTATAATGTTTTATTGGCCTTCAGGCAATATCTATAGTTTGAAATTGTTTATAAAACCTTAGTCCCGATTCAACTGATCTCAATTCCCAACCGAGCTACACAGTAGTGTATTGGGAGGGTTCCTTGTTTGGATTTTGCTTGCGAGACCTCCCCGCATAAAAGTAGCGAATGTCAAAAATTGAGAAGAGTTGAATCATTGGAAATTTCAATTTTTTGCAAACTTAGTACGCTATAATAGATTAATTTGTCAAGAGTTAAATTATGGGTTAAGGTAAGTGAAGCCGAGTATGTTTGTGTAATTTGGCTCGGGTATAGGGTGTATGGGCGCCCTGGTTAACTAATTCGATTTCTAAATGAAGTAATTCGCCTATAAAAGTGGGAGAAAGAGGTGTAGAAAATTTGAGGGTAGGCGACGTGAGAAATAGTTGAGATTCGGAGTCCTAGGCTTAACATAATTTTGTGGATGAAATTCTTGTAAGGGGGGAAGTCTGTAATACCCCGCGATTTTGGGACTGAGAAATTTAATTTTTGGGAGAAATAAAATTTATTTAAATTGGAGAATTTTAAAATTTGGCATTTGAGGTAAAAAATTAAGGACATTATAAAGTATTCCAAATGACGATTCTGAGTGCGCTATAGATTGTGGATGGGTCGAGATAGTCAAAATGACTGTCCATGGGATTTATTTTGGTTCGAGAATATTTTTAAGCTATTTTGACTCGAATTGGAGTAAACAAGTCATTTAAAGTGTGTATTATCATTTAAGATTGAGATTTAGCATTTAAAGGTTTGAGAGGCTATGAAATCAGCCAATATTATTTGTGAGATCGAGAGAGAGAGCTAGAGAAAGAGAGAGAAGAAGAAAAGAGAGGCAAAAGCTTGGAGGTTTCTGGCCAATACGCGATCTCGAGGATGATTCAACCTCTACAATTTCGAGAAAAGTATTTAATCTTGCTAAATAATTCATATGTGTATTTAATTTCATGAATTGAGGGGAAAACACGGGTTTTTGGGTATTTATATCAAAACCTAGATTTTGGGTGTTAAACCTCGCATTTGATGTTTATACATGGGTTTAAGAGTGTATAACTTGAAAGGATTTGATATAGGATTAGTTTTGATGTTGGAAACATGTTGGGGTTAATGATAAATGGTTCGAAGTTGTATAAATTGGATTTTGGAAATTTAGGTTTTGGAGAGAAAATGCCCATTTCGTGGCTTGCTGAATAGGCCGAATTGATTCGGCCCCCTTCTCGAATCAATTCAAAAAGTTACAGGTTTACTGGTCTAAGTGACCGAATCGATTCGGATCCCAAGCCAAATCGATTTGGCCTAAGTCCAACTCCTAGGTCCTTTGGACCGAATAGATTCGCATTAGGGGGAGAATCGATTCATTGGTCTGAATCGATTCGGATTAGGGCCGAAACGATTCGGAAACAGGGAAGTTTTGAGTATTTTTCCTAGAGTGAGTTTTACTCCATTTCGGATGGGTTTCTCAATTTGGAACTTTTATACATGATGCGAGAGTTACGTTTGGGGGATTTATTGAGAGTTTCTAATATGATATGATCGTGGGGACGTATCAAATTATTTTGAGAACATATATATGTATTGGAGTTTGTAGTATCGTTATAGTGGGAAGTTTTATTAGGGATGGGAGTCCCATTTGGAGTTTAAAAAGTGAGTTAACATAGGATGTAAGGTGAAGGACTTTTCGAGGAAGTTGTGAAGGTATGGAGAGAGATTGTTATGCCGACTTTTGTGTCGAATCCTTTTAGCGATAGGATTTTATTTAGATATTACGTGTAGACCAATGAGAGAGAGGTCGAATATCCTTAGTGACGATGAACTTAAGGATTAAATAAAAAAATAAGGTATCGTTAAGGGTTCACTTGAGTAAAGGAGTCGAGATCTAGATTAAAAGGAATTAAATAGATTACCGACTATTAGTGGGTGTACCTATATACGGGATAATTATTATATATAGGTGGGCATCCGGAGGAGGATAATGTGTGTATAGGGAATGAATGAATCGACCGAGCAGTTTAGCCTTCTCTAGAATCTTGTTTGAAGTTTCTTTTGAAGTTCGTTCGAATGAGATGTCCCTTGTTCGAACGAGTTAGTGCATATTTAAATTTTTTGATATTTTCCAAATTATTTTTCATCTTTATTTCAAAATTGGAAAAACCTCATATAAATAGGAGTGCGAATCAGTACTTTTCTTCGAGGCAAAACCTTATGCTTTGAGTTCCCAAACTCTATCAAAAAGTTCTTCAAAACTCTAGTTTTCACCGAAGTTGTTTAAGATCTGAGTGTTTACCTTAATATGCTTTGAAGATCCTATTTTGGGCACCAAAGGTTTATTCACTACATTTATTGATAATTGTTTCATGTGGTGGATTCCCTTACTAGTTTATTTACATACGATGGACTCCGTCTATTATGGTTGTTGAGCAAGTTTGGTGGAAACCGTGATATGTGTGGACTGACACGTTGTGACACTGCCTAACTGGATTATTTCATGCACTTTGGAGGAGAGGTCGAAGATCGAAGAGTGTTAAGTCTTCCTAGGGCATTGAGCCTATGTTGTAAGTTTACTATATGTCTTGTGTAATTTCTCATCATACTGAATTGTGTTGGCTGGGCCACCGAGGTTTTCCCATTTGGGTTTTCTTCGTAATCGGGAATTATGTTTGATTTTTTTATTTTATCATGCACTTACCTAGATGCATGTTTAACTTAAGATACAATTGGTTGATATTTTTATAACAACAATTGATTTAAAATGTGTGTTAAGTTTAATTTGGGTTAATCAATTTAATTGAAGTTAAAATTTGAAAATTTTAAAAATAGTGGTTTTTGTTATTTTGCACCCTCTGCCATATTAGAACCCTACATCTTATTGGACTTTCACATGAGGTTCACTAATAGAGTCAATATGAAAGTAAATAATAAAGTACATATATAAAAAGTTATTGGGCTACACTACTCCAAGCCTAAAAGGAAAGTTGAACATATTCTATGATACTAAGTTATGGATTCCCAAGCCATAATTAATGAATAACTCAATCTTAGTTCCTCATAAGAGTCCACTAATATCAAAAGAGGGAATAAATTCAAAACGCAATTCTTAACTCGAGAATAGTACCAACCACTACAATTAAACATATCAATATCAAAATGAATAAAATCATTGCTTTTAATCCATTTATAAAAGTTTTCATGGTTTAAAATATTTTTGAATTGAGAAATCAAGAGTAGAAATTTTTGGTGGAACTTCTTAGAAGTAATAAGAGGTTTCATTTATTGATAATACAAGTTATGAGATACTTACCAAATAATAATTTCTAATTCAACATTTCATAAAGACTACTTTAATAATTTAAAACCTTGTAAATACGTTCAAAAATTGCATAACAAGCAAATCAAAATCTAAGCAACTTTCCTTGGAGACATAATGGCCTATAGACTTGGATTCTTTCGCACCCTTGTCATATTTCTTTCATAAAAGAACCGAGTTGATGTTTTGAAGAACTTAATGATGGGAAAATTTAGCTAACACCAATAAGTATTTTTCCAAGCTCTTCATCATTCTTCATGGGAAATAGCACATTAATTGGAATATTCTACTTTTAGGTTGTCACGAGCATCATTTCATTCCAACTCTAAAACCTCAACAAATAGATATTGAGGATAGGATCGGGGGATATGTGATAGGATCACTGGTTCCAATGTGGTTCCCATAACATCACATTTTAAAATAATGACAAATCCTTCCAATTGGAAATTACAAACTTACCCTCATAGACCTAGTAACCATTTTATTCCTTAGACAATCGACTTTCCTTCTCCTAGAACCTTTCTTTGATTTATCGTAACTCTCTATCTTTCACGGCTTCATAAAAAATTATTTAGTATTACATGAACAATTGGTTGTTAATTGGTGGAGTTTCCTCTTTTATTCATGGAAATGCCTTGTTTATACACTTGTAGAAATTCATCAAGTTCATGTCATGAAAACTCTTTCAAGAGAATCAATCAAATGATAAAAATATAAAACATAAACCATAAGGTATCATGTGTATAATCACATCTTAAGAACCCAATTCCAAAATTTGAAGTTTTCGGTGTAACCAGTCCTAGCCAATAAATGTCAAATTCAACCACTTGAAGAATTAAATTTACTATCCAAATTAAAGTATGAGTATAAGTCTAGGGACTTAACCTCACTGGTTCATTAGTGAAACAAACGCATGATAATTAAAATATTAAATATATTAGGTTACATACACGTTATAATTACATAATAAACTCACCATGACCATTAAGGTCCAAATTCTACTAACTAAAAATAGTCAGAAGGAGGGAACAAACTCATGTGCGATTATTGCCTCTATATCAACTTTCAAGGTCCATAGGACGTTTGCTTGGAAGATCTGGATCCAATTGACGGTATCGTATGCGATCGATTGACTGAGTGAAAGGTAGTGATATCTCCCATTTAGCCAAAATCTATGAATAAAAGCTAAATAGTCGCGATCAGGAGATCGCATGTATAAGGAGACAATTGTCCCAACAATCAGAGGGTAATACCTAGAATTCACGTACTCAGCGTCATCACAGGAGGGGACCTCACTCCCCAAGGAATCAAGCCAGTAGGGCTTCTAGTTTAATAAGTCCCCATATGAACCCCCAATGTGATCGCTCACCTAGGAGGAATTTAATTAACCATTGGTATCACCAACCCGTTCGACGGAATCGACCCAGAGTAGCATGACAACTCTCTGTGGATCACACCCCAATTAAGTAATTACAGACGAACTAAGAGAAATCATCTATAGGGAATTGGAAGGAAGGTAAACCCCAAACCTTTCCAGGACCCCAAGGACCTAATCAGGAGAGCATTGGGGCATGGTATAGCCTCACTATTCACCGAACAGATAGAATCCTTCAAACTTCCAAAGAAGTTCTCCATGCCAAAAGTCACAACATACGAAAGAAAAACAGACCCACCTTTTCACATTAGGCACTATCAGTAGACCATGCCATTTTGGATCCATCATAATGCTTTGATGTGCAGGGTATCCCCACTAACCCTAAGTGATATCGGTTTGAAGTGGTTTGAAAAACTGTCCCCTAGTTTGATGTCCACCTTTAGGGATCTTGCTGATAAATTCACATCTCGATTTATCACAAGCAGCAGAGTGGTCAAGGAAGTCGATTTGTTGATCTTTCCCAAGAAAAAGGAAGGAGAAGATCTTAGTAATTACGCTCAGAAGTACTGGAAGATATACAACAAAATCTCCTTCTTCAAGTTCGGTCTTGAGAGAACAAATGATCTCTACTAGTCGTTGACAAAAAAGTCATCCTATTAAATGGACGATCTTATGTCACGCATTGAAAAATACACTAAGGTAGAAGGTTAGCTCTCCCATCCTGAGTTTCCAATCGACCTAAATAATATCAAGGTGAGAAGTCCCCTAAAGGGGGAATTTAGCATCGTTGTCCACGAAGGGATCCAGGAATGAAGATTCCAAAAATCGCTCCAATTCTCAGCCCCGTGAGAGTAGCTACAAGGCGTTGGAAATAGTCTTGAAGGAGACCATTTTTAGACTCATTCATTAGATGAAGGAAAAACTTTTTTTAACCAGACCTCTTAAGATGGTCATTGACCCAAGCACTAGGGACACCAGTCTGAGATGAAGTTGTCACTAGTACCATGGTCACCTCACGAAAGACTAAAAGATGTACAAAAAATACCTATAATACCTAGTCCGAGAGGGGCATCTTAAGCAATACTTCAACATAAAAAACCAAAGGCCATAATGAAGATTAATGCAATCCATAAAGTGGAGGAAGACCTTCCACCAATAAGATCGATCTCCATCTTCTATGGATATACTGACCCGTCCCAACATACTGGCAAAAAACTAAAGGAGAAGGTGAGGATAGAAACCAATATTGAACAAGCATTCTAGGTATACCCAACCAAACCGATCCTAGTCAAGAGGGAGAGAAAAGACATGGATAATGATCATATTCTATTCACCGATGTGGATATGGTCAGTATAAACCATTCACATAAAGATTCCCTGGTTCTCACCATGTGGATTATGAACTTTGATGTGAGGAGATTACCGATTGAACAAGAAAACTCCTCTAAAATTATGTACCGGATAGCGATTTATAAGATTGGGTATTGTGTCAAAGATTAGGATACTAACGTTGTCCCATTAATTGGTACTAATGGGGATATATAATCACTCTTGGGAAACATCAAGTTACCAGTCACAATCATCCCAGTTAATAAGGATGTCGAATTCCACGTAATCCAGTCAAAATCACCCTATAACTCCATACAAGGTAAAGGGTGGCTACATAATATGATGTTTGACCATCTTCACTTCATCAAAAACTCAAATTTATGACCGACCAATGGGTTATAAAAATTTGATGAGATTAAGCAGCGACACAAAGCTATTTTGTTTCATCTATCAAGATAAAGCAATCTCAGTCCAGGAATAGTTAATATGAAGACATCTCAGAGGATGATTATCCTAAACATCAATGAAAGGGAGTTCGGACAGGGACCAAAGAAACTTGATTGGACCTTTCCAAATGTGTGTTAGAGGAATGGATTTGCATGACTCTTAGTTTGTCATATCCAGAAAAGATCTTCCTTATAGGATCGGAGCTTTCGAGAGATGAAGCTAAATATACCACCCACTTTGTCATAGCAAATGCAAATAATTTTTCTTTTTAGCCTTATGATCTCCCTGGAATAGATGTAGAGATCTCAAACCAATAATTGCAAATGGAGCAAAGAATCAATATAGTCTAATAGAAACTCATAAAGTCAGCTCTAGAAAAGGTAAGGGTAATGGATGTTGATGTTAACAACGTACTCCAAGCTAGCTCCATCAGGGAAGTCCAATTACCAGATTGGGTCTCGAACACCGTTGTTGTTAAGAAGAAAAGTGGCAATTGGAGGGTTTATTTTGACATCACCGACCTCAATAGATAATTCCCAAAGAATAATTTTTAAATGCCTCAAAAAGATTAGCTGGTGGATTCCATGATGAGGGCATCAGTGAATTAGCTTTATGGATGCATACTTTAGCTATCACCAAACAGCCATGTTCGGCCCGAATCAATAGAAGACATCATTTATCACAACCTTAGGGATTTACTAAGATAAGGTAATGTCTTTCACCTCGAAGAATGTGGGGCTACATATTAGAGGATGATGAACAAGATGTTCAAGAAGTTGATTATCAGCACCATAGAGGTGTATATAAATGATATGGTTGTCAGGAGTAGGCATTCGTCCGATCATCTGAGGGACCTTGTGAAGACCTTCAACATTATTAGAGAATATAAGATGAAAATAAATGCATATAAATGTGTGATCGGTATAAGGTCCCTCAATTTTCTTATATACCTAGTTACTTAGAGGGGTATCAAGGAAAATCTTGACCAGATCAGAGCTCTGTAGGATGTCAGAAGGTTGAACACCATTAAATACATTCAGTTCATTTATAAGATAAAAAAGCCCTTAATCAATTCATTCGAAGATTTAATTATAATTTTCGACCCTTTTTCAACCCCTAAAGAAGGCAAGCCCCACAGTTAGATCAAAATAATGTGATCAATCCCTTAAAAGGATGCATCAGCACTTGGGATCTCCTCCCTTACTGTCAACTACCAAGGAAGGGGAAGACATGTGCCTCTACTTGATTGTTTTAAGTAATGGAACTAGTGCGGTATTGATCTGTCTAAATGATAAGGAGAAAAACTAATCTACTACGCGAGCTACACCCTTCTTGAAGATAAAAATAGATACATGCCTATAGAAAATATGGTTATGGCACTAGTAAATATCGCGAGGAACCTAAGGCATTAATTTGATACCCACACCATTGTCATCTTGACCACTTACCCCTTGAAGGACGCCCTCAGAAAGGTCGAGCTTTCTAATATAATGATCTAGTTGTCACTTGAACTGGCCCAATTCAACATCAGGTATGAGCCCAAAATGATGATCCAAGGTCAAGTCTTGGACGACTTCGTGGTAGAATTACCAACATCACCAAGAGAAGAAAAACTATTACCCATCCTGGGGGCATTACTAATCATCGAGAACGAGCAATGATGGAAGCTCTTTACTGATGGCTCATCAAATGAAAAGGGAACAAGAGTTAGGATAGTGTTCTTGATCCCACAAGGAAAATTGAGAAAAAAATCCATCATACTGGGATTCAAAGATTCAAATAATGAAGATGAATACAAAGTTGTAGTGCATGGTCTGCAAAGGGAAATATGTTTAGGTTCTCACCATATCGCCGTATTTTATGATTTCAAGTTAATTACAAACTAGATCAATGGAGAATATGAAGCAATAGATCCCAGGATGATAGCCTATAAAGAAAAGGCTAGGGAACCACTCCAATAGTTCAAATCGGCATCAGTAGAGCAACTTCCATGGAATGAAAACAACTATGTAGATGCTTTAGCCACCTTTACCTCTACCGTTGAATCTGACCTAAAGAGAATGATTGAGGTGGAATATTTGAATCGACTAAGCATTGAGGATACAATAAGTGATATAAATATCCTCCAAGTACAATTGTACCCATTATGGATAGACCCCGCCATCTCTTTCTTAAAAATCTAAAAGTTACCCTAAATGACCAAGCAACACATAAGCTGAAGATTAGATCGGCCATATTTTTCCTTAACTTAAATGTGAAGCTCTACCGAAGATCATTTACATCACCACTATTAAAATTCATCCACCCATTATAAGTCGAAGGGATTTTGAAAGAAATGCATGAAGGGAGTTGTGGATCACACACATAGTCGGGAGATCACTCTCCTACAGAGCAATCTTTCAAGAATACTGGTGGACATATATGCATAAGGATTCAACATAGTTCACTAGAAAGTGTCCAAACTGCCAAATTTTATCATCGACTATTAAGTACCCTACTAAATATCTCAACCCCCTCATAATCTTATAGCTATTCACCCAATGAGGCATGGATATTGTAGGACCACTACTAGCTACACCTGAAAATTTGAGGAACCTAATAATAATGACCAACTACTTCACCAAATGGGCTGAGGTCTAACCTCTCACTCACATTGAAGAACCAGACGCTAGGAGATTCATTTAGAGAAATATCATCATAAGATTCCTCATTCTAAGAGCGCTAGTAATCGACAATGGAACCCTTCTTGATAACGATTCCTTTTGAGACTTTTTTATTGAATAAGGAATTAGTATTCACTACGAATCAATAGTCTTTCCTCAATCCAACAAGAATGTAGAGATCACCAATAGAACCCTCATATCAAGCATCAATTAGAGGCTAAAAATGCCAAGGGACAATGCGTATATGAACTTCCATTCGTTAGTGGGAATATAGGATGACCTTTAGAAAGATGGAAGAGGAAATACCTAACTCCCTAGCCTATGGAAGGGAAGTGATAATCCCTCTAGAGATCAGACTACCAACTCTCACATCGAAGATATTCGAAGACAACTAAAATGATGATCGAATAGTTGATAAGTTGGACGTAGCCGAAGAAAGGAGGGATCAAGCCTTGATATATTTGTCCGTGTATCAGTAAGAACTCACAAATAAGCATGATGAGAAATTCAAGGTCGGATAATTCCAAGTTGGAGACCTATTCCTACGAAAATTATTGCCCATTATAAAGAGGGCATCAGATGAAAAGCTAGCACCGAACTAGCAAGGACTTTATCACGTAACTTCAAAAGGGGGTGGAGGTTCATACCATTTCGAAGAAATAGATGGAAATATAGTACCAAGGTCATGGAATGACATGAACCTTATAAAGTTTTATCATTTGATTTCTAGTCAATTTAATTCTTTTATTTATGCACAAGAAAACGATTTGCTGATAATTATCTTGAATCATGTGAAATACCTTAAAAACCCACTTACACTACTGGTACAATCTGGGAAAGATCGGTGAAACCCACTCTTAGGAGTGGTAAGATCTAATGTATATCATCGTAGAAGAGGCAAAAAAACCCACTTTCATAAGTGGTACGATTGGAAATGATCGGTTCAAACCCACCTTTAGGAGTGGTAAGATCTAAAGTTGATCGGCCTAGAAGAAGCACAAACCCACTCACAGGTGGTATAATTTGAGAAAGGTCGAACAAAACCCACTCTTAGGAGGGGTAAGATATAAAGTAGATCGGCCTTGAAGAGGCACAAAATCCACTTACACAAGCGGTGCGATCTGGGAAAGGTCAGTGAAACCCACTTGAGAATTGTAAGAGATAAAGTAGAACGGTCTACAAGAGGCACAATACCCACTTTCACAGGTGGTACAACCATTTAAGATGTCTTTGGTCAACTTCTTTATTTATAAAAAAATACTTAAGGTTGATTTAGCTGATCACCTAAGATGGCCTTGACCAGCCCCTTTATTTATTAAAAAGTTACTTAAGGACTGATTATGTTGGTTTTAGCCGAACTACTATATTCACCTAAGATTACACGTATAATGACTTTAGCCCACTTCGGTAAAAAAATGGCTGCCAATTTTGAAAGTAATGTAAGCAAAGAGGTAGGAGAATAAAACATAACAATAATATAATAATATAGGAGGACATCACAGGAAGTAAGATTTTTTTTCATTAAAATATACAAAGTCCCAAGGCCTAATAAGGAACACAAAAGGTAAAAAAATACATCAAAAGAAAAAAAAAGAGAAAGAATGACTAGTTGGATCTAGAGCCCCCTCTGCAGGGCGATAGGTGGAGAAAGTGGGTCGGTAGAGGAGGGGGATGATGTCTCCCCGGGGAGGTCTGACAAAGGATTGACTATGGGGTGTTTATCATAGGCCGGATCACCCTCATCCATATTAACCATTTGGAGGCCTCCCACCCAGCCTTTATTAAAGGAAACATAATCATAATAAACTAGTTGGGAAGAAACCTCCTGAACAGTCACCTCATAGCCTTCGTCATTAGCCTCTCTAGGTCGGTCACATCGATCTTCTACCTTTAGACCCTCAACTTCTAAAGCATAAGTTTTTATAACAGGGTGCGTTGATGAATGACCAACAACTTGGAAAGTTTAGTGATAACTCGGCTGAACTCATTTTGAGTTCGTTTAGCCTCCACCACCTTCACATTAACATCAACCTGTTCCTTAATCTTCTTGTTCAATCCCTCAATTTGTTGGCATTTAGTAGACACATGGAAGTTGAGGGAGCTGTTCACTTCAGTAGAACACTTGAGCGACTTCCAATAGGAAGAATCCTGGCTATCGAGATCCTGTTGGACCTGCATACTCTGCACCAAAAGAATGTAACTTTAGAAACTTGTTAAAAAAAGATATAACCCAAGTAAAAAAGTACACAAACATACTAATATGTTGTGGCATAAGACTCTTTATCGAGCCTCTCCAGCATGAAGCTATTTAACTCCATCATCTGAGATGGCAGAATGACAATATAGTAGACAAAAATGTAACCTCAAGATCCCTGTGAGTTGAATCTGTCACCAACACTGTCTCCTTACCCTTAAAGAAGAAGATATTCCAGAGATGACCCCTATTCATTGGTAGGGGTTGGATTCTTAATCGGTGCCCTTGTCGCTATTGGAGGTTATTAATGATAACTAATCAGCTAGCCCATGGTGGAGTGTTAAAACCACTACCGACTGGTGTTTTTCTCAATATTTTTCTTCTTCTTGGCCTATTCATCCTCTGCCCATTGGTGTTGTAGCTACTGGTAATCTTTCTCCCCTAGGGAGACTAACTTCCTTCTTTTCTGATCACCGGCAGAAGGAAATCGGTCCCCCTTTATATTGGTGGCCGATTATTTTTTTAATTGATCTCTAGCAGATTCTAGGTTGATCGGTATCCTCGATCATCTACTCATATCTTCAAGAAAGGATGGGACTAGGGGAAATTGAAGTCATCAATAGAGAAGTTCTCTGCAGTATCTACCTGACCTGGTATGCTGGTTTCGTAAGAGAAAAGGGTATGAAGGCCGTTAAACAACTAATCAAAGTATCCATCTTCCTCTTCATCATCTTCCTATACCTCTCCCTCCTCCTCCTCCTCCTCTTCGTCTTCTCTCTGATTGGAATCAAACTCTGTGGAGATGACGTATGGAGCGACAAATGATGAATTTCAAGAATGGTCGGGTTGGTGATATCGATGATCGAAATGCCAACTAAGAGGACTGTAAAGTTGGAGAGGGAATGGTAAGTAAGTTTGTAGTTGAGAAGGACGTGGTGGATTCATGTTGGGGTCGGCCTTCTCCAAATTTTATCTAAATCTCTGAGCTTTACTTGCTTATCGGATGGCTTGGTGTTCAGAAAGCAATCTAAAAATAAAAAAATTAGATCAGTCATTAATAAGTAAAAATAAAAATAATAAAATCAAGCCACTTGTGGGACACCTACCAAAATCCCCCTTGTATAAGGAAACCCAAGCCCATGTTACCCTTCGCTATACCCAAAAACCACATTGACTTTTTCGTTAGTGTCATTTTGGGATCTAAGAAAATAAATAATCAGATTACGGGCCTTATCCCTGGCTTGGAAATAGTGTAGTCTGGTGCCTGGAGAAGACCTGGGGTCATATAAATACCTAATTTCATCAAGCCCAAGGTTGGTCCCACAAATTTGATTTATGGAAAATAATCCCATCACAATCTGGATGAAACTGTCGTTTGCTTAGTTAGGGAGTATTTTTTAGTAATGGAGCACCCTTATCAGCAATGGATGAAAGGAAAATCATAATCGCCCTCAAGTATTGACACTGTAAAGAAAGCAACCTCCCCGTGAGGAAGATTAATAATATTTTCCTCCTCAAGGGAGACTGTCAAGAGGGCATTATTAGGATTTCCATATTGATCATAGAATTCCAGAAAGTTATTGACTGATGAAAGTTCATACTTTCTAAAATGCCTAGACATAGTAGATGAAGAACTTAAAAGATACTAGAGATGAGAACGGTAGAAAAGAGAGAAATAGAAATAAGAAAACCCTTATTCGCTTGATCACGGAATTCCATATTACCTTGGAAACGGGTAAAAGTACCAATGCATAGGGGTGTGGAAACCCGTATATGCTCTAATTCTCCATATTCTCATAACTGTCACAGCACTTGGGGAAGCGTGTCATGCACACATGCACCATCAATACATAAATAATGAAGTTGGATGCATAACTCAATTCTAGAACCATGTGCATAAACTGTGCAAAGCAGAAACCACATGCACAAACTGCACTGGCAAAAGATTGCCTTACGCACCTCTAAAAAAAGCGAGTGCAAAAGATAGAGCTGTATTAAATAGACATATGATGGATAAATAAGTCAAAGTGTTTGACCGAATAGCTCGGGAGACCGAACACACATGTAGCAGTACAAAGTAAGGTTGATCGGTGTGTCCCAGGTATAAGATTAACTCAGGCCACGTTGCCTGAGCCACACATTCGGACACATGGCTAGTCACGAAAGGGTGATGCAATAACTAATCAGCCTATGAGGATTTAGATATAAGAAATGGAAGATCGTTTCAAATAGAGATAAGTATTAAGAAACCCACAAACGTAGGACACTAATTTATAAATAGGGGCGATCAAGCCCACATTAAGGGCTAATTGAACTAGCACGCAATAACCAGGACTCTCTGATAGAAACAATAGAACTCTTCTTATTTCCTCCCATTTTTTAATTCAAATGCCTCCCCCTTTACCATTGTGGATGTAGGTCGACCTCACAGCTAAACCACATAAGTATCTCTCTTTATTCCCTTTTTATACATTCATAATACTTTTTAGGACAATTCTTCAATTCTACTAGTTATTGTGGGAAGAATCTCCTACATATATCAATTAAAATGTAAAAGTGTTTTAAATGACTGTATGATGATGCCAAAGTAAATTACTAATGTACAGTCGTGGAATATATCCAACATACCATATCGATTGTGCATGAGTACATTTATATTGAAATAAAATACCCAAATAAATCATCAGATTTAATAGAAAGCCTAAATCAGGGCAAAATGTTAAAACCATAAAAATGAAAATATATGATCTCAAAAAAAAAATTAACTTTAGAAATCCCTTATATTACTCGTTATATTTATTAAGAATTTTCATTTACCACTTTCCATACCTCTAGCTTCACGTGCTCGCTAATCTGTGGTGTTAATCATCAGTATGAACCATACATGTAGTTTTAGACCCTCTTTGGTCTCCTAACCATCTGGAATATTATTACCTCAACTTTATTTCACCATTAGGATGTTCAAGAGCTCCACACGTTATGATTTTATCATCCCATAATTTACCCCTACAAACAACCACACCATTGACATTTTTTATTCATCTCTTATCATTAATTCATAATTTAAAGAATTCATAAATAATATGAATTCTCATTTTTTTTTAATATCTTTTATTTTAGTCTCCAAAATTCTAAGATAACTAATTTCTAATTAAATCAAATCATCTAGACCCATATAATATCACAAGTTCCTAGGCTCAAACTTCATTTTTGAACCAAGAAAATAGTCACTTTTCAAAAAATGGTCACTTGTTTAAAGAGTCAATATTTAAGTTTTAATCTCCTAAAAAACCATTTTCAACCCCAAGAGGTTAATTCTAAATTCTTCAAGGATCATAGAGATATTTTTCATATTTTATCAAAACCATATTCCTTTTACTTTCGAATAATCCCATATAACTCAATGAAGTCTTAAAGTCATATAAAATCGCCTTCTCATGTGATTGTGTACACATTTGAACCATTTCTATTTCTAGAGATACAGGTCAAATAAAGGTTCCACAAAGTCACTAAGATTAAAGAAAAAAAATGCTAAGAGATAAAGGCACTCAACTTATAAGAAAATCTTGAGGATGGAATTAATAAAAATTTCTAAAATAACTCAGCTTCTCAAAATATTGAATTGGATTCAACATGCACAAGATTCAAACTCTAGAATAAAATTATATCATAAAAAAAAAGAGAAAACATGATTTCATTGACTTTTTTTATGTTAGAATATGTAACAACCGTATTTTCCATATATCGGGTGACCAAGATTCAATGCCAAAAATAGGGCACGTTTCAATAATTTATGTCATTCACAGCATAAAAAAATATTAATGAAAGATTTTAACAAATTTAAACCATCGATAGCATGCGATGAAATAAAATATAATAGAGAAATTACAAATTGTCTCCACATCCGTAATAATGTATATAAACATCGTCTCAAATCACACAAACAGACTTGATAGAAATAAATAAGCAGGGACCAACATTGTCCTTACAAATCTTTGAATCAAATGAGTCTAAAAAAAGAATAACTTAATGCAAATAAAAACCTAATCTATTAATGAAATGACTAGATAATGAAGTGTCAAGTCTAACTTCTCAGCCTTGCTAATCTTGCCTACGAATACCAGAAAAATATTTTGTTAATATTTTGTGCCCTAGCCCAAAAGTTGCAAGATATATCTTAGTATATCAATGCTGTAATAATCATGCGACTCATTTACGTAACCATGACAATTCGTCAACACTCACATGAAAAAGATACATCACCCCTCACCAAAAGTGAAATAATCTACATGAGTGTACCATACCTAGGCATAACTAATAGTAACAAGTCTCAACTACTTGACTGTCTAGTAAGCTATTGTGCTATCTTGCAACTACATCTCCATGTAACCCACTATCTACAACAAAACATACAACTCGGTATAATCCCCACTCATGTCACCTGAATCATAAGATATACACATAATATCATAACACATAAATATGTGACATAGTTATGACATCTCATAAAATCAGTAATTAGATTGATGAGTTCTAATTATAAAAATTATGAGAGTCAATCAAGTAATAGCATTCTAAGTATGAACAAGATACATAATAAATAACGACAATGCTACACATCAAAGTGAAAAATACATAATACAACTATGACACCATCCCATCCACAATAAATGATAATCCCACAACTAGAATATAATAGGACAAATAAATCCCATACCAATATATAACTCGGGAGAAATATAGATTAAATAAACATGCTGAATGAATATCTCAATATAAAGATGACATGTAAGTTAGACATAGAAGAGGGACAGAACCACAAGAAAATTTATTAATGCGAGGAGATACTCCCCAAGAGCGAAGAAATCTTACATATGATGCATGAAAGAAGATACTAAAAAACAATTATGGGGTTTTATGATAGACCCATTACAATAGCTGAATAGACTTTGTACTAGACCTAATGTATTGGCACCCTATCTTGTCAAGCTTAAAAGCCCCTCTAGCCATAGGTGGATGATCCTGAAATTGATGAACTGATTCTGAAGAAACTCTTCCAACTAAGGTACTTCAAGTCTGTTGTGGCGGTTGGGTCCTAGGACATGTAAAAAGAGTTCCAGGAAGAGGATTACACCTAGCAAGTATACAATGTGTAAAAAATATAATTACATTTGGGCCATGATAAAAAAAATATATCTTTCTCTAATATTAACTGAATAAACTTATCCTAACCCAAACAACCTATAAATATGATTTGGTAATCCTAATCCTGAAAGGTATCCATGTTCGTTGATTCCGTATTTTAATAAAGTACTCCTTGCTATAATATTTTTGAGTTCTTGTTCCATATATACTTATCTAGTACACTAAAGACAATGAGAAAACTAATGAAAAACTACATAATCCAGATTCCACGTGAGTAAACCTAACCCACATCCAATCATATAGGGTCATACACTACCTGAATCCAAAATACGAAAGCCTAAGGCTATGACTTTAGGTATCACGCATGCGACTAATAGTTATAACTATAGGACATCCAAACTCTCTAACCTAAAAAAAAACAATAAGAGAAATCACTACTCCATCACACTTAACGTATAACCTCATAACGATGGATATACGAGATGGTCAACCCCCATTGTCTTAACTCGGGAGATAGATGCCTCAGCATGTATGGTCAGGGTAATAAGACCTAGGTAAAAATCATGACTAGGACACCATGCATGGCCGTTACAAATGCGCCTTGTCAAATCCATACTAGTAGGTTTTCTACAAGCACGCACATGCCCCTCGTATGTCCACATAATCCAAATAATTAAACAACAAACCCCATTCAATGGGATATTAAATATATTCCCATTTATTTCATGATTTATTCAGTTGCTTAAATTAACCGGTCAAATAGACATTGCCCCTAACCACAAGGTTCCTGGAATAGGTAATGTTCCTCAAATTTACTATTTCATATAATAATATTCACCTCCCTAAAAGTCCTAGATAAAATACATTACAACCTAAGATTAAAAGTTGATAAAATAACGTAATTATGACAAGCTTATAGAACTAGATTGATTTTCCCCCAAACCAGATCGATTTCCCGTATGGATTGATCTGACTGGTATGTGTGGCTGAGTTCATTTTAATGTTTAACAATGGCGGCTGAACAGCCCTCCAATTCATCCCAAAGCCTCTAAACAACAACAATAACCCATCCTCTTGAGATATATGCTACGGATTAATATTTTTAACAAGTGTCTATAAGATTTACAGTGATTCTAGGATTAAACATTCAGTTTCATAATTTACCCAACTAACATTAACTTTACATTCTTCAATAAAATGTGTTAAATTAACCTACAATTTCAAATCAATTGTAACACTAGTGAAATTATAAAAATATAAATACTTAAAATGCATGCCAAATTAAAGTTTTAAAAACAAATAGCATTTATAATAAACCATTTATCTCGTGGAAGCATAAAATGAAATTTGTAAATAAATAAGCAACTCAAAATTTTCATAAAATACAAAGATTATTTTCTCACTAATAATCAAAGCCCCTTTTTACAAACTTGGAGCCAAAATAAATTATACAACTATCTCATTTTTATAATAAATGAAATAAATACAATTTTTTTAATAAAAATAAAGTACATAGAGATTCTATAATGTCCCATGCATCTTAAACAACCCAAATATATTTAATAAATCCAATATATGTATAAACCTGAAATACAAATAAAAAACTATGGGGTAGGAAAACTTTGTAGCTCGTTTAACTGGTCTAAGTGTACTAAATATAATTGTGCATACACATATGTCGAGTTTATAAAATACGACGCTCATTATAATATCCTAACATATCAATGATCAATCTTTTTACTCACAGTGTATTTACACAAATCCCTAGCAAAAATATCAAGTCGCCGCCTCACTTCTCTCGAGACGGTGTGGACTTTTGTTATACTTTCTTAGTACTTATCCTCTAAAAAATCCATTGACTAAAAAATACTAATCAATCAAGTCATAAAAATAAAGCCATGGTGGTCATATTGTCATCGTCCTACCATCACGACCTTCTCATAATGTCCAATCTTAGAAAAATTGCTAAAACCTTGTCCATAACATTTTTTCACCCAATGCGGAAAAAACATAACCCGAAAAGCATACCCCATATCACGGGTAGTTTGGTTAAGGGATGACTATGCATCCTCCATCAAATTTCAATAATTAAAAATAGTCATTCTTCCAATTTAATCAACATATAAATCAATTTTCACAATTTGAGTAAAATTATCTACCCAAATTCTAATCCCAAACATGCTCATAAATAAAATTCTATTTACGGTAACCTCACTAAATGGCATGAAAACAAGTCATACAACATAAGTAAAATAAAATGAATAATATATACAAAGTATAAACATAGTGTGCACAAGTATAATATATTACATATACAAACATGGGTGAATATGAATAGTACACAAATAAACCACAGGAGAACGAAACTACATTAAACCGTAAAAGTCCAAATTGCTGAATAAAAGCGCCAAAAAGATTCCAAATCTTTGCTTGTAAATAATTATTATCATCTTATTTATCTTATTCAAAAACTAAGTCATTTTCTTTCCTTTATAAAAATCTCTCGTAATTTCTTATTATTTCTCTCCTACTCTATCTCTTAATATTGTAGAATTATCTTATATAAAGGTGTCTAATGTTCACAAATCCTAATACACTTTTATATATTTGTATATAGGTTTAAAATAACCCTAATCCATTTAAAAATACATCATATCTTGGCCCCTACTCTTCATCCCTTTAATTTCAACTTTAACCATTCAAATTCCCACATAAATGTTCCATTACACGGGCTAACAACATATCAACCAACTAATATTCTGTCAACTTAATTTATATAATTTTTTATCAAAATAAAATTTTAAAATACCTGTAAATGTCAGACCAATATGAGTCTTATCATCTTCCTTGCTCAATTTCTCTTAATTTTACAATATAGGTCATTAAACTAGTACACTAACCCTTACTAATGAAAAAACAACTAATATTTATTGAATTTCTTTTTCCTAGTTTTATTACTAAAATTAAATTTTAATATACCCAAATTATATTGTTTAGCATTGCGAATACAAAAAATAAATATCGATGTCCGCTTATTTTAACATGTAGCCTTTTAAGTAGTTTAAAAACTTGTCAAATAAAAATTCAATAAATTTCACATAAATTTTCTCTAATTAAAGTAAGTTCATATAAATATATTTTCCAGTTGATTTATTTAATCCATATTGTGGGTACCTAGAAGTAAGGTTATGGGCCTGGACGAGTAACCCAATTCTGGCGGCCCAAAATCCAGGCCCCCCACCTCTTATTTTGATTGTGATCCGGTCTCTTCCCACATTCCCATCAAGGGAGGTTATAGAGAGAGATGGAAGACGTGGGGGAATCCAACACCCCCACTCACCTAAACGTACGTGTATATATTGAACCCTAGGTCAGGGGAAAAAGGACAAGTTGTATTCTCTATAACCACTCTCCGGAGTATGTAGAAATAATACTGACTTCACAACCGTGGACGTAGGCATATCTTTACTGAACCACGTACATCCTTTGTTGTGTGATTGTCATTTTACATTCCTTATTCTTCCTTGGTAATTGCCTCTCTTATATTTATTTGTATTGCATAAGAACTATAACCACAATTGGCGCCGTCTGTGGGAAGCGTTCATCTTTCCCTGAGAAGATCCCACACCAAGAAAGGAGTTTAAAATGTCTGGCCACAGCAGTAATGCCCCCTAGGCAGGGGATATTCAAGAACCACCTTCTCCTCGCAGGATTATGTCTAAAGTTCGACGTTCAGATCAGAGGGCTCGCTTGGAAAGGCCAGCCTCAGAAGAAAGCCAAGGACCAGCGAGGTCCACACAAATATCCAGACTGATTAATACATACGAGGCAAGGCTCCACGAGCAGAGGGAGTCTTCTCGCAGATACGAGGCTGAGAATGCTCGCTTGAAAAGAAGACTGGAAAGACTAGAGAGGGAGCTTCATCCTGATAACAGGAGACGTCCATACCGCACTCCTAGCCCTCAGGCGAGCAAGTCTCACAGCCGAGGAAGGATCCCTAGGCGGGGATATCAAAAGATTGAAGAAGGCGAATTAAACGATGACCTCCGCGAGCAGCTGCGAAGAGCTCGCCGTTACCAAAGCCCTACTCGCAGCGATGGAAACATACAAAATCTAGTCCGTAGGGAGATAGACCAACATCCTGCCCACCACGGTACCAGATCGACCCGATAGCTCGCTAGACGAGCTCTCAAAACACAGATAAATTCACCTTTCATTAGGGAAATAGAAGAAGAAGAATCCCCCAAGAAATTTTCCATTCCAAGGTTCAAGATCTACAATGGTAAGACTGATCCCATTGATCACGTCAGGCAGTACCGACAGGTCATGACCCTCTAAAACCACCGGGACGCGCTAATGTGCCAAATTTTTCCCTCTAGCTTGCATGACATTGTGTAGAAATGGTTTTCCAAGGCTCCCCCACCGATCTATCAGAAGTTTCAAATCTATGGCTGAACTTTTACGGCCCGCTTCATTACTAGTAGCTCCTATCCCAAAAGGATGGATGCTTTACTAATAATGAAGAAAATGCCTCAAGAAACACTCCAAGACTATGCGAAAAGATACTGGGAATTATTCAATGAGATCGAGGATTGCTCGGAGGGAGTGGCTGTGGCCTCTTTCAAAATTGGGCTACCCAGTTCTTCCCTTCTATACTAGTCCCTAACGAAGAAGGAGGCTATGACTATTGACGACCTGATGGCTCGCATCGAGAAATATGCTAAGGTGGAAGATGTCACTCGCCTCAGTACAGGAGAAAACGGTCGAGCTAAACTCACTGCCAAGAGCAGTGATAAAGCTGAGAACCGAAAGAAAGGAGGAAAGAATGGGGGCAAAAATGGATCCTAGAATGGAGGGAACAATGATGCGTCGAAAGCATTCCAGGCGGTCAACACCGTCTTCAAGAACCAATTTACAAAATTCTCGCGAAGATCAAAGATGAGCCATTCATCAAGTGGCCCAGGAAGATGGGAGGAGATCGCTCAAAGAGGAACAATGCGCTAAGATGCGCTTTTCACAAAGAGGGAGGACATAAGACTGAGCATTGCAAAGCTCTTAAGTCTTACCTCGAGGAGCTAGCCCAGTCTGGACATTTGAACGAGTTTGTGGAGAAAAGGGCAGAGAAGGTGGATGCCAATAGAGAAGCAAGACCTAACAACGTGCTCGAAGATGACGCTGGACATGAGTTCACGGTAATTCACGGGGCATTGGATGCCAAGAAGATCCAAGGAAATTCAGCTCGAATGGAGATGAAGAAACTTACAGCGATAATGCAGGCTTTTCAGATCGATCCAGCAAAGTCACGGTCAGGAAAGCGTCGACGAGCGGATGATGTCGACTATAACAAACATATTATTTTCACAGATGAAGATCTAGTGGGAGTGAGAACCCCACATCACGACGCTCTGATCATTACCCTCAGGATAGCTAACTTTGACGTCGACAAGTTACTCGTCGACCAGGGAAGCTCGTCCGAGGTAATGTATCTCGACCTATTCAAAAAATTGAAGTTAAGCGTCGCCGACCTAAAGGAAGCTACTGTCCCTTTAGTTGGCTTCGCTGGAAAAATAACTATGCCTTGGGAAAGATTCTATTACCGGTGCACACTGGAAATATTTCCAAGATGATCAAGTTTTTGGTAGTTGACATCGACTCGCCATACGAGGCCATCCTCGGCAGGGGATGGCTTTATGCGATGAAGGCAGTCTCCTCGACCTACCATCAGAAACTCAAATATGTAACCAAGCGAGGAGTAATGGAGATCCACGGTGATAAAGAAATGGCAAGAAGGTGCTTCATAGAAGCCATCCGACCAAGGCCAGAAAGGAAAGTCGATTAGCCCAGCGAGAAAATAGAAGAAGGTCTGACACGTTCTAAATAGAAATTAAAGTACAGAAGACCTGGAGTGGAGGAAACCAGGCTCCTCCCCTCCGAGCGGGTCCTCAAGGACCTGGTAGAAGTTGCGGCTGGAGATGGCGATAGTAGTAGAGTCTTCTTGATTGGAGCATCTCTCACTGACCAGGAACAAAAGGACTTGATAACTCTACTGAGATGAAACATAGATGTTTTCACATGGGAGCCATACGAGATACCTGGAATCGATCCTAATTTGGTCTTCCATCAGCTGCACATCGATCCTGCCTTCAAACCCATCACGCAGAAGGCACGACGAACCGCACCCGAGAAAGTAAAAGCGGTAGAGAAAGAGGTCGAAAAACTACTGGATACAGGATCCATACGGGAAGTACAATTCCCTAAATGGTTATCCAACCTAGTAGTATTTCCAAAAAGCAACGAGAAGTGGAAAGTTTGCATCTACTTCACTGACCTCAACAAAGCATGCCCTAAAGATAGTTTCCCCTTCCCAAAAATAGACCAACTAGTGGACGCCACTGCATCTCACGAACGAATGAGTTTTCTAGATGCATACTCAAGGTATCATCAGATCCCCTTATATGCCCCTGACCAGGACAAAACAACGTTCATCATAACAGTTGGATTATACTGCTACAAGGTAATGCCTTTTGGGCTAAAAAATGTAGGGGTAACCTATCAGCGGCTGGTCACCAAGATGTTTAAGGACCAGATGGGAAGCACCATGGAGGTCTACATCAATGACATGCTCGTTAAAAGTAAGAGGAAAGAAAATCACCTCTCAGACCTGTCAAACACCTTTGAAATCCTTAGGAAGTACCGAATGAAACTTAATGGAAGCAAGTGTTCTTTCGATGTCCAGTCAGGAGAATTTATTGGGTACTTGGTCAGTAAGAGAGGCATAGAGGCTAACCCAGACCAAATCGATGCAATTAAAAGGTTACAACCACCTCAAACAATCCGGGACATAAAGAAGCTCAATGGTATGCTCGTTGCCCTAAATTGCTTCATCTCTAAATCCTTCGACAAATGCAAGCCTTTCTTCGAGCTTCTGAAGGGGAATAAAATGGTAGAAGGGAGCCCAGATTTCTCGCAAGCACTGGTCGAGCTCAAAGCATACTTAAGCTCTCCACCACTTCTCGTCATACCACGACAAACAAATTCTTTGTACCTGTACCTCTTCATTTCCAACCACACTGTCAGCTTTGCACTAATATGCGAGGTTGCAGGAATCCAGTACCCTGCTTATTATGTGAGCAAGACCCTACTTGACGTCGAGCAAAGGTACCTACTCTTGGAGAATCTCGCCTACGCACTAGTAGTGGCCTCAAGGAAGCTGAAGCACTATTTCAAAGCCCACACAATCATTGTCCTTACATCGCACCGCCTTAAGGCAGTCCTGAAGTAAGCGGATTTTTTGGGCAGGCTGTCTAAATGGTCAGTCGAGCTCGAGCAATTTGACATCCAATTTCAACCAAGGACCGCCATCAAGGGACAGATCCTTGCTGATTTCATATCCAAATTCACGAGCGAGGTACCTTCCAACCAACCTCAACTAGTAAAGCCAAAATAGGACCAAGTGACAGTAGGAACCTGGAAAGTGTTTATTGATGGAGCCTCCAATTCAAAGGGGGAAGGAGTAGGCATTGTCCTCGTTACCCCAGAAAATACAATCCTTGAATAAGGAATCAGGCTTGGATTTGCAGCCTCCAACAACGAAGAAGAATACGAAGCCATAATAGTCGGCCTCCAGAAAGCACACACTTTGGGAGCAAAGCATTTAGAGGTGTTCGGTGATTCCCAATTAGTCTCCAATCAGATAAATGGAGATTACAATGCAAAAGATGAAAGAATGGCAGCTTACCTCACCTTAGTTAAAAAATTAATGGCGATCTTCGAAGAGATAAATGTCCAGCAGGTTCCTAGAGGGCAAAACAGCCATATTAATGCCCTAGCAGCCCTGAGTTCAGCAGTTGACTCCGGCCTAAAAAGAACCATCCCCATCGATTTCCTCACTCACCCGAGGATCCAAGAGAGCAGGCCACCAGGCAGGAATCAGGTACTTCAGGTGGGATCAACTCCCAGATGGATAGACGCCTTAAGGGACTATTTGAAGGATGGCACACTCCCGAATGACAAGAATACTGCCCACCAGATAAGAGTCAAAGTTGCTCTCTTTCACTTATCCCCAGAGGGCAACTTGTATAAGATATCCTTCTCCGATCCCTACCTCCAAAGAGTTCACCCATGGAATGTCGAGCAAGTGCTACATGAGATTCACGAAGGAATCTGAGAATGCCATATCGGAGGAAGGTCTCTAGCTTTTTGAGCAATGAAGGAGGGCTATTGGTGGCCATACATGCAAAGGGACTCTGTGATGTATGTCCTCAAGTGCGTTAAATGCGAACTTCATGCTCCTATGGTCCACTAACCTGCTAGTGACCTAAAATCACTGTCCAGCCCATGGTCATTCGGCCAATGAGGAATGGACATCGTGGGACCACTGCCTACTGCCACCGGCAATCATAAATATCTGTTGGTCGCAACTGACTACTTCACAAAGTGGATCGAGGCGGAACCCATGTAGAACATTCGAGATGCTGATATGATAAGGTTCATATGGAGGAATATAATCACTCATTTTGGCATCCCCAGAACCATCATCACCGATAATGGAATACAGTTCGAAAGCAGCTTTTTTCAGAACTTCTGTAACGAACACGGTATCAGACACCACTTTAGTTCGGAGGCCTACCCTCATGAGTCCAATTTAGTTAGTTTACTTTTTAGCATAATTTTGTTTACCTCATTTTTTTATTAGTTTTTACATCTTAGTTAGTACTTTAAAAATTAGTATATAGTTAGTTAATTAATAATCCCTTGAAAATTCCATAAAAAATAGAAAAATCATAAAAAATAATAACATGCATATGATTTCACACTTTTGTCTTCTCATATTTTGTGTTTCACCCATAGAGTTGGATTGATACTCCTTTACTTACCCTACACATATTTTGAATTTATTTATAGGTTCAAGGGAATTTTGATGGAAAAGAAGTTGCAACAACGACAAAAATACATTAGATGCATTTTTTTTTCTCTATCAACTACCGTGAACCACGAGCATTGTCCATAACTTCTTTCTACATCTTGGGACCCCCAATATAATCAACCCCCCAGAAAATGTAAACCTAAGTCTGAGAAGATATAATGAAAAGGATTTCATTAAAATGTAAAAAAAATTATTTTATATTATTTAGCTTATTCTCATGTCAAAAAATTTGATTCATTGATTCATTCGAGCCACATAGGCTTGAAACGTTTTATTGAGGCGCATTCATTTAGATTAGATGGACTTTGAATTTTAAGATCATGCAAATCACTCAACAAATGCAAGACTGACATTACCACATCCTTTAAAGAAGATATCATTTTCGTTACTTCGGTGAATTGATTAAAGGCTACACACACATGTGCACGTTTTTTTTAAATGTGCATTTTAAATTAGATGAATAAGTGATTTTTTATTAGAGTGTTGTGTAAACCAATTTGGGAATTGACCTAATTTTGTGAAAAGTTTGAGGATTTTTATGGATTGTAATCTCAAACCTTTCGCATGGTCGTAATTAGTGTGCACAAAACTGTTCACATGGTCCAGTATTAACTCGTGCACACAGTTGCACCATAATTTTATCACTACTTAGAATTGTGTGCACAACAAAGTTCATCATGCACACGAAGAAGAATATTTTTGAAACTTTTCTATGATTACGTCATTTTCCCTCCCATTTGAAAATATATGAAAACTTCATAACTCAAATACATTTATGAGATCATTTTCGAAGTTCAGAGCATTTTACTTTGCTTCTTTATTTCCAGTTTCACTAGTTCCCTCCAAAATTGAGAAAACTTAGATATATACTTAATATATGATTGTGAGAGATAATTTAGAGTGTTTTGGTTCATATCCACATAGCCTTTCTAAATTCAAATCATATTTAGACTTGAATTGAAGATCTACTACTCCTAGATCTAACATTGGAGGTGATTTAATTCACTAGGCGAATTGAAGCATGGTGTGATTCCCATGAGAAGAATGGAGTTTCTCATTTACGTTGTGGAGCTCAAGGTGTATTTCTATCTTCTATAAGGGAAAGTTCAAAGTCCATAGGTATATACTTGTGAGGGCATGACTGAGAGCTACCTTCTTTCTTTGAATAAATTTATTTTCAAGTAGAAATAGAAATTGGAGCGCGTCAAGATTTTTTACCCCTTGGTGGTGGGGGTGGTGTGGGTGGGGTGGGGGGGGTGGGGGGGTCTTATTAACATGTATTATGGATTGTTTGTTATTGTTATTTGTTCAATTGAACACATTAATCACACACTACACGTAGATCACATATACATCTAGTGTAATTGGATAAAATTGAAATTAGGTTTTTAACTATAGTTATGTTTGACTAGATTTGCCTAATTAATCTCATTTTGTTGTTATTCTAAAGTTTTCTCCACAACACGTAGTTATTACAAGTGATAGGATAATTGAATTTCAAAGAAAAATCGAATTGAGTTAAAAATTGGCGATATTATGCAATCGAACTATTCACGCCCTCTAGGGTTGTTTTAGGTTGAACACTTGTGATTTAAACACATCCTCAATTGGAACCAGAGCGGTTGCTTTTGTTTTTGCATTTACTCATTTGATGTAATAATAAAGTTATTATGTATTTATTTATTTTTTGCTTATAAACCTTGCTTATTGTGAATTGTGTTGTTTTGTGAATGATGGATCATTATCGTGATTCAAGTTCCACGAATAAGCCACTATACTTTGATAGTTCTAATTGTGGACATTGGAAAGTGAAGATGAAAACACATTTCAGATCTAATCATGAAAGATTTTGGATGAGTGTCGAGAAACGATAGATCTATCATATAATAGAATAGGAAGGTGTTAGAGTGAAAAAGATTAAGGTTATTTAGACGGATGCGGAGTTGTAAATTGAAATTACAACTCCATTTCTTTGAACACATTATTTTTTCCTCGAACACACAAGAATACAACTGCATTATTTATTGAGAATTGGGAATTGAGGTTTTGGATATACTTAGGGTGACATATGAGGGAACATCTAGTGTTAAGCATTCAAAGTTGCAACACATTGCAATGAAGTTTAAGACCTAGAGAATGGAAAAGGGTGAGCGTTTTAATGACTAATGCACAACATTAATGGAAGTTTTCAATGATTAATTCAAGCTTGGAGAGAATATTCCCGAGAATAGAGTTCTTTAAAAGTTTTAGATTTAACACTAAGGTTACCATTTTGAATTAAGTGCAAGACACGTGCACTTTTAACCTTGAGGAGTTGGTTAAGTCATTGCAAATTTCTGATTAAGATGAGAGTATATTTGTTCCTAAACCTAAGAAAGACTTATCATTCCTCGTTGAGTCTAATTAGAATGTGTTAGATAAATTTGTTGAGAAACCCAAAGAAAATGTTGAAGTAGATATGGCTTTATTTGTAAAACGATTTAGCAAATTCTAAAAAAATAACAAGAAAACTTTCAAGAATGGTAGAAAAATTTAACTAAATCTATATAAAGCTATTAAATGTAATTCTTATTGTTAGAAGATGGGTCAAAAGAAAAATATGTCAAAAGAGGAAGACCATTGTTATAGGTGTGGAGGTGCGTGCCCTACACATTTAAGAAAGCTTGGGAAAAATAAAGATGTAGACAAGAAAAAGGAATTCTACAAATCTAGTTTGGGTTGCTCAGAGAGTGAGAGTGATGAGGGTTCTACTAGTGAAGTAAGTGGGAGTGACATAACCCTTATGGCTAGGCTAGATGAAAGTGAGAAAGTGAGTAGTGGGAGAATGTATTTAGATAGTGTTGTGATATATAGTCGAGTGAAAACTTCCAGTGATTGGTCAATTAATGATTCTCAATCTTGTAGTAGCAAAGGTTCACACATTTCTATCCAAAAAACATAAGAACGTAGTGGTAAAGATGTGAATAACATGCAATAAGTATTTGACGAGCTATATCAAGAGGCTTTGAAACTCAAAAGGTCAAACATCAAACTTTTTGATAAAATGAAAACGTTCCAAAGCGAACAAGGAGAAAAATATGACAAAATAGATTATTTTCAATTGAAATATTTCGAACTAAAAGTGAAGGTTGATGAGTTGACAAAAGAATGTGATTCTTTGAAGTTAAAAAAATGAACCCATTTTGAAAGAAAAGTAAAGAGATTAAACTTCAAAATGAAATTTTGAAACATTGAAAAATTAATTATAACATGCTAAGGATTTGAAACTTAAGTTCTTTGATAGAATAAATGTTCCATGTTGTGTTTCGTTAAATCATTCTCAAATGAAACCTAAAAAATCAAGGCATTGATTTTAAAGGTTAAAAAATTGAAAGTTTGCAAGTTCAAAATTCCATTCAAGAAGGCTGACTTAAAGGCAAATAAACCTTTTGGATTGTTCTACATAGGTCTACTCAGTTAAAATTACATTAAGGAAGGCTAACTTAACATCCATTTGATATAGAGTGAAATGTAGATGACATGCTATGGCAAAAAGCAAGAGAACATATTTGAGGCGAGTAAATGGAGAAAGAGTTTCCTCGAAATCTATTCCTTTAATCTGAGAGTAGCCCTGGGTAACTAATCTAGCTTTATTCCTAATAATCATCCAAGACTCATCAGTCTTAGTTTAAAAATCCAACATGTGCCAATAACCCTTTTATTTTAAAACCTAGGTACAAGATACGAGAGATCATGAATGAGAAATTAAAAAAATTCCTCCTGCATAGCACTTATCCACAAAGTGTCATTCAAGGCTTCATTTACATTTTTGGGCTCAATAAAAGACACAAAACATGCAAAATGAGCAGTGTTATGAAGTTGAGATCTTGTACGAACATGCTCAGTAGGATTACCAACTACAATATCTAAAGGATGATCTTTAGAAACCCAGTTAGGTACATCAGGGGTCTCAGTTGGTAAAGATTCAACTCTTTCTGGAGAGTCAAAATTTAAAATGTTTTTGGACTCATCCACAATAATTGATTCTTTGGTCTTACTTTCTACATTTGTGTCATTTACAGCCACATTAACGGATCCCGTCATGGTTTTGGTATGAAAATTGTAGACACGATAGGCTCTACTGTTTGGAGAGTATCCTAAAAATATGGCTTTATCACCTATGGTTTTGAATTTGGACAGATGTTCTCTGTCTTTACAGACATAAAAACTACTACTAAAGGTTCTAAAGTATTTTAGGTTCTTATTCTTTCCATACCAAATCTCATAGGATGTTTGTTTGGTATACTTAGTAAGATATACACGATTCATTATATGACAAGAAGTACCAATGGATTCTACCCAAAAGTATTTTGATAGGTTTTTAGAGAAAATCATCACACGGGCCAATTCTTAAAGAGTGCGATTTTTACGCTCAGCTATCCCGTTTTATTGAGGTGTCTTAGGAGAATTAAATTCATTTTTGTAAACATTATAGTCATAATATTCTACGATACTTGAATCTACGAATCTCCTCATCTATCACTATGAATTCTATCTACTTGGGTGTCCTTTTTATTTTCTACACAAAATAGGATTTTCAAAAACATTTCAAAGGTTTATTATTTATGCTTTAGGAAGGAAACCTAAGTAAATCGAGGTAAATCATCAACCATTACAAGAATGTAACTATGGACACAACGACTAACGGTACGAGAAGGACCCATTTGGTCCATATAGATGAGTTTTGTAGGTTTAGCGGATAGAAGTTCCTTAACTTTCTTATGGGGAGCCTTAACAATTTTTCCTTCTGGACATGGACCACATACAATGTTAGAAATTAGTTTGATCTTGGGAAGACCTATAACTATCTCTTGGGAGCATAATTTTCCAAGGTTATCATAATTAATGTGACCCAACCTATTATGCCATATCTTATTTCCATCCATCCAGGAAATGCTACAGACCTCTGTACTTGGATTGACTGTGTAATAGTTATCTCGAGTACGGAGTTTTGTAATAATACAATAACCTTTTTCATTTAAAATTTTACAATTGTCCTTTAAGAAAGTGACAGTATGATTGGAGTCACAAAATTTTCATATACTTTGTAAATTTTCTTTAAGTCCTTTACCAAGAGAACAAACTAAAGAATAGGTAATCCTTCTTCATGGAGTGTTCCATTACCAATGATCTGGGATAAAAAACCATCTCCCAAACAGACTTTTCCTCTAGAGAAGTTAGTTTTGTTTGAGAGTTTGAAATCATCCCCGGTCATATGTTTGGAACATACGGAGTCTAAATACCAATTAGTTGAAGTATGTTCATCTCTAAAAGCGTTGATCACTATGTTACATTTAAACTGGGGTAATAGATAATCTTTTCTAACCCAAATTGCTCTAGTTTTCAATTTGCACTTATTAGCTCGTATTAGATAAAACTTGTGAGCTTCTGTTTTTTCTTTAAAAGATTTTTCCATAATTTTATTGTTGTTATAAAGAGTTGTAGCAATTGGTCTAGAATAGAATCTAGGATTCTTTCATGTAGATTGTATTTTAGTATTAGTCATTTTTCTTCAATTACGATGTTAGACGTCTTGTCTGGCTGTCTAGGAAGGACATAATTGTTTTCGCTTCTCCTAGAATAGTTGAAGTTACGGATAGGAGAGGTATAGACATGATTATATAGATGTTTGGAATAGCAACCATCTAAGAAATGTCCATAGTCATCATGGTAGGAGCAGTAAAGATGACATGTTGAACTCATAACCTTGTGAAAGTTATTATTTAAAGGTATTTTTAGGTTTTGATCTCTAGTATTATTCCTATGTGGCAGAGAATGAAACATTGAATCCTCTTGTCGTATAGGAGACTAGACATATTTGGTCTTTTGTTAAATATTATTCTTAGAGTAGCTTGATTCCCCAATGTATATCTTGAGTTGATTTTTCTCAAACTCATTTTTTAACCTTGAAAATCTGGACAAGTTTCAATAGGCCTTTTGCCACCAGATACAAACTTTATGCTTTCAAAATTTTCATTTTGTGTCTTAGAATTGGGACAAAATCCCATTGCAGTTCTGCCATCAGAATTGGTTTTTCTTTCAGACAGACATTCTGTAAAACATATGGAATTATTTTCAAATTTTTCAAATTTTTTGAAGACCGTGGATGTTTTCTCTTTTGTTTATTCCTATTATAACAACGTTGCTTTGTACTTATTTTCTAGAATTTCATTAGAGTTATACAACTCTTTTAGTTTTTGTTAAAAACTTTTGGTTTTATTCTCATGAATTAGACATTGGGTGGTATACTCTTCAACATTTTTTTTGATCATCGAACTTAAGGTATCTATCTTTTAGGTAAGATCCTTGATAGTTTTTTCAAGACTAGTTCTTTTTTTAGAGTTTTTATGTATAGTGTGTGAATGTCAGGAAGGTCATCATTTTCGAATTCACTTATTGTGCACTGTGCAGTGTCTGTCAGCGATTCATTTTTAGGACTCACACACCCATTGAAATTACTAATAGTGCGTTCCCTTTGACTTAAACACATAGTGTTTGAAGCATTATCAACATTCTCAAGAAATAAGGCAGATAAACCATTAGGCATACTATCAGTCATGGTATGATTAGATTCCTCATCATCATTGTAGATTATCTTAGCAAAGAATGACATGAAAGGATAAAAAATGTTAAATAACTCAGGTTCATCATTTTTAGAATCACTTGAGTCATCCCAAGTCTTTCTTAAGTAAGCCCTATTAT
Source organism: Sambucus nigra (assembly GCA_949130495.1). Lineage (NCBI taxonomy): Eukaryota > Viridiplantae > Streptophyta > Magnoliopsida > Dipsacales > Adoxaceae > Sambucus > Sambucus nigra. The sequence goes on along the minus strand of OX422215.1, from coordinate 471,093,198 downwards.
GTTTGTGAATTTTGTCTAAGTTAACTCTACAGTCACTAGCCATGTGTCCTAGATTTCCACATTAATAGCATTCAACATTATTAAGGTCTTTCTCAGGTCTCTTGTGATTGTCATATTGGTGTTTGTCTTGTCTTCTCTCACGAGTTCTATTATTAGATTGATTTGGATAAGTAGTCTTGCCTTGTCTTTTTGCTATTTCACTTTGAAAACTCACAATTTTCTTAAACTTTTTAGACATTAAGGCAATCTTATTATCCAAAGTATCCAAATTTTGGTCCTTATCAAAGTCTAAGTCAATGTTGGGTATACTAAATTCAGTTGTGGTCAACTTAGATGAAAAAACAATATTGGATATAGACTGTCTCTTTCGGGACTGGGTTATTTTTTTCTTAAATTCAAGTTCCATTTAGACAGTTCTTAATTCTCTACTGAGGAGTTCAGGTGTCAAATTTTGATCATCGATCTCCTCAATTGCATACCTTTTGTTATCAATTTTTTATGGAAGTGATCCTGGAATTTTAGATAGAATTTCCTTTCTATCATAAACAATCCTATTTTGCATGCAATGTGGTCACAATGTCTGTCAGTATAATATAGAAGTAATCAAATGACTCAGTCTCAGTCATGATCAAAGAGTTATACTACTGGATTCGCATTTGAGTTTTCGCATTTTTAACTCTGGTATCACCCTCATGAGCAGTCATTGGGGTGTCCCAAGCTTCTTTAGAGGCAGAACATAATGATATTCTCTGAAATTCATGTTCATTTATAGACAAAAATATAACATTTTTGCCTTTATTGTTATTTAGTGAAACCTATTTCTCTTCTTTATTGAATGCACTTAGTGAATTCCTGATCCTCACAGTACTTCCTTCAGCGGATGGTTTAGTAGGAAAATTGTAACTATTTTCTATAACTTCTCAGACATCATCTCCCAAAGTCCCTTAGATGAATGCCACCATCCTTACCTTCTAGTAAGGGAAGTTGGTTCCATCAAAGAGAGGGGATCTGGACAGGTTACCTAATCTCTTAAACTTCTCATCCATAATTTTTTTTAAGAAAACAATTTCAGAAACACAAGATCTTAAAAACTTTTGAGAAACCAAAGCTCTAATATTAATTGAAAAACTACCACTTAAATTGTTTAATATAACATTAAACTATCTAAATGGATCCGAACTGTTTGTTGAAGAAACTCTTTTCTTAAAACTAATTATAAACATAAGATGTGTAAAACAGTTATAACGAGTCATTTCAATTATAGGTTTACCAGTTTTGAAACACAAGTCTTTAACAAAATAAAACAGCACAACCTCAAGAAGGATATGAGAGTAAAAAAGAAGTGTACACAAGCAATTTTAACGTGGTAAAACCCCACCCAATTGGGTAAATATCCACGGTGACCTCTACGCCAAAAAAGTAAAAGGTCCACTAAAAATGAGTAAAAGATTACAAGCTATATAATAATCAAGACACACAAAAAAACCTAATCTATGTTGAAAAATGTACCAACTCTTCTGGCGTGTTCTCACTTCTCCTAAGTTTTTGATTGATGCTGATGTTATCCCAACTTCTTATCTGTACTCCTTTTAGCTTTACGTTGACTCTAACAGTCCAGCATCTCAACACCAACAAGTTTCGGTGTAGTAGTGTGAAATTTTTTGTGGTGAAGTGCTCTAAACTTATGCATGCAACCCACACACACTTGATTACAGACAATATGAGTTATGAAATTACAAACAGATCTAACTGGATGCAAAGTTTTCCAAAATCAACTTAGTCAAATAAGTCATATTTTGGATCTTTCAAATAATCCACAGATCAAGAAGGAATCTTGCTATAAAAACTAGTTAAGATCCTATGAACTTTCTTTGTTTTTAAAATATTAAACGAACCCAATCAAGATCTCAAAACTAGATCTAAATCTGACAGTTTGAGTAAGTTCAAATCAGAAAGAATATTGTTGGTTTAGGGTTTGAAGACAATATTTATCTTGAAAATAACCAACAAAGAATATATTTCTCGAAACAAGATATCAGATCTAACTAACAACTATGTGATCTATATCACAAAGATCAAATCTCAAATTTATATATGAAGAAATAGAGACTTAATCAACCTGATTAAGTTGGTAATGAGATATAAGATAGTAGAGGCAAACTTCTCAAATCACAAACTATAAACACTTAGAAAAAGTTTTTTCTGGTTTGGATTTGGTTTGAAGTTTTGATTTAGGGTTTGTAAAACATTTCGAACTCTCTCTCTCTCTAAATTTTTTTCTCTCTACTCTCTACTCTCTCTTTTCTCTTCAGAGGAAACAAACGACCAAAAGTTACAACATTGAAGGCGAAGTCTCATTTTATAGTGAAAGTAGAAGGATCTGGAAGATCGAAGTGAAATGAACAATCAAGATTGATTTGAAGTGAATCGAAGGGCTGCCAAGCCACCACTTTTAAAAAGGATTTGATTTGTTCAAAATCAAACATGGGGATTATAACAAATCACATGCATATCGTTGATTAAAGTGATCCAATAGTGCACAGTGAATGTTAAGTATGTGAGTGTAAGAAAACACACATCAGGACATTGTAACTACAACACATGTAAGGCTAAGATCAAGTGAAAAATGCGTGTTTTTGAGTTTTTAAAAATATAATTTGCACCCATAATATTCTCAAGCGCTTTCGAATTCTACCCAACCAGAATTTATGCCATAATCATAATTTATAAAACTAACCCCAAAGGTTTTAAGTCCAGCCAAATTAATTCTAAAAAATCATGTTAAATTATTTTAAAATTCTCCAAAATAGTTCAAAATTAATTTCAAGGGAATTAACTCACACACAACCAAATATAGCATGATATGATGTATGTATGCAATCCTAGTGTGTGTTGGTGAGATACCTTTAAGAACTTATAGAGGAATTAAATGAAGATTACAAGGATCTTTTGTAACTAGGGATAGGACTCAAATTTGGTCACAATTTACAAACTAGATGAGCATCTATATAGTATAGACTTAAGTAAGTCAAGGATATAGGGTGCTTCAATCTCCCCATTTAGAAATATGAGACAAATTTTTCTTTGATTCAACGAGGACTCGTAGGGATACAAAAGAAATAAGAAAATCCTATTCCTATACAAAAAAAAATCTACCTACCCGGTATCCTAAAAAGATAAAATTACATAACTCAACTAGATACAAATCAATACCCTAACAAAATTTTGTTGCAACTGATGGTATTGATTCCTAAAAATAAGATAACTAAGATCAAGCTTTTTAGTTGAGAATATACAACAATGACTCAAATTTCTCCTCCGTTTGCACTCAGATGGACAAAGGGCAAAGAAAAACAGTCAAGAGGCATATAACATTATTCAGCAAGAATCAGGCCAATTGACATGCGTAAATATTGAAAATGCGCATTATCTAAGGGTTTAATGAATAGATCATCTAATTGTAATTCAGTAGGAAGATAATTAATTTTCAACTCCTTAGATTCAACAAACTCGCGTATGAAATGATATTTGATTTTAATATGTTTAGTACGAGAGTGTTGAACCGGATTTTTAGAAATGTTAATCGCGCTTTGATTTTAACAATAGAGATGTAACTTATCTTCAGTGATACCGTGATCTTTTAGCATTTGTTTTAGCCAAAGTAATTGAGAGCAACAACTTCCTGCTGTAATGTATTCGAATTTTGCAGTAGATAAGGAAGTGCAGTTTTATTTCTTACTACTCCATCCTAGTAAGTTATTACCGATGTAGTAATGCGCTCCTGATGTACTCTTACTATCATCGATACACCCGACCCAATCATCATCGGTGTGACCTACTATAGTGCTAGAGGTGTCTTTAGTGTACCAAAGTCCTAAGTTTAGAGTATCTTTGATGTATTTGATAATTCTTTTAATGCATAAAAGGTGACTCTCTTTAGGAATATTTTGATATCGTGCACACACATAGACAGAGTACATGATGTCAGGATGGGAGGCAGTAAGATAAAGAAATATTCCTATCATACTACGGTACAATGTGGTATCAATATATTTGCCATTCTTATCTTTGGAAAGTTTGTTTGTGGTACTCATAGGAGTCCTAGTGTCTTTAGTTGTTTCTAGGTCAAACTTCTTAATAATCTTTAAAGGGTATTTAGATTGCGATAGAAATAATCCTTCTGAATTCTGTTTGACTTGGAGTCCTAAGAAGAACTGTAGCTCCCCCATAAGTGACATTTGGAATTCCTTGTGCATAATATCAAAGAAGGCTTTAACTTCTATAGGGGAAGTAAAACCAAAAATGATATCGTCAACATATACGTGAGCAATAGTAATTTTGTTGTCAAAATGTTTGACAAAGAAGGTTTGGTCATTTCCTCCTCTTCTAAATCCATTATCTAAAAGAGGTGTATAGATTATCATACGAAGCTCTAGGAGCTTGTTTTAATCCATAAAGAGCTTTCTTAAGATGATAAACCTAATTTAGATGATGAGGGTCAATAAACCCTTTGGATTGTTCTACATAGGTCTCCTTAGTTAAAATTCCATTAAGGAAGGCTGACTTAACATCCATTTGATATAGAGTGAAATGTAAATGACATGATATGTCAAAACTTAAGCAAACATATTCGAGTCGAGTAATAGGAGCGAAAGTTTCCTCGAAATCTATTCCTTCAATCTGAGAGTAGCCCTGGCCAACTAATCTAGCTTTATTCCTAATAATCATCCCAGATTCATCAGTCTTAGTTTAAAAATCTAACGTGTTCTAATAACCCTTTTATTTTCAGGCCTGGGTACAAGATACCAGACATCATGAATGACAAATTAAAAAGGTTCCTATTACATATCACTTATCTACAAAGTGTCATTCAAGGCTTCATTTACATTTTTGGGCTCAATAAGAGACACAAAACATGCAAAATGAGCAATGTTATGAAGTTGAGATCTTTTACGAATAGGCTCATTAGGATTACCAACTACACTATTTAAACGATGATCTTTAGAAACCTATTTAGGTACATCAGGGGTCTCAGTTTGTAAAGATTCAAATATTTTTGGAGAGTCATAATTTAAAATATTTTCGGACTCATCCATAATAATTGATTCTTTGGTTTTACTTTCTATAGTAGTGTCACTTACAACCACATTAATGGATTCCATTATGGTTTTGGTACGAAGATTGTAGAGACGATAGGCTCTACTATTTGGAGAGTATCCTAAAAGATGGCTTTATCACCTCTAGTTTCGAATTTGGACAGATGTTCTCTGTCTTTACAGACATAATAGGTACTACCAAATGTTTTAAATTATTATAGGTTTGGTTTCTTTCCATACCAAATCCCATAGGATGTTTGTTTGGTATTCTTCTTAAGATAGACGCTATTGATTATATGACAAGCAGTACGAATGGTTTCTACGCAAAAGTATTTTGGTAGGTTTTTAGCAAAAATCATCACGCATTTTTTGAAGATTGCAAATTTGAAGCTCAACTATCCAATTTTGCTGAGGGGTCTTAGGAGAACTAAATCCATGTGTGTAACCATTAGAGTCACAATATTCTACGACACTTAAATCTACAAATTCTCCTCCTCTATCACTATGAATTCTATCTACTTGGGTGCCCTTTTCGTTTTTTATATGAACTAGGATTTTCAAAAACTTTTGAAAGGTTTCTGATTTTTTATTTGGGAATGCAACCTAGGTAAATCGAGTGAAATAATTATCCATGTTAATGCAAAAATTCTCCATCTACGAGGACCAATCAGAAAAGGACACATGTCATCCTACGTGGAAATATTCGACATCCGAAGAGAGTTAGTCGGCACTCGAGGAGTATTAGTCAGCACCCGAGGAGTATTAGTCGGCACCCGAGGAGAGTTGGTCAGTACTCGAGGAAAATTAGTTGGCACCTGAGGAGTATTAGTCGGCACCCGAGGAGAGTTAGTCGGCACCTGAGGAGAGTTGGTCGGCATACCAACCAGGAAGATCAAAGGATAACTATGCATTTAATGTGCATTAATGAAGATGGCAGTGAATTTAATAAGCCTTAATGTACATTTATACTGTATTAATAGATGACAACACATAGCATACCAAGCAATTCAATAATTAGATTCGTTCAATGTAGACATAAATGTCTACATACAATTAATCTCTTTATCTCCCATCACTATAAATACATGTATCCCCTTAGCCAAAAAGGGAGATCCGGGAGATCCGGAAGAGAACCTAGAAACCCTATACACAAGATACACATCCTTTCTCTCTCTACACCCTATGGTGCTATTGTAAACCCCTGGGAATAAAATAACAGTGGACGTAGGCTTTATTCATAGCCGAACCACTTTAAAAATCTTTGTTTCTCATGTACTTGATTGGTTTTCTTTCATCTATTTATCTGTGATCATAAAAATGGGAATCGGTCCAATTTTTTGCATCAACAATCCATAACAAGAATGTAAGTATTTCCACAAAGAGTAACGTTGCGAGAATGACCCATTAGGTCCATATGGATGAGTTCTAGAGGTTTAGTGGATAGAAGTTCCTTAACTTTCTTATGGGGGACCTTAATAATTTTTCTTTGCTGACATGGACCACAAAAGTGTTAGGAATTGGTTTAATCTTGGGAAGACCTCTAACTATCTCTTAGGAGCACAATTTTCCATGGTTATCATAATTAATGAGACCTAACCTATTATGACGTATCTCGTTGTCATCCATCCTATCAATGTTACAGACCTCTGTACTTGGATTGACTGTGTACAACTATTTAGAGTACGGAGTCCTTTAATAATACAGTCACCTTTTTCATTTAAAATTTTACAATTGTTCTTTGAAAAAGTGACAGTATGGTTAGAGTCACAAAACTGTGATATACTTAGAAAACTTTGTTTAAGTCCTTTTACCAAGAGAACATTCTCAGGAATAGGTAATCCTTCTTCATGGAGTGTTCCTTTACCAATGATCTGGGCTGATAAACCATCTCCAAAAAACATTTTTCCTCCGGAGAAGTTAGTTTTATTTGAGAGCTTGGAATCATCCCCGATCATATGTTTGGAACATATTGAGTCTAAATACCATCTATTTGAAGTATGTTCATCTCTAAAACCGTTGATCACTATGTTACATTTTAACTGGGGTAATAGATCATCTTTTCTAATCCATATTGATATAGTTTTCAATTTGCGCTTAATAGCTCGTATTCGATAAATCTCGCAAGCTTCTTCTTTTCTTTAAAAGATTTTTGCTCAATTTTATTATTGTTATTAGGAGTTGGAGCAATTGGTCTAGAATTGAATCTAGAATTCCTTCTTATTGATTATCTTTTAGTATTAGTCCTTTTCCTTCTATTACGATAGTTAGAGGTCTTGTCTGGCTGTCTAGGAAGGACATAATTATTTTGGGTTCTCCTAGAATAGTTGAAGTTGCAGTAAATAGGAGAGGTATAGACATAATTATAAAGACGTTTGGAATTGCAACCATATAAGGAAAGTCCATAAATATCACAATAGGAGCAGTAAAGATGACATGTTGAACTCATAACCTTGGGAAAGTTGTTATTTAAAGGTTTGTCTAGGTTTTGAGCTCTAGTATTATTCCTAGGTGGCACAGAATGAAACATTGAATCTGCTTGTCGTATAGGAGAGAAGATATATTTGGCCCTTTATTCAACATTATGCTTAGAGTTGGTTGATTTGCCAATGTCTATCTTCAGTTGGTTTTTCTCAAACTAATTTTTTAAACCTTGAAAATCTGGACAAGTTTCAATAGGCCTTTTGGCACCAGCCACAAACTTTATGCTTTCAAAATTTTTAGTTTGTGTCTTAGAATTGGGACAAAGTCATATTCTAGTTTTGTCATTAGAATTGGTTTTTCTTTGAGCAACACAATCTTCAAAACACTTGGAATTATTTTCAAATGTTGCGAATTTTTGAAGACTGTGGATGTTTTCTCTTTTGTTTATTCCAATTCTAACAATGTTCCTTTGTACTTTTTTCTAGAATTTCATTAGAGTTAGATAACTCTTTCAGTTTTTGTTCGATATTTTTGGTTTCATTCTCATGAGTTAAACATTGGGTGGTATACTCTCCATCATTTTGTTTGATCATCATACTTAAGGTCTCTATCTTCTACGTAAGATCCTTGAGAGTTTTTTCAAGCCTAATGCTTTTCTTCTGAGTTTTTGTGTACAGCGTGTGAATGTCATGAAGGTCATCATTTTTTAAGTCACTAAGTGTGCAGTGTGCAGTGTCCCCTAGTGGTTCATTTTTAGGACTCACACACCCATTAACATCAACAATAGTTCGTTCTCTTTGACTCACACACATATCGTTTGAAGCATTATCAACATTTTCATGCAATATGGCAGATAAACCAGTAGGCATACTATCAGTCATGGTATGATCAGATTCCTCATCATCATTGTAGATTATCTTAGCAAAGAATGACATGCAAGGGTCAAAATTGTAAGATGACTTTGGTTCATCATTTTTAGAATCACTAGAGTCATCCCAAGTCTTGATTAAATGAGCCCTATTATGTTTGGGAGTTTTGTCTAAGTTAACTCTATAGTCACTAGTCATGTGTCCTAGCTTTCCACATCTATAGCATTCAACATTCTTAAAGTCTTTCTCAGGTCTCTTGTGATTGTCAGATTGGTGTTTGTCATGTCTTCTCTCATGAGGTATGCTATTAGATTGATTTGGATATGTAATCTTGCCTTGTCTTTTCGCTATTTTATTTTGAAAACTCATAATTTTCTTAAACTATTTAGACATTAACGCAATCTGATTATCCAAAGTATCTAAATTTCTATCCTCATTAGAGTCTAAGTGAATGTTGGGTATACTAAATTTCGATGTGGCCAACTTAGATGAAAAAACAATATTGTAAGTAGACTGTCTCTTTTGGGACTGGGTTAATTATTTCTTAAATTCTAGTTCCATTTCGATAGTTTAGGTGTCAAATTTTGATCATCCATCTCCTCAATTACATATCTTTTGTTATCAATTTTTTGGGGAAGTGATCTTTGAATTTTTGATAGAATTTCCTTTCTATCATAAACAATCCTATTTGGCATGCAATGTAGTCACAACGTCTGTCAGTATAATATAGAAGTAATTAAATGACTTAGTCTCAGTCATGATCAAAGAGTTATACTACTGGATTAGCATTTGAGTTTTCACATATTTAACTCTGGTATCACCCTCATGAGCAGTCATTAGGGTGTCCCAAGCTTCTTTAGAGGCAGAACATAATGATATTCTCTTAAATTCATGTTCATTTATAGACATAAATATAGAATTTTTACCTTTATTGTTATTCAGTGAAACCTATTTCTCTTCTTTAGTGAATTCACTTAGTAACTTCCTAATCCTCATAGTACTTCCTTCAACGGCTAGTTTAGCAGGAAAAGTGTAACCATGTTCTATAACATCCCCAACATCATCTCCCAAAGTCCCTTGGATGAATTCCACTATCCTTACCTTACAGTAAGGGAACTTGGTTCCATTAAAGAGAGGGGGTCTGGACAGGTTACCTAAACTCATAAATTTCTCGTCCATAATTTGATTGGAGAAAACAATTTCAGAAACACAAGATCTTAAAAACATTTGAGAAACAAAAGATCTGATACTAATTGAAAACAACCACTTAAGTTGGTTAATACAAGATTAAACTATCTAAATGGCTCGAAACTCTTTATTAAAGAAACTATTTTCTTAAAACCAATTATAAACACAAGACGTGTAAAGCAGTTACGAACGAGCAATTTCAGTTATAGGTTTACCGGTTTTGAAACACAAAACTTAAATAAAATAAAGCAACACAACCTCAAGAAGGATATGAGAGTAAAAAGGAAGTGTAAACAAGAAAGTTTAATATGTTAAAACCCCACCCAATTAGGGAAACATGCTTGGTGACCTATACACCACAAAAGTAAAAAGTTCACTTAAAATGAGTTATAGATTACAAGCTATATAACAATCAAGACACACAAACAAACCTAATATAAGTTCAGAAATGTACCAACTCCTCTGGCGTGTTTTGAGCTCTCCTAAAGTTATGATTGTTGCTGATGTTCTCTCAACTTCTTATCTTTACTCCTTTTAGCATTACGTTGACTCTAACAGTCCAGTATCTCAACACCAACACGTTTCAGTGTAGTAGCGTGAAAGTGTTTGTGGTGAAGTGATCTAAACTCATGCATGCAACCCACACACACTTAATTATAGACAATATGAGTTATCAAATTACAAACAGATCTAACTAGATGAAAAGTTTTCTAAAATCAAGTTAGTCAAATCCGTCAGATTTTGGATCTTTCAAATAATCCACAGATCAAGAAGGAATCTTGTTATACAAACTAGCTAAGATTTAATGCAGTTTCTTTGTTTTGAAAATATTAAACGAAAGTGAAAACCCCAATCAAGACCTCAAAACTGGATCTAAATCTGACAGTTTGAGTAAGTTGAAATCATAAAGAATATTGTTGGTTTAGGGTTTGAAAACAACATTTATCTTGAAAATAACCAACAATGATTAGATTTTTCGAAACAAGAAATCAGATCTAACTAACAAATATGTGATATGTATCACAAAGATCAAATCTCATAATTCTATATGTATAAATAGAGACTTAATCAACGTGATTAATTTTGTAATGAGATATAAGACAGTAGAGGAAAACTTCTCAAATCAGGAACTTTAAACAATCAAAAAAAGGTTTTCTTGTTTGGATTAGGTTTGAAGTTTTGAGTTAGGGTTTGTAAAACTTTTCAAACTCTCTTTCTCTCTAACTCTTTCTCTCTCTACTCGCTACTCTCTCTTTTCTCTTCAGAGGAAACAAATGACCAAAAGTTACAAAATTGAAGAAGAAGTCTCCTTTTATACTAAGAGTAGAGGGCTCTAGAAGATCGAAGCGAAATGAACGATCAAGATTGATTTGAAGTCAATCTAATGGCTGCCAAGCCACCTCTTTTAAAAAGGAATTGATTGGTTCAAAATCAAACACGGGGATTATAATAAATCACATGAAGATCATTGATTAAAGTGATCCAATGGTGCACAGTGAATGTTAAGTATGTGAGTGTAAGAAAACAGACATCAGGCTGTTGTAACTACAACACGTGTAAGACTGAGATCGAGTGAAAAAGGCTTGTTTTTTAGTTCTTAAAAATACAATTTGCACCCACAATATTCTCCAGCGCTTTCAGATTCTACCCAACCAGAATTTATGCCGTAATCACAATTTATAAAACTAACCCCAGAGGTGTTAAGGCCAACAAAATTAATTCCAAAAAATCATGTTAAATTCTTAAAAAATTATTTTAAAATTCCCAAAAATAGTAGACAATTAATTTCAAGGGAATTAACTCACACACAACCAAATATAGCATGATATGATGTATATATGAAATCCTAGTGTGTATTGGTGAGCTACCTTTAAGAACTTATAAAGGAATTAATTGAAGATTATGTGGTTCTTAGGGATAGGACTCAAATTCTGTCACAATTTCCAAACTAGATGAACACCATTATAGTATGACTTAAATAAGTCAAGGATATAGGGTGCTTCAAAAAGATGCATAAGTAACAATCTCTATTATTGAAAAATATGGACGCTCAGCCTAATTCCGTTTTTATGAAAAATCGAGATGGATGTACATTTTGTGGTAAAATTAATCATGATGTTGACTTTTGCTTCAAAAAGAAGAAATTTGAAAGAGTTGGTTAAAAAATCTCAAGAGGTGAGAAATTATGTGGGGAAAGGTGTGAGAACAAATGTTGCCTTTTGTAAATTTTGCAAAGTACAAGGCCACATAAATCAAGCTTGTAGGTGCTTGAGAGAATGAAACTGTAGCTTCATTGATAATAGGATAAATGTTTTTCATAGATATCCTTTTGATGAGCTTAGGTATCAAGTAAGTGAGTTGATGAGAAGGATGAATTTCCAAGTTAAAAATAGAGGTGTGGGTAAACATGAGTTTTCTAGACCTAGACCTATACCACATACTCAAATTCCAAGGACTAGGAATAATAATCCTAAGAGGAATGGGAGTTAGATTTTAAGAATCGGTAGTAGATTACCCAGGAATGCACTAAGGAAGAAAGTGGAAGTTGTAGCACCATAAAAGAGGTTTGTAATGAAAGTGGTCATGTTGGTTCCTCCCACTAATTCAGGACATGGAACACCCATCACGATTTCGATAGATAGTTTGATAGGATGGATATGATCTCGTTTGTTTGTAGGTCCCCTCCTAGGTCATTCTTGATTTATGGGGATACAAATCTTGTTGGTGAGAGTTTGAAAAACCATTTGGTATTATTTTTCATGTTTGGTGAGGATTTTATGAATATGTGCATTTACATTTATTTCCTTTCTATGTTATATTCTTTACAAAACATGTTGGTAAATACATGCATATTTATTTTATCAAAAATCTAAAAAAAAATAGTTCTTTGTTTATGTTTTTAATTATGTAGTTAAGTCTTTATTTCATCCGATTTGATGACTTTATTTAATTTGGATAATGATTAGAAGTTAATTTTTAACCATTTGATTGGAAATGTTTATTGATTTACTTGTTATGTTGGAATTCATTTGAAAAATCATGATTATCAAACTTGTTGAAGTCTTTGGTATAGTTTTCACACTACATGAGAACATGCATATCACTTGATACATATGATTATACTTATGTGATTATTAATTATAGTGCTTGATTCAATCATGATCCAATATCGATATCTCTTATTGATTTTGAAAGCTTTTATGGTCCGTGTGTCAGATTTTTGTGTGTTTCATAAATTGAAGGAGTCTAAAAAGGACCACTTTCATGCGCCAATAAGGGATACCATTATGGTGATTACACCAAGTTTTGAATTTAAATATTTCTTTGGTAGGTATCATCTAGGTGTGTGGAAACCCAATCAACGGCAAAAGCCAATATGTTAAACAGAGCCACAAGCCAAGAGCTTAATCGACATTCAAAACAAGATAGGGCATACATTTTTAAAATTGAAATTTTCTATATTAGTTGGTATTCAAAATATTTTTAACAACATATGATTGAGGGAGAAAAATGCTTAAAAATGACCATTTACTTGAGACCTTGAAAGGATGTTGGTGTAATGATAAATTTAAGCGTCATTTATAATTTTCATATGATTGGGTCATGCGTATTCATTTTGATCTTTTATCTATACTTGTCACACAAATCATTACTTTATTGATATTACAAAGTTACAAGAAATTGATTTGATAAGAAATTTATGCCTTGTATGTTTAATTAATATAGATTTGGATTGAATGTTTTTCTTCGCATTTTAATCAAGATTTTAACAAAATCTATGTGTCGAATTAAATTTATCATACATTACCTAATCACACTCAAACTTTACACTTTTGTGTTTGTATATGTGTGTTTGTATATGTGTGTGTGTGTATATATATATATATATATGTGTGTGTGTGTGTGTGTGTGTGTGTGTGTGTGTGTGTGTGTGTGTGAGAGAGAGAGAGAGAGAGAGAGAGAGAGAGAGAGAGAGAGAGAGTTGTTGATTTTAATGCATATACTCTCATATTTGTGTGTTCTAAGTAAAAAACAAATGATTTTACATCTTGACAATGAAAATCATGGAATATTGCTTCGAAGTAAAATTCATCTGAATTGGCAAAAAGTGTTCCACCTTGGTAAAATGGTCCATGAGAATCTATATCCTGATACATCTTATGTCCCCGCTATGATGCAAGAGGGCCTATAATTATGGGCATCAAAATTCTTTCCCATTTACATAATAGAATTTCAAGAGGTTTTAGAACACCCGCTAATCTCTAATGATCTACCTTCAGTATCTGGTAAGTAACACACTTAGACACAAGCATTTTGATGTCTTTCTTCATGCCCGCCCACCAATATTGGCACCTCATATCCTAATACATCTTATCCCTATAGGGATGCACCACAAAACATGACCCATATGCCCCGGTCATCAATTCCTTATGTAACTCCTAATCTTTGGGAAATACAAGTCTAACATGGAACCGCAAACCACCATAAGATCTAATTGACTATTACTATATACCCTTGACCAATAAATGCCTGACCTTCTCCTAAAAGGAAGGATCCCTTACCTCTACCCCCACAACCTGAATGACGATCTCAGGTGTCATGGTAAGAACTACCATAAAAGGCTTGAGATAACTCATCCTATGTGTCAAGCAAACCCCACTTATCCTTCGAAATTGAGAAAAATGTAACTATCGACATGCAGCTTAAGGTAGACTATGCTTCCCTTGATTGGGTAATTAATGAATATCAAATTGATATTCTTTCATGAACTCAAGCCACCTACATTGCCTGATGTTTGACTCCTTTTACGTGAACAAGTATTATAAACTCTTATGGTCCATAAAGAGGTGGAATCACCCCCCCCCCCTAAAAAAAGATAATATGTCCAAATCCAAAGAGAAAAACCACTGCTGCTAACTCGAGATCATGGGTGGGGTAGTTCCACTTATGAGGCTTAACCTTTGGAGAATCATAAGTTATTTGCCTCTCCTCTAGCATTAATACAAAACTAAGTCCTTATAAAGTTGCATTGGTATGCACCATGTACTCCACCCCACCACGTGGTAAAGCGAACACCAAAACTTAAGTCAACTTTAACTTCAACTCATCGAAAGCATGTTGGAAAAACTTATCCTAAAAAAATGGCACTCCATTATTATAAAAGTTAGTCTATGGCCCAATTATCTTTCAGAACCCCTAAATGAATCGACGATTGTAGCCTTCCAAACCCAGAAAATTTTGCACCTCCGTAGGCAATGTGGACTGCCCCCACTCCATCATTATTGATACCTTACTTGGGTCCACATAAATCCCCGCCTCAGATACATTATGGACTAATAACTTCACCTCTCTTAACCAAAACCCACATTTATCAAACTTATGATAGCGATGATAGTCTCGTAGTGTGTGTAAGACTATATGCAAATGCTTTTCATGCTCCTCTACAATTTAAAATAAATGAGGATGTCATCAATGAACAAAATGACACTCTGATCCAAGACCTTCCTGAACACCCTTTTCATTATGTCAGTAGAAGTGAATTGGTAGACCAAATGGCATAACCATAAACTCCTACGACCCATATCTTGTCAAAAATGTTGTCTTTAGAACATCCTGTTCCTAAATCCTCAACTTATTGTTCCCCGACCTCAAATCAATATTTGAGATATACAAAATACCTCTCAACTCGCCGAACAAGTTATTAATACGAGTTAACGGATACTTGTTCCATATAGTGACCATATTCAACTCTAGATAATTAATGCACAATCTCAAACATCCATCTTTCTTCTTCATGAAAAGAACCGACCTAAGGAAAATTACCCCTTCGAATAAATCTCTGACCTAACAGTTGTTCGATCTAATATCTAATCTCTCTCATCTCCAAAACATAAATAAGATAAGGTGCTTAGAATATCGACCTCATTCTTAGAGCCAAATCAATCACAAAATTGATCTTTCGACTTGACAGTAACCCCAAAATCTCCTAGAACACATTACAAAACTCGTTCACAACTAGAATAGAGTCCAAGGATATAATCATTCCTTCAGAGCTGTCCTTCTCAATGTATATAATTTTTTTCTCGACCCTCCCTCCAGGCTCAGCATTGCAACTAAGTACATCTCCTCCCCATAATGGCAAAGAAGGTGAACTTTCTAAAAAAATCAACATAGGTGTGATACGTAGCTAACCAATCCATCCTCCGGATGATATCATTCTCAGACATATCTAAAAAAAAGTATTCTACAAAATGAAGTCTATAAATGTCCACCCCCATCATTGTACACATAAAATGTACAGGTTCCTCTCTACCCATGGGTGAATAAACATATGAAAAAATGTCTGATGCTAAATACACCTTCCTGGAGACAGAGAAAAGTTACTACTGACGAATGATTGTGATGTACCAATATCAAACAAAATGCATCCTACATGAGTGAAACTAAGAAACATATCCTCAACTACTTATGATGGTGCCTACAACTCCTTGGGTGTAACATGATACATATGCCCATACCTTAATGGGTTCTACTCCTTTGGCTGGAATGGTGGTACTTGTAACGAAGGCATAACAATAACTAGTGGGGCCAATCACTGTTGATGTTACCCTTGGGTGCCTGATACCCATGCTAACTACCCTGCTCATATGTGAAATGATTTTCCTTAGGTAACCTCCTATCTATGTGACCACCCTGGCCACAAGTAAAATAAGTGCTATTAAAATGATGCCTATACTAATACTGACCATGTTGGACCTCATAGTATCATCCTTGATGGCTGTTAGACTTCTATCCCTAGCCCTGCTCATACTATAGCCCTTGGCCCCGGTGTCCCTTACAATCATCAAACCCCTCGTGTTTATCATGGTGTTTCTCTCTTGACTCAGGGACCTTGGACATCTTATCCCCTGGGTCCCACCCTAATTTGTCTTGCCATGTTAGTTAGACGAATCTAAATTGGGCGTCTTCTCATCCTTGCCTTTCTAGAACACCTTGTGACCATCGCAGTGAAGTAAAGCGTCATTAAGCACATGTGTATAAGTGGTAAAATATGAATTCCCTAAAATGTTATGTTTGATGCTGCATTATAACCTCAAGATGAACTTATACATCTTTTCATACTCGGTGTTTACCTCCTCTAGTACAAGTAATGAAAGAGGGGTAAAATCTGTCTCATATTTCTTCATACTACGACTTTCCTTATTGAGTCTTAAAAATGGTCTCTTCTTCTTACCTCTGGTGTCTAATATGAAGTACTTGCCATTAAACCTGACCCTGAACTCCATGATGATCATTGTATCCTCCTCCTTAATCTTGATGATCGACTCTCACCACTGAAAACCCTCTCTGACAACCCTGAAACTGACCAACATCTCCTTTTAGACCACTAATCACTCTACCATCTACAAGTGTCTCTAAATGTACTTCTTCCATTGATACGATATGAGGATATCCTTACTCCTAACAAACATAGGCGGGTTTCCCTTAACAAAGGCCCCACGTTCTCTCTTACATACTGATGCCAGTGACTGAACTTGTACCACCACTTGTAGGTGTGGCTACAAATACCGCTAGAAGTGACGTAATATGGTAACCATCATTATGGTGATTGCCCCTGTAATAATAGAAGACAAATATGATGATAATGCTACTGATGGTTCCTACTGCAACTGTGGGTTCTACTCTTACTGAGCATCCCACTTTGCAGATTGTCGTGCCCTACTGGTGGTGCCTACTACATGACTAGTCTACATCAGTAAACAATTCACATAAAAGTACAATGAATCCCATTCATAGGTCTCTAACATATCAAATAACGCAATGAAGAACATAATGGGAATCCCAAGGAACCTAAGTCACTAGAACTTGTGATCCTCTAATACCAACTATAACAACCCCCTATTTTCCACATACTGGTCTGCCATTCCAGTACACCAAAGATAGGGTTCATTAATCAATCGATATCATTCTCATCGTCATACACACACACACACACACACACACACACACACACACACACATTTAAAGTGCATTTAAATCCATCCACAACACGTGATAAACTAAAATGATGAATATAACTGAATAAATAATATCTCAACATCTAACAAAAATACTGAAATAGTCTCAACACCTTAACAGAACTAAGTAAAATAAAATACTAGGAATCGAGGTCCCTACAATCTCTGAAATAAATAGCCAAACTGAATGTTGAAAAGAGTAACAACAACCTATGTTGGGAATCAAATGAACTGAAGTTAGAAATCAAATGGAGTTGCAAGTCTGAATCCCCTCAGCCCTATAGATCTTGTCAATGAATTCCTAATTTTTCTATAATAATTCGTGTCAGCTCCCTAAGGTTCTAAGAAATATCTTCCATAACATTAGTGATAATCATGCGATTCATTTATTAAAACGTGTTCTCCCAGCGGATTTCACATAAAATGAATATCTCACCCCTTACAAAGTGAGAAACTATGAGCATGTCCCAACCCAAGTCATAACTTTACTAAAAGTTTCCATCTCTAGATTAGTAAGTAGAAAACTCATAATCGAATGCAATATGGACTTAAATAACTACACCTGCGGGAATATAACCCAAAAACTAACCCTCGCAATGTCAACCACAAGTATGACATACACAATCGTATATTATCAAAACATAAATATGACATAGGGTTCATTTTATTAAACATCAATCGCTAGATTAATATCTCTTTTATAGTTCTTAGTTATATCACACGAAGGAAACTACCTTAGGGGATTGTCTCGTTCTTCTATGAGTAAATTTGTAGGAGTCCGTAACCTAATGAAATTAAACACAAAACACACATCTATGACACTGCACCAAATATCGAGGATTGTTACAATTAATTGGCCACGATCCAGAACCATGACCATGTGGTAACTATCCAAAATCATGACCCCCTTCTAAAACCAGTAACCAATCATATGATTAGGCCAAAGTGTGACATCCACAGGCGATTGGTTAAAGTTCTAGATCATGACTGTACTAGTCACGACTCCAAACCGTGACTAATCCATAACCCTTACGTGGTAAAGTTCCCTCCCAACATGTTACACAAATGGCCTTAGATCTGGATCGTGACCCAGTTGTGACCAATCCTAGTGAATTATGGTCACAACCCATAATCGCGGCCCTTAAATTTAATTCAGAATGGTCACATTTCAATGGTCATGGTTCAAAGTCGTGACCAAGTTTCCCATGGTCATTGGTCACAATCGGCGTC
The DNA here is from genome assembly GCA_949130495.1 of Sambucus nigra. NCBI lineage: Eukaryota > Viridiplantae > Streptophyta > Magnoliopsida > Dipsacales > Adoxaceae > Sambucus > Sambucus nigra. The sequence goes on along the minus strand of OX422215.1, from coordinate 471,074,376 downwards.
ACAGTCTAGAATTGTCACTATTAATTGTAGTCTCTTTAGTCACAAGCGGGGGTCACGATCAAGAACTGTGACCAATTTAAATCTATAAAACAGACCCTAAGTTTAGATTGTAACCCATCGAAAATATTTCCCCCTCTCTATTGCTAAGCCCACAACCTATGACCCTCTCCCCCTCTCTCCACCACCGACGCCCTTTTTTCCTTCTCTCCACCATGGTACTTTCTCTTTATCTCTTTATATATGTGTATTTCTCTGTGTGTGTGTGTATATGTATTTCTCTATGTGTATATTTATGTGTGTGTGGGTATTTATATATATATATATATATAAACAATAATATAGGGTGGTTTTTGAAAATGTACACATTTTAATGTTGTAGATTGAAGACACCTCCTTACATGTTTTAATGGTTGAGATCACATCTCTTTCTTTTTTACAAATCTACCCCTCAATTATTTGATTTCTCACTCTTATTTACACATCAAACATACACTTCAATTAAAAATGAGGGTATTTTTGTAACACACTCTCACTTTACACACACAACCTCATTTCTCTTTCTTAATATCTCCATTATCAGAGCACAAGGCTCGATAGCTCCGACCCAACTCATAACTCTCTATACTTCTTAGTCGCTCTCAAACTCTAATTTCACTTTTCTTCTCTAGATGCTGTGGAACATCTTCTTCTCGCCATTAGGTATCATCTCTCTCCCCCCCCCCCCCCCCTCCGATTTTACCTCTGTTATGTTGTATTTTTTTCGATTTCCGATTTTGGTAAAAATGGAATCATTGATTATGTTTATTGTTTGGGGAAAACCCTATTAGGGGTTTTGAATGTATGGGTTTGGATTCATAGGTTTGGATTTTGTATGCATGGGTTTTGGATGTATTCATGAACCCCATTAATTTTTGTATCTCAAGTTGTGATGTTGATTCAAGAAACTGAATCAATGATCTTGATTTTTTTACAAAAATCGATTTTGGTTGCTGATTTCAAAACCCCATGAGCTTTTTAATTTTTGTCTCTTAGTTTAATTTTTTAAGTAGTTTCCATATTGAAGGGTGTTTGGAGGAGGCGTTAGCATGTCTTACTTCAGAAATCGGTTTTTATTTATGGAGGATGCATCTATTCATCTGTCGGGTCCCCTTTCTTGGATTTTCATTTTTCTATTTTTACAGAGCAATCTAGCACTATGTTGGACTTTGACATATTCTAATATTTGAGGCGGTGTTTATACTCTCTTTTTTCAGGCACAAAGTACATGGACTATAATTACTTCAGGTAAAACAACACTATATCCAAACAGCATTAGGGACTTGCATCAGTTTGATCCTAAAAATAATATGACTAATCCATCAATAATTGCATTTTGTTATTTCTACAATACATACATTTTTTGGTAGGAAACTACACAAACATTTTTGTTTGCTACTTCTAACTCACAATTTGTTTGGTAGTTGTGTTGAAGTCATCTACTTGAAGTATGGGGAAAAGGAAGTCAAGAGCAAAGTCAGCTTCCAAGAAGCAGATGGACAAACTTGACACAATTTTTATCTATCCATTAGGGTTTTTATCTCAATTCTTCATTACACTGTGATCACCACATTTGTCATTTTCAGTGACATGAAGTGCTTAATTGGTGAAGCCACATTCGGGATTTTCTAAGAGATATTCAACACTACTACCACTAGTATGCTTTAGAATCCATTCATTTACGCTATATTAGGTGTTGGATGAAATAATGAATCTAATTGTCCAGTTTGAAAATGGGATTGAACAAATGCATAATGTTGAAAATCATAGAGGTGTTCTATATTGAACGATTGCATAAAATCATCCCATGTAGGTCTTCTAAAATCATAGAAAGTGTTCTAAAATCCTTCAGGTTGAAAATGCAATCTAAACATATGCATAATACAAAGAATGCTTTGAGATTTTCACAATAAATTATTTGGATTGACTACTGGTGAAACATGTTTTTTCATTGTAGGTGGATTGAGGTGTGTATGTGGTCTTGGATTATATTAAGTCCTCATTTCTTTTTGTTTCTCTTCCTTTAAGATCATCCACAAGAACGTTCTCTCTCATTCAAAGTATTTTTATATGATCTCTATTAATTCCTTTGTCACATATATTTTTGATATGTCTATTTGATAGATGATAGTAAATTTGAATCTATTTAACAAAGGTGTTTTTTTCCAAAATTTTCCATTTTTTTATTATATATAGATGGTATTAAAAAAAAATGTTGGTAATTGTGAACATTGATGCTAAAATTGTCAAATAGAGCTTCTCCTTCCACACACGCAATATGATCCCCCCCCCCTCTTTATAATTAAAATTAGTCATTCACCACAAAGTAACTAAAGTAGTTAGTTGGGAGAATTAGTATAATAGTCTTGATACTTGGTTTATCAAAGCTCAGAGAACTGAAAAAAACATTCGATTACATAATTTCGCACGTTCTGAAATCCACACAATACTTGAATAAAAGATTTTGTTGATGGCTCTCCTTATTTGTTGATCTCAAGGCAATAACATAGGTGGAAAAAGGTATTGAGGAAATTTGATTTAATTTGGCATTTACTAATTTGGTTCTGTTAGGATGGTGATGTACTTAACTTTGATTAACTGCATTAAAATTTGATTTAATTTGTTCAACTTCTTAAAGTTGATGTGTTAATATGTTCTTTAAGCTCAATTATTATTAGTTTGCTAAAATATTTGTGTTTATATCCGAATTTTTAATGTGTCGCACTGGTGTGTTGGAGAAATCATTGTGCTTATATTTGTGATTCTAGGATTTGTTTCTTATTTTTTCTTTAGAGATTCGGTGATTCTAGACCCATGGGTATATCTGTGATTCTAGCATTATGTATTTTTTAGTATTTTGGCCCTATTTTGGCGATTCATCTTTTCATTTTGATGCGTGGATTGTACAACAGTTGGAAGAGATTGTACAACAGGGCAATTGGTTGATTCCTTCTCAGATGTCATATCCAATAAGAGACCTCGTAATGGCTTATGTAGTAAACTTTTGCACTAAATTAGCAGGGAACTATTGATTGAGGCCAAGCCCCCATTATAGTATACCTCATGTGATGATCTTCATCAACACTAAATAGGATTCTCTTCATGCGACAACACTGCCACCATTATAAACATAAGCCACTACAACCAAGGAGGTTTACATGAAATTTTAAAATGGGATTTTACGTTTTTTTGAAAATTGGAAATTGATTCAAATTTTCAAGACTGGGTGTTTACTATATTAATTTACAACGTCTATATCCAAGTATTTGAACATTCCATTTTTCGTAGTTTTTAAAACTTCAAATGTTATACTTTCATATTGAAAAGAATGGACCATTCTAACATTTCTTCCATTTGGAAGGTTGTCTAAAAAGGGATTGAGAATTGAATAACTTCAATAAGGACCAAGATATTTTCAAATTGCGAGGTGAAATCTGCAATTGACCAAGATATTTTCAATTCGAATACTTTATTAAAGCATTCATGTATTGGTGTCATTTATTTATTTATTGATGTGTTGTAGTTATTTCCACGAATAGAATTGAATCGTTGATTTTTTTATACAATATTTAAGACACACTATTACCATTGTTATTATGGAATATTAACTTTTTGGGTGTATTTTTTATTTCTTTAACGGGGTGGATAATACTATAAACAAAGGAATTTTTGCCCAATTTTTAAAAATTATTTACAACTATTTCTTTAACAGGGTGAATCTTGCTTTTATGTAGTCACTAACGACATATCCGAATGAGTAATGTAATGAGTACAATTACATCTTTCAGATATTCTCCCAAATAAATTGACACAACATTAAAATATTGTACATTGTGATTATTACAATAAAAAATATAATATTTAATGTTATCACAACTTATTTGAATATTATTTTGAACAATTTTTTAGACTCATGTTGTTATTTAATCCGATAATACGATTTTTGAATTATGACTATTTTTATAAACCAAAGTAAATGACTCAATACATGAGTACTAATTTTGTTAATATTTCCTTTTTAATAGTCATTATGTCTAAGTTTGACTTTATGAATATTAAAAATTATTATTTTTACGTATTGATGTTTTTTCTATGGCATTTACCTCTGTCATGTTGTATTTTGGCTACAAAGAATAAGAACTCTTGTATGTGAGGTATGTTTGTACCACACATGCTACAAAGCTTAAGGTATGAAAAAGTCACTTTTATTTATATGTCTCTATACTTTAAAATTACACTTTGTTTTGTTGAGGAACCAAAATTTTGTTGTTTTGTAATTACGTGATTTAGAATTTTTTGTCGTTTAGCGATTACGTACTTTGGAAATTTTAATTGTGCCATATATATATATATATATATATATATATAGTGGTGAAGTCAGAAAATATCTTTGGTTGGGCCACTTGAAAAAACTTGCGGGTGCGTAATTTTGCCTTATGGGTGAATTTTTTGAGGTTTTTTAAAAGTTTGAAAAATATTTCATCAAATATAATAAACTCAAATTGATTCAAAGTTTGAATTGCACTCAAAATAATTTTTAAAAAGAACTCAAAATAGTCCAAATTTTTAATCCATAATAGCAAAAATCTAAATAACCACAAGTCATAAAAGAAATATTGTTTTTTACCCTCAAGTTAGTGAAAAATACTATATAAACAGTTGAGTTTTAAAAAGATAGAGCGTAAAGGAATCCAAGGTATACACTCTTTTTGCATTTTCAGTTGATCACTATGTTTCATTTAGAAATTGTTATACATTAATTAAGAGCAATTATTATCTCATTTCAACAGTTTGGAGGTGACAATAATTAAATAGAGATTTGGGTTTGTTAGTTGACTTACACTGTTAAATATCTAATCTTATTAATGTACATAATATTTTTTTTCCAAATCCTAGGTGGGGAACATGCCCACCCCATCTACACCGTGGCTCCGTCACTCTGTGTGTGTGTGTGTGTGTGTGGATTTGTGTTTATGTGTATGTGTTTGATTATTCTCACATGTTATTGAAATGTGGCGCTATTAATTGTTAGAAATTGTATATGAAACCCTTGATGTAGAATTGACTTATCAAGGTTTAGACTTGTTCTTGAATTTATGATAATTAGAATTTATATTAAGCAATTGAGATATAATTAAATTTTAATGAAAATATGATAAAGTTCATGTTAGGTATAATTATTCGTTTAACTCCAAGAGTATTACCATTGATTTCAAATACTTGATTGATGAAACTCTAAGTATGGAAATGTAATATTACTGCCATGGGAAGATTTTATGTTTGAATACCCCACGATATACTCTTGAAAATTTATTTGAAACCTCTTGTTAAATTATGTTTTTGGAATTGAGAAATGGACTAATTATGTAAGCCAAGCCACCCTATTCCTTAAGGGAATTAATCAAGTAGATGATTTAGAAAGAGTATGGGATACATGTATGTTATATTGTTGGGTTGATGATTGTAGTGGCTTGTGTTGAATGATCATGGTTGGATATGGATGATGGATACTTAAAATTCTCACTCTATTAATTCTTCATAATAAGACTTTAACCAATTATTTATATTAACATCTGCCTTGTCATAACCAATACACATATAGACACACACACTCACAGACGTGTGCACGCACACACATACACACACACACATACACATGCACATACACATATACTTACATGTGCCTATATATACATTAAATGTTTAAAATAGAGTCCTTTAGTTAACTTTTTGTGATTGTGTTCACCCCTTCCTCAAATGGTTATTGTTTAGGTGAACACAACCTGGTGGAAGGGCTTGCACAGTTGGTGGATAAATAGTAATTTTAGGTTTAATTTAATTAAAATGAACTTAAATTGAACTTGTGTGTGATTGGTAAGATGGAAAACCATAATTAGTTTAGGATTAATTAGAGCCATTACCTCTACGAATCATATTCACACCCTCTATTTATTTTCTAAGGAAAGTTGAGTCACGATAGTAATTACTTTCAAGAAGAGTACTAGAGCGTGCAATTTGACTTCACTAAAACATATTTCATTAATGCACTCCATATAGAGGAAATCCTATTTATAAGTATGTGAATAGGAAAACTGAACAATTTAATTACCTTAAAAATTATGGAGTTGATCTCTCGCAAGAGTACCTATTTGATCATATTCGATTTTCCCTTCTAGAATGATGAGATGATGCTATAAAGAATATATTTCACCTTTATAATATCGACAGGGCATTGATGTTGGTGACATTGCTAGAAAAGGATGAAAAAATATTCATCCATTATGGATGCGACTCTGTAATGTGATCATTCACCCAGATTGCGTCGTGTCGTGTCAGGGCATATGCATATAAAAAATGAGCTTGAAAATAAGTTGAAGAAGAAAATATTCCAAGTTCATGTCACTAACCTTTATACATTAATCAATTATACATATCTACCCAATTGGCCGCATGCAAAATTTTATATATTGTTAAAAAGTAATATTGATTGGATGGAAATTATAAACATCGAACATGTTTTAAAAGATGTTGAAAAGGTATATACATATATATAGTGATAAACATGACTTTCATACATACGTCACTAATTTTTTTTAATTGTAGAAAATGTCTATTAGGAACATAAATAATCAACAAAATACAAGAGAACCACTAGTTGGGAGTTGTCCTACACACCAACCACAATTCTCATCTCCTTTGAGTTATCAAAACTCCACTCCGTCAGAGATTAAATATACCACTCCCTCTCTGAGTCATCAAACTCAAGAACCCTCGAATGATCCACCATCTCCATCTCCTACTATCGAGGAATCCTAATCAAACCTTAAGAAGACCATTGGGTTCTCCTTGGTCGGGAATAATCCCACCCTTAATATAAATGACTTCTAACTTTTTAGAATTCGTTGTCTATCTCTCAAAAATAAGATTGTGCGCATCGGAGGAACAGACAACTGGAAGAATGTTAATCCTTCCATAAAGGATGACGTGTTGGATCAACTTGATAAGAATTGTCCATTATCAATCGGTTCTAAGGAAAAGGTTATTTCTTGAATAAATGTTCAATTGAAAACCTATCGAAAGAACCTTCAGAAGATTTTTTTCCTGAAGGGGGTAACGAATTATGATATTTTGCAATTAAAAGACAGAGTTCCCCAAAATGTATAATGGGAGAAAAATAAACTAAATAGGTAAAATAAAGTTGATGATCTGAAGGGTGAATGGGTAGAATAGACCAAGGGACTCTGAAAGAAGGTAAAAATCTAATCGGGTCAACTTCTACTTATATGCCCAATGGGAAAAAATGACCCATAAATTTGCAGATAAATTGACACCGACTTTGGTGAGTTTGAATTTAGTTATCATCTATATACATGATATAATAAAATATTATTAAAATCATTTTCATAAATATAATATTTTGTTACAGGAAACGATTAAAGGCATGTAGAACAGTCCGACTGTAACCCCTATGACGTTGAAGCAGATGCCCTAACCAAGGTACTTGGGAGGAACAATAAGGGTAGGATGAGAGGTGTGGTCTCACATATGCCAAGTAGAAAAATCCATCATAGTCCACCTCTATTGAACGAGATCATTTCGGTGAGGAGTCACGTGTCGAGAGAGGCAAAAGGCCATAGTAGGACTAAATGAGAGGTGTCCGAAATTTGGAAGGAGGTGGACAATATTCAAAATAACATATGTAATCTAGGGGTTGGATTAATTATTTACTCAACAACAGGGTTATCCCTGTCAAATACCTCATTAAATATTCCACGTCTTGCGCCTCAATGTTTTCCCTCCTAAATGCCTACTCCTAGAACTTCTCCCTACCAAATTCCTCCTTTTGGAACATTCCCCTTTTAAATGCCTCCTCCAAGATTTCATGAGTCATTGTCATCCATGCACGGTGACTATAGCGAGCCGTACTATATATGGGATTTGTCATATGGCAGGGTTGTTGTCTTGTGCACTCTTACTTTCATGAATGTCAAAACACATGTCCACAATACCCCTTTAGTCATAGGTGAGGCTCAGATATTTGTTGATACAATATACGAGGGTTGTAGAGATGAGTATGTGTACTTTGACCATGGGGAAGGGCCTCTATTAAAAAAATATCATAGTTGTTTTATTACCTTGCTAGTTCATTCTTGGACAAGACTAGGTGTTGAACAATATTTTTTTGAACAAATTTGTAATATTTTAATTATATGAGACATATTTTTTGTTATATTATATATTAACTAAATGATCATGTCAAATGAATTTTCTTTGAATTAGATTTAATTACAAACTGAGAGTTCTTGTATCCAACATGACCTTCGTTTAAACCTATTTATATATGTGAATTGAATTTCGAAGACTATGGCTTTCCCACAATGCAAAGAGTGGATGTGATAGAGTTATAGAGTAGCTGATAATCATGTAAAGCGCATTCAGGAATTTATAAAATGCGTAGCTAGAAATCTTAAAAATGATAAGATTTCGTGTTCGTGAAACTATTGAATAAATGACAAGTTTGAGTCTTTAAATTACGTTGAATTACATTTATGAATGTGGGTTATGATGAATGACTATAAGATATGGACATTCCACGGGGAAAATAATGTACCATGTGTTCCGAAAGAATTATCGGTACACGATTGCGTGATAGAATCTCATCGGGTGGAAGTGATTAACGATTCGCCAACACATCATCCTTTGACTGACCTGATTAATGATTTTTATGGAGTCCAACGACATCAAAATCATCAAATATGGATAATATTCATTATGTCCAAGTCAATGAACAAGTTGATGTTGAATTACCTGAAGATTGAGAATACATACGATTGAAAGTCAAAGTGGCTAAACCTTTATCTAAAAATTATAAAAGAGATCACTCAGCATTGTACGCAATGATTGGTGTGTATAATTTGATGAGTCAATTTGGTTTGTTTAGCAATAGCGTTACTGCAATTCTTAAGTGGCCTAAAGACATTCTCCTGAAAGAGAACACGTTACCAAAAAGTTATTCGAGCATGCAGAAGATCTTTTAGGGTTTGGGTTTAAAGTAAAATATATTCATGCATGAAAGTATGATTTCATATTATATCGTAATGAACATAAAATGAAGGATGGATGTCCTATATCCAAGGATCCAAGATATATGGTTTGTGATAATGGAAAAGACGGTACAATAAAATTTCGCAACTGATCGTAAGTTCCATAAAAGGTATTAAAATATTCTCCCATTGGGCCATGGTTAAAAATATTTTTCAGTGTACCATGGATAGTAAAGGCCATAACATGGCACTCTCAAGCTGAGGTGGGTGGGGATCTCATGTGTCATCCACTTAATTTATGCATCTGGAATGTTTTAAATGCACGACATCCTGAATTTGCAAAAGAACCATTAATGTCTATATTGCATTATCAACCGAAATGTTTAACCTTTTCGATAATTTAAGAACTAATCAATGTTGTTGGCCAGTTATCATCGTTCCTTTAAGTCTCCCTCCAACACTATGCATGAGAAAAGAGTTCACATTATTGTTGTTGTTGATAACCGGGCCAAAGGCTTACCATAAAGATATATATTTTTTCTTATCCCCGATAATCAAAGAACTTAAAGATTTATGGGATGAAGGCATTTGATGCTCACAAAGGTGAAGATTTCATACTTAAAGAAATGATTATATGGGCAATCCGTGACTTTCCTACCTATGGGACCTTATCTGGTTGGAATGTTCATAATTAATATGGATGTCCCATTTGTGGAGAGGAAATTAAATCCACTTGGATACATCCTAGTGGGAAGATAAGTTATGACGATCATCATAGAATTCTGTCAAGCAGTCACCCTTTTAATAATGATAAGTCTAAGTTTTTACTTGTTGGTCATGATCATAGGGTGGAACCTGCTAGGATTTCTTATTATCAAATTTAGGAGAAGGCAAAGGCTTGGACTTCGGGGAATAATTTTGTAAGCAAGAACCCTTAGCTTGTAGGCGAGTAGAATAAATCTAGGGAGAATCCGCAAAATACTAATAAAATAAATGCATGGTCCCGATGATCAATATTATTTGACTTTCTGTATTAGAAAGAGAACGCATATAATTGATGTGACGCACACAAAGAAGAATTTTGTGGAACATCTTGTAGGAACATGTCTGGGTGGATCTCATTCAAAATATGGAGAGAGGACGCATCGCGATTTAAGGGGATGAAAATTTTAAAAAAAAATGGTTAAAAATAGATCCTACAATTGGAAGAAATTTTATTTCCACGGGTGCTTTCACTTTGACTACTAGTGAGAAAAATATACCCTAGACACATTGTTCAAATTGAAGACTCTAAATGTTTATTTTGATAATTTGCCGAGAGTTGTAATCTATTAAGAAAATGACCTAACAAATGAAAGTGTCATTACTGGAACGTTATAATCCAATTAATCCGTCTGTTGTTTAGGCATTTCTTTTCTGAGAACAACGATCACCATAAGGAAATTATGCATATTAGTTTGTGCTTCACCTTACTGGGTTGAAAACTTGTATACAAGACGCTCATTAAGGATGTGAAATCCACTTTAGTCGAGGACACTTGTGTCTTAGAGGAGTATTTTTCTCTTTCATTCTTTGATATCAGTGTCTACCTACTTGTGAAGTCATGCAATTAGGATTTTCTTGCGTGGATCCATAAGGTATTTCTGGATCAGTCCTTTTGAGTGATTGATGAAAAACTTCAAACACTATTTTAAAAATTCATGGTATATAATAGGGTCAATTGAGAAAGAATACATAATAATGTATTCATCGTTATATGTCCGGGAACATATAGATAAATACGATCTTAGGAGGTTCAATCCTCGTGGAGAACGAGTAATCAAGGAACCTAAAGAGTTTGAAGATGGATTGCATTTTGGGAACACTAAAGAGGTGAGACTCACTAATCTGTAATACGATCAAGTAATTCGTTATATCTTTGAATCCCAAGATGAAGTTGAAGATTGAAGAGAGTAAGTAACTACACATATAACTTATTTTTCTTTGATTACCTGTATTTTTAACATTATAATTTAACTCTACAAATTTATGAATATGCTTAGGAAGTATGAGCATGAAATGGCCATGGATTCGAAAATAAATAATTTTAGGGCATGGGTATCCAAAGAGGTATTTTTCACCTCTTATGTTGCGATTATTTATTTATGTATTGTAGAACATGGCTTAATACAAACCCATTAGTAAATGCATCTTTTAAATATAGTTGATGTATCTTCAAGGCCTTCACGCCTAGCCAAAGGTCCTAGTATCCATGTGAAGGAGTTAAAAAATTCCGCATCAATGCTTTTGATTTCCTCTCATACCCATTCTAGGAAAAAACTATTGATGCCAAACAATGGAATATCAATTTCTTCATTGACTTATTGTGTAGCTAGTAAAAGTGATAAAAATTCAAAGGACACAGTGTTGACGTATTATGGGATTGCCCACCAAATTCTAGAACTATATTACTTAAACTTCAAATAAGTTGTCTTTTATTATGACTGGGTGGAGGTGGAGGACACTTCAAATGGTTGTAAAGTTGATCTTGTCTCAAAACTTGTTATAGTATATTTATCTAAGATGAAGAGTAAAGATCACATAATCGATGAGCTCTTTATTTGTGCCTTTCAAAATGTCAAGAAGGTATTCTACTTTAATTTCATAAACGAAGACAATGGGTCTATTATCGTGCATGCAACGGAGTGTTTGACTACTCAAGGAGACACATTAAAAGCCCCTACATAGTTCCAGTCTGTTCTTGGTGACAATCCTAATTTGACCGTTCTTTAATTTAATTTAGACAAAGATTGAGTTTTGAAACATTATGTTATTATCATACAGTTAACTCTTGTATGAGAACCTTATTTGTAGCATATATATTGGGACAACCCTCATATTTATTTACGTATGTGTATCTTCTAATCATATATTTATTTCTCTTAAAGTTGCTTCACCATTGATTTCATATTACAAAATATTATTCTGTAGATATTCTCAAGTTTCAAATGCGAGATTGTGATAACAAACTGCTAGTCTGAGATAACCACACAAATGGTCACGAATTCTGTTGATGTTCAATATTTGTGCAGTTTCCTCCATTGTTGGTTTGTGTTATATGACGTTCACCGAGAGACAAGGCATTTAAGTTTCTTATTAGTGTCATTAATTCCATTTTCATATTAACTTTAATCATTAATCCTACTTTGTTTCGTGTTATTATTCCATTTTTAGCTTGTATCATTAACCCCACTCTTTTTATTATTATATATACATTCACATATATTTTTATGTATAAAAAAACCAACAAACGGGGCCTATACCATAATTTTCAATTTAGAGTACTCTAATAATCTTTTACGCTTTCAACACATTCACATATATTTTCCTAAATCAAAAGAGACACCCTAGAGATTATGGGTTAGCCCCTAACCTTGTTCATCTTACTAACTACATGAACTTTGATGCCAGTTTTGGCTATGTAGGTATTCCAAAGTTATTTTAGGATTCAAGTCCTTTATTACTTATCATTTGGAACATTTTGAAGTCTTATTTGTAGTCGTAGTTGGAGAAGGAACATTTTAAAGTCTTATTTAGTGTAAGGAAGCAATCAATGTATCGTATTTTAATGAAAATATTACGACGATATTATCCTATTCACTCAAGCAATCATTGTATTATTATTTGTGTTGAACAATTTAATGGATTTAGTTAGTTAATTTGTGTTGTATTATTTTTTTCATTTATGAATGGCGTAATGGCTAGATATCAATTTCTGGAAATGTTAACAGGTTTGAAAAATGTAAAGATTTTTTTGGGATGCCAAAAATTAATTATTCCATTTTATTTTTTATTTTGTCACGGCTTTGGCCCGTGACTAAAATTGTGGCAAAATAAAAAAAATTAATATTTGGTCAATACTATGAACCGTGACAAAACAATAATTTTTTTAATTTTGCCACACTAAGGGTCACAAGTTTGGATCACGACCCAAAATAAATGTCCCTTTCAATCTTCACATGGTGGGTCACGGGTCTTAGCTATGACCACTGGGTCATGGCCCTAAATAGTGTCCATCCAATCAGCACTGATGTCACCCACTAGCCCGTGACCCCAATAGGGTGTCATCTTTTTGGACCATGATCCACAATTGTTTCACCCTCAATATGGTCACGGTCCAAAATTATGACATATAGGCCTTGATCACGGTCCAAAATCGTGATCATCTGCTTGTTTTGGTGTATTGTGAGAATGGAGGATCAATACATAATCACACTACCAACTAGTCTCATACCAAAACTTGATCGATTGATCGGATCATCATCCTCTGTCATCACAAAGCGTAAATCGACTGAATGTATGATCAAAACATAAGACCTCCTGTAATACCCCCATACTTTTATGATTAATTATTTTTCATGTGCATTAATTATTAACTTAATTGGGGAAATTAAATGGGATTTCGGTAAATATTAATTAGCGAGTTAAGGATTAATTATTATTATTATTATTATTATTATTATTATTATTATTATTATTATTATTATTATTATTATTATTATTATTATTATTATTATTATTATTATTATTATTATTATTATCTTGTGTGTGATGAGTAAATAGATATGTGATTTATTATATGCCACATATGAGTGAAAAGTGACGGTTTATTATATTATGTCGATAGAGTGTTACATCGACAGATCGGTAGATTTTATGAGCGATGTTTACTGTATGCTCGTGTCTGGCTCGGTTAATGAGATGTGAGTGTATTTATAGTTGGGTGACTCAGATGCCCTTTTTAGTGCATCGGTGATCTGGAATGGGTCGAAATAGTCCATAAAACGTACACTAGTGTTATAATTGTGTTTTGGGGGCCTTTTAGACATAACAGGACCCATATGAGGATATAGTGATCTTTTTATGCCTAGGGTTTAATGAAAAAAATGATAATATGGTTTAATCTAGATATATTTAAGGATTAGGGAGGTGGATGACAACCCACTTTTCAATCTCTGCTTAAATATGAGTTAAAAAGAGTTTAAGAGAAGAGAAAATGAAAGAAAAGGGGAGAGAAGAACCTGGAGAAGAGAAGACAAGATAAGAGGTAATTCTCGAATTCAAATTATTCTAACAATAAAAAATTTGGATTAAAATCCTTAAAGAAAATTATTTACTTGCTTTAGATGCAATTATGTAGTTAATCACCTTCGTAGTTAATTAAAAGTTAAATGTGAAATTAAATATGTGAACTTTGGTATTTAATTGAAGAAAATTTAAAGGATGATTGAACCACTAATTTTAATTGAGATTAAATTGATGATGAATATGTAGGAATTTCGCAGTATAATTATGGATTATAAGTTATAGAGGTGTTAGAATCAATGAAAATTCAATGTTTAATAAATTATGGGTTGGTGGGATCAATGAATGATTAGGAATCCATGTGTTTAGACGTGGGATTCAGGTTTGAATTAATGTTAGAATTCTTCTAGGAACTTAGTATATTGATGTAGGATGTTAATTTTATGTTTGTGGAGGCTTAGGACCTCCGTTGGCGGGTTTTGAAGGAGAAAACCCGAGGAATAAGACGATTGGAAGCCCAACAAACCGAACCACATCATTAAGGTAGCAAATCGGTTCACTTAACCAAATTGATTTGATATACCAAAACAATTGGTTCGGTTTGCTAGACTGTGCAGATTTTGTTTGTGTATTATTTTGACCTATTAGAGCTTGGCAAATGACCGTAGGTGCTTCCGGGATGGAGTGGGATTAATGGGGAATGCTTTCTAGGGTTGGTATGTGTGATAGGCCAATGAATAGATGGTTTTGGGTAAAGATAAACGGAAATTCAAGTGAGTGAACACTTAGATGTATAATTAGGAAGTCGATTCGAACTATGGGATTTGGGAGACTAGTACGTCATGGGATTGCATACAAGGTCAGTATCATATATATATATATATATATATATATATATATATATATAAGGAGCAAAAATGTTTTTACTATTCAATAAGAGGATAACATATTTAGAGGTGGAGATTGAGCCACCAAAGCAATAATTCAATGGCTGAGATGAAATTGAGAAATTTAGTAGGTGTTTGGACGCCTCTCTCCCTCTTACCAACTTCACTTTTTCCCTTTCCAACATCCCTCCCCAAAAAAATCTCCTCTCTCTTACTTTAATTTGAACTACCCTTGAGAATCTATCTATTTTTTCTCTCTCTCACCAGTCTCTCTCTCTCTCACATGTTCCATCTCTCAGCAACGATGCCGAAGTTGGAATCTCACATGATCCCTCAGAAATCACGAGCATCGCCATTAAATTTTTATGTGAGCCGACAAACCATTTGGGCCTTCTGTAAAACTTGGAGTTAAGGTTATACTTTTTGTTCTTTTTTCAATCGATTGAATTAAACATGGGTAGTTATATTATTGTTTCACTTTTTAATTGTTTTGTAGATACCCACCATATAATATTACAAATTTTAATCGCTCAAAGGTATGCACCTGTCTCTCTCACTACAAACATTTGTTGAAGTTCTTTTAAGGTTTAGAAAATCCAAGTTCTGTCTTTGAAATTCGACTCAAGATTTATTAAATTTTCTCACACTATTTTTATCAGGTAATATATCACATTTTTTGTCTATTTGTTTTCGAAATAGAAAAGTTAGATTTTGATTTTTTTTAGCAATTTTGTGTTTTTAGTTAAACTTATTACGATTTCATAGATTGAAAACCCTTTTGAATCATCATTTAAGAACTTAAATATTTGACGTTTTCTCAGTGAGGTGTCAATTGTTTGAAAAAATGTCAATGTGAGATTTACTCATCTTAACTAATAACTTGAAACTTGAAACTTTTATACGACCACCTTAGGTATGAAATCTGAACCTTTTTTTTTGTTTCCATAGCCTTGAATCTTTCTAGATGGGATCACTGACTCCATACGAGAGATGAATTGAAATAGTGTCTCTATACGATAGATGAGTTGAAATAGCGTCTCTATACGAAAGAGGAGTTGAAATGGATGGCTCATCGTAATTGCTGCTAATTTACAGATGGCATTCAAGATAATGGATCTTCCCATATCCTTACCACATGATTTTTCTTATGAGACGTTTATGAGGACATTGTGCACATCTTCCCACTTTTTCCTCTAAATTACTACTATCAACGTCTTGAACTAGAAACATAATTATAATATAAAAACAAGACCATGAAATGTAACATTTCTGTCTTAGTAAAGCTCTTGATATTGC
Organism: Sambucus nigra; assembly: GCA_949130495.1. NCBI lineage: Eukaryota > Viridiplantae > Streptophyta > Magnoliopsida > Dipsacales > Adoxaceae > Sambucus > Sambucus nigra. The sequence goes on along the minus strand of OX422215.1, from coordinate 471,058,049 downwards.
AATGCCTATTAGTTATCTGTGTTGCACAAAATTATGGTTTTTTCTACTTTGTTCAACAGGTTAGTATGTTTGGGTATTGGTCAATATCTTATGGGTGATTATTGGTTCTTAATTAAGAGCTCAATATCTTGAATGATGCAGTGGCTGGGATCATATTTTGACACTGCAAAAAAACTGCTATCCTGCAACTGGAAAACCTACAGTGGATATTAGTAACCGTGGATTGTGGACCTATAACATTGATGGATCTTACCCATTAAAGTGCACTTCAAGCTCCCCTTATGATCAACCTAAGGTACACTGATATTTTTGGGAGGTTAGTTGAATAAGAAACAAGAGTAAAACAAAGTCCATGTTTCCACATAAAAACTGTTTTAAATATACTTCACTCAATAAGAAGTTATCCATTAATGGTTTTCAGAGTGATATTTAGTTGTTGGCAATTGCATGTGATGAGGTTTAGGTATCAACTTTTTAGAGAAAGTGTATGAGTTGTAATTTTGGGAGATATTTCTAAGGGTGTGTAACTCTCTATAAAAGGATAAATCCGTTTTAGTGATAAATGTTTTTTGTTTTGTATTATAGATAATATACACTATGGCAAGCTAACTGATAATTGTAATACCCCGTAATTTTAATTATTTTTATTTAATGGCATTAATTAAATTAAATGGAAATTAATTGGAAATTAATCCGAATTTAAATACTAGCGAGACATGAGTTGGTATTTGATTATAATGATAATACTGAGTATTACTGAGTATATATGGTAATATACGATTATTGAAATTATTAAAATTGTTGCGAGTCATAAATACGACAATTCGAGAATTTAAGTCGGGACACGCGTGTCAGTCACGTCAGGAATCAATTTAATTACATTAAAAAGTAAATTATAATTTTATCATCCGTATGGTCATTTTGAGTGCGCCAACATGTCTGGAGGGGTCAATATAGTCCGAAAACACTAGTCGGAGATTTAGTTTGGGTGCCGGGGCATTTTTAGGCCAAACCGGCAACCCGGGAGAGTATTTTAGTCATTTTAAATTTTAAGGAAATTAGACCCACGAATTTTAGAGTTTATTTAATTCTTATTGTGTAGGCCATTAGGGCCATTATCATCCCAAAAGTAAGAAGTGGGCTATGTGAGATAGATGAGAGGTTACAGGAGATTTTCAAGCTATAACCACCAACCACCACCACCACTTTCGACGGAATTGTGACCAGAGAGGAGGAAAGAACTAACCTTTGTCATCACCAGCAGATCCGAACATCAATCCTAGGGCAAGTGATTTGGTTTCATTAATTTTCAGCGAATAATTCTTGCATGCTAGAGTAGGGTTTGTTAATAGCCTTGAAAGATGATGAAAACTCATGAATTTGGAGTAGAAGCTTAAATCTTGAATAGGAATTGCATGTAGATTAGTTCTGGATGAATTTCAGTAACCAAAACATAACCATTGATGAACTAAAAATGGATTTAAGAAGAGAAATATTATGGTTCTTGAAGAAAATAGAAAAACTAGGGTTTTTATGAAGATATTATCCAACTAATACTAATTCATGATGGTTTAAAGGTTTTGGGACGTTATAAATCATGTATTTAGGTTGTATGATGATCCTAAATGATTATATTAGAATTTCACATATTTTAATGACGTTTTGGACAAATTTGGGACTGAAAAATGAAGAAGTATGTAGCCTCATCTAGTATGATCGATCGATCGATATTCATAGGTTGATCGATCGACGATCGGGATCGATCGATCGATCCCCCCAGAAAGGGTGATTTTTATCTTTTTGATTTTAAGTGTTTTCAGCCATCGAATGTCGTAATTGGGGATTATGCGGATGCATTAGAACTTGAAGAAGACAAGTAGGGTATTATATTTGAAAACCGAAATTCATTAGAATTGGGTTAAATTGTCGCATTGAATTCTTGAGTGTCCAACGAGTAATTATCTATGTTAAGATGTGAGAGCATAATGTAAATCCTTAGGAGTAATAAGTTAGGGTTTGGGACATGAACAAGGAGTTAAGAGTACTAAAATAATATGTGACAATAATAGGAGACGTAGTAACCTCTTTGGTTAGATTTAAGTACTCGAAACTATACGACGTGAGACGTATCAGTGGATTATATTATATATCATCCGAAAGTATACAAAATGTACTAATTGAAGTAACGGTATACGTATTGAGAACATACCTTTCAAATATTATAAGTTAACTAAGTTGTGTGAATGCTTAGTATATGGATTATTATGTGTATGACATGCCTACCATACCTGTTATCATGGGAGGTCGGCTTTCGAAATAGGGCCATCTAATCTTTGTGTGCCTACGGGAGGATTCAGATTGGTACCTTAAGGACACAGGGCTGTGAATGACTTATTTGTCAGTTAATAAGTCATCTAACCATGGGAGCGTAGGTATGTGCATGACCCATGCGTATGTGAACTATGTTCGCCTCCAATATGTGTGATTTTACTTATTGAAACGGTTCTTGAGATATTCGAAACTCGTAGTCCTTATGTACGTATTGTATCGGGATTCAATAGCAGAGTATGTGTGCACCGCAGCTTAACCTAGGGGTGCCCTAATTGTATTTTTATGTTGATATTAACATACTTGTAATTATAACAGATTCTTTGTTAAATTGAATATGGGTATTTGAGACATTTTGAGAAGGATTAAAAATGAGAATTTCCTCTAATAATTATTATAAATTAATCTGGGAAATAAAAAGGTTAGATACATGCAGGTTATGTTAGAATGTCTTGAATAAACCCATATATTATAATGTGAGGACATGAAGTGGTATAGACTAGTTAGTTAACGGCATAATTAGTAAGGGTTATATTTATACGTTAGACGTGCACATTAGCTGAGAGGTGAAAAACTCATGTGAGGGCACGTAACTAACATGTATTTAATATTCACTGTTTAATGCAATTAAACACTTGCTATATTTTAAACTGTTTTTACATCGGGATCTAACCCATTTTCTTTCAAATCTATTTTCTTGTAAAACCTTTTAGGTGCCCAGCCACAGGGACGCCAAGCTTAGGAGTTCCATTCCTTTGATGTGTTGAAGTTATTGTGGATGTTACAGGATCTCGATAGTAGACTCCTCCACATTCTACATTGATTCTATTTCAGATGCGTTCATTTGTTAGGTCATTGTAGCCCTTTTATTTTAGAGACGGTTTTATCAAACTCAATTTCATTTCAGTTTTGTAGTTATTTAATTATTTAGACTTGTATTTGGTTTTCATTCGGTATTTGGATTATTCATAGGAGTGTTACTCCACACTCATTTATTATTCCATTTATATTCTATTGTGAATGTGATATGGTTGTGGTATCATTAGGTAATAATTTATTTGATTGCATGTTAATCTAATCTAAATAAAATTTGACAACTCACTTTCTAAATATTAGCTGGCTAGTAATTGTTTAAAAATATTTCGACAGTGATACTATGAACTGTACTAACTTGACATTTTGTATTAATTTGAATAAAGGAGTAGCTACCCGATATTTAATTAGTCGGGGTGTCACAGGTGGTATCAGAGATTCAGGTTCTAGCGTCCTTAGGATATTTACGGCTTGTTATATTTTCGTGTAGCATTTTTTGATATAGAGCCCTATTATTTGGACTATTGTACTCCTTGATTACATTTTGTAGGCTACGTCCGTCTGCTATAATGTTATGTATGGTCAATGGAATTATATAATCCATTTGAAATTTCATATGTCGGTCATGAGGGAGGTACAAAACCAATACTACCGAGGGAGCAAATGTGGGTCCAGACCCACGAGTACCTCAGGTATACAAGGAAAGAACGAAAATCACTGAGATAGAGAATATCGTGGCACAAGCAGTGACTACTGTAATATTGCAGTACCAAATAACAGTGTGCAGCTTATAGGCGGAAAAATAATGAGAGAAGTTGATCAACATAACGTTGCTAAAGTTAGCAACAAAGGGAAAACACCGCCTCAACAACAACAAGTGCCTCAGAGTCATTAAGGACATAAAGGCAATGGAAATGGTAGGAAGGGTCAAACCCGACAAAGCCAACAAATCCAAGGAAAGAGGGCTACCACCAAGAGGTGTTTTAAATGTGGACGAAATGGCCATACACGTCTGGCCTGCCCAGATTCGGTTGGTGACGAACCTCGTCCGAATCGGCAAGGACAAAAAGGCATAAAAAGGGAGGGGTTTCAGGGTCATTGTCATAAGTGCGGATAGTAGGGTCATAGGTGGAGGGACTTCTCGCAACCAGATCAAGTTCCAGGGTAGGATGCCCAACATAAGGAAGCTTGGATAGTTACCCCAACATCACAGGCACCACAACAATATCAAGGAGTACAGTATGGATGTATATATAAATCTCAATATGCGGTTATGCCATTGATACCGCAACTACCACATGCGCTTGTAGGTACGATACTTCATTATTAATTGTATCCTTTACGATAAAATGGAAATCTCGAATAACTTAGATGTGTTACAGTTTATTCCTATGCATTGAGAAACGTGAGTGTAAAATGCATTCTTATCCTGTTATGTTTTGAATTAGCTACAATGGTTTGAGTGTTAATAGACAATTATAGTGATATTATTGTGTTCATTAGAAATTGTACTAAGTGTCACTTGAGTGGAGGCAAGGCCATATTTATATTTATATATTTTCATATGGTAGCATGTAAAGACTTCGTAAAGTACCTCTTCTGGTTATATTTAATTTCGGTGGGTAGGTATGTCTATTAAGGAAATTCAAGATTTGTTAAAATGTTTCTGAGCGTGGGGATTATCCTGTAGTTATATTAGAGTCTAATGCCAAGATAATAGGAGGAATGTGTTGAGTGTAGCCTCACATGTCATGAGAGGAGGTAAGTTAAATTCTTAGCAACAAGTAATGATAAGGGACACAAGTCAGATACCGAAGGGCCCAAATCTCATTAACCAACAATGCTAGTTAGTAGTGTATCGGGGGGTTCCTTGTTTGGATTTCGCTTTGCGAGACATCCCACGCATGAAACCTAGTGAATGTCAGGAGATGAGAATAATTGGTCTTTAGTACATAGATTAGTACCCTAGTTGTAATCCTTAAAGAAAATGATAACTTAAGTGTTGTCGAATGTCTTACCTCGTGAGTGAATCGAAGTGACAAGGGGGATTATAGCTACAATTATTAGGCTGAATGGGCCTAACCCTATCAAACATTCAGAGTTACAAGTCTAGAGTGGACAGTGTTTGGGTAAAATCTCCATCTGGAGGAACACCTCACCTTAGGATTCTCCCGTATTATTTGTAAGGAGAAAAGGGATAGACATTTACAGTTGTGTGGTGATTATCGGGATATGGATAAAGTCACGATACGAAATAAGTATCCTTTATCCAGATCGATGAATTATTCGACCAGTTGAGAGGAGCTTCCTTATTCTTAAAGATTGACTTGAGATTGGGATACCATCAGTTGCGAATCAGGTAGTAGGATGTCTCGAAGACGGCTTTCTTAACGAGATATGGTTCCTACGAGTTCAGGGTTATACCTTTTGGCCTAACCAATGCCCGAGCCGTGTTTATGGATTTGATGAATAGGGTGTTCAGAGAGTTCCTAGACCAGTTTGTCTTTTTCCTCATTGATGACATTCTGGTTTACTCCCAGAAAGAGGAGGAACATTCCGAGCACTTGAGGCAAGTTTTGCAGATGCTGCGTCATAACGAGTTATATTCAAAGTATGAGAAGTTTGGATTCTGGCTGAAGGAGGTTCAGTTTTTGAGGAATATTATTTTCGACATGGGAATATTTGTTAATCCAGGAAAGGTATCAGCGGTGAGGGAGTGGCGATAACCCACGACACCGACTGAGATACATAGTTTCTTGGGCCTAACAAGATACTACAGGAGGTTTATTCGGGGTTTCTTAAAGATAGCGGGTCCTTTGACACATCTGACTCACAAGGGCATGCCATTTATCTGGAGCGATGCCTGCCAGTTGGCATTCGACGAGCTGAAGGACAAGTTGACCTCAACACCAGTGTTAGCATTGCCCAGACAGGGAGTTGATTATCTAGTCTACACCGATGCGTCCTTACTAGGACTTGGGGGTGTACTGCAACAGGAGAGTCAGGTTATAGCTTATACTTCCCATAAGCTTAAGCCTCACGAGAGGAATTACCCCACCCACGACTTGGGGTTAGCGGTAGTCGTATTTTCTTTTCGGATTTGGAGACATTATCGCCTGGGGCAGAAATTCCGCTTATTCACAGACCACAAGTCCCTACAGTACCTCTTAACGTGGAGTGAACTAAATATGCATCAATAAAGGTTTCTTCAGTTCGTGAAGGATTGTCAGTTCGATACCCAATACCACCGAGGGAAGGCTAACATTGTAGCAGACGCGTTGAGCCGTAGGCCAGTAGGTGAGGTGGCCAAAGTATGGAAAGAAAAGTGGAAGGAGTTGGGACACCAGGACGTAGTGGCCCGATCATTCATGTATGTTGTTACAGTTATGCCCCAGATCGTTAGGAGAGTGATAAATGACCAAGCAGCATACTCGTTATGTCAAGAGAAAATAGTACGATTACTAGCACAGGGGGGGGGGGGGGGGCGAGTCTTATACCATTAGTTCAGACGGGGGTTTACGCATAAATGGAAGACTAGTTGTTCTTGAGGGGGAAGACTTTTGATACGAAGTAATGGCAGAGTCGCACGGTTCGTGGTTCATGGTACATCCTGGTGGGGATAAGATGTACCAGGATATGGACGATAATACTGATGGAGCGGGATGAAGAGAGACATTGACGAGATCGTTTGTAAATTGCCACATGTCAGCTAGTAAAAGTGGACCATCATAGACCGACGGTACTTCTACAGCAATTAGAGGTTCCTATGTGGAAGTGGGAGAGAATTTCCATGGACTTCATCACGAGGTTACATACATCATACAGGGGTCACGACTCCATATGGGTAATCGTGGATCAGTTGACCAAATTTGCTCATTTTTTGCTAGCCCAAACATACTACACTACGGGACAGTATGCCCAGATTTTCATAGTGAAGATAGTGGGACTCCACGGGGTGCCTCTCGATATCGTGTCTGATAGAGACAAGATATTTGTTTCACCATTTTGGGATATCTTCTAGGAAGCAATGGGTATGGAGTTGCGGCTGAGTACAGCATATCACCCGCAGATAGATGGGCAGATCGAGTGGACGAATCAGATGTTGGAAGATATGTTGCGTATGTGCATCGTAAACTTTGGAGGTGATTGGGAGTATTATCTTCCACTAGTGGAATTTTCCCATAATAACTCCTACCAGTTCACTATTGGCATGGCTCCATTCGAGGCATTGTACGGTCGACCTTGTCGTTCCTCAGCATGTTGGCTAGAGGTGGGGGACAACAAACTTCTTGGGCCAGAGGTGATTTAGGATACTTCGACGAGGATAGAGATGATACAAAGCCATATTCAAGTAGCTCAGGACTGACAGAAGAGTTATTCCGATGCCAAGCGGATCTTCAGAGAATTCAGGGTGGGGGACCAGGTGCTTCTCATAGTGTCTCTTATGAAGGGGATTATGCATTATGGGAAGAAGGGGAAATTAGTACCTAGATGTGTGGGGCCATTTCCTATCATCGAGTGAATTGAGCCAGTTGCGTATAGACCTGGGTTACCGGAACACTTGCATATTATCCATGACGTGTTCCATATTTCCTCACTAAGGAGATATCTTCGGGGTGATTTGACCCATACCCACATTTCTTTAGAGGACATCGATCTACAGCTTGATAGTTCCTTTGAGGAGGTATCGGTTGATATTCTGGACCACAATGAGAGGAAACTGAGATACAAGATAGTACCATTAGTACGGGTTCAGTGGCAGCATCATAATGTCGAGGAGTCCACCTGGGAGCACGAGGACGAGATGCACGAGCATTATTCAGAGTTAATTTTGCCAGGTATACTTTATTTCCGAATTTCGGGATGAAATTCTGTTATTAGGGGGAAGTATGTAATACCCTGTAATTTTATTGATTTTTATTTAATGGGATTAGTTAAATTAAATGGGAATTAATTGGAAATTAATCCGAATTTAAATACTAGAGAGACATGAGTTGGTATTTGATTATGATGATAATATTGTGTATTACTGAGTATATATGGTTATTGAAATTATTAAAATTATCGCGAGTCATAAATATGACAATTCGTGAATTTAAGTTGGGACGCGTGTGTCAATCGCATCAGGAATCAATTTAATTAGATTAAAAAGTAAATTATAATTTTATCATTCGTATGGTCATTTTTAGTGCCCCAATGTGTCCAAAGGAGTCGATATAGTCAGAAAACACTAACCGGGGGTTTAGTTTCAGTGCCGGGAATTTTTAGGCCAAACCCGTAACCGAGGAGGGTATTTTAGTCATTTTAAATTTTAAGGAAATTAGACCCACGAATTTTATAGTTTATTTAATTCTTATTGTGTAGGACATTATGCCATTATCAGCCAAAAATTAAGAAGTGGGCTACGTGAGATAGAGGAGATGTTATAGGATGGTTTCAAACCATAACCACCAACCACCACCACCACTTTCGACGGAATTGTGACCGGAGAGGAGGAAAGTACCAACCTTTGTCATCACCAGCAGATTTGAACATCAATCCTAAGGAAAGTTTATTGGTTTCATTAATTTTCAGCGAATAATTCTTCCATGCTAGTGTAGGGTTTGTTAATAGCCTTGAAAGATTATGAAAACTCGTGAATTTGGAGTAGATACCTAAATCTTGAATAGGAATTGCAGGTAGATTAGTTATGGACGAATTTAAATAACCAAAACATAACCCTTGATGAACTAAAAATGGATTTTAGAATAGAAATACTATGGTTCTTGAAGAAAATAGCAAAACTAGGGTTTTTATGAAGATTTGATCCAAATAAGACTACTTGATGATGGTTTAAAGGTTTTGGGATGTTTGAAATCATGTATTTCGGTTTTATGATGATCCTATATGATTTTATTACAATTTCATTGTAATGAGGTTTTGGAACAAATCTATGACTGGAAAATGAAGAAGTCCGTAGCCTCATCTGGTATGATCGATCGATCGACATTCATAGGTCGATCGATCGATCCCTACAGAAAGGGTGATTTTCCCCTTTTAGATTTTAAGTGTTTTCGGCCATCGAATGTCGTAATTGGGGATTATGTGGATGCATTAGAACTTAAAGAACACCAGTAGGGTATTATATTTGAAGAAAACATTAGAATTGGGTTAAACTATCTCATTAAATTCTAGAGTGTCCGACAAGTAATTATCTATGTTAGGATGTGAGAGAATAATGTAAATCCTTAGGAGTAATAAGTTAGGATTTGGGACATAAATAAGGAGTTAATATTACTGAAATAATATGTGAGAATAATAAGAGACGTAGTAACCTCTCTGGTTAGATTTAAGTACTCGAAACTATAAGACGTGAGACGTATCGATGGATTATATTATATGTTATCCGGAAGTATAAAAATGTACTAATTGGAGTAACGGTATAGGGATTGAGAACATAACTTTAAATTTTTTATAATTTATCTAAGTTGTGTGAATGCTTGGTATATGGATTATTATGTGTATGACATAACTACCATACTTGCTATCATGGGAGGTCGGCTGTGACAACCCGAATATAATTATGATTAATTATGCTTAAATCCTGCCTAGATTATGTGATATGATTAATGTGTTATTAATATACGTGTTGTTAATTTATTATGTTTAGTCTAATCCTACCTTCAAAAAGCATGAAATGTCGAATTAGTTACAAATACAAAATTTTGAAGGTTTCGGTAGGAATGTTCATGTTTAAGGCTAGTTTTGACCTTTATGACATAACAATTGACTTGAGGTGAAAAATATATAGTTGTATACAAGTGAGTTATGGTTGTAACACAACAAACGGTGTGTGAAACGGAGGTTCGAGTGAGAAGTTACACCAAAATTACGAAACAAGGGCAAAATAGTCCATCCGTTAAGTAGTATTTTGTCTTATTATGGCAACAAATGATTTATTCTCATTGGTTGGGAAGGGTGGTGGATTTGGACGACCTCAAACCCTTAGAATTACCTCTTTATTCATCCAAAATTCAGCCATGAGAGATTTAAAGCTTAAGGAAAGAGAAGTAGGAAGTTAGGAAGAAAAAGTGAGGAGAAAATTGAAGAAAATTCATAGAAAATTACGTAAAAGCCCCGAAGGTAATTCTAACTGCAAATCTTATTGTTTTTCTTATATTTATGTTTTAGATGATAGAAACCATAATTTTTTTACTAAACTTTAAGCCCTTTATATATATGTTTGGTTAGATGAAAGTTTAAGTTAAGTTTAATGTATAAAACCCTAAAATTGCTTTGTTTATAAACTTTGTTTATTCAAACTTCAATATATTTTTTTATACTTACTGGAATTGATTGATTCCAATTGGAGATTAACCTGGACTCATATATGTATGAAACATCCGAAAATAATATGAAAATACCAAGAAATGAGTCTTTGGTGAGAGTTTGAAATTCGGGTATGAAATCTTCCCTAAGGGTGAAAATATGCCCGCCATGTGTTCGGTGTTTTGCTTGAAATAGCAAACGGACCTTAAAAATTATGAAACTTTAATTTTATATTTTTTAATATGTTTAATGATGTTGGGTGAAATATCATATAAATTTATGATGTAGAAAAATTATGGAAATTCGTGGAAGTTGAATGAACAATAAGAGGGCCTATAGGGCAGATTTACCATGTGGTAAAGAAATGAGCATATCTTGCTCTACGATACCTAAAATGATGTACCATATTTTGTATTGGAATACTAATATGACAAGGATTGAATTTCCAAGACTAAATGAATTCATATTTGGTCTATGACTTGGATATGTTAAATATACTAGCATGAATTTGGATGGGACTTCACTCCTAATAAATGATTTGAATGTAATCATGTGATGCTTATGGATTGAATTATGTTTAAATCGTTCTTTGGATTATTGATATTATTATGATGATACTAATATTTTAAGAATGATAGGAAGGGAAGAAGAGCTGATTGAACAAGTACTGGATAAAGGCAAGGGCAAAGACAGTTAAACTGCCAAGGTGAGTGTACTTATGATTTGTTTCATATATAAATATGAATATAGCTCTAAGAGCGGATTTGTTTGAATACTTCGGTATTCAGGATTTGTTTGGATATTAAAATATCCAGGATTTTTTTGGGTCTCATGATCCAGGATTGGTTTGAATACTTCGGTATTCAGGATTTGTTTGGATATTAAAATATCCAGTCTTTGTTTGGGTCTTATGATCCAGGATTGTAATTGGACAAAGATCCAAGGATTTGTTGGAACGAATGTTCTAGGATTTGTTATTGCCAATGGGCAGAATTGTTTGGATCTTATGATCCAGGATTTGTTATTGCCAATGGGAAGAATTATTTGGATCTTATGATCCATGATTTGTTATTTCCAATGGGCAGGATTGTTCGAATTTTATATCTACATATTCGATATAGAATTGTTATTCTATTGCAGGGAAGGAGTACCTCACTAAGATTAATGCTTACGGTTTATATTTTAACAATTTCAGGTTCATATGCTGCCAGCTAGGATACCATATGACCGGTAGCTTTGAGAGTTGCACCGTTGGAGAGAGCTGGTGTCTAAAAATGGGATTTTATCGTTGTCACACTGAAGATTTTAATATACTCACACATTGTATATATTGATTTAGTATGGATTGAGTTGATCATAGTTAATCACGGTATTGTATGTTCCCTTAATTATGACTCTGATATTGAATTTTATGATATAATAATAATATTATGTTCATTATGCACATTATGTAGGACAATATTGATGAATGAATCATATTTCCAATGGGCTCAATATTATGATCTAATTATTCCAATAACAAATGATTAGTATGGATATTGGGTTTTGGGGTGTGACAATTAGTGGTATCAGAGCGTGGTTATTAATTCTGGAGGTGTGTGATGATTAGATGGTAGTATTGAGTTGATTTGATATTTATGAATTGTTTATGTACTAACCAATAGTTTAGTAGTATAAACTGTTTATACTGGTTGTTAAAACTTTGTTGTATTCCAGATAATTCCAGATGGAACCTGGGGATGGACAACATCGAGAAGAGGTAGTAGCTTCTCGTATAGACAATACTGACGAAGAGCAGAGTGTTGCTGGAAGGTCCAGAGAGAATGAACAACCTACAGAGAATCAGATGATGGTGCAGGCAATGATGAGGATGGCAGAGCAATAAGAAAGAAATATCGCGTAAATGGGAGAACAACAGGCAAGATATCTAGAATCAAAGACCGTTGCTAGGATTGAGAGAGAGGCAAGGAAGGAAATGAAAGATTCCATGCATGAGAAGTTTTTGAAGTTGAATCCTCCAGAATATTCAGGGTCAGTTGAACCTACAGAAGCTGAGAGTTGGGTCAGAGATCTAGAAACTATCTTTGCAGTTATGAAGGTTTCGGATAACCAGAAAGTGAATCTAGCCGTGTTTAAGCTCAAAGAAGAGGCGAAATATTGGTGGGAAGCCAGCAACCATTTGGTGCCCAGGATGGAAGGTACTGATGTTATTACTTGGGCTGAATTTATTAAATCTTTGTATGTTAAGTATTTCCCTAAGGTTTATAGGAGGGAGAAGATGAGGGAGTTTATAAATTTGACCCAAGGGAAAATGTCTGTAAGGGAGTATGATGCTAAATTTACTGCTTTGTCGAGATTTGCTACTAAGTATGTGCAGGATGAAGGAGATAAATGTAGTAAGTTTCAAGATGGACTGATTTGGCCTATTCAAAATAGAGTGGCCACTTACGAGTTAGAAGATTATGCTTCTCTGGTAAACAAAGCCACGATAGCAGAAAGGCAAATGAACCAAGGGGTGGCGAGTAGAGAGAGTTTTAAAAAGAGTAGATTCGACGCATCTCACTTTAAGGGAGGTGAGGGTGGAAGTGTTAATATGGAACCTCATAAATTTCAGAGAGGTGGTGGAGAATCTCTAGTCTGGTTAGGAGGTCAGGAAAGGGTGAGGCACCTACAAGAGTTATTACATGTCTCTTTTGTAAAGAGGAAGGACATTATAAATCTGAGTGTCCTAATCTTAAGGGATTGGAATGCTACCATTGTCATCAAGTGGGGCATATTAAGAAGAATTGTCCGCAATTAGCAGAGGCTCCAGCAGCACATAGTGAAGTAGCAAGCAAAATGTTATCTCCGGGCAGTGTAGTGAAAAGTATGGGCAGAGGACAAGCTAGTAGTTCCAGACCAGGTGGACGAGTTTTTACAATGAAAGAAGCTCATATTACTCCAGATGTGGTGACAGGTACACTTTCTGTTACTGATAGAAGTGCTTATGTTCTGATTGATCCTGGTTCCACACATTCTTTTGTGTCATATACATTTTCCATATATCTGAATATACCATGCACTCATTTAGAGGTGGGGTTGGGTATTTCCATGCCTATGGGGGATATGATTGTAGTTGAATATGTTTTTCGCGATTGTGTTTTGACTGTGGGGGCTAGAGATACAGTTATAGATCTACTTCCATTGGATATTTTTGATTTTGATATAATTCTGGGAATGGATTGGTTATCTAAATATCATGCATCTATGGATTGTTTATGTAAGGAAGTTGTTTTTAATATGCCTGGTGAGCCTGAATTTAAATTTGTGGGGGAAAGGAAAATTGTTCCCAGTTGCATCATTTCTGCTATTCAGACGAGGAAATTATTGAGTAAGGGTTGTGAGGGTTTTATTGCATATGTTCTTGACACTAGGAAGGGGGATTTACAATTAGTCGATGTTCCTATTGTACGGGATTTTCCTGAAGTGTTTCCTAGTGAGTTGCCAGGGTTACCTCCAGAAAGAGAAGTTGAATTTAGTATCGAATTAGCACAGGGGACAACCCCTATTTCTATGGCACCATATAGAATGGCACCTGCTGAGTTGAAAGAACTTAAGATTCAGTTACAAGATTTACTTGATAGGGGGTTCATACAGCCTAGTGTATCTCCATGGGGTGCTCTAGTTTTATTTGTGAAGAAGAAGATGGTACCATGCGTTTCTGTATTGATTATAGGCAATTGAATAAAGCTACAATTAAGAAAAAATACCCTTTACCTCGTATAGATGATTTGTTTGATCAGTTACAGGGTGCTAAAGTGTTTTCAAAAATATACTTACAATCGGGTTATCATCAATTGAGGGTCAAGGAGAGTGATATTTCTAAAACTGCTTTTCGTACTCGATATGGTCATTTTGAATTTCTCGTGATGCCTTTTGGGGTGACTAATGCTCCAGCTGTATTTATGGATCTTATGAACCGGGTACTTCATCCTTTTGTTGATTCATTTGTGATAGTTTTTATTGATGATATTATGATTTATTCATGTGATATGGTTGAACATGAAAAGCATCTCACAACTATTTTGAATCTGTTGAAAGATAAGAAGTTGTATGCCAAGTTTAGCAAGTGTGAATTTTGGCTATCACAAGTTGCATTTTTAGGCCATGTTGTTTCGGGAGATGGTATATGTGTTGATCCTAAAAAGGTAGAGGCTATTATAAAATGGGAGAGGCCCAATAACGTGACTGAGGTGAGGAGTTTTCTTGGTTTAGCTGGGTATTATAGGAGGTTTATAAAGGGATTTTCTTCAATTGCCTTGCTGATGACTAAACTAACCCGGAAAGATGTTAAGTTTAAATGGAATTCTGATTGTGAAAATAGTTCTGATGAATTGAAAAAGAGGTTGGTAACTGCCCCTGTTCTTACTATTCCACATGGTGGAGATGGTTTTGTTATTTATACTGATGCTTCACACCAGGGGTTGGGTTGTGTTTTTATGCAGCATGGTAGAGTTATTTCTTATGCTTCTAGGCAGTTGCGTACACATGAACGTAATTATACTACACATGATTTGGAACTTGCTGCTATTGTGTTTGCTTTGAAATTATGGCGTCATTATCTATATGGTGAGGTATGTGAAATTTTTACTAACCATCAAAGCCTTAAGTATTTATTTACTCAGAAGGAGTTGAATTTGAGGCAGAGGCGGTGGATGGAGTTAAGTAAAGATTATGATTTTACAATTCACTACCACCCAGGAAAGGCAAATGTAGTTGCAGATGCTTTGAGTAGAAAGGCTTCAGGAAGGTTATCGTGTATTCAATGTCCTAGAGTTGCTCATATTATGGAGTTGAGATTGATGGGGGTAGAATTGCAGCTAGTAGATGGGGATAGATTCTTTGCTCATGTAAGCGTGAGGCCTTTGTTAGCTACCCATATTCATGATTTGCAAAGTCAAGATCCTTTCCTTGAGAAGAAACGACAAGATGTCCAAGATGGTAAGTCTGAAGATTTTTGTATTGTGAATGATGGCACTTTATTGTATAAACAACGGTTATGTGTGCCTAATGTGGGTGGATTGAAAGAGGAAATTTTAGATGAGACTCATAATTCCATTTATACTATGCATCCTGGTAGTACTAAAATGTATAGGGATTTAAAGGAGCATTATTGGTGGAATAATATGAAGAAGGAAATTGCTGATTTTGTTGCTAGATGCCTTATATGTCAGCAAGTAAAAGTGGAGCATCAGAAACCTACTGGTTTACTTCAACCATTGCCAATACCAGAATGGAAATGGTATCATGTAATGATGGATTTTGTTGTTGGGCTTCCTCGATCTCAGAAGGGTTCAGATTCGATTTGGGTAGTGGTAGACAGGTTAACCAAGTCAGCTCACTTTCTAGTAGTCAAGACTACGTATACAGTTGATAGGTATGCTAGATTGTATGTTAATGAAATTATTCGATTGCATGGAGCACCTGTTTCTATTGTTTCAGATAGGGACCCTACTTTTACCTCCAGATTCTGGGATAGTTTGCAGTATGCTATGGGTACCAACTTAAAGTTTAGTATGGCTTTTCATCCCCAGACAGATGGGCAGTCTGAAAGAACAATACAGATTTTGGAAGATATGCTTAGAGCTTGTGTGCTTGATTTCAAAGGTAATTGGGATGAATATTTACCTTTGATAGAATTTTCATATAACAATAGTTTTCAGTCTACTATTGGTATGGCTCCATATGAAGCGTTGTATGGTAGACGATGTCGTACACCCATATGTTGGGGTGAAGTTGGTGAGAGGAAGATAGAGGGTCCAGAGTTGATTGAAGTCACCACTGAAAAAGTGAAGATTATTCAAGATAGAATGAGAATAGCTCAAAGCAGACAGAAAGGTTATGCGGATAAACGATGAAAAGATTTGGAATTCCAGAAAGGGGATTATGTGTTTCTTCGAATATCTCCATGGAAAGGAGTTTGAGGTTTGGAAAGAAAGGAAAATTAAGTCCAAGCTACATTGGACCTTATGAAATCCTTAAAAAAGTCGAGATGGTTGCCTACAAGTTAGCATTACCACCAGAGTTAGCTCGATTACATGATGTTTTCCATGTTTCTATGTTGAGAAAGTATGTAGCGGACCCTTCACATGTATTGGTGGAACAACCTATTGAGTTAAAGGAAGATTTGAGCTACATGGAAGAACCGCTTGCTATCGTCGATAGGAAAGAACAAATATTGAGATCAAAGGTGATCCCACTTGTGAAAGTTGTGTGGAGAAGGAATTCAATGGAAGAAGCTACATGGGAGAGTGAGGATAGCATGAAAATGCGTTATCCGTATTTGTTTGATTCGGACAACCAAGGTATGTCAATTTCGAGGACGAAATTTCCTAACAGGAGGAGAATTGTGACAACCCGAATATAATTATGATTAATTATGCTTAAATCATGCCTAGATTATGTGATATGATTAATGTGTTATTAATATATGTGATGTTAATTTATTATGTTTAGTCTAATCCTACCTTCAAAAAGCATGAAATGTCGAATTAGTTACAAATACAAAATTTTGAAGGTTTCGGTAGGAATGTTCATGTTTAAGGCTAGTTTTGACCTTTATGACATAACAATTGACTTGAGGTGAAAACTATATAGTTGTATACAAGTGAGTTATGGTTGTAACACAACAAACGGTGTGTGAAACGGAGGTTCGAGTGAGAAGTTACACCAAAATTACGAAACAAGGGCAAAATAGTCCATTCGTTAAGTAGTATTTTGTCTTATTATGGCAACAAATGTTTTATTCTCATTGGTTGGGAAGGGTGGTGGATTTGGCCGACCTTAAACCCTTACAATTACCTATTTATTCATCCAAAATGCAGCCATGAGAGATTTTAAGCTTAAGGAAAAAGAAGTAGGAAGTTAGGAAGAAAAAGTGAGGAGAAAATTGAAGAAAATTCATAGAAAATTACGTAAAAGCCCCGAAGGTAATTCTAACTGCAAATCTTGTTTTTTTCTTATATTTATGTTTTAGATGATAGAAACCATCATTTTTTTACTAAACTTTCATCCCTTGATATATATGTTTTGTTAGATGAAAGTTTAAGTTAAGTTTAATGTATAAAACCCTAAAATTGCTTTGTTTAGAAACTTTGTTTATTCAAACTTCCATATATTTTTGTATACTTGCTTGAATTTATTGATTCCAATTTGAGATTAACCTGGACTCATATATGTATGAAATATTCAAAAATCATATGAAAATACAAAGAAATGAGTCTTTGGTGAGAGTTTGAAATTCGGGTATGAAATCTACCCTAAGGGTGAAAATATGCCCGCCATGTGTTCGGTGTTTTTCTTGACATAGCAAACGAACCTTAAAAATTATGAAACTTTAATTTTATATTTTTTAATATGTTTACTGATGTTGGGTGAAATATCTTATAAATTTATGATGTATAAAAATTATGGAAATTCGTGGAAGTTGAATGAACAATAAGAGGGCCTATAGGGCAGATTTGCCATGTGGTAAAGAAATGAGCATATCCTGCTCTACGAGACCTAAAATGATGTATCGTCTTTTGTATTGTAATACTAATATGACAAGGATTGAATTTCCAAGAATAAATGAATTCATATTTGGTCTATGATTTGGATATGTTAAATATACTAGCATGAATTTGGATGGGACTTCACTTGTGATAAATGATTTGAATGGAATCATGTGATGCTTATGGATTGAATTATGTTTAAATCCTTCTTTGGATTATTGATATTATTATGATGATACTAATATTTTAAGAATGATAGGAAGGGAAGAAGAGCTGATTGAACAAGTACTGGATAAAGGCAAGGGCAAAGCGAGTTAAACTGCCAAGGTGAGTGTACTTATGATTTGTTTCATATATAAATATGAATATAGCTCTAAGAGAGGATTTGTTTGAATACTTCGGTATTCACGATTTGTTTGGATATTAAAATATCCAGGATTTGTTTAGGTCTCATGATCCAGGATTGGTTTGAATACTTCGGTATTCAGGATTTGTTTGGATATTAAAATATCCAAGATTTGTTTGGGTCTCATGATCCAGGATTGGTTTGAATACTAAGGTATTCAGGATTTGTTTGGATTTTAAAATATCCAGGATTTGTTTGGGTCTTATGATCCAGGATTGGAATTGGACAAAGATCCAAGGATTTGTTGGAACTAATGTTCCAGGATTTGTTATTGCCAATGGGCAGAATTATTTGGATCTTATGATCCATAATTTTTTATTGCCAATGGGCAGGATTGTTCGGATTTTATATCTACATATTCGATATAGAATTGTTATTCTATTGCAGGGAAGGAGTACCTCACTAAGCTTAATGCTTACGGTTTATATTTTAACAATTTCAGGTTCATACGCTGCCAGCTAGGATACCATATGACCGGTAGCTTTGAGAGTTGCACCGTTAGAGAGAGCTGGGGTTTAAAAATGGGATTTTATCGTTGTCACACTGAAGATTTTTTTATACTCACACATTGTATATATTGATTTAGTATGGATTGAGTTGATCATAGTTAATCACAGTATTGTATGTTCCTTTAATTATGACTCTGATATTGAATTTTATGATATAAGAATAATATTATGTTCATTATGCACATTATGTAGGAAAATATTGATGAATGAATCATATTTCCAATGGGCTCAAGATTATTATCTAATTATTTCAATAACAAATGATTAGTATGGATATTGGGTTTTAGGGTGTGACAATGGCTTTTGGAATAGGGCCATCTAATCTTTGTGTGCCTACGGGGGGATTCATATTTGTACCTTAAGAACATAGGGTTGTGAATGACTTATTTGTGAGTTAATAAGTCGGCTGACCATGGGAGCGTAGGTATGTGCATGACCCATGGGTATGTGAACTATGTTCGCCTCCAATATGTGTGATTTTTCTTATGCCTAGGGTATGTGAACTATGTACGTGATGTACCGGGATTCGATAGCAAAGTATGTATGCACCACAGCTTAGCCTAGGGGTACCGTAATTTTATTTTAATGTTGATATTAACATACTTGTAATTATAATAGATTCTTTGTTAAAGTGAATGTGGGTATTTGAGACATTTTGAGAAGAATTAAAAATGAGAATTTCCTCTAATAATTATTATAAATTAATTTGGGAAATAAAAAGGTTAGATACACGCAGGTTATATTAGAATGTCTTGAATAAACCCCTATATTATAATGTGAGGACAATAAGTCGTATAGACTAGTTAGTTAATGATGTAATTATTAAGGGTTAGATTTATACGTTAGACGTTCACATTAGCTGAGAGGTGAGAAACTCATGTGAGGGCACGTAACTAACATGTATTTATTATTCACTGTTTAATGCAATTAAACACTTACTATATTTTAAACTTTTTTCACATCGGGCTCTGACCCCTTTGCTTTCAAATCTATTTTCTTGTAAAACCTTTTAGGTGCCCAGCCACAGGGACGCCAAGCGTAGGAGTTCCATTCCTTTGACGTGATGTAGCTGTTGTGGAAGTTACAGGATCTCGATAGTAGACGCCTCCACATTCTACATTGATTCTATTTCAGATTCATTCATCTATTAGGGCATTGTAGTCCTTTTCTTTTAGAGACAGTTTTATCATACTCAGTTTAATTTCAGTTTTGGAGTTATTTAATTATTTAGACTTGTATTTGGTTTTCATTCAGTATTTGGATTATTCATAGGAGCGTTACTCGACACTCATTTATTATTCCATTTATATTCTGTTGTGACTATGATGTGATTGTGGTATCATTAGTTAATAAATTATTTGGTTGCATGTTAATCTAATCTAAATAAAATTTGACAACTCACTTTTTAAATATTAGGTGGATAGTAATTGTTTAAAAATATTTTCGATAGTGATGCTATGAACTGAACCAACTTGACATTTTGTATTAATTTGAATAAAGGAGTAGCTACCCGGTATTTAATTAGCCGGGGTGTCACAATAATATACCTTTAAGCTTTCATTTGAGCTTCTATTTAAGGTTTACCTTTCGGGTTCTTTTTTATTGCTCATGTCCTCATTATACGTTTGGGGTTCTTTTTTATTGCTCATGTCCTCATTATACTGAAACTTTGTTCGTACACCATGTGGAGGCTTAAATCCTCTACTATGTTCGATGTAAAGTGAAGCAGGGGACAATGTTTTTGCTCCCTAACAGTTTGTGTTATGCTTTAATATTCACAGGTGCAACAAACCTCCTAATATGAAGATGGCAATTAAGTTAATTACAAATTTTTACGAGAAGCGACAATGGTATTTTTTATTAGAAGGTTTAAAGAGATAATAAAAGTGAGTTCTAGATTAAAATAGACATGTGTAATTGTAGAATTTCAAACATTATTATTTGGGATATTTAATGAATGTGAATGATGCTAAATTTGTTTTGCTTTGTTTTGAAATTAGTGACGATCAGTATTGGGAGTACCAAATGACAATTTGTAATAGATTTTGAGAGGTATTGGAGATATGGTGCGATATCGACTAATTTTCAAACCATAGTGACTAGATATTATTTGTATTGAATTTAAACCATGGTTACTCATATTTTCTTCAATGTGTTTTCTTTTACTCGTATTTTCTTCAATGTGTTTAATTTTACTCATATTTTCTTCAATGTGTTTACTTTTATTGTCTTCGCACATATGTTGCATTTTGTTATCTTTAGTGAACCATCTTTTTGGGTGTGCTTGTGAGTTATTTTCTAATATGTTTGCAAGATTTAAACATGTTTTGTGTATTGTTTGCTGTTAAAATATACATCACTTTGTTTCTTTTATTATTTTTTGTTTTGTTATATTGACTCCGATGTATTTGACATATTTTCCATCTTTCTGTTTTATATGTTTTATTCTTATATATAGACATCTCCATAATATTTTCATCTGACCCCTCAAAACATGCAAGGTTAGTGTATAGTTTGAAACTCTGAATCTCGAGCTCCAACTGATATGTTATTTTATATGCTGTTGAATGCGATAGTAGTTTTACTCACATACTTGGGTTATATAACTGTGTAGACTCGGTCATGAAATAACTTTGTAAATGTTTATTGGACCGTTATGGGGATGTAACATGTAATACAAATTTATGTTACTTTATGTTTTGTCTTTGTTTCTTTTTATCTTCTATGTTACATTTTTCTTTGAAGTTAACAGATTTATGGACTATGTACGTAGTTGCTTAGTTTTTTAAAATGCAAATTTGAATGGACTATCTACATAGTTGGTGACATGATTTATGGACTATGTACAGAGTTGTTTAGGTTGCTAAAACTGATTAATTTTGGGGATTTATTTCGTTTTTTATAGCACCATATATTAGTTCTGATTATTTTTCTCTGTGATGTTATGCCATAGGTATTTAGGTCTGTGTTATTTAATAATTTCAGCAATACATATATATGTTAGAATAGTTGTATGACTACATTTGGGATAACTTGATTCAATTTTCGAGAATTTCTATTTGTTTGATGATCTGACACTAAATACAAATTAGATCTGACTATTGTTATGTATTTGTGTAAGCATGATTTTCGTTGGAAACGTTGCAATTTTTATCTAATTAGATAGGGGAAGGTGATATGTTTTATCTGTGAAAGTTCTTACCTTTGTCTGAATGAGTTGTCCATCCTTAACGCAAATATATTCTGGAAAATAAATCTTACGTTCTCACATTCACATTCATGCATGCTCATATACAAAAGGGTAGGGTGGGGGGATCTCAAAGATGGTGGTGAATTAATAATCTCTATGTCTAACTTACTCCTGCCAAAAAACCGCAATACTCATGCCAAAAAATTGCCTTAAACTGCCAAGTGGGGACTTTTTAATTACCTACTAATTAATTATTACCTTATTTTCAATTGTAGGCTATAATTACAAGCTATGAGATAAAGGACGGATCAAAGCTAATGTCAAATTATGTATTGTGCTGATCTTGATGTTGATGTTATTTATAGCAGGATGGATCCAGCTGCATGAAGAAGTTGATATAACTCAATATTTTATTTTCTATTAAAAAATCCCAACATACAATGACGTCCAAAGTTTTGCAGATTTGCATTTTCACATTATTTTTCACTTCTTACACAGCTTGCAATAAGTGACGCAAAGTTCACAAAAGTGAAAATGGACCCCAAACTACAAACATGCAAAAATTTAAATCCTAGAGTAAAAATACACACAACTGCATAAGTCCAAAGTGGAAATAACCTAAATAAATTTACATATGTCATGTGTGAGATATAGAGTATCATCTCTCCAAAATATAAGTTGTTAGTTGGTTAATTGCTGACGTCATAAGTAGTTAGCTATCAGTTGGTTGGGCAGTAAGTAGTTAGTTATTCAGCTGTAAACTTCTCTCCACCTTTGGTAATTGTGATTAGTTAGTCTCTACTATAAATAATAGGAGCATCAATGAAAAGAAATAAAGCAACCTTCATTAAATTTCTCTTTTCTTTATCATATTCAATTTTTCTTTTGTATTTTTTTCAGTTTCCCAGTAAACAAACAGGACACAACACTCAGTTGTGACAAATCTGGTATTGGAGCTTGAAACTTCCTGATAATTCACTTCATCAAATTCAACTAGGTACAAGTAACTTGAAATGAGTATTAACACTCAAGATGCTCGAATTAAAGAAATGAGTGAGAGGATGGACAATGTGGAAGAAAATTAGTGGGGATGAAAGCATTTATGAAGAGTAGAAATAAAGTCACAAATGAAGGGATTCTTGTCAGATAACAACGGTGACGATGAACCTTTGCTCAAAGTTCTAGAGAGACGTGGGAGTCAAAGAAGAGGAAGCATCTTCTACTAAATCTGTGATGAAGGAGAAAAAGCATCTTCTACAAGCAGGTTCTCTCACAATATATGTATATTTTTTGTTTCCAATTTATTATTTTAACTTTTCCCCACCTCTAGCTAAAAAAGGATACCAAAACTCATAGGGGTACAACCATCACTATCACTTATTTCCATTTTATACGTGGTATTATTCTCTTTATACTTTCAATTTTTAGAATTGTTTTATGCAATTTTTTGACTGCTGAAGAAGTAGGTTCGGGGTACAGCCATCACTATCACTTAGAAAACAAGCCTCCAAAGCCACCGTTCTTCTTGGGTGGTACATCCACAGTATTCTTGTGACTAGTGGTGCCACTACCTGTCTTCCACTCCACATTTTGGATAATTGGATCAACCTCCAACAGTTGGTCCTCCTTAGCTAAGCCCCAAACTATCCAATCCGACAGACTTTTTACCTCGCTAATTTTCCCAGATCCTTTTATGGACTTTACAGCCATCTCTACTCTTCTTCCTTAGCCTATGGTGGCAACTAGACTGAAGAATATGTTCAATGAAGACATCTTAGTTTTTAATATTCTATATTGTAGACTTAAATCTACATTAGAAAAGAATAGAAGAGGAAAGCAATGTAGGTGGGAATATATTTATATATTGTTTTTGGCTGCTGCTGGGTTAATAAGAGCCATTGGATAGTTGTGAAGGTTTTAATCGAGAATTACACGTATGTCTTTATAACATGAGCCTTCCAGTGGAGCCTTATCTTCTCGATATGCGCAAGGCGAAGTATTCCTATTTTTGTATTTTTCTAGAATATATGACTGCACCATCATATTGTATATTGCCTTTATTTTTTTTTATAGTCTATTTAGTTTCTTTAAATTTTTTATGTTTTGACAGGTCTAGTGCCAGTTATATGTAAAAGAACTCCCTCTTTAGATAAAGAGAATTCCATTTCCTATCGAATAGGCAAGAAGTAAGGGAAGGAACTTGCGAGAGCTTAGATCTTTATGACGAAAAATAGGTTGTGATAGAAAGAGTAGTGAAAGAAAAAGATGCAAGAGTAAGAGCTCCTATTGGAATTTAAGTAGTTCCCGAATTAGCAAGTCTCTCAGCCGACGTTGATTTTTTATTTATTTTTACTTTTTCAAGTTTGACAGATCCAGTACTCTATCTAAGGATTAAAAAAAACTCACATTTAAAAAGCTGTAAGAGTAACCTTCATTATCTCCTTGCACCCTCAGTCTCGAATAGTTTTAATTTCTTCAAGTTTGATAGATATATCAATGGAGAAAGCGAATGTAGCTAAGACGCTTAACAATACTATCTGTTTAAGCCCATAAAACCTACATAGCTCATAACAGTGAGATACATTCCAACTCTCTAGAGTTGAAATTATGGAGAAGTCAAGAACCCTTAATAGAACACTCATATATAGATATTTAAAACTGAACAGAGTCGGATAGTTAATTTCATTTGGATAGTTTTTACTCAGTAGCTTATTACCTTTATGTGATGTTTTTTTTGTGTATATACAATTAGTTTCTTGATGTTTTTTTAATAATAAATTAGGTGTTGTTGTACCGATCAACTGTCTCTGATGATATGGCTCGAAAGTAGCAAGGAGCCTCAAGTTTCCTATGCGAATGTATTTATCTAGAAGATAATGCAGTGTGGAATGCCAAATCAACTTCATGTTTTCTCGAACTACTCTGGTGTTTATCAAATGGAAAACAAGAATATAAACACTTTAATAAACCTTTAAGCTTTGTGTGTAACTCTAAGGTTTGTGTCATCCTCGGCAAGCAACAAAACTGATGCCTTATCCAATGTAGTAGTCAACACAACCAACACAATTATGTGGACTCCTTAGAGGGTATTGGAAAATAATAATTTTTTTCCATACTATTTGAAGCTATTTGAGTTTCAGTTTTATGATTTACTAAGTTTACTTTAAATTTATGTTTGAGTTTTATGAATGTGAAATTGATGTTTGAGTTAAATTGATGTACTGAGTTTACCTAACACAGTTAAATTTAAACATGGTTGCTCAACACAGTTAAATTGAGTGCTATTAGTATATCGTCTATTATATATGATGGGTTTGTTTCCTGTTTCTTAAATTGATGTTTGAGTTTTATGAATGTGAAAATTTTATTGATTTGGATTATATTTGTTTACTAAGTTTGTTATGTTATTTTGGTTAAACTATTAGTGTTATTGTAGTATTTTTTTATTCATTAAACAGGGTGGATAGTCTTATAAACAAAGGAAGTTTCGCCCAAAATTCCAAAAGTTTTTACACCAAGTTTTGTTGGGAAATGAATTTTTTGCCGTTTTGCAAATATGTACTTTGAAAATTTTACCTATTTTACGATTATGTATTTTGAAAATTTTCGTCGAGCCTTCAGGCACGGGCATTCCCCTAGTGTGTGTGTCAGTGTGTGTGTGTGTATATATATATATATATATATATATATATATATATATGTATGTATGTATGTATGTATGTATTGGGGGACTTGTATATATGTGATTGCTATATGTTTATATTGAACATACCTACTAGGTAGTGATATTGTTTGGAGGTTGCACATAGTGGGCGATCCACCTTAGCATTGACTAGCATGTGTTATATTGATTCCCCAAGTCAAAGTACTACTGCATGACCACTATCCATTTGTGAAGATAGGTGTTTGGAGACCGATTGGGTGCAATGATGTATGGTCGTAGCCACTGGACGCATGTTTATGTCCGCCTACATTGTATGTGTATATGGTTGGGTTCAGTATCTGCCTAGAGTCTGATAGCATACGAGGGATATATCCGCGAGGTCCATGCTCTATAGATGTGGTTATACGTATATAACGAGCGATATATCTGTATGTTTATACAATTTAATGTGTATACCTATTTATAGCATGAGTGTAGCTATGGTATTATATTATGTGACACTTATCCATTGTACGTGTCCAACTACGATATTATTTATGAATATATACCTAGTGAGGGTAGTATATACTTAGCTAATTATGACTATTAGCGGGATTGGGCTTAAATAGATATTATTATACTGATTAGACATTGCAGTATAATTAGGATAAGAAAATGAATGCATTAGGTGCGTACTATAAATGAGAAGTGAGGTTTATTCTCATGTGAGTGCACTAGTTAAATAAATATGAAAGTAAAACACTATGTGTTTTATTGATTTAAAGCATTTAATTACTTGCAAAATATTTTCAAACATTTTCGAGCTTTGACCTATGGGCAAATTGGTTTTCTTGTTTTTTTTAAAAACCGAAATGTGTAGCAACAGTAACAAGGATAGCTCCTTCTCACTATTGCAGTAGTTGTGGACACTACATGATTGATTTAGCCACCTCAGCTCATTCAATCTAGATAGAATCCTTTATTCCAAATTTTATTTTGGGCGTGTTACCCGTAGTTCGAATATGACCTTATTTTCTGTTAGAGATGATATTTTATTTATCAGTTTTATTAAATTAGGTGATTACTACTTGTGAGCAATGGTTTATTCGATTCACATTCATTTATTTATGCATGTGATTCACTCTGTTCATTTTTGTACGATTTTATTCGTATCATATTTATGTGCCTGTTGCAAAATTGATGCTTAGAGTGAAACCATACTGGATTTTTATTTTATTCTAGTAGAGGATTGGCCACTCATATTAAAATTGGCAGGTTTTCACACCTCCACAATGTCCTGCATCAACAACGAGGTGTACGATACACTATAAGAACATTAAAAGCAATACAGACCAACAGATTCACCACGAGTAACATTATGTTCACACAAATCAAGGTAGGAACACACACTCTCTCTCTCTCTCTCTCTCTCTCTCTCTCTCTCTCACACACACACACACACACACACACACACACACACATATATATATAGGATGTCGCTTCCCTCATGCACATCCCCAAAATCACCCCAATCGCCAACGTCGAATTGTACTAACAAAAGTAAGTTTTATTCCAATCGAAAACCAATATTAAAATTTGTTTCCGTGATGTTCTAGTTTAAAATTTATAATAAAATATAATTTTAGTGCATAGGAATTTAAAAACATTAATTATGCATTTAAAATCAAAAGTCATCCAAATGTTGCCCAATCTTGGCTATAATCGTAAACTCATTTGAACGACCTTCAAACTCGTTAAAAAAAAACTACATATCTCTTTTGAATGAGACAACAATCTCGTTCGAATGAGATTGAAGTTGTCATCTCCATTATCCCCAAAATGAAAAAATGAAAGTAAACCTCCATTGATGAAGGTAAAACTCTAATCTAACTGCCCAAACATCACCATATTCAAAACTAATTACGGGTTTACGATTTTAAAGAACATCCAAAAACTATTTAAGATCTAAAAGATCAAATAAGGTTTAATTCCTCAAAGTTCATAAATTTAAACATAGTTCCTCTTTTACATGAAAGAAGTTCAAATACATCTATGAGTTGAGAAGCAAACACCAAATTAACATGCGGATTCAACTTATATACAAAATTAAATCCTAAGGCATGATTTCTAATCACATAATTAGGTACGATAACGATCCAATTTAAGGCTTTTCATCTTAAAGGCTTAAGTTTTTAAAAATCAATATTAATTACACTAATACCAATTGACCCAATTATAAACATAATAAAGGTATCAATTCAAATCCTAAGCATGCGTTCTAAATCACATAATTAAAACACAATATGGATTATAAAAAAATTACATATTATAAATATGATATAACAAGAGATTTCTTGCATCAAAGTATGAATGGCAAATTTCTACACATGATCCATGTTCCTTTTTCTCACAAAATATCCTTGAGATTTCCCAAATGTCTAACATTGCTAGGGTTTATTTATCTTATGTAAAGTGTGTGAATAATGATATCTAATTCTCTTAATTAAATCTTAATCCGTAAGCCTATTTTAGGGCCTCCAAATGAGTTCAAAATAATTCTCAGAATAGTTCAAAAGTTAGAGTAAGGGAATACATATCCTCCTGGCCCAATTAAGAATAATAAGAACACATAGTCAGGCCTTCGCATCACTCTAGAGTCCTCTCCAAATGGTAGTACCCCATAACTCACGGTAGTACCTCACAATGTTAAACAAAACACTTGCGTATTTATTTTATGAATAACTTCACATAGTCTAATTTCATTGATTACACCCATTAATTAAATATTACGCGACATAAACAAATCATATAACATGCAATTTAGTCATCATATAAATATGCATTTTATCATAAACAATTTATTCAAATGATAATTAATTATAATTTATTAATTTATTCTCATAATCAATAGTCATTAAATAAATACAAAACATACGGGATATTACATTTAGGTGGGGGTATTTTGGATTTTTCCCCACAAATGTATTTCTCCTATAAATTAAATTTTTATGGGCTTTTAACCATAGTTTTAGGGAAACCATAAATTTGAATTGATTTCTCTTTGTAAGGACATAATTTTACAAATGTCCGTTATCAATTGAGTAAGTCGTATACCGCTACAACTGTCGAAGAATTGTTCAAATACGGATTCAAATATCAAGTTTTCTTCAACATTCAAGCCTTCGCAAGTTTAACATTGGTAAGGTTGTGTTTTAAGTCCTTAATAATACACTTAGAGTGTTGGGATTTTTTTCATTAAATATTTTCTTAAGTGTAGGAGCGGAGTCTTTGAGATTTTCGTCAAATATTTTTTGAAGTTTCAAGGCGGAACATTTACTGGCGAAAGAAAAAGAAAAAAAATCTTTTTAATTTTGTCGTTTGAGAGGCAGAAAACTTCGTTCGAGCGATATATCGATGTCGCGCAAAGTCATTTGAATGACACGTGCCATCGTTTGAGTGAGAGAACCTTTTCATTCAAGCAACCTGACGCCTTAGATTTTCTATAAAAAGGTTTTTCCAACTTAATTTTTAATAAGAAGTCTTGCGATTTTGAATAGAGACGAAACTGCTTTGGCAGAATTCTTTGTCTTCTCACTTTTAGGTCTTTAATCCCTTTCGTTTTCAATTCACAATATCCCAATAGTTTGTGTGAATTGTTTTAGAACCAAAGAACACATCTTGTATCAAGTTTCTCTTGTATAGAGGATCTCTACTACTGATCTAGGTGTTCTTGAGAGGAGTACTGGGCTGAAGTCGACTGTGTGTCAATAGGGAGTGCATGTGGGTGTTCCTGGGCTGAATTGGTTTGCTAAGGTAAACTCATTGCAAATTTCATTGTGAGTGTAAATTGTGATTTAATTCATAGTGAAATAAAAGGTTTTTCCCTTCGGGGATTTTTTTGAAATTTATGAGTTATCATATTTGTGTTTGTGATGGTTTGACGCACATACACGTAGTTGCATGTTTAGGGGATGATTTTATTGGGCTTAAAATTTCCTTTAATTAAATAAGTTTTTGGTTGAAATTTGTGAGTTTATTCAAATCAGTATCGTACGACACACTCTATGAATTAGTATCAGACTGGACTCCTCCCACTGTCACATCGAATAATGTCACAAATTTAAAACGTGTGCCAGACTTGACTAAGGATGAGTTTAGATGGAACAATTTTAATTCACGAGGGCTTCATGAAATTTTCGGACACATCACCCGCGACGAGCTCTGATGTATAATGATGTGCACCACGTCTAAAGAAGCGTGGGATGTTTTACAAATCACCCAAGAAGCCACTAACGTGGTCAAAGAGTCTAAAATTCAAAATTTAACTACTCAAATTGAAACGATTACCATGCCTAAGACTAATTGTTTTGATGAATTTTATGCATGTTTTTCTGACATTTTCAACCCTAGTTTCAATCTTAGTGAGCCTATACCTAATGTACGAGTGGTTAAAAGAATTTTAAGATCACTGCCAAAATGTTTTATCCCTGAAGTGACCGTTTTAAATACGTTACGTAATTTGGGCAATTTAAAATTAGAAGAGCTGGTAGGAGACCTCCATATATATGAGATTGACAAGTTTCCTGACACTATCAAGCGTAAGGATAGAGGGATAACACTTAAAGCCAAGTCTAAGAAAAAAAGAAAGTATGTTTTTGTAAATCCGAGTCTGAGGACGAATCTGATTTTGGTATGGCCATGCTTGCAAAGAAATTTAAAAAGTTTTTCGAGTTTTCAAAATAACATTCTTCTAATAAAATGTTTTTGAGAAAAAGAAAGACATGGACAAAGAAAGCGGTGAGAAAGGGAAAGGAAGTGAGAGAGATTTAGATAAAGTAAAATGTTTTGAGTGTAAGGTAAAAGGGCATAAGTCGTTTGAGTGTCCCACTAGACTTAGGAGATAGGGAAAGAAAGTTGATATACCAGTCAGCCTTAGTAATAGTGAGGATGATATGAAAGATTTCGGGGATGATTCTTCGCAAGGAAATTTTAATTCTTTTTCTTCTAGTCACGGGAGCACACCTAGTTTGTCCCACGATGATGAGGACACTTGTTCATGTGAGACCCCCGAGGATAATTTGAGTAATTCTATTGAGTCTGAGAGTGAGTGCACTAGTGAGGGTCATAGTGAGCTCCAGATTGCATTTAGAGATTTGTATGTCGAGACTTTAAAGACAAAAAAATTGAATAAGGAGTTAGGTATTAGGTTGAGAGATTTGGATACAAATTAAGAAAGTTTGAGAGATTTTGAGGTGAAAGCTAGTCAACTTGAGAAGGTGAAGATGTCGTTGAGTGAGTTGTTAATAGCTTTAGGCCAGGAAATGACTGAGCTTATAACCCGTGTGTCACAATCAGAGAGATATCGTAAGCATGCCCTAGAGGTTAAATTCACGTTGGATAACAATTACAAGAATGAAGGAAAGATGGTTCGCAATCCCATTTTGGGTGATGGTGACAGTTAGGAATAAGTCATGGAAATGCATCCACTTCACATGTTGCACCCAAGATGGTTCCCGTTTTAGTGTTTGATTCATTTGGATATTAACCCGACCCATCCAAGTGACCCGTACATGACAGGAGAGTGTATAGGAGACGTTTTGAGAGAGGTGTACCTAGAATATTTATGTTTGCACGCACTTCAATAAGAGAGGACACCTTAGGGAATTTTGTTTTAAGGTGGGTCATGTGTCACATTTTTCTACTGCACGTGTTCACACACACGCACCCACACTTGAAGCTCTGGATGATTACATAAGAGAGTTTGCACATATTAGGGAGCAGGTAAAATTTTTAGTCAAAACTTCACATGAATTGATGGAGGTTTTTCATAGGATGTCGCCACCTTTGGAAAACTCCACCGCACCTAATGGTTGAGGTTTAGACTTTCTTGCTAGCATAGGTTAATTTGATTGATGATATTTTTTGCCTATTGCTAGTAAGTTTTTTTTGTATTAGATGTTTTGTTTTTGAAATTTTTAAAAATGCAAAAAGATTTTATTTTGATAAAATTATTGAAAAAGTCAAAAAGATTTTTGTATTTTGTTCTTACACCGTATATGCAAGGACATTTAGGATGACCGAGTCACAATTTCACTCCATATCCACGTGATGATTTGATAGTGTTTTGATATGAGTCACAATTTTATTTTTGTACTTTACAATTTTTGGAGTCATTGAGATGTGATTAGTTGTTACTGCCTACATGTTTGACTCGTAAGTTACTTTAATGCACACTTGCATGTATTTGTTTGAGTATTGTACATTTTTATCACATATTGGTTGGAGTATTGACATCTCAATTACGTCTTTAAAATGTACCATATACGATAAAACTTGACTATGGAAGAACTACATGTAAAAACCGTTTACCGTGAGTAATTTAATTGCAACAAAATATGATGAGTGATTCACGGGAAAAGGGCTCACTACACCAAAAATAGCAATCTGGCACAGTTTAAAACTGTGACAAATCAAATTTAGCATGGTTTTGAACTGTGCTAGAATCACGTGTTCCAAATTGACCAATTTTTTCTGGCGCAGCTCAAAAGTGTGCTAGATTTTACCAAATGAGAACACTTCTGGCACACTTTATAATTGTTCCAGAATGAGTACATATTGATTCTCTTTTGGCACAGTTAAAAATTGTGTCAAAAATTGATACACTTTTGGCACGGTTTTGAACAGTGCCAAATTTTTTGGATCGAAGAAAAAATATTAATTATTTGAAAACAAGAAAAAACCCAAAGTGTGAATCTCGAAAGTTGTTAATAAACTAATGTACATACAAACTTCAAAATATTGCAAGTAGTAATAGTTCATATATAAAAAAAAGTGCGTAGAGCTTCCTCTATTTTCGGGACGTTCTAAAACCAGCTAATATAATACCTGAATAGTGTAAAGCCCGCACGACCATAATATATAACAATGAAATTAGAACAGCCCGCACGGCCATAAATGCTAACAGTAAAACTACAAAATCCCGCACAACCATAACAAAAAAATAATAGAATCCTGAATATTAAAGCTAACGACAAAATGTTATCCTGTAAAAAAATAAGATACAAAAGGAGATGATACTCGTAACCGAGTAATTTTAAAGAAACAATCATATTCAAGATCAAAATTTTCATATACGAATTAAAATTATTATTCTATTCACAAATTGAAATTCTTGTGACTACACGATCAGTTCTTACAAGTTACATTGGTTTCGTGCGAGGTGTTCGTGCCTCTTACGAGGACGTTTGGGGCCTGGTTTGGGTTTTCACCCTCAAATGTCTTTCTTTTAAGCCTAATATAGATATTTTCAAATTATCATCATATTCTCAAATCGGGAGACCCGTGACAACGCAGTTAGTTCCTATAAGTTACATTGGTCCCGTGCAAGGTGTTTGTGCTTCTGACGGGGCCGTTTGGGGGCTAGTTTGGGCTTTCACCCTCAAACGACTTGTTTTTAAGCCTAATATAGATATTTTCAAATTATCATCATATTCTCAAATCGGGAGACCTCCAGATACACGGTCAGTTCCTACAAGTTACATTAGTCTCGTGCGAGGTGTTCGTGCCTCTTACGAGGCCATTTGGGGCCTTGTTTTCATTTTCACCCTCAAACGGCTTGTTTTTAAGCCTAATCTAGATGTTTTCAAATTATCATCATATTCTCAAACCGGGAGACCCATGACTGCACGGTCAGTTCCTATAAGTTACATTCGTCCCGTGTGAGGTGTTCGTGCCTCTTACGAGGACGTTTGGAGGATGGTTTGGGTTTTCACCCTCAAACGGCTTATTTTTTACACTAATCTAGATATTTTCAAATTATCATCATATTCTCATACCGGGAGACCAGTGACTATGCGATCAGTTCCTACAAGTTACATTGGTCCCGTGCGAGGTGTTCGTGCCTCTTATCGATCCGTTTGGGTGCTGGTCACATTTTTTCTCTCTCACACACACCATAGACACACTCGAACATTAGACTCGCTCACACACACACACACACACACACACTCTAACACTAGACTCTCTCTCTCTCTCTCTCACACACACACACACACACACACACTCAAACACACAACAATACACACACAAGCCTGCACGCGCACACGCACACTCACACACACATACTCACCACACACACACACACTCAAATCAAGTAGAAGGGTATTTTAGTTAAATGATACTTATTCCTAATATGGGGAAATGATTTTAGATGTAATGAAAAGAGAATTCCTGTTTGAACCAAACAATGGAAAGGATTTCAAGATTCTAGGAACTTAGAATTCCTGAAATCAAGGATTCCCATTTCCTTTTCAAACCTCAAACTAAATGATATTTACTCAATTCAAGATTTATATACATTAAGATGTACTAAATGCAAATAATAACATAAAGCTTTAAGTTTTGAAATGCCATATAAAATTCATCCAAGACTTCGAATAAAAAGAAATCAAGCTATAAACATAGGCTTTAGTTTGAAATTAAAGAAAAAGATTACCAGTGTCTTCAACTTTGATGTCGTAGAATAAAAATTTTCCTAGTCATTTATAAATTCTTCTATGAGTATACGGGCCGGCATTCAACGCGCATCAAGTGTCCAAGCATATAGGCCGACAAACACGTCTGATGGTAGGCACCTAGCTTCGGTTCATTCTATTCTCACAACCAACAATAGAAAGATTATGTTCGTTAGGAAAAAAACAATTTAGTCGAAGCAAATAGTCATAATGTCAAACAGAATAATAAAGATTTTTGGGTTGGACTAAACAACCATTGAAGTTATGAAAATGATCTCAAAAAATAAAACTCAAGTATAAAAAATAGAATAGAAAATATAAAATGTTTTTATTACAAATGTATAAGGACAGTCCAAATCTCTATCCAACTTTGTTAGAAATTTCACTATTAAAAAAAGAGAACTACTTAATTTGATTATAAACTTAATACCAAAACAAATTGCATTGTTATAAACATCACTGCTGAATTCATCACAAACCAAAGTTTTCTAACTAGTGAATTCATTACAAACCAAGAATAACTAATTGTTAACTGCTGAATTCATTACTAGAAAAAAATATAAACACAAAATCACAAACAAACAAACCTCACCCGTGAACCCAGAGCCATATCGTACAATAACCCATGAGCTTAAATTCGGCCACCCATCTACCTTACGCAAGCGAACATGACCAAAACCGGACCCATTACACCTCCACGCACTTACCTATAACCTCCACCGGGGACCTATTCAGACTCCATATCCGACCACAAATTTTCCCCTACCTTCTAACCCCATAACCAACAACCAATCGTGACTCGGCGCTTACCCATTTAAACCCTTAAATCCCGACCTCCAACCAGATCCGCCGGACTTCCATACCATGTTCCAAGTTATTCACCCAAACCCGATCGCCCCTATCGCGGGACTTCCCTACCCGATTTTATATACGAATTTCTTAACTGAGTGTCTACGTGAGAGAGGGAGAGTTGAAGGTTACCTAAGTGCCTGTGTGAGAGACAGGGAGAGATAAGGGTAGGGTTTGAGCGGGAGGATCAAAAGTGAGGGAGTCTAATTTTTAAGTGCATTTTATATTTTAGTAAGTGTACTCAATTTTGGCACGCTTAAAAACAGTGCCAAATTTTGGCACTGTTTTAAGTGTGCCAAATTATTATTAAATCGTGCTAGAATTTGGCATTGTTTTGACATGTGCCAAAATTTTAATATCAAGGTATGCCAAATTATTATTTTTGGTGTAGTGGATACGAGAGTATAAAATTAACTACTCGTGAAATCCACTGTTTTAAACGATCCCAAAAAAATTTAAAGGCAATAAAAAATCAATATGCCAAAAAGGGGCCACCTCAAAAAGAAAAATATAATGATTTTTATTTATGAGGGAGTTTGGATGGAAAGAAATGAAAAATGAATTTTCACGTCCTGATAGCGTCTTGAAAAAGCATTCATAGTTTTAGACGCTATTAGTGTGGGAATCATTCTTGACTTTGATGTGTTGATGGATTTAGTCAATGTCATTTAAATTCAACACTTTCAACACCTAAGGACAATTATGAGATCCATTTGTTAGGAGTACAGATATGCATCATGCACATATGTTATGATTGATGGCATTGATTTTCCTACCTAATAAGTTCACACCCATTCATTCCATTTCCATGATTTTCTTGTCTTACCATGGTGTGTGATTTTTTGTAAAATTATTTTTGCAATTTTTCTTTGAAAAAAAATAAAATAAAAAATAGTTTCTCCTTTCCATGAGCGTAGTTTGATTCATATTTTCTATGCATTTTTTCGTGACAGCTCCATGTGTATTTTTTTTATTCATTTCCTTGTCTAATTCGGACAAATAAAAAGGGGGAACGAATTATGGGGGAGTTTTTGCATTATAGGGGAGATTTGATTATATTTATTGATTTATTCTTATAATATTTCAAACTCGATTTGTCACAAAGGTATTTTCTTTGTCTCATGTGTGTAGGTACAAAGGTTGAAGACCATTATTTTGCACACATTGGCGAGAAAAGCTTAAATATTTGAAGTTGAAGATTTTGAAGAAGAATTTTGAGTTCTACATATTTAGTACCTTTTCATTTTTGTGTTCATGGGAGGGTATTATATTTATATATGCACTTTGTTTAGAGAATTCAGATGTTTTTATTCTGTACGACATAGACATAGGGGGATATTTATAAGGACATAATTTTATAAATGTCCGTAATCAATTGAGTATGTCATATACTGCTACAACTGTCGAAGAATTGTTCAAAGACAGATCCGAGTATCAAGTTTTCTTCAACATTGAAGCCTCCATAAGTTTAAATTTGGTAAGGTTGTGTTCTAAGTCCTTAATAATTGACTTGGAGTGTTGGGATATTTTTCATCAAATATTTTCTAAGAGTAGGAGCGGAGTTTTTAAGTTTTTCGTCAAAAATATTTTTCGAAGTATCAAGGGGGAACATTTACTGGCAAAAGAAAACGAAAAAATTATTTTTTAATTTTCTCGTTCGAGCGATAGAAGACTTCGTTCGAGCGACATATTGATGTCGGGCAAAGTCATTTGAACGACACGTGTCATCATTCGAGCGACGCATCGCCTTACATTTTCTATAAAAAAGTTTTTCTAACTTCACTTTTAATAAGAAGACCTGCGATTTTGAATAGAGATGAAACTGCTTTGGCAGAATTCTTTGTCTTCTCACTTTTAGGGTTTTATTCCCTTTTGTTTTCAATTCAAAATAACCCAATAGTTTGTGTGAATTATTTTGGAACCAAAGAACAAATCTTGTGTCAAGTTTCTCTTGTACAGAGGATCTCTACTGCTAATCTAGGTACTCTTGAGGGGAGTACTGGGATAAAGACGACTGCATGTCAATAGGGAGTGATTGTGGGCATTCCTGGTTTGAATTGGAGTTGCGATTTTGGCTGACCCTAGGTTGTTTGTCTATGTAGGTTTGCTGTGGTAAACTTATTGCAGATTTCATTGTGATTGTAAATTTCGATTTCATTCACAGTGAAAGAAAAGGTTTTGCCCTTTGGGGATTTTACCTAAAATGTCCGATTTAGCATATTTGTGTTTGTGATGGTTTGACACACACACGCGTAGTTGCATGTTTAGGGGATGATTTTACTTGGTTTAAAATTGACTTTAATTAAGTAAGTTTGTAATTGAAATTTGCGAGTATATTCAAATCAGTGTCGCACAACACACTCTACACTCTTTCTCTTGTATACACCTTGAGAGTATTAGTGATCTTGTGTGAGTTATAACCCTTGTTTATTCAATGAAAAAAGGGAATCCATCATCTGTGGACGTATCCATACAGGTGAACCACAT
Organism: Sambucus nigra; assembly: GCA_949130495.1. Classification (NCBI taxonomy): domain Eukaryota; kingdom Viridiplantae; phylum Streptophyta; class Magnoliopsida; order Dipsacales; family Adoxaceae; genus Sambucus; species Sambucus nigra. Next base: position 471,020,471 of record OX422215.1, on the reverse strand, counting down.
ACGTCTTTTCTTATGCTTGTTGGTGTTTTTTTTCTCTTTACTTTTTCATTACTTTCATTTTGTTTGTATTCTCGTGTTATCTCTATGGTTATTCCCATCTTGGATATTGGGCATACATGAATCACTCTATTAGGTGAGTATCCACATAACAAATTGGTATCAGAGATTTGTCTCTCATGAATCACTATATAGTACTCTTTATAATTTATTTTAGGAAAAAATATAATGAAGTTACACACTGGTTTAAAATCATGTTTATGGATTAAATTCTCTATCTTAATCATGTTATTACTGGATTTAATTGTGTTAATATATTGGAGTATTCATGTGTTTCTGATCTGATTTCAATTTGGGAATTTCATTGAAAACTTTGAATTAATTTGTTTATGTTATAATTCTGAGGTTAGAACTCATGTTTAGAACTAAATTAATTATGTCAATAAAAACCCTTTATTAATTTAATGCTTCGACCTGAAATATAATGTTTCATTGAATGAAATAGAAGATGGTGTTAGGTTTAAAATGGGATTTGATATATTTGAACCTTAATTCATGTTCGAACGATTATAATCTGGGTAAAAACGGGTTGAAACCATGAATATACAATTAATATGATTAGATCTTGTGTTTTGATCTAGGGTTTAAAGCTTTGAATCATTATTAATGGAGGTTAGCAATGCCATACATGTTCTCAAGAGGAAGGATCCGCCACTTTACTGCCGAATCGATTTGGGTTTGAGACATATCGATCCGACCCTAAAGTTTTTTATGCAATTGGGTTTTTGGTAGGTTGGTTTGGTTTCATTTTGTTTTAGGGGCACTATGGGGCATTTATAGATATATTATGAGATATGATACGCATATGTATAAATGCGTATTCATAGTTTAACGTGGGATAAAATAAAAGGATGGTCTTAATTAGGGATTTGAGATTTATAAACCTCTAGTTAAATGGACAATTCAACATTTGAGGGCTGGGATGATTTTGGTATTATGAGATACTTTTTCATGATTTTGGTACACAATGTCCTATATATATATATATAAACTATTTGTTTATGCGAACATACCACTTAGACTCGTGGGAAATCTATATGTTGGGGTTTTGATTCAAGTGGTTGTGATCATGTACCGCACTCCTAGCTGATGATGTAGGACTTTATGGAGGTCAATATATTAAAATCATACGTTTAGGATGACCATTGTCTTGTGATGTGAGATACAAATGGTTCGATCCATTGGGCGAGATAACTGATGGTGTTACTGGGCGATGACATGTTTAGATATTACGTTCAGTCGGCATATGACTCGCGGCGGGGGATGTAAATGACTTGATTCATCTAAGTTATTTTGTTATAGAACTAACAAGTGGTGTGATTGCTTAGTTGTCCCCTATTTTTATATGTGTGTATATTTTAAAAGGTTGTTAGGTGTGGGACTCCTACGAATTTCTTGATTGAAGCGTGAGAAGGTCCTCCGAAGGTAAATACCTTTGTGTGGTTGTTTTAAGACTTATATACATGTATTATAATAGTCTAGTGATTATGAATTTGAATAACCTGATGCCACATTAAGTATTTGATATGAGAATATGTATATATATATAGGATGGTGGTGTAACCGGGGTCTTTGAAGAACTGGAATGGGTGAGGCGTGACCTATTCTAATGGACTTTATCTTCAAGGTCTTAAGACAAGTTGTATCAATAAACCTTCTGTTTCTTATAAAAATGGAGTTAATTCTATGAACCCTTCGTGTAAGCATAAGAACATCATAAATAATAATGGTAACTTAAAGAGAAAGATATCCTTAGAATGATGGTTGTAATGATGGGAGTGAAGAGACAAACACTTAGAACTTAGAGAGAGCAGGGAGAGAATACAAGGTCTGGTGTAATTTTGACAGAGTAACGACTTAACATTAGTTTCTCTTGTGACTTCACCTTACTAAAGGGTCCTATTTATATGTGAATACTAGGAGTGATTTGGGCCTTTTTAGGTTCCAAAAATGAGAGGGACTCTGAGGGACAACGTCTGTAATGTACCTTTTGTCCTCATATCTCTATAGTCGTCTATATCCTCTGACAGACTACACCTTGTGCAAACCAACAAAGTCAAAAGTCAAATATGTCTACTAATGGTGACAAAATATTTTATTCGATAAATATCATTTGAAACTGTAACTTGATGTATAAAATTTATAAAACTTGAGAGTGACCTTGAGGGCCACCCCCTCTAAAATCAATTTGTAGGAGTGAATTTTCTTATGATAAACCTCTTAGTTACTCACTTCAGTTATAACTAAGTGTGGGTCGTGTAAGGGCTTAAGTGACTCCTAGAGTTCCTCTGCTAGCATTTTCTCTATCTAAAAGTGCCAAGATTTTGAGATTTATCAACAAACCTTGTCTCTCAGCCACCAAACCAAAAATCCTAGGAGATCCCAACTGGCCTGCTTGAGACCTGCTTGCTCAACTAGCCTACATGTGTAAGAAAATAATCATTAGTACTTTATTTCTTAAAAATTAAACAATTATTGGTACGAGCGGAGCCTCGTGGTGGAACCCCTCATCCTCAATCATTTCCTTTTCTAGCATTGTTTTTAGGCAGAGGGGAAAATCAAGGTGAGTCCCCTCGCCTGAATTCATTTTACCCCAGTTCACAATTTATAAAGTGAGAGGCAGCCATTGAAGGTGGACCCTCTCGTTCCTATATATGTCTTCAATAGAGGGGTTACTTATCTTGGACTCCCTTGCCATAAATATCCTTTGACATTAACTGTGGATGAGGGTCCACTCGTGGTGCACCCCCTCACCACCAGCTGTTATTGTTTATATTTATCTTTGTCGAGGAGCCACTCGTGCTGGACTCCCTCCCCATAAAATTATTAACTTTGAACATCTTGACTGAGGGGCCATCGATGGGGGACCCCCTCACCCTCAAGCTCCCTTTTTCACTAGTCTTAGTGATCTCGTTGCCACAAAGTACTTATTGTACTACTCTTGGCAGAAGGGGCAACCCATGTTGGATCCCCTCACTCCTGAGGTGTTGGTTTTTGTTACTGGTGATTCCCCTCAACATTAGTCCCCTCGTGTAAAGTCTTTTATGTTGGGTAGACCAAAAGTATTCATACGAAATATTTTTTCTTGGGATTTGAAATGTTCTCATAGCCACTTCATCATTGCTTCTACAGTCATTAAATGATTCTGCCTCTTTATTTCAAATTTATGGTCCCGAGGGGACACGCATCAACCTGGTAACTGGCATCCCATCATTTGGGTAATGATTTTTTGTCTCTTGGACGCCCTATCTGCGCGTCTTTTCTGGTATAAAAGAGGTCCTTTAACCTATTTTCATTATACCTTTACTATCTTTCAAAATATCACAAAGATTAGATAGAGAAAGTCTAAACCACGATTATTTCTTTTCTTTCCCACAGTCCTACCTCAAACGTCTATGGCTTCTTCTCTTAAAGTCCCCATTTTCTCCATCACAATCACCACTATTGAGGTTTTAATGGGTTATTTACTCGTTTCCATCACTGTTTCCATGGTGGTAGCCACTGGCGGCAGTGGTTCACTTTATGAGACATAAGTGATTGGTGGTTCCTCATCCACCACCACCTACTCAAAATCGCAGAAGGAATATTTAGAAAATTGTTAAAAGAGAGACTTTGGGTTGTACTTCCTTGCTCCCTATTTTTGTCCCCATGAGACTTTCATGACATCCTTCGCGAATTTTGAGGATGAGTTTGTTTCCAAGATTTTCGAACAATCCCACGTGAATTTAGGTGAGTCAGTTGACATTCCCAATATTCTGTCTAATAGAATTATTAGGGTGAGAGTGGAAAAGGTTGGCTTTCCCCATTCTAATATTGAACTCAAGATTTGTGAGGTTCTCCTGATGAATGGTCCCTCAGGGTGTATCACATCCTTGCCATCCTCTCGCAAAAAGTTGTTGTCGAGGGGCTTAGACTTGTTAGAACTATTAACAGTTTGAAAACTTGTACAATTGCAAAACATGCCAATTATTTTAATCGCTTGGCCTCTTATTGGAGCAGAGACTCACACACTTTTGTGACTGGGTGGGGTTAGTTTACTATATGTTTAGAGGATATCGGCGAGCTGGTTGCTCTGCCATACTTAGGAGAGCGTGCCTTTACTGAAGGCTATGAGGATGCTTGCGAGGAGGAGATGGTGGAAGAGCTTCATTCAGCTCTTAGTGAGTGTTCGAAGTATATACTTATTAATCAAACTAGTACTACCAAGCATTCCTTTGCCATGTGGAAAAGATACTAGTTTAAGGATTTTGATCAGCTACCCAAGGGTGAGACTTCGAGCAGAATGGACAGGAGTCAAGAGGGACTAAAGATCATCTCCCCCTCACACATAACAGCTTTTTGTCACTTTCTTGAGTAGGTTTTTATTTCCTGGGAGACCAGAGGACTCCCCTCGTGAGTTATTATTCAGATTGGTAGTGAGGCTTTCTCAACTGAGCTAGGTCATGTTACTCCCAAGTACTCTACCTATGATGTCCATGTTACTCCCAAGTACTCTACTTACCTTGACTGAGCTACATCAAGGTGGTCAATTTTATCATTCTGAGAAAGTTAAGAGGGAATTTGGGTATGATCATGGTGTTAATTCTCCCTCCTATCCCTTAAGCACTTCCCCCTCAGAGTTATACTTTGAGACTTATGCAAACTTCACTTTCGAGGGGATTCTCCATTAGGCTGGACATTTGAGTGATCTATTTTCACCTCTTCATGACTATCTTCCTTACTTCACTCACTCCTGGTTCGCTTTGTGTCAGAGGCAAGTGAGCCTCATTTAAAATTATGTAAAGGATGTCCCTTACGAAACCATCCCTACCAAAATCCCTAATAATGCTAAGTACTTGGGTAAAAGGATCCAGAGACAATTATGTCATCGCATCATCATTTTAAATAACACCTTGAACAATTCACTCCAATCCTGGAGAGGCCCCTACTATATGAATCCATCTATTCTAAGCATCCTGAACCACACCCAGTTAAGGCAATATGGAAGGATAAGGCCAAATCTCAAGCTACGTTCAAGAGGAAGCATCCTGACACTGATGTGTCGAATTTCATTCATGTTTCTATTGTTTCTCTTATTGCTGACCCTACTTCTCTTCCTTCACCAATGAGGATGAGGGAAAGTAAAAAAAAGAATAAAGTTTATGGTGAAGTTGCTCCTCCTTCTCCTACACCAAATCAGGAGTCTGGCACTGATGACCTTGGGGTGGAGAAGACCTATAGAATTGTTCGTGAGCAAGGCTATGAAGCCTTAAGGTTGTCTTACTAGGATCCTCCTAGCTCTTATATTCCTGTTTCTAAAGGTATTATAGCTAACTTTTATTTACTTAGTGAAATTGGCTCTCATGAGGTTTCACATGTTGGTTCCCCTTCTCGCTCATTTGAAGAGGAACTAGTTGATTATAGAAGCACCCCTTCCTATAAAGATGAAAATTCTTCTTCAAATGATGTGAGTGATATAGACGTTCATAGTGAACATCGTCATGATGCTTCTACTTTGTTTCTAGTTTCAAGGGAGTCTTCTAGCGAGGATACTATGATATATTCTCCCTCTCCCACTAGTCCTACAACTGGACATATTCTATATGGGTAGAGCACTCGCGCATTGTTAGCCTTTTTTCCTAACTTACCTTGCTTAGCTTTTTATCTTGCTAACTTTCATAGATTTTGTCTGATTTATTTTATCTCGTGATACTTTACAAGTTTCTTTTGTTGAGATGAGTGATCCCTCGCCTCCTCCTCTTGTCTGAGCACCCTTTTCCGAGGGAAAGTAATTCTATTCTTATTTCTTATCTAGGTATAGTTAGAGAGGTCATTACTTCCTCCCCATTCAATTATTGCTCTTTTCTTTTTCTTTTATAATACTTTACGGATGTATCTTATTTCATTTTTGTCTCTTTCAACTTTCTTTTGTGTTTCCTACCACTATGAAGACCTCTTCTATGTCTTCTCATTTTGTTCAGGCAAGGATTAACACTTTGAAGATCTTTTGAATTATTACCTCTTATATATATCTTGAACCATTCGTCTCTATGTACTTACAAATAACCATTCCTCCTAGTCGTATTTCCCCACTTCCTGCCTCTTCTATAGTATTTGAATTTCTTTATTTCTTGCATCTTTTTCGTCTAAGTTTTTATGCGTTCCTGAAACTTACATTGTCTCTATTTCATTTGTATTTCTTCCTTGTAGGGCTCCTCTTCACATATATCTTCCACTACTGGGGGAATGGTGTTGCTCACTAGAGTTACTATTCAAGTCCTATCACCTTCTAGAAGGATATTTATCCCTCAGGTTTGCATGCCAATGGGTAACAAGCCCCATTTCCATCCCCTTTCGTTTTAGCTGATCTTCAATATCGCTTTTAGTGAGCCTATTTCGTAGGCCATCGCCTCTTTTACGGTACTACTCATCCTTGTTAGGATCGAAGCATTCCTTTGTTTGTGTTTATTTTAACAATCTTGTGATGAACAAGCCACTATTAATGTATTACCCATTCTAGTGGTTACCCTTCATCATTCTTCCATCGAGGGGGTTCAGGTATTATTCAAATCTCAAATTCTTGACTTACTTGATTTATCGTTGAAATTTTATTCTCATGACTTATCGTTGTCTTTTTGGTTTTCAGCTGGTCTATGCTATCACACTCCAGTTATTTCTGCAGTGGAATTTTTTGGTATCTACTTCACTCAACCTTAAGACACTTATATACATTTTTCTTCACTATATGAGCAATTTGTTAACACTTGTGTCCTTCTTTTTTTCTGACTAGTTTTGATGAGACCCCTTCATCCGTGGGTCCTACTATTAGTTATACAGAGGTGATCCTCCAGGTACTATATTGCTCTTTTGTACCCCTTCATTTTTATATATTGTGTAATCTTCTATGTTGAATTTTATTCATTGTTTGGTCCTTAGTCTAGCATTGTTGAGGTATCACTCGCAGGTCCTACATTGACTCCAACGGAGATGGCCGGTACTTTGTATTTCTTGTATAAGAATAGTTTTTTATGAGCCACCCTTTTGTTAACACTTTTCTATTTTTTTCTTGCCGTCAGGCCAGTATAACTGAGGTCCCCTTATCTGTAGGCCCTATTATGAGTTTTGTGGGAGTGACTCCCCGGGTAATACTTTGCATGTGTTAGTTCATTTTTTTAGACTTTTTCTTTTTCTTTTATGCTTGATAATCTTTAAATCTTTCTTAAATACTTATAATTGTGGTCCCTCTATCTGTGAGACTTATATCTTGATTCTCAGGTTAGCACTTCACTGATTCCCGTACCTATGAGACCTCTGGCTAGCATCTCGGAGGAGGATACCCTGGTATGTTTGGCATACTACACTTTAATGTAAATTTTATGAACAATGATTTGCTAAGACTTACATGTCTTATTATTTTCACGTTGGTGCTGCAGTTCTCCCTGTCACTATCGGACCTTTGACTAGTGTCTCGGATGAGACTATCCAGGTAAACACTTGGTATATTATACCTTTCAAACTTGTTTTTTCTACGCAAGTATTCTCTAACACTTACATGCGATTGTTTCGATAGCTGTATAACATCTTGGGGAAGTCGTTATGAGAGAGGTATTATATTGTCATACCCTTTTCTCTTTACTAATTCCCCTTTTCTTCTTTCATTTACTATGCAAGTATGCTCGATATCACACCCCCGTTTCCTTATTTTCAGGTTAGTGAGGTGTCTGTTCCTAGTTATGCGAAACATGTTGGGAGTGCTATACGGCACACTCCTCAGGTGTTAAACTATCATACCTAATATACTTTTAGTTGTTTCTTAGAAATTTTCATTTTTAACTGTGAAAAATGCCCTGATTATATATGTGCCTTTTCTTTGTTAGGTCGACATCCAAATTCATGTAGGGCATTCACAATTTGGCAGTAGCATACTTACCCTTCTGAGCTTGGGTGTAAGATTTGTATTCTTTGTTTCACTTTTGGGAAAAGACATTCATCTATTTGTCTTTCTCTTTCTATAAATTATCATTTATATGTTTCTTATTTTCAAGATTTCATAAGTGAGCTTGTTGAGGCAGTTGATGAGAAGGAGTAGATTCCACTCACTCGGACAGTGCTACTTCTTCTGATGAAAATTCCTCTCTTCCTCTTTTAGATCTTGAGTATGGGAACACGAACTATGATGATATTGATTTAAAGGATCTTGAAGACTTTATGAGTTCTTTATGGCATGCAGAGCTGCCTTTGAGGTTCAGAACCCATGAGTGAGAAGTGCTGGAGATGATTGTTGAGTAGCATCCTGAGACCTTTACGTCCAAGAGTGTGCTCAAAATTGGCAGCCTTACGATATTCAATTTAAGGGACCTCGCGAGTCACTTCTATGAATTTTTGTCTACGCCTCTTGCCGATTTGACCAGTTCCATTCTCCAGGCTCTCCACGATCTGCAGAGGGTCTATCCTTTTTATCCGGACTGGATCGACATTACATTTTGTCATCTTCTAAGTGTTCCATTTAGGAATATGATGAGACTTCATATGTCCATGCAATTTGGGCTCAATAGTGTCAAGCTGAGGATACTCAGATCAGGGGTCAAATTCAGTAGCCTGAGGCCAAGTTGTCCATGCTTATGGCTGGTGATACCAAGGATGAGGATAGGATGGCTAAGTTGAAAGAGAAGTTTCTTGAGGAGGCATGTCCATCCTATGCAAACATGCGCTCACCGCAAGATATATTTTTTGTTTTACCTAGTTGATAGTTTATATTTTATATGTAGACTTTGCCTTGTATTTTTCTTTCTTTCCATACATGTAAAAGTCCATGTGATATTAATGAAAACCGTTATTTTTTTCCATTATATATTTTCATTCCTTGATTTCGTTACTCATTTGGCATCCATTTACTATGACCTTCTTTATTTACTGTGAGTATTTTATCAATTAGAATTGCCCCATGCTCTGTGGGGTACTTGCCTATGATCTAGGAAAGTTATCATTTTAGAGTTGCCCCTATAATTGTTGGGGAACTTGCATACATGTACATTTTTAGGGAAGAACTTGGAGTAGGGTGACCCATTTATCCTTCCCAAATACATAAAAAAAGGAACTTAGAAATGAGAATAATTAATTCTTTATACTAAACTGCCCTTCGTCCGCGGGGTCCTTATTCTAAATTTAACTTGAGAACTTTTAACTACAATTTTTTTTTAAATCTCCATCTTAGAGGGTGGTAGACCCTCTTTCTTCACATTTTCATATGAACTAGCAAGTAGAACTTACTTTCTTGAGAACAAAAGTTAGAACTTGTTCTCGAGGTTACAAATATGCAGTAAATTAAAAAGAAATCTCATTTTTTTTATTTGGAGGACAATCTCCTGCTAATCTGTGGAAATAGTTAAACAATTGTGTCTATAGAGACTTTACTCACTACACTTTGCCTAAGGTATGGATGTACCACCCCCCAAGTATAATGAGTAAAGTTCCTTTTGTCATGGATCTCTTCTAATCTAGTAGAGAGTGCTACTATTCTTGTTTTTAAGAAAGAGAAAACCTTAATCTAGTGTACCCACCTCATAAAGCAGATAAATAAATAATGCACAAATTATCAAGTAATGATCAAAATAACTAGTATTCATTTCTTTTGTATTGTATATTGTTTACAAAACTTTGCTCATGACTATCTTTACAAAAAAAACTCTTATGTATTAGAGTAGGCTATTTAAACTTTCAAAAGAAATGAAACTTGGCGAGAACTAGGCATAATACTATTTCAACTGCTTATAGTTGATGGATTGGAGAAATTCACTTCAGGTTCAGATATCTAATAGTAACTCGAGTTGCCTACACCTCACACCAAGAAATGGCTTTCCCAGTTAGGCTTGAACTTAAAGGCTGACATACTTCGAAGATGGTGAGTGGATGCATGTAAGATCAAGTCCCCTACTTGAAACTCAGGATTGTCCAAGTTCTCGTAATCCCTAGATAAATGATGGGTGTAGACTTTGAAATTTTCTTTGGCCTTGTCTCTATGCTCATGTAATGCCTCCTACTACACATGTTGAGTATTTAATATGAGGTCATTTCTTAGATCAATCCTAGCTAAGGGTACTTTCAGCCCCACTAGTAGGATAATTTTGGTCCCATAGACCAATGAGAATGGAGTAAACCCATCATCTTTATCTTTGAAGTTCTGTAGGTCCATATGACCATTGGAAACTTTTCATCGCATGCCCCTGGCATGTCCTCAAGCATCTTCTCCAGAATGTTAATCGGGGTGTTGTTTGCAGCCTCTGCCTAGATATTCCCCTTCAAGTATGAGATGGTTTAACTGTTGTGGACAATTTTTTATTTATCGATTAGGAGCCACATATCCTTACATACAATTTGTTTCCCATTATCTATTAAGATCACCTTAGGGTTACCAAACCTGCATCTGATATATTCTCTGATGAATTGGGTCACCACTTGAGCAGTCACTCTCCTTAGAAGGATGGATTCTAGCCACTTGGTATGAAGCTCTGTAGAAATAATGATGAAAGCTTTGCCATGAGAGGTTGGGATGATCTTTCCAACTAGATCAAATTCCCATGTGTGTAAGGGATAAGGAGATACTAGGCTTTTTAGAATTACTGAGGGGGTATGCACCAAGTTACCATGCACTTGACACCTGATAAAGTCAGCCACCATCAAGGGCTAATAGTACCCAAGCGTCATCAGTTGATTATATAACTTAACACCTCCAATATGATAGGGATCATGGGCCTCATTCATCACTATTTATATGTCTCCTTTAGCCACACACTTTAGTGTCTTCTCATTATATCCTTACCTGTTGAGCTCCCCTTCTACCAGATAGAAGCGGGCCACTCTCTTCTTGATGCATATCTCATATACTCTTACTATTAGCATCTTTCCACCCTTCAGGTATGCTATGTAGGGTTTCCTCTAATATTTAAAAACATCTATAAAATTATCCTCAGTTAGTTACTCGAACTAGGCCTGGAACTTAAAGAAACCTTCTTCTAGACGAGAAGCCTCCGTGCTCATGGTGGGCTAATATTAGCCCCCTTTTTCAACCGATGGTAAAAGGGAATGTATGTATTCCCGCAATTTTTTTCATTCATTGCTTCCAGCCTTTCTTTGGCCTGTTTTTCTCCCACACATCTGGACGAAAATCCCCTGGGGCTCTTGAAATATAGAGTCCCTTAGAGTAGATAGTAGTTTCCCAACTCTAACATTTCGTCGTTCCTTCCCTAGTTTCTAACTATTTTACTATTAGGCACCTCTAATTCTTCGACTCTTCACTGTAAAACAAAGACTTGACTTTAGTAGGAATTTTTATTTCCCATACCGTTATGGTGCTTCTGGCTCATCCATCTCAAACTTTCGGGATATAATACTAGTGCATCTAGGTGTCTGTTCATCGTGCGATCATGTCACTCAATGGTAATCTTTAAGAACTCACTCAGTAGTTCGGGATAATGGACCTATATAGTGCCAAGTTGTCATTCTTAAGTTTGAACTCCCCATTAACTTGTTTCACTACCAGGGTGGAGTCCGCTTATATGCATAACACTCTAATGCTTCTTTTCAATGCCTCTAATAATCCCATGTGGAGAGCTTTGTACTCATCCTCATTGTTTGAACACCTAAATTCTATCTTAAAGGAAAGGATGATCTTCTCCTTCCCATTGGAGAGAATAATACCTGCTCCACCCGTCCCTTAGGCACATGACCCATCAAACTCCATCTTCCATTTTTCCATTTCCTCATCTAAGCAAGCTTGGAAGATTTTTCTCAACAATTATTCGTTGGGAGGCTCAAAAATCTATCTTGGGAAGTGAGCTAACAGATTTACTACTACTTGACTCTTAATAGCTTTTGACGCCACACAATTCAAATCATATTCAGACAAGATTAGGAACAACATCACTGCTCTTTATATTAAGACCGTTCGTGTCCAAAGGTACTTGATAGGATCTCACTTAGTGATAATATGTATTGTGAAGGCCATAGGTAATGCCTCAACTTCTGGGTGATAAAGACCAAAGGTAGGTAGTGCCTCTCCACACTAGTGTATATATATCCGGTGATCTAAATTACACAAGATAAATAGTAGACGAGTTTCTCTACCCCCGCTCTTTCTTGGGAAAGTAAGGCTGTTATTGGCCTCTCTATCGAGGTCAGGTAGAGCACTAGTGGTGACACAACTTCTGGCGGTACCATAGTTGAGGGTGATGCTAATATCTCTTTGATTTTCTCAAAGGACCTCTGCGCATCTCCCCAAGCCCATTCAACTTTTTCCTTTATCAGCGGAGCGAGAGAGTTCTTCACCTCGGCTAGTGCTGGTATAAATCTTCTTAGATAAGAAACCTTCCAGAAGAAACTTTTAATATGCCTCTGGATCTTTGGAGGTGTCATCGGTAGGATGGCCTTCTTCTTGTCCTCGTCTACTTTGACCCCATTCCGGTTCACTACAAAACCCAAAAACATTCCAGTTGTTACTCCAAAGGCACACTTTAAATAGTTCATTTCATCTTAAACTTGCGGCAACCTTTCAAACATCCACCTCAGGTCTTGGATGTGCTTACTCTCCTTCTTTAATTTCACTACTAGGACATCCACGTATAACTCCTATATGCCATGAAAAAAATCATGTAATATTTCTATCATAGTACGCTGATATGTGGCATCCAAATTCTTTAGCTTGAATGGCATGGCCATGTAGTGAAAATTTGCTAATGGTGTGCGAAAGGCAGTTTTTTTGCATCGATTGGGTCCATTCTGATCTGATTCTAGCCAACGTACCCGTACATGAAACTATACATTTCATGACTCGTGGTAACGTCTAGTAAACTGTCAGTATTGGGCGATGGAAATTCATCCTTTGGGTAGGCCCAGCTCAAATCATGAAAGTCCACGTAAATTCGTACTTGAGTTTTGTCTTTCTTTGCCACCGGTACAATGCTGGAAAGTGATATCGGATGTTGGATGGGTTTGATGAACCCTGCCATTAGCAACTTTTCTACCTCTGCCTTGATTTTGAGGTCTAGGTATATTTTGTAATGCGAGTGGCTTGCCTTACTGGTAGAGCATTGGGAAAAACATTTGGCTTGTGGGAGATCACCTCTTGATCTATCCCAAATGTTTTTATGTATTTCTAGGAAAACACATTTGTGAACTCTTTGAGAAAGGCTGATGATCTCTTCTCTTTACTTTGAGTTCAACCCCTTAGATATTAGAATGGGTCGACCTTCCTCCTCTTCTAAACCCAAATTTCTTTCTTCCATCTCTCGTAGTTGCTCTCTTGGACCGTCTTGCATGCACTCAGGCGCTTTATCAGGTTCCTACCTATGCTCTATAATATGTAACTCGTAAACCACAAAACATTCTGGTGCTGGGTCGATGCTCTCATCCTGGAATGCCACCCGTGCAAATTGTTATAATTAGTATATTATTTTTCTGTCCGTAAGGAAGACCTTCTTTCACGTTTAAGGGGGCTTGACTACCTCCTCCAGCTACCTTTTTCCTTTTTTAATTTAGGGGATCACTCTTTGACCCAAGGTGTCATGAACAAATGTACTTAGCTGGGTATCTCCTCCAACCAACTGCATCCCTTCTAACTTTATTATTGAGCTCATTCTCTATTCATTAAGCTCAGTATAAAATACCGCATGCACTAAATGAGCTTCCTTAACAGAAAATGGTTTTTGAGTTTCTTTTTTTTACAATCTCGGTACCTCGAATATTGGTTTTGCAACATTGATGATATGTGGAGGGAACTATCCCATGAGTATGCATCCACACTCGCCCTATGAGAAGATGGTAGCTCTTATTAGCATTGATGACATGAAATTTAATTTGGGAAGTGAAGTTTCCTACATTGATTCCCACATTCACGTAGCCAATTGATTTCATGAATGTACTATCAAAACCTTAAATCACTAGTGGTAGAGGCACTATCTTGTCTTTAGAGATGTCAGTCTCACATAGTGTGCTGATTAGCATGATATTGATGGATGCTCCTCCATCCATTAATTCCATAGGAAAAATAATCTCATTAATCAAAGTCGTTACATAGAGTGGACGGTTGTGAAAATATGGTTCTTGTTAATCTACCTCAGAAAATACCACCTCTAAGATGTATATTTTGATCAATCATCCAATTAGCCCTGACAATTCAAAGTGGAATCCCCTCGTTGTTGCACTAATTCCATAATTTTTTTTATGATGACCACCTTGGTGTCGTACTTCACCCCTATTTGGTCGAAAAACCATTTGAACTCGGGACTCCTTGTTATGTCTTCGCACTCAGAGTCTAACTCTCCTTCATAAATTTAAGCATTTCAGACATACTCTTACTCAAATGTTCCTTTCTTAGTCAAATGAAGTACTACATCTTCTTTACTTTATGGGGAGGTTCACTTGCTCAACCCCTTCATGTTCAACTTCTTCTTGATCAAGGCTGAAAAACCATTCTTCACACATCCTCTCATTCTTCATCATATGACACCACCATATTAGTAGTGCCAAAATAATATTATGGGAGTGGGGTTTTACTAACATTCCCAGGCGATATTTGCAAAGTACCATTGGCCACTTGCTCGCCAATGATCCTCCGTAGGTAGAAATAATCTTTTGTGGCGTGATGCACTCTTTAATGAAATGCAAAATATTTGGCATCCACCTTATCTGTTGCTATTGGTATTTGCCCGTTAGATGGGACGGACCTACGACCCCCTCTCACACCAAAGTACGATAACAATCCATGGCCTTTGCCACACTACAAGGTAGTGGTGGTAAAATGTCATCTCCAAACTTTCTTTTGTTTGTCGATCTACCTCCTTTGAATACTAAACCTCCATTATTGTCATTTGATTTTCCATTTACACAGTTGATAAGTTGTATACAAGATATCTGGAACCTCCCTGAGGATAGAGGACCTATGTCCTCTAATTTTACTATCATTCCTTTATGATCATGGCAATATTACAAGCTGCTTTGGTGAATGATCTGAATATTCCATCTCTAGTCTCATTGACTAGATGAAGTTTGTACTCCTATAGGATCCCCTCAAAACAGATCTGTAGCAACCTCGATTCAGACATGTCTTTGTTAACATCCAATGCCCTCTTATGAAAATGTTTGATGTAATGCATTAGTTCTTCACACGACTTCTACACTTTTTGGGAGAGGTGCCTCAATGTGAACTCATTTTTCACCACAAAAAACTTTTGGAAGAACTATCGATTCATCTCCTCCCATGTGGGATGTTATTGGGTTAAAGGTGGGAATACCATGTATATGCCTTTACAGTAAGAGTCTTGGATAACTCTCATAGATTCAAGTCCTTATCATTTCCATGCACACCCAAATATTACACAAACCTCTTTATATGCTCTATATAATTTTCTCCTTTGCTATTGAACTTTACGAACTTTGGTGAAACAAACCCCTCAGGGTAGGGCTTCTCATTGATGCTCTCTGGGTAGGGATTTTTCATCTCCTTGTACAAGTGAGAGGATTTCCTTTGAGAGGAAAACAACTTCTTCACTTCCTCTATAGTAATGGATTTAGAGGGAGACTCCTCCAAGCCAACTTTCTTCACAACTAGTGAAATCACTGGTGTTGCTGCTTGCTTCGGCACCACCTTTTGTGGTAGAGTCATTCCTACACTTACAACTCATGCGATGTCTACTCCTCCAGTAGGGACTACCATCGGTGTCATACATTATTGGCTCAAGCTTGCCAAATTAACATTATTTTGCTTAAAGAAACTCAAAAAACATACTCATCAGGTTCATACCTAACAACGACGTTGCTACTGTTCTGCTAGTCTGTCCTACTTGAGGAGCAGGTGTTCTAACTCTTGTCACCACCACTTCTTCTTGCATGGTCTACTCGCCCTGAACTCCATTTTCATCCGTAGTATCTTTAAAAACTAGTTGCTTAGAAACATTATAACCTTATTTATCCATGTAAATGAGGATATCTCCCCAGTGGAGTTACCAGTTGGACCCCCTCGCCCCTGAGGTGTTGGTTTTTAGTGTTGGTGATGCCCCTCTACCATATCTTATTATACGGGTGACATAAGTGATGGTTGGTATGGGATCATATTATGTACATATGATATAATCTAGTGATGGGCACGTTTAAATAAGAGATACTAAAACAAGAGAAAATATTATGTTATGAGATCGTGTGTATTTGAATTAATAAAGGATGGATATTAGGTTTTATTTTGTACATATGTATTTAGTTGCATTCCATGATGGTATTTTATTATCGATAAGCTCTCATTATAGTCTAGTGATTATTAGACTATTAATATTTCTTATACCTTGGGGTGCAACACTCGTGTATTATTTTACTTATAATGAGGGATGATGTATCTCTTGTATGTGAGTGTCGACAGGTCGACATGTTTATTGTAAATGAGTTGCACGATTACAACATATTTGATAATGTAAGATATTTCTTGAAACTTTAGGGCACTCACCCAAATTTATACACCATTTTAAAAGATTTGGGCATAATTTCATTTGTCTATGGAACTATATCCACTTGTTTTAAGGAGCAAAAAATAACCCAAAGCAGTGGATGTATAAACAATTAAGGTCATAAATTTTTTTTACAACACGAATGTGTAAACAATTTAGAAAATTTTGACAAAATTCCCTTTGTTTATAGGACTATCCACCATCTTTAAGAAAAACAGTACTCTAACAACAACAATACTCCAATAACATCATAGGCATCACATAAATTGTTTTTAGAACACAAATGTGTAAATACTATAAAAATTTGGGACAAAATTTCCTCTGCTTATAGGATATGCACCCTATTTAAGATAAATAAAAACTCCAACAACAACACTAACAGTACCCAATGTACCAACAATAGTGTTTTAATTCTTATGGTATGTAATATATTTGAACACATGTCAATTTGTTCTTTTCTTCCAATACTGAGCACCTACATATCAAAAGAAAAAAATAGATGAATAAAAAACTAATTATGATTTTCAAACTAAATGAACATTCATTCATTTTTTTGTACTGAACTAAGTTTCTCTATACCTCTTTCTACAGAAAATGAGCAAATATTACCTCCTGTTCAAATGTAAAAACAAAATATCATTGTCCGGATTAAGTAAAATGAAATACAAATCATATTTTATACCCTAAAATTACTATGACACGAATTGAGTACCTTGGATAGAGGAGGCTCGAATGTGACAAGTTAGAGAAATTTCCCCAACATTACCGTCAATGAAAGAAATAAAATTATGGCATCCAAAAGAACAAATATAAGAAGTTAATTAAGAAAAACAGATCTTAGAAAATAATGACAAACACTTCAGTATAATTTCATTTGAAGCTTAACAGTTATAACATCAATATGAAACAAATATCTAAGCTAACATCAATATTTGTGTGTGTGTGTGTGAGAGAGAATATGTCTAGATAACAAAAATCAAGTTCACTAAAAGCACTTCATGTATGATAAAACCAAAAGAGGAAAGGAATTTTAACTACCTACCATATTAATCTCTTAAGAGCATATGTCTAGATTAAAACTTTGCAATTTGTCCAACACAAAAACAATGAGCAACACACTCATAATCTACAATCAAAATGAAAAATGAAATTGAATTGTGTAAAAACTTAATTTTTAATTATGGAGAAATATTAAAACTATCATTTTGTTCCTCACCATATAACTAAAACGACAATGATAGCTACAAAATGAAGTTGCAATGAAAGTCAAGTCTACAGTCACTTTCTCTTCTTGATGATTTTTTTCCATTTCGTTTGTCTACTAGTCTATAACATAATGAGGTCGTCTTCAATTCTTTATGAACAACTATGTATAGGAGGAACTTTTGCTACTATGTATGACCTTCAAAATAAAAAAACATTTACTATAATTCGAATTGAAAAATAAGTTCACTCCATAGCATGATAACCACCAAAAGGTGAAACCATAACTTATATGAGAGAGAACGCATACAGTGGTGGATAACATAATAATATATAGTTAAATTCATAAGATAGGAGATAAGATCAAAATATATAATTTATGCATTGTGTTAACAATCATAGCAGATAAAACACATATCTCATACTAAACTAAATCTCAAACCCATGAAAAACACTCATAGAAAACAATTTAACCTTTTCCCACTCCTCCCAAATGAACCATCACTGTTGAGTTACACCGATGCGTCGAAAGCTTCCTCATCTTAAGAATACACTACACCAAAACTAGCAATTGGCCATGACCAAAATCCTTGACCAAGACTGTGAGCCGCGGACTTGGGTTGTGACCAATTTCGTGAGTCATGGCCCAAGTCCGTGACCCAGAAATGGTCACGGCCACAGGGGGTCACGGTAGATGGTCACGGACTTGGCCCATGACCCATTCTGTGACGGGTCGCGGCCCAAGTTCGTGACCCACAACCGTGATAGATTGGTCGCGACCCAAGTTCGCGACCCACTACAGTGACAAAAAAAACGAAAAAAAATGGTCGCGGTCCAAGTCTGTGACCCACAACTGTGACAAAAAAAAGGAAAAAAAAATTGTCGCGATCCAAGTCCATGACCCACAACCGTAACAAATTGGTCACGGACTTAGGACGCGACCCACAACCGAGATGAAAAAAAGGAAAAAAATGGTCGCGGACTTTGGCTGCGACCATTTTTGGTCACGTTTGCGGGTCATGGACTTTGGCCGCGATCATTTTTATGCGTGACGAAAAAAATAAAAATGGTCATGGACAAAGTCCATGACCATATTTAACTAGAATTTTAAAAAAAAATTGTCAAATCCTAAAATTAGGGGTCCTGTGAGTGCACTGTCGGTTGCTACGTGTAACATTGGATGAGTACGAGATGTTACAAATATTTATTATTAGCAAAACAATAAAAAAAATCACAAATTGCGAATCGAGAACGTTGTTAACAAACTAATATATATATAAACTTAAAAATATTACACGTCTTATTAATTCACAGACCAAAAAAATATTGGGAAGAGTTTCCTCTATTTTCCGGACATTCCAAACCCTGTAAATGTAAAACCTTCTCATTATAAAGCCCGCACGACCATAAAATTTAACAATCAAATTATAAAAGCCCGCATGGCCATAAAACTAAATAATACAAGCCCGCACGGCTATAACACATAAAAAAACATAATCCTGAATGTCCGCAACATTATACAGACAATCTTTATGTTGTAAACCATTGCCTCCTTTATTTGTTCCACGTGCAAAAATCCTACAAATGATAGGATACAAAAAAATGATATCAGTAACTAAGTAGTTTTAAAAAAAAATTATTCAAGATGAAAAATTACATATATGAGTCATAATTATCAACATATCAATTCCATTGTCGCGTTACATTGGTCCCGTGCAAGGTGTTGGTGCCACTCACGGGGCTGTTCAGGGGCTGTTTCGGGTTTTTGCCCACTAATGCCAAGTTTTAAGCCTAAGTATAGAAATATACAAATTATTACCGTACTCTCAAATCGGGAGTCCCGTGATCGCGCGATCAGTTCGTATGAGTTACATTGGTCTCGTGCGAGGTGTTGGTGCCACTCATAGGACCATTCGGGGGCAGTTTTGGGTTTTCGGAAACTAACGGCAAGTTTTTAAGCCTAAGTCCGGAAATATGAAAATTATCATCGTATTCTCAAATCGGGAGTCCTGTGATCGCATGATCAGTTCGTATGAGTTAAATTCGTCCCGTGCGAGGTGTTGGTGCCACTCATGAGGCCGTTCGGGGGTTGTTTCGGGTGTTCCCCCATTAATGCAATGTTTTGCCTAAGTCCTAATATTTTTAAATTTTACACTTATTCTCAAACCGGGAGTCTCATGATCGCGCGGTCAGTTTGTACAAGTAACATTGGTCCCGTACGAGGTGTTGGTGCCACTTATGGGGCCGTTCGGGGGCTGTCTCTGGTTATCACCCACTAACTGCAAGTTTTTAAGCCTAAGCCTAAAATAATTTAAATTATTATCATATTCTCAAATCGGGAGTCCCGTGATTGCACGGTCAGTTCATACAAGTTACATTGGTCCCATGCGAGGTGTTGGTGCCACTCACGGGGCCGTTCGGAGGCTGTTTTGGGTTTTCTCTCATAACGCCATGTTTTTAAGCCTAAGTTTAGAAATATTCAAATTATCATCGTACTCTTAAACCGAGAGTCTCGTGATCACGCGGTCAGTTCGTACGAGTTACATTGGTCTCGTGCGAGGTGTTGGTTCCACTCGGGAGGCCTTTTGAGGGATGTTTAGAGTTTCCCCCACTAACGCCAAGTTCTGTCTAAGTCCTGATATTTTTAAATTATTGTCATATTCTCAAACCGGGAGTATCATGATCGTGCAATCAGTTCGTATGAGTTACATTGGTTTCGTGCGAGGTGTTGTTGCCACTCACGGGGCCGTTCGTGGGTTGTTTCGAGTTTTCCCCCACTAACGCTAAATTTTTAAGCCTAAGTCTAAAAATATGAAAATTATTGCCGTACTCTCAAACCTGGAGTCTCATGATCGCGTAGTCAGTCCGTGCAAGCTACATTGGTCCCATGCGAGGTGTTGGCGCCACTCACGAGGACGTTCGGGGGATATTTTTTGGTTTTTCGCCCACTTACGGTATGTTTTTAAGCCTATGTCATGAAATATGCAAATTATCATCGTATTCTCAAACCAGGAGTCATGTGATCGCGTAGTTTGTATAAGTTACATTGATCGAATCCGAGGTGTTCGTGCCACTAACGGGACCGTTCGGGGGTTGTTTCGGGTTTTCACCAACTAATGGCATGTTTGTAGGCTTAAGTATAGAAATATTCAAATTATCATCGTACTCTCAAACTAGAGTCCCGTGTTCACGCAGTCAGTTCGTACGAGTTACATTGGTCCCGTGCGAGGTGTTGGTGCCACTAACGGGGCCATTGAGGGGTTGTTTCGAGTTTTTGCGCACTAACGACAATTTATTAAATGTAAGCATAGAAATATGCAAATTATAATAAAAATCTCAAACTAGGAGTCCCGTAATCATGCGGTCAGTTTTTACAAGTTACATTGGTCCCGTGCGAGGTGTTGGTGCCACTCACGGGGCCATTCGGGGGTTGTTTCAGGTTTTTGTTTGCTAACGGCATGTTTTGAAGACTAAGTCTTAAAATATGCAAATTATCATCGTACTCTCAAACCGAGAGTCCCATGATCGCACTATCAGTTCGTACGAGTTACATTGGTCCCGTGCGAGGTCTTGGTGCAACTCAACGGGACATTCGAGGCATTTTTGGGTTTTCCCCCACTAACGCCATGTTTTGCCTAAGTCCTAATATTTTTAAATTTTCATCATATTCCTAAATCGGGAGTCCCATGATCACGCAGTCAGTTCGTATGAGTTACATAGGTCTCGTTCGAGGTGTTAGTGTCACTCACGGGGCCGTTCGGGTGAAGTTTCGGGTTTTCTCCCACATACGGGAGGTTTTATGCCTAAGTCTAGAAATATGCAAATTATCATCATATTCTCAAACCGAAAGTCCTGTGATCGCGCTGTCAGTTCGTACGAGTAACATTGGTCCCGTGCGAGGTGTTGGTGCCACTCACGGGGCCGTTCAGGGGCTATTTCGATTTTTCGCCCTAATGCCATATTTTTAATCCAAAGTCTAGAAATATGCAAATTGTCATCATACTCTCAAACCGTGAGTCCCGTGAACGCGCGGTAAGTTAGTACGATTTACATCAGTCCCATGCGAGGTGTTAGTGCCACTCAAAAGGCCGTCTGGGGCCTGTTTTGGGTTTTCCCACACTAACGCCAGGTTTTACCTATGTCCTGGTATTTTTAAATTATCATCACATTCTCAAAACGGGAGTATCATCATCATGCGGTCAGTTCGTACAAGTTACATTGGTCCCGTGCGAGGTTTTTGTGCCATTCACTGGGCCGTTCGGGGGTTGTTTCGGGTCTTCCCCCACAAACGCTATGTTTTTAAGCCTAAGCCAAGAAATATGCAAATTATCATCGTACTCTCAAATGGAGAGTCCCGTGATCACACAGTCTGTTCATACGGGTTACGTTGGTCCCATGCGAGGTGATGGTGCCACTCACAGGTCCGTTCGGGGGTTATAGGGGCTTTGCCCACTAACGCCATATTTTTAATCCTATGTTTTGAAATGTGTAAACTATCATCGTACTCTCAAATCGGGAGTCCCGTGATCACGCGGTCAGTTTGTATGAGTTACATTGCCCCCGTGCGAGATGTTGGTGCCACTCACAGGGCTATTCGGGTCCAGTTTTGGGTTTTAGCCCACTAACGGCAAGTTTTTAAGCCTATGTCTAGAAATATGAAAATTATTATCATATTCTCAAATCGGAAGTCCCGTAATCACGCTGTCAGTTTGTACGAGTTACATTGGTCCCGTGCGAGGTGTTGGTGCCACTCACAAGGCCGTTCGGTGTGTTGTTTCGAGTTTTCCCCCACTAACGCCATGTTTTACCTGAGTCCTAATATTTTGAAATTATCATCGTATTCTCAAACTAGGAGTCCCGTGAACATACAGTCAGTTCGTATGAGTTACATTGGTCATATGCGAGGTGTTGGTGCCACTCACGGGACCGTTCGGGGGTTGTTTCGAGTTTTCGCCAACAAATGGCAAGTTTTTAGGCCTAAATCTAAAAGTATGCAAATTGTCATCATACTCTCAAACAAGGAGTCCTGTGGTTGCGCAGTCAGTTCATACGAGTTACATTAGTCTCGTTCGAGGTGTTGGTGCCACTAACGGGGCTGTTTGGGGGATGTTTCAAGTTTTTGCTCACTAACGGCAAGTTATTAAGCCTAAGAATAGAAATATGAAAATTATCGTCGTACTCTCAAACCGGGAGTCCCGTAATCGCGCGATCAGTTTGTACAGGTGACATTGGTCCCGTGCGAGGTGTTGGTGCCACTCACGGGGCCATTCGAGGGTTGTTTCGGGTTTTTGTTTGCTAACGGTAAGTTTTTAAGCATAAGTCTAGAACTATGTAAATTATCATCGTACTCTCAAACTAGAAGTCACAAGATCGTACTGTCAGTTCGTACGAGTTACATTGGTCCCCTGCGAGGTGTTGGTGCCACTCACGGGTATGTTCGGGGGCCGTTTTGGGTTTTCCCCCACTAACGCCATATTTTTCCTAAGTCCTAATATATTTAAATTATCATCATATTCCCTAACCGGGAGTCCTATGATCACACGATCAGTTTGTACGAGTTACATTGGTCTCGTGCGAGGTGTTGGTGCCACTAACGGGGTCATTCGGGGGTTATTTCAGGTTTTCGCCAACTAACGGCAAGTTTTTAAGCCTAAGTCTAGATATATGCAAATTATCATCGTACTCTCAAACCAGGAGTCCCGTGTTTGCACAGTCAGTTTGTACGAGTTACATTGGTCCCGTGCGAGGTGTTGGTGCCACTAACGAGGCCATTTAGGGGTTGTTTCGAGTTTTTGCACACCAATGGCAAGTTATTAAGCTGAAGTGTAGAAATATGCAAATTATCATCGTACTCTCAAACTGGGAGTCCCGTAATCGCGCGGTCAGTTTTTACAAGTTACATTGGTCCTGTGTGAGGTGTTCGTGCCACTAACGGGGCCATTCGAGGGCTGTTTTGGGTTATTGTTTGCTAACAGCAAGTTTTTAAGCCTAAGTCTAGAAATTTGCAAATTATCATCGTCCTGTCAAACTAGGAGTCCCATGATCGTGATGTCAGTTCGTATGAGTTACATTGGTCCCGTGCGAGGTGTTGGTTCCACTCATGGGGACGTTAGGGGGTCGTTTCAAGTTTTCCGCCACTAACGCCATGTTTTGGCTAAGTCCTAATATTTTTAAATTATCATCGTATTCCCTAACTGGGAGTCCCATGATTGCACGATCAGTTTGTACGAGTTACATTGGTCTCATGCGAGGTGTTGGTGCCACTAACGGGGCCGTTCGGGGGTTATTTTGGGTTTTTTCCAACTAACGACAAGTTTTTAAGCCTAAGTCTAGATATATGACAATTATCATCTTACTCTCAAACCGGGAGTCCCGTGATCGCACGGTATGTTTTTACAAGTTACATTTGTCCCGTGCGACGTGTTAGTGCCACAAACGATGTCGTTTGGGGGATGTTCCGGGTGTTCGTCCACTTACTCAATTTTTAAAGCCTATGTCTAGAAATATGCAAATTAACGTCGTACTCTCAAATCGGGAGTCCCCTCATTGCGCGATCAGTTCGTACGAGTTACATTGGTCCCATGTGAGGTGTTGGTGCCACTCACGGGGCCGTTTGGGGGCAGTTTCATGTTTTGTCCCACTAACGGCAAGTTTTTAAGCCTAGGTCTAGAAATAGGCAAATTATCATCGTATTCTCAAATCGAAAGTCCCGTGATCACGGTGTTAGTCTGTACGAGTTACGTCGGTCAATTACGAGGTGTTAGTGCCACTCACTAGGCTGTTCGGGTGCTATTTCAGGTTTTCCCCCACAAATGCCATGTTTTACAAAAGTCATAATATTTTTAAATTATCGTTGTATTCTCAAACAGGAGTCGCATGATCGCATGGTCAGTTCGTATGAGTTACATTGGTCTCGTGCAAGGTGTTGGTGCCACTCACGGGGCCATTCGTGGGCTGTTTCAAGTTTTCACTGACTAAGGGGAAGTTTTTAAGCCTAAGTCTAGAAATATGCAAATTATCATTGTATTCTTAAATCGGCAGTCCCGTGATCACGTCGTCAATTCGTACGACTTACATTGGTCCCGTGCGAGGTGTTAGTGCCACTCACGGGGCCGTTCGGGGGTTGTTTCGGTTTTTTGCTCACTAACGACCAGTTTTTAAGCCTAAGTCTAGAAATATGAAAATTATCATCATACTCTCAAATTGGGAGTCCCGTGATAGCGCGGTCAGTTCGTATAAGTTACATTGGTCCCGTGCGAGGTGTTGGTGCCACTCATGTGGCTGTTCGGGGAAAATTTTGGGTTTTCGCCCACTAACACGATATTTTTAAGCCTATGTCTATAAATATGTAAATTATCATCGTAGTCTTAAATTGTGAGTACCGTGATCACACGGTCAGTTCGTACGAGTTACATTTGTCCCGTGCGAGTTTTTGGGGCCACACATGGCACCGTTCGTGGGCAATTTTGGGTTTTAGCCCACTAACGGCAAGTTTTTAAGCCTAAGTATAGAAACATGCCAATTATCATCGTATTCACAAATTAGAAGTCCCATGATCGCGCTGTCAGTTCGTACGAGTAACGTTGATCCTGTGTGAGGTGTTGGTGCCACTCACGGGCCCGTTCGGGGGATGTTTTGGGGTTTTGCTCACTTTTGCCTTATTTTTAAGCCTAAGTCTAGAAATATGCAAATTATCTTCGAACACTCAAATCGAGATTCCTGTGATCACGCGGTCAGTTCGTACGAGCTACATTGGTCCCGTGCGAGGTGTTGGTGCCACTCAGGAGGCCGTTCAGGTGTTGTTTTGTGTTTTCCCCCACTAACGCCATGTTTTACCTAAGTTCTAATATTTTTAAATTATCATAGTACTCTCAAATCGGGCATCGTGTGATCACGTGGTCAATTCATACAAGTTACATTGGTCCCGTGTGAGGTGTTCGTGCCACTCATGGGGCCGTTCGGGAGCTGTTTCTGGGTTTTGCCAACTATTATCAAGTTTTAAGCCTAAGTCTAGTAATATGCAAATTATCATCGTACTCTCAAACCAGGAGTCCCGTGATCGTGAAGTCCGTTCATACGAGTCACATTGGTCCCATGCGAGGTGTTGGTGCCACTAACGAGGCCGTTCGGGGGTTGTTTCGGGTGTTCACCCACTTGCGGTAAGTTTTTAAGCCTAAGTATAGAAATTTGCAAATTATCATCATATTCTCAAACAGGGAGTTTTTTTATCGTGCGGTCAGTTTGTACGAGTTACATTGGTCCCGTGCGAGGTGTTGGTGCCACTCACGAGGCCGTTTAGGTGATGTTTCATGTTTTCGCCCACTAACGCCATGTTTTTAAGCCTAAGTCTAGAAATATGCAAATTATCTTCATACTCTCAAATCGGGATTCCCGTGATCGCACGGTCAGTTCGTACGAGTTACATTGGTCCCGTGTGATGTGTTGGTGCCACTCAGGAGGTCGTTCGGGGATTATTTATGGTTTTACCCCATTAATGCCAGGTTTTGGATAAGTCCTGATATTTTTAAATTATCATCGTATTCTCAAACTGGGAGTATCATGATCGCGCGGTCAGGTCGTCCAAGTTACATTGGTCCCGTGCGAGGTGTTGGTACCACTCATGGGGCCGTTCAGGGGTTGTTTCGAGTTTTCCACCACTAACACTAAGTTTTTAAGACTAAGGCAAGAAATATGCAAATTATCATCGTACTCTCAAATCTAGAGTCCTATGATCACACGGTCTGTTCATACGAGTTACGTTGGCTGTTTTGGGGTTTTCCCACTAACGCCATGTTTTTAACCCTATGTCTTGAAATATGTAAACAATCATTGTACTCTTGAATCGGGTGTCCCGTGATTGTGCGATCAGTTCGTACGAGTTACATTGGTCCCGTGCGAGGTGTT
Organism: Sambucus nigra; assembly: GCA_949130495.1. NCBI lineage: Eukaryota > Viridiplantae > Streptophyta > Magnoliopsida > Dipsacales > Adoxaceae > Sambucus > Sambucus nigra. The sequence goes on along the minus strand of OX422215.1, from coordinate 470,993,838 downwards.
GGTGCCACTCACGGGCCCGTTTGGGGGCAATTTCGTGTTTTTCCCACTAACGGCAAGTGTTTAAGCCTAACTCTAGAAATATGTAAATTATCATCGTATTCTCAAACCGAAAGTCCCGTGATCACGGTGTCAGTTCGTACGAGTTACGTTGGTCCCGTACGAGGTGTTGGTGCCACTAACTAGGACGTTCGGGTGATGTTTCAGGTTTTCCCCCACAAACGCCATGTTTTACAAAAGTCCAAATATTTTTAAATTATCATCGTATTTTCAAACAGGAGTCTCATAATCGCGCAGTCCGTTCATACGAGTTACATTGGTCTCGTGCAAGGTGTTGGTCCACTCACGGGGCCGTTCGGGAGCTGTTTCAGGTTTTCACCGACTAAGGGGACGTTTTTAAGCTTAAATCTAGAAATATGCAAATTATCATTGTATTCTTAGATCGGCAGTCCTGTGATCACGCCGTCAGTTCGTACGAGTTACATTGGTCCCGTGCGAGGTGTTAGTGCCACTCAAGGGGCCGTTCGGGGGCTGTTTCGATTGTCTGCACACTAACGACCAGTTTTTAAGCCTAAGTTTATAAATATGAAAATTATCATCATACTCTCAAACCGGGAGTCCTGTGATCGCGCGGTCAGTTAGTACAAGTTACATTGGTCTCCTACGAGGTGTTGGTGCCACTTATGGGGCTGTTCGGGGACTATTTTGGGTTTTCGCCCACTAACGTGATATTTTTAAGCCTATGTCTATAAATATGTAAATTATCATCCTACTCTCAAACCGTGAGTCCCGTGATCACGCGGTCAGTTCGTACTAGTTACATTTGTCCCGTGCGAGTTTTTGGGGCCACACATGGCACCGTTCGTGGGCAGTTTCTGGTTTTAGCCCACTAACGGCAAGTTTTTAAGCCTCAGTATAGAAACATGCCAATTATCATCGTATTCACAAATTAGAAGTCTCGTGATCACGCTGTCAGTTCGTAGGAGTAACGTTGGTCCCGTGCGAGGTGTTGGTGCCACTCACGGGGCCGTTCGGGGGCTATTTTGGGGTTTTGCCCACTAACGCCTTATTTTTAAGCCTAAGTATAGAAATATGCAAATTATCGTCGTTCACTCAAACCGAGATTCCTGTGATCACGCGGTCAGTTCGTATGAGTTACATTGGTCCCGTGAGAGGTGTTGGTGCCACTCAAGAGGCCATTCGGGGCTATTTGGGGTTTCCCCCCGCTAACGCTAAGTTTTTAAGCCTAAGTCTAGAAATATGAAAATTATCATCGTATTCTCAAATCGAAAGTCCCGTGATCGTGCTGCCAGTTCGTATGAGTTACATTCATCCCGTTCGAGGTGTTGGTGCCACTCAGGGGGCCGTTCGGGTGTTGTTTTGGGTTTTCCCCACTAACGCCATGTTTTTCCTAAGTTCTAATATTTGTAAATTATCATCGTATTCTCAAATCGGGAGTCGTGTGATCGTGGGGTTAAGTCATACGAGTTACATTGGTCCCGTCCGAGGTGTTGGTGCCACTCACGAGGTCGTTCGGGGGCTGTTTCTGGGTTTTGCCAACTATCATCAAGTTTTAAGCCTAAGTCTAGAAATATTCAAATTATCATCGTACTCTCAAACCGGGAGTCCCGTGATCGTGCAGTCAGTTCATACGAGTCACAATGTCCCGTGCGAGGTGTTGGTGCCAATAACGAGGCCGTTCAGGGGTTGTTTCGGGTGTTCTCTCACTAACGATAAGTTTTTTAATCCTAAGTATAGAAATTTGCAAATTATCATCATATTCTCAAACCGGGAGTTTCGTGATCGTGCGGTCAGTTCGTACGAGTTACATTGGTCCCGTGCGAGGTGTTGGTGCCACTCACGAGGCCATTTGGGTGATGTTTCATGTTTTCGCCCACTAACGCCATGTTTTTAATCCTCAATCTAGAAATATGCAAATTATCTTCATACTCTCAAACCGAGATTCCCGTGATCACATGGTCAGTTCGTACGAGTTACATTGGTCCCGTGTGAGGTGTTGGTGCCACTCAGGAGGCCGTTCGGGGGCTGTTTCCGGTTTTCCCCCACTAATGCCAGGTTTTGGCTATGTCCTGATATTTTTAAATTATCATCATGTTCTCAAATATGGAGTATCATGATCACGCGGTCAGTTCGTCCAAGTTACATTGGTCCTGTGCGAGGTGTTGGTGCCACTCACAGGGCCGTTCGGGGGTTGTTTCGAGTTTTCCCCCACTAACTCTATGTTCTTAAGCCTAACTATAGAGATATGCAAATTATCGTCGTATTCTCAAACCGAAAGTCCCATAATCGCGATTTCAGTTCGTATGAGTTACATTGGTCCCGTGCAGGGTGTTGGTGCCACTCACGAGGCCGTTAGGGGGATGTTTTATGTTTTCGCCCACTTACTCCATGTTTTTAAGTCTATGTCTTGAAATATGAAAATTATCATCGTACTCTCAAACTAGGAGTCCCATGATCGTGCTTTAGTTCGTATGAAATATATTGGTCCCGTGCGAGGTGTTGGTGCCACTCACGAGCACGTTCGGGTGCTGTTTCGAGTTTGCAGCCACTAATGCCATGTTTTGACTACGTCATAATAATTTGAAATTATCATCATATTTCCTAACCGGTAGTCCCATGATCGCACGATCAGTTTGTACGAGTTACATTGGTCTCGTGCGAGGTGTTGGTGCCACTAAGGGGGCCATTCGGGGTTTGTTTCGGGTTTTCGCCAACTAACGACAAGTTTTTAAACTTAAGTCTAGAAATATAAAAATTATCAGCATACTCTCAAACTGGGAGTCCCTTGATCGCGCGGTCAGTTCGTACGAGTTACATTGGTCCCTTGCGAGGTGTTGGTGCCACTCATGGGGCCGTTTGGGGGTCGTTTGGAATTTTCCCCCACTAACGCAAAGTTTTTAAGCCTTAGTCTTGAAATATGAAAACTCTCATTGTATTCTCAAACAAGGAGTGTTGTGATCGTGCAGCCAGTTCGTACGAGTTACATTGGTCCCGTGCGAGGTGTTGGTGCCACTCACGGGGCCGTTTGGTGGCTTTTCAAGTTGAGAACGCATGTAATATCGATTTAAATTAAATTCGCAAGTTTCCAATAACCCTTATTTAATTAGCGTCTTCTTTTAAACCAAATAAAATCAACCCTTAAACATGCATCTAAATCAACCCATCAAATATAAAGCATGCGACACAAAGTTAAGGAAAAATCCCCGAAGGGAAAAACCTTTTATTTCTAGAACTTTAAAGAATTTACAAGACCATTGACTTACATACAACCTGATAATCTCCCACAAGTGTAACGCACGGTGTCTTCGGTAAACCTTCAAAGCAATGGCTTGAAACAGTGTGACACAGAAATACCCGTAGGTGTCTGTTCCTATGTCGACGGCTGGAAGTTTCCCTTTCCAGGAGGGCAGCAATGAAGAAGAGAACGACTTCTCCACAAGGGTTGAACAAACTCAAAGTTGTGTTCTTGGATTACCAAAAACATTCACAAAGGATTGGCAATTTGTGTGAATCAAAAAACCTAGAATCTTGGGCTCAATAGGTGAAGACTTAGAGTATTTAGGACTCTGAAAATCGTCTTGAAAAGTCTTGGAAAACAACTCCACGAAGTTGGCTTAAATAATAAAACTTTGAGCCTAAAAAATCTCGAGCAGATCTGGCGAAGTATATCCCAGGCGGACCGGTCCGGATTGGGGGCGGATCGATCCGGTTGATCGGATCGATTCTTTTATTCTGAGGCGGATCGGTCCGTTGATGATCGGATCGGTTCGCTTCCAGGCTTCATCGGTTCGCTTGCGGTTCGGGGTATACTGGCCTTCTGACAAACAAGCGGATCAGTCCGGGTCTTTAAGAGAACCGGTCCGGTTAGCCGGATCAGTTCTTTTATTTCAGCGGATCGGTCCGGCTGTCAGACTATGATTCCTCTTCTTCTTTTGATATTCGGATCCGTTGAATCTTGAATCTTGAATTTCTTCAACGGTGTAACGGCATGCGACATAATACATTGATAATGGACAAAAATGTCCTTACAAATCTCCCCCTATGTCTATGTCGGTACATACATAAAAACAAATATCTGAATTATCAAAACAACTAAAAATGCCTATACAAATCTACCCTTCCATGAACCCAAAAATGGAAAGATACAATTGAATAAGACTACAGCGTTTGGTCTTCAATTCTTCAGGAATCTTAACACTTTTCTCATCAGGGTGTGCAATCCAATGATAATCCATGTAGTACCTACACACATGAGACAAAGCAAAATACCAAGTGACATATCGAGTTTGAAATGAGATAAACATATATACCAATTTATGAGCAAACTCAAACTTTCAAATCTCCCCCATCATCTTTCAAATCTCCCACATAATAAGATAATTTATTCTCCCCCTTTTTATGATGTCCCCAAATAGACAAATGAGAAGAATGAATCAAATAAGCAAAATTGGGGTGTCACTAGGATAAAATTACACCATGAATGAACACAAAGCAACCAAGTCGATGATAGCGTAAATGAGATGGTGTGATTAAATTCTATAAGAAAATCAATGCATATAAACATGACATATGTGCACAATGAATATTGGATATTCCTAGCGAATGAACTCAAATGCTTCCTTTGGTGTAAAATAATGACAATATAAGATATTGACTCAATCAAATCAACAAATCAAAGCTCAAAGTGATTTTCACACCAATAACGTCCAAAATGATTTTATGCTTTTTCAGGACTTTCAAGGAAGTTCAAACCTGTTTAAAATTCTCCAACCTAACTGCCTCAGATATAATTTTGAATAGAGGCATTCTAAATTCTCAAACTTTGGAGAATTGATGGTGAAACCTAAGTGGCCCATATTTGGCATGAATTGCTTTTTATTGCCTTTAAGTTTTTCGGGATCTTTTAACCTCTTTGGACCTCGGATATTAAAATTCCTCCATTTTTAGGTCCTTTTTAAACGGTGGCTTTTGCGCAGAGGATATATGATTACCTTTCACAGCCCCTCCCCGTTATACAAAAACACACAGTCTCACCAAAAACGGTTTTTACATGCATTCCAATCTTGTCAAGTTTTATCGCATATTGTACATTGTATAGACAAAATTGAGATGGAAACACTCAAGCCAGCATGTGATACGACAAGTGCAATAATCAAATATAGCCGTGCATGTGTGCAATAAAGGATATAGGAGTCAAAGATGTAGGAAGATATTACTAATTACATCTCAAAGACTCCAACCAATGTAAAGCACATTGATGAATTGACCTATTGTCTCAAAACACTATCAAATAGGCACATGAAAATAATGGAATGATGTTGTGACTTGGTCATTCAAAGTGTTCATCCATAAACGGTGCAAAAAAAACAAAAATCTTTTTGGATTTTATCAAAAAAATAAAACATACAAAATGATACATACTAGCAATAGGCAAATAATGACATCATGAAAATCACCCTATGCTAGTAAACAAGTCAAACCTCAATCATTAGGTGTGGAGGGGTTTTCCAAAGGTGGTGACAACTTATGAAAAATCTCCATCAATTCTTGTGAAGATTTGACTAAAAACTTAACTTGCTCACCTAAATGTGCAAACTCTCTCATGTAGTCTCCGGAAGCATGTAAAGTATCATGTGTGGGTGCATGTGTGCCAGAAACACGTGTAGAAGCAAAACGTGACACATACCCCAACTTAAAGCAAAATTCCCTAAAGTGTTCTCTCCTCTTGCAATGTGAGCAAACATAAATAGGCCTAGGAACACCTCTCTCAAAAACACTAGGACGCATTTTCTTAATAGGAATGGGACGCCTAGGTGGGTTAGGGTAAGACATATGTGAAACTGTCACAAAAGTGGGAACCGGCTCGGGTGCAAATTGGGAAGAAGAGGCACCGTCATGACTTATTCCAAAATTCTCACCTTTACCCTTAAGAACCACCTTTTCAACCTTCTTAGGTGCGTTCTCGAACTTGACTTTGACCTCCCGGGAACGTTCGAGATCACTCTCGAGTTGGGATACACGTGTCATCAAACTAGACAACGTGTCGGCCAAATCACAATTCTCCTTTCTCAAAACCTCCTTCTCTTTCTCCAAGTCTAAAAACCAATGACCTAAATCCCTATTATACTTCTTTGTTTTCAAGGTCTCGGTGTACAAATCTCTAAAATCTTTTTGGAGCTCACTTTCATATCCACTTTCACTCTCACTTTCTCCCTCACTTGAAGCGTTCAAACCATCACTATCACATTCTTGTGCACTATTGTGGGACAAGGTGGGAGTGCTCACACGACTAGAAAAAGCTACAAACTTCTCACCACTAGTCTCATCACCCTCACCTTCACTACTATCACTAAGTGTGGTGGGCATAGCAGTCTCTTTCCCCTTTCTCCTTATCCTAGTAGGACATTCTCTAGCTATGTGCCCTTTCCCTTCACACTCAAAGCACCTGATCTCATTATCCTTGTCACTATCTTTGGCTTCCTCTTTCATTTTTTTTTTCTCAAATTTTTTTTTTATTGGAAGAATTATTTTTGTTCATGTTGAGAAATTTTTTAAAATTTTTCGCAAACAAGGCCATATCATTAAAATCAAAATCTCCCTCAGAATCGGACTCAAAAACTTTTTCTTTCTTTTTCTTAAAATGAGTCTTTAAAGCAATGCCATTATCCTTAGCCTTAATGGTTTTGGGAAACATATCAATCTCATAGGTTTGAAGATCTCCTACAAGTTCTTCCAACTTAAGTGATTTCAAATTTCTCAAAGAGTTCAAAACAGTGACTTTAGGAATAAAGCGTTTTGGGAGAGATCTCAAAATCTTTTTAACGACATGCATGCTATCAATCACCTCACCCAAATTAAAACATGTGTTAATAATGTACGACAAACGTGCATAAAAATCATCAAAGCATTCGGACTTAGACATGGTGATAGTCTCAAATTGGGTGGCCAAATTTTGTAATTTTGACTCTTTAACCTCATTCGTACCCTCATGTGTCAATTTCAAAACATCCCAAGCCTCTTTAGACGTGGTGCACGTCATAATTCGGCGAAACTCATCAGGAGAGACAGCTCCAGAAATAGCACTCAGACCACGGGAATTAAAATTGGACAACTTATAATCATCTTCAGTCCAGGCTGACACGCGTTTTAAAGTGGTGATGTTATTAACAGTGACCGTGGGAGGAGTCCAACCATTTTCGCAAAGCAACCAAACACGCTCGTCAATAAATTTTAAAATCGATTTCATACGAGCTTTCCAGTAGGCATAATTAGACCCGTCAAAAATAGGCATCTGATTATATAAGTGCTCCATAAGAAAAAATGCAAATTTTCACAAAACTGATTTTTCAAAAAAAATCAATATCACACGATTTTGCGGAAAATAGGAATACGCAATAAATTAGTTCAACCTGCTCTGATACCAATTTGAGAACGCGTGTAATATCGATTTAAATTAAATTTACAAGTTTCCAAGAACCCTTATTTAATTATCGTATACTTTTAAACCAAATAAAACCAACCCTTAAACATGCATCTAAATCAACCCATCAAATATAAAGCATGTGACACAAAGTTAAGGAAAAATCCCCGAAGGGAAAAACCTCTTATTTCTAGAACTTTAAAGAATTTACAAGACCATTGACTTACATACAACCTGATAATCGCCCACAAGTGTAATGCACGGTGTCTTCGGTAAACCTTCAAAGCAACGCCTTGAAACAGTGTGACACAGAAATACCCGTAGGTGTCTGTTCCTATGTCGACGGCTGGAAGTTTCCCTTTCCAGGAGGGCATCAATGAAGAAGAGAACGGCTTCTCCACAAGGGTTGAACAAACTCAAAGTTTTGTTCTTGGATTACCAAAAACATTCACAAAGGATTGGCAATTTGTGTGAATAAAAAAACCTAGAGTCTTGGGCTCAATAGGTGAAGACTTAGAGTATTTAGGACTCTGAAAATCGTCTTGAAAAGTCTTGGAAAACAACTCCATGAAGTTGTCTTAAATAATAAAACTTTGAGCCTAAAAAATCTCGAGCAGATCTGGCAAAGTTTATCCCAGGCGGACCGGTCCGGATTGGGGGCGAATCGGTCCGGTTGATCGGATCGGTTCTTTTATTCTGAGGCGGATCGGTCCGTTGATGATCGGATCGGTTCGCTTCCAGGCTTCATCGGTTTGCTTGTGGTCCGGGGTATACTGGCCTTCTGAACAACAAGCGGATCTATCCGGGTCTTTAGGCGGACCGGTCCGGTTAGCCGGATCGGTTCTTTTATTTCAGCGAATCGGTCCGGCTGTCAGACTATGATTCCTCTTCTTCTTTTGATATTCAGATCCGTTGAATCTTGAATCTTGAATTTCTTCAACGGTGTAACGGCGTGCGACATAATACATTGATAATGGACAAAAATGTCCTTACACAAGTTTCCCCTAGTAACGCCAAGTTATTAAGCCTAAATCTAGAAATATGCATATTATCATCGTACTCTCAAATCGGCAGTCCCGTGATCACGCGAACAGTCGTACGACTTACATTGGTCCCATGCTAGGTGTTGGTGCCACTCAAGAGGCCATTCGGGGGTTGTTTCGAGTTTTCCCCCACTAATGCCAAGTTTTCCTAAGTCTTGGTATTTTTAAATTATCATCGTATTCTCAAACCAGGAGTATCGTGATCATCGCGCGGTCAATTTGTATGAGCCACATTGGTCCCGTCCGAGGTGTTAGTGCCACGCACGGAGCCGTTCGGGGATTGTTTTGAGTTTTCCCCCACTAACGCTATGTTTTTAAGACTATGTCTAGAAATATGCAAATTATCATCGTATTCTCACACCAAAAGTCCCTTGATCGCGCTGTCAGTTCGTATAAGCTACATTGGTCTCGTGTGAGGTGTTGGTTCCACTCACGAGGTTGTTCGGTGCTGGTTCAGGTTTTCACCCACTGATGCCATGTTTTGTCTAAGTCCATATATTTTTTAATTATCATTGTATTCTCAAACCGAGAGTCACACGATAGCACGATCAGTTCGTACGAGTTACATTGGTCCCGTACGAGGTGTTAATGCCACTCACAGGGTCGTTCGGGAGATGTTTTGGGTTTTCCCCTAGTAACGCCAAGTTTTTAAGCCTAAGTCTAGAAATATGCAAAATATCATCATACTCTCAAATCGGGAGTCCCATGATCGCGCAATCAGTTCGTACAAGTTAAATTGGTCCCGTGTAAGGTGTTGGTGCCACTCACGGGGCTTTTTAAGCTTTTCGCCCACTAACACCATGTTTTTAAGCCTATGTCTAGAAACATGCAAATTATCATCGTACTCTCAAACCAGGAGTCCCGTGATCACCCAAATTGTTCCTAAGACTTACATTGGTCCCGTGCGAGGAGTTGGTGCCACTTAGGAGGCCGTTCAGGGGTTGTTTCGGGCTTTCCCCCACTAACATCAGGTTTTGCCAATGTCATGATATTTTTAAATTATCGTCATATTCTCAAACCGAAAATCCCGTGATCACGCGGTTAGTTCGTATGAGTTACGTTAGCCCCGTTCAAGGTATTGGTGCCACTCACGGGGCCGTTCACGAGTTGTTTCGGGTTTTCCTACACTGACGCTATGTTTTTAAGCCTAAGTCTACAAATATGCAAATTATCATCGTACTCTCAAACCAGGAGTCCCGTGATCACCCAAATTGTTGCTAAGACTTACATTGGTCCCGTGCGAGGAGTTGGTGCCACTCAGGAGGCCGTTCAGGGGCTATTTCGGGCTTTCCCCCACTAACGCCAGGTTTTGCCTATGTCATGATATTTTTAAATTATCATCATATTCTCAAATCGGAAGTCCCGTGATCACGCGGTCAGTTCGTATGAGTTACATTAGCCCCGTGCAAGGTATTGGTGACACTCACGGGGTCGTTCATGGGTTGTTTCGGGTTTTCCTACACTAACGTTATGTTTTTAAGCCTAAGTCTAGAAATATGCAAATTATCATCGTACTCTCAAACCGAGAGTCCCGTGATCATGCGGTCAGTTCGTACAAGGTTCATTGGTCCCGTGCGAGATGTTGGTGCCACTCACGAGGCCGTTGGGGGGAAGTTTCGCATTTTTGCCCACAAACGCCATGTTTTAAGCCTATGTCCAGAAATACGCATATTATCGTCATACTCTCAAATCGGGAGTTCCATGATGTGCGGTCAGTTCGTACGAGTTACATTGATCCCGTGCGAGGTGTTGGTGCCACTCACGAGGCCGTTCGAGAGTTGGTTCGGGTTTTCACCCACTAACGCCATATTTTTAAGTATATGTCTAGATGTATGCAAATTATCATCGTACTCTCAAATAGGGAGTCCCGTGAACGTGCAGTGAGTTCGTACGAGTTACATTGGTCCCATGCGAGGTGTTGGTGCCACTCACGGGGCCGTTTGGGGGCAGGTTTGTGTTTTTTCCCACTAACGGCAAGTTCTTAAGCCTAATTCTACAAATATGAAAATTATCATCGTATTCTTAAACTGGATGTCCCGTTATCGCATTGTCAGTTTGTACGAGTTACATTGTTCCCGTGCGAGGTGTTGGTGCCACTCACGAGGCTGTTCGGGTGCTATTTCGGGTTTTCCCCCATAACTGCATTGTTTTGACTAAGTCCTAATAGTTTTAAATTATCTTCATATTCTCAAACCAAGAGTCCCGTGATCGCACGATCAGTTCGTACGAGTTACAATGGCCCTGTGCGAGGTGTTAGTGCCACTCACGGGGTCGTTGGGGGGCAATTTTGGGTTTTTGCCTAGAAACGGCAATTTTTTAAACCAAAGTCTAGAAATATACAAATTATCATCATATTCGCAAATCAAAAATCATGTGATCGCGTTGTCAGTTCGTATGAGTTAGATGGATCCCGTGCGAGGTTTTTGTACCACTCACGAGGCCGTTCGGGTGTTGTTTTAGGTTTTCACCCATTAACAGCATGTTTTGCCTAAGTCCTTATATTTTTAAATTATCGTCATATTCCAAAATCGAGAGTCCCGTCGGTCAGTTCATGAGAGTTACATTGGTCCCGTGCGAGGTGTTGGTGCCACTCACGGAACCGTTCAGGGGTTTTTTTGGGTTTTCCCCCACTAATGCTAACTTTCTAAGCCTAAGTCTATAAATATGCAAATTATCATCATATTCTCAAACCATAAGTCTCGTGATTGCGTTGTCAGTTCGTATGAGTTACATTGGTCCCGTACGAGGTGTTGGTTCCACTCACGAGGTCGTTCGGGTGCTAGTTCCGGTTATCCCCCACTAACACCATGTTTTTCCTAAGTCCTGATTTTTTACAATTATCATCGTATTCTCAAACTGAGAGTCTCGTGATCATGCGATCAATTCGTACGAGTCGCATTGGTCCCGTGCGAGGTGTTGATGCCACTAATGGGGCCGTTCGAGGGCCGTTTTGAGTTTTCCCCCACTAACGCCAAGTTTTTAAGCCTATGTCTAGAAATATGAAAATTATCATCATATTCTCAAATCGGGAGTCCCGTGATCACGCGGTCAGTTCGTACAAGTTACATTGGTCCCGTGCCAGGTGTTGGTGCCACTCACGGGGCTGTTTCAAGTTTTTTTCCGACTAACTCCATGTTTTGAAGCCTAAGTCCAGAAATATGAAAATTATCATCGTACTCTCAAACCGATAGTCCCATGGTTACACTGTCAGTTCGTATGACATACATTGGTCCCGTGCGAGGTGTTGGTGCCACTCAGGAGGCCATTCGGGGGCCGTTTCAGGTTTTCCCCCACTAACGTCAGGTTTTGCCTAAGTCCTGATATTTTTAAATTATCGTCGTATTCTTAAAACGGCAGTCCCGTGATCACGCCGTCAGTTCCTATGAGTTACATTGGTCCTGTGCGAGGTGTTGGTGCCACTCACAATGCCGTTCCGGGGCTATTTCGGGTTTCCCCCATGAATACCATGTTTTTCCTACATCCTGATATTTTTAAATTATCGTCGTATTTTTAAACCAGGAGTATCGTGATCACGCGGTCAGTTCGTGCGAGTTAGATTGGTCCCGTACGGGGTGTTGGTGCCACTCACGGGGCTATTCGGGGGTTATTTCGGGTTTTTTCCAACTAGAGACAAGTTTTAAATCCTAAGTCTAGAAATATGCGAATTATCATCGTACTCTCAAATTGGTAGCCCCATGATCGCGCGGTCATTTCGTACATGTTGAATTGGTACCATGCGAGGTGTTGGTGCCACTCATGGCCCCGTTCGGGGGATGTTTCGGGTGTTTGTCCTCTAACGCCATATTTTTAAGCCTAAGTCTAAAAATATGATAATTATCGTCGTACTCTCAAATCAGGAGTTTCGTGATCGTGCGGTCAGTTCGTACGATTTACATTAGTCCCGTGCAAGGTGTTGGTTCCACTCACGGGGCTGTTCGAGTTTTCCCCCACTGATGCCATGTTTTACCTAAGTCCTAATATTTTTAAATTATCTTCGTATTCTCAAATTGCGAGTCTCGTGATCACACGGTCAGTTCGTACGAGTTACATTGGTCCTGTGCGAGGTGTTCGTGCCACTAACGGGGCCGTCGAGGGCCGTTTTTGGTGTTCCCCCCACTAACACCAAGTTTTTAAGCCTAAGTCTAGAAATATGCAAATTATAATCGTACTCTCAAACCGGGAGTCCCATGATCGCGTTGTCAGTTCGTACAAGTTACATTGGTCCCGTGCGAGGTGTTGTGCCACTCACGGGGCTGTTTCAGGTTTTTTCTTTCGAACACCGTGTTTTTAAGCCTAAGTTTAGAAATATGCTAATTATCATTGTACTCTCAAATCGAGAGTCCTGTGGTCACGCTGTCAGTTCGTATGACTTACATTGGTCCCGTGCGAGGTGTTGGTGCCACTCAGGAGGCCATTCGGGGGCAATTTTCTATTTCCCCCCTAACGCCGGGTTTGGCCTAAGTCCTAATATTTTTTTAATTAGCGTCGTATTCCTAAATAGACAGTCTCGTGATCGTTCCGTCAGTTCGTACGAGTTACATTGGTCTTGTGCGAGGTGTTGGTGCCACTCACAAGGCCGTTTCGGGGTTGTTTCGGGTTCCCCCCCAATGCCAGATTTTTCCTAAGTCCTGATATTTTTAAATTATCATCGTATTCTCAAATCGGGAGTATCATGATCGCACGATCAGCTCATCCAAGTTACATTGGTCCCGTGCGACGTGTTGGTGCCACTCACGGGGTCGTTCGGGGGTTGTTTCGGGTTTTCCCCCACTAACGCTAAGTTTTTAAGCCCAAGTCTAGAAATATGCAAATTAACGTCGTATTCTCAGACTGAAAGTCCCATAATCGCGATGTCAGTTCGTATGAGTTACATTGGTCCCGTGCGAGGTGTTGGTGCCACTCACGAGGGCGTTCGGGGGATGTTTTGGGTTTTCGCCGACTTACGCTATGTTTTTAAGCCTATGTCTTAACATATGCAAATTATCATCGTACTCTCAAACTAGGAGTCCCATGATCGCGTTGTTAGTTCGTATGAGTTATATTGGTCCTGTCCGAGGTGTTGGTGCCACTAACGGGGCCGTTTGGGGGTCGTTTCGGGTTTTCGCTAACTAACGGCAAGTTTTTAAGACTAAATCTAGAAATATAAAAATTATCGTCATACTCTCAAATCGAGAGTCCCTTGATCACGCGGGCAGTTTGCATGAATTACATTGGTCCAGGACGAGGCGTTGGTGCCACTAATGGGGCCGTTCGGGGGCCGTTTCGAATTTTCCCCCACTAACGCCAAGTTTTTAATCCTAAGTCTTGAAATATGAAAATTATCATCATACTTTCAAACCAGGATTCCCGTGATCGCGCGGCCAATTTGTACGAGTTACATTGGTCCCGTGCGAGTTGTTGGTGCCACTCACGGGGCCGTTCGGGGGTTATTTCAAGTTTTCCTCCAGTAACGTCAAGTTTTTAAGCCTAAATCTAGAAATAGGCATATTATCCTCATACTCTCAAACCGGCAGTCCTGTGATCACGCAGACAGTTCGTACGACTTACATTGGTCCCGTGCTAGGTGTTGGTGCCACTCAAGAGGCCGTTCGGGGCTTATTTCAAATTTCCCCCCCACAAATGCCATGTTTTGCCTAAGTCTTCGTATTTTTAAATTATCGTCGTATTCTCAAACCGGGAGTATCGTGATCATCGCGCGATCAATTCGTATGAGCTACATTGGACCCATGCGAGGTTTTGGTTCCACTCACGGGGCCATTCGGGGGTTGTTTCGGGTTTTCCCCCACTAATGCTATGTTTTTAAGACTATGTATAGAAATATGCAAATTATCATCGTATTCTCAAACGAAAAGTCCCATGATCGCGTTGTCAGTTCGTATGAGTTACATTCGTCCCGTGCGAGGTGTTGGTGCCACTCACGAGGCTGTTCGATGTTGGTTCAGGTTTTCACCCACTAATGCCATGTTTTGCCTAAGTCCGGATATTTTTAAATTATCATCGTATTCTCAAACCGAGAGTCCCGTGATATCACGATCAGTTCGTACGAGTTACATTGGTCCCGTACGAGGTGTTGGTGCCACTGACAGGGTCGTTCGAGAGATGTTTTTGGGTTTTCCCATAGTAACATCAAGTTTTTAACCTAAGTATAGAAATATGCAAAACATAATCTTACTCTCAAATCGGGAGTCCCATGATTGTGCGGTTAGTTCGTACAAGTTACATTGGTCCCGTGTAAGGTGTTGATACCACTCACGGGGCTTTTTCATCTTTTCACCCACTAACGCCATGTTTTTAAGCCTAAGTCTAGAAATATGCAAATTATCATCGTACTCTTAAACCAGGAGTCCCGTGATCACCCGGATAGTTCGTAAGACTTACATTGGTCCCGTGCGAGGAGTTGGTTCCACTCAGGAGGCCGTTTGGGGGCTATTTTGGGTTTTCCCCCACTAACGCCAGGTTTAGACCATGTCATGATATTTTTAAACTATTGTCATAGTCTGAAACCGAAACTCCCGTGATCACGTGGTCAGTTCGTATGAGTTACATTGGCTCGTGCAAGGTGTTATTTCCACTCACGGGGCCGTTCACGAGTTGTTTCAGGTTTTCCCACACTAACGCTATGTTTTTAAGCCTAAGTCTAGAAATATGCAAATTATCATCGTACTGTCAAACCGAGAGTCCCATGATCATGCAGTCAGTTCGTACGAGGTTCATTGGTCCCGTGCGAGATGTTGGTGCCACTCACGAGGCCGTTCGGGGGTAGTTACGGGTTTTCGCCCACTAACGCCATGTCTTCAAGCCTATGTCTAGAAATACACAAATTATCATCATAATATCAAATCGAGAGTTCCGTGATCGTGCGATCAGTTCGTACGAGTTACATTGATCCCGTGCGAGGTGTTGGTACCACTCACGAGGCCGTTCGGGTGCTGGTTCGGGTTTTCACCCACTAACGCCATATTTTTAAGCATATGTCTAGAAATATGCAAATTATCATCATACTCTGAAATCGGGAGTCCCATGATCGCGCAGTGAGTTCGTACAAGTTACATTGGTCCCGTGCGAGGTGTTGGTGCCACTCAAGGGGCCATTCGGTGGTAGGTTTTTGTTTTTGCCCACTAATGACAAGTTTTTGAGCCTAAGTCTATAAATATGAAATTTATCATTGTATTCTGAAACCGGATGTCCCGTTATCACGTTGTCAGTTCGTACGAGTTACATTGGTTCCGTGCGAGGTGTTGGTGCCACTCACAAGGTTGTTCGGGTGCTATTTCGAGTTTTCCCCCCACAAACGCATTGTTTTGACTAAGTCCTAATATTTTAAAATTATCTTCGTATTCTTAAACCAAGAGTCCCGTGATCGCGCGATCAGTTCGTATGAGTTACAATGGTCCAGTGCGAGGTGTTAGTGCCACTCACGGGGCCGTTGGGGGACAATTTCGGGTTTTCGCCCAGTGACGGCAATTTTTTAAACCAAAGTCTAGAAATATGAAAATTATCATCGTATTCACAAACCGAAAGTACCGTGATTGCGTTGTGAATTCGTATGAGTTAGATGGATCCCGTGCGAGGTTTTGGTACCACTCACGAGGCCGTTCGGGTGTTGTTTTGGGTTTTCATCCACTAACAGCGTGTTTTGCCTAAGTCCTTATGTTTTTAAATTATCGTTATATTCCAAAATCGAGAGTCCCGTGATCACACGGTCAGTTCGTATGAGTTACATTAGTCCCATGCGAGGTGTTGGTGCCACTCACGGGGACGTTCAGGGGTTATTTTGGGTTTTCCCCACTAACGCTAAGTTTTTAAGCCTAAATCTAGAAATATGTAAATTATCATCATATTCTCAAACCAAAAGTCTCGTGATTGCGCTGTCAGTTCGTATGCGTTACATTGGTCCCGTGCGAGGTGCTGGTTCCACTCACGAGGCCGTTCGGGTGCTAGTTTCGGGTTTCCCCCTCTAACACCATGTTTTTCCTAAGTCCTAATATTTTTAAATTAAGGTCGTATTCTCAAACTGAGAGTATTGTTATCACGCGGTCAGTTCGTACAAGTCACATTGGTCCCGTGCGAGGTGTTGGAGCCACTAACGGGGCCGTTCGAGGGCCCTTTCGGGTTTCCCCCCACTAAAGCCAGGTTTTTAAACCTAAGTCTAGAAATATGAAAATTATCATCATACTCTCAAACCGAGAGTCCCGTGATCGCGCGGTCAGTTCGTACAAGTTATATTGGTCCCGTGCGATGTGTTGGTGTCACACACGGGGCTGTTTCAAGTTTTTTCCCACTAACTCCATGTTTTGAAGCCTATGTCCAGAAATCTACAAATTATCATCTTACTCTCAAACTGATAGTCCCATGGTTACACTATCAGTTCGTATGACATACATTGGTCCCGTTCGAGGTGTTGGTGCCACTCAGGAGGCCGTTCGGGAGTCGTTTTGGGTTTTCCCCCACTAACGCCAGGTTTCGCCTAAGTCCTGATATTTTTAAATTATCATCATATTCTTAAACCGACAGTCCCGTGATCACACCGTCAGTTCGTACGAGTTACATTGGTCCTGTGCGAGGTGCTAGTGCCACTCACAATGCCATTCTGAGGCTATTTCGGGTTTCCCCCATTAATACCATGTTTTACCTAAATCCTGATATTTTTAAATTATCATCGTATTTTTAAACCGGGAGTATCGTGGTCGCGCGGTCAGTTCGTACGAGTTACATTGGTCCCGTGCGGGGTGTTGGTGCCACTCACGGGGCTATTCGGGGGTTATTTCGGGATTTTACCAACTAAAGACAAGTTTTTAATCCTAAGTCTAGAAATATACAAATTATCGTCATACTCTCAAATAGGGAGTCCCATGATCGCGCGATCATTTCGTACAAGTTAAATTGGTACCAAGTGAGGTGTTGGTGCCACTCATGGGGCCGTTCGGGGGATGTTTCGGGTGTTCGCCCACTAACGCCATGTTTTTAAGCCTAATTCTAAAAATATGATAATAATCCTCGTACTCTCAAATTGGGAGTTCCGTGATCGTGCAGTCAGTTCGCACGATTTACATTGGTCTCGTGCGAGGTGTTGGTTCCACTCACGACGTCGTTCGAGTTTTCCCCCACTGATGCCATGTTTTACCTAAGTCCTAATATTTTTAAATTTTCTTTGTATTCTCAAAATGAGAGTTTCGTGGTCACGCGGTCAGTTCGTACAAGTTATATTGGTCTCGTGCGAGGTGTTCATGCCACTGATGGGGCCGTCGAGGGCCGTTTTGGGTTTTTCCCCCACTAACGCCAAGTTTTTAAGCCTAAGTCTAAAAATATGCAAATTATCATCGTACTCTCAAATCGGGAGTCCCGTGATCGCGTGGTCAGTTCGTACTAGTTATATTGGTCCCGTGCGAGGTGTTGGTGCCACTCACGGGGCAGCTTCAGGTTTTTGCTTACGAACACCATGTTTTTAAGCCTAAGTATAGAAATAAGCTAATTATCATCGTACTCTCAAACAGAGAGACCCGTGGTCACGCTGTCAGTTCATATGAGTTAGATTGGTCCCATGCGAGGTGTTAGTGCCACTCAGGAGGCCGTTCAGGGGATGTTTTGGGTTTCCCCCACAAGCGCCGGGTTTTGCCTAAGTCCTGATATTTTTTAATTATCATCGTATTCTTAAATTAACAGTCCCGTGATCACGGCATTAGTTCGTACGAGTTACAATGGTCTTGTGCGAGGTGTTGGTGCCACTCACAAGGCCGTTTCGGGGTTGTTTCGAGTTTCCCCCCACTAATGCCATATTTTGCCTACGTCCTGATACATTTAAATTATTATCTTACTCTCAAATCGGGAGTCCCGTGATCGCGCGGTCAGTTCGTACAAGTTACATTGGTCCCCTTCGAGGTGTTGCTGCCACTCACGAGGCTGTTTTGGGTTTCTTCCACTAATGCCATTCTTTTAAGCCTAAGTCTAAAAATATAAAAATTATCATCATAATCTCTAACCGAGAGTTCTTGATCACCTTATAAATTCGTACGACTTACATTGGTCTCGTGCGAGGTGTTGGTGCCACTCAGGAGGTCGTTCGGGGGTTATTTCGGGTTTTCCCCACTAACGCCAGGTTCTGCCTAAGTCCTGATATTTTCAAATTATCATCGTATTCTCAAACCGGTGTTTCGTGATCACGCGATTAGTTCGTACGAGTTACATTGGTCTCGTGCGAGGTGTTGGTGCCACTCACGGGATCATTTAGGGGCAGTTTTGGGTTTTCGCCAACTATCGGCAAGTTTTTAAGCCTAAGTCTAGAAATATAAAAATTATCATCGTACTCTCAAAACAGGAGTCTCGTGATCGCGCGGTCAGTTCGTACGAGTTACATTTTTCCCGTGCGAGGTGTTGGTGCCACTCACGGGGCTGTTCAGGGGATATTTCAGGTCTTCGCTCACTAACGGCTAGTTTTTAAGACTAAGTCTAGAAATATGAAAATTATCATCGTACTCTCAAACCGAGAGTCCCGTGATCTCGTGGTCAGTTTGTACAGGTTACATTTGTCCCGTGCGAGTGTTAGTGCCACTCACGGGGCCGTTCGTCGGCTATTTCGAGTTTTCGCCCACTAACACCATGTTTTTAAGACTATGTCCTAAAATGTGAAAATTATCATCTTACTCTCAAATCGGGATTCCCGTGATTGCGCAATCAGTTCATATGAGTTACATTGGTACCGTGCGAGGTTTTGGTGCCACACAAGAGGCAATTCAGGGGCAGTTTCGGGTTTTATCCCACTAATGGTAAGTTTGTAAGACTACCTCTAGAAACATGCAAATTATTATATTATTCTCAAATTGAAAGTCCCCTGATCGCGATGTCAGTTCGTACAAGTAACAATGGTCCCGTGCAAGGTGTTGGTCGCACTCACTGGGCTGTTCAGGGTCAGTTTCGGGTTTTTGCCCACTAACGTCATGTTTTCAAGCTAAGTCTAGAAATAAGAAAATTATCATCATACTCTCAAGTCAGGAGTCCCGTGATCGAGCGGTCAGTTTGTATGAGTTACATTGGTCCCGTGCGAGGTGTTGGCGCCACTCACGTGGACGTTCGAGGGCAGTTTATGGTTTTCGCCCACTAACAGCAAGTTTTTAATCCCAAGTTTAGAAATACGTAAATTTGTGTCATATTCTCAAATCAAAAGTCTTGTTATCGCGTTGTCAGTTCATAGAAGTTACATTCGTCCCGTGCGAGGTTTTGGTGCCACTCACGAGCACGTTCGGGTGCTATTTCGGGTTTTCCCCACAAACGCCATGTTTTGCTTAAGTCCTAATAGTTGTAAATTATCGTCGTATTTTCAAACCGAGAGTCCCGTGATCGCGCGGTCAGTTCGTACAAGTTACATTGATCATGTCCGAGGTGTTGGTGCCCCTCACGGGGCTATTCGGGGGCTGTTTCAGATTTTTTCTAACTAACAAAAAGTTTTTAATCCTAAGTCTAGAAATTTGCAAATCATCATACTCTCAAACCGGGAGTCCCGTGAATGCGTGGTCAGTTCGTACGAGTTACATTGGTCCCATGCCAGGTGTTAGTGCCACTAACAGGGCTGTTCGGGTGTTATTTCGGGTTTTCGCTCACTAACGACAAGTTTTTAAGCCTAATTATAGAAATACACAATTTATCATCGTACTCTCAAACCGGGAGTCCCGTAATCGCGTGGTCATTTAGTACAAGTTACATTGGTCCCGTGCGAGGTGTTGGTGCCACTCACAAGGTCGTTCGGAGGCTGTTTCGAGTTTTCGCACACTAATGCCTTGTTTTTAAGCCTAAGTCTAGAAATATGCAAAGTATCACCGTACTATCAAACTGAGAGTCCGTGATCACCCTATCAATTCGTACAACTTACATTGGTCCCGTACGAGGTGTTGGTGCCACTCAGGAGGCCGTTCGGAAGTTATCTTGAGTTTTCCCCCACTAACGCCAGGTTCTGCCTATGTCCTGATATTTTTAAATTATCATCGTATTCTCAAACTAGAGTCCCGTGATCACGCGGTCAGTTTGTATGAGTTACATTGGTCTCGTGCGAGGTATTGGTGCCACTCACGGGGTCGTTTAGAGGTAGTTTTGGGTTTTTGCCAACTATCGACAAGTTTTTAAGCCTAAGTCTAAAAATATACAAATTATCATCGTACTCTCAGACCAGGAGTCCCGTGATCGCGCGATTAGTTCGTACGAGTTACACTGGTCCCATGCGAGGTGTTGGTGCCACTCACGGGGCCATTCGGGGGATATTTCGAGTTTTTGCTCACTAACAGCTAGTTTTTAAGCCTAAGTCTTGAAATATGTAAATTATCATCGTACTCTTAAACCGAGAGTCCCGTGATCTCGTGGTCAGTTCGTACAGGTTATAATTGTGCCGTTCAAGTGTTGGTGCCACTCACGGGGCCGTTCGGCGGATGTTTCGAGTTTTCGCCCACTAACGCCATGTTTTTAAGCCTATGTCCAGAAATATGCAAATATTCATCGTACTCTCAAATCGGAATTCCCGTGATTGCGCGATCAGTTCATATGAGTTACATTGGTCCCGTGCGAGGTTTTGGTGTCACACACGAGGCTATTCGGGGGCAGTTTCGGGTTTTAGCCCACTAACGGTAAATTTTTAAGACTACCCTTAGAAACATGTAAATTATCATCGTATTCTCAAATCGGAAGTCCCGTGATCGAGATGCCAGTTCGTACAAGTAACAATGGTCCCGTGCAAGGTGTTGGTGCCACTCACTGGCTTGTTCAGGGTCTATTTCGGGTTTTCGCCCACTAACGCCATGTTTTTAAGCCTAAGTATAGAAATAAGCAAATTAACATTGTACACTCAAATCGGGAGTCCTATGATCATGCGGTCAGTTTGTACGAGTAACATTGGTCCCGCACGAGGTGTTGGTGCCACTCAGGCGGCCGTTCGGAGTTGTTTCAGGGTTTCCCCCACTAACGCCAGGTTTTGCCTAAGTCCTGATATTTTAAATTATCTTCGTATTCGCAAACCGAGAGTATTGTAATCGCGAGGTCAGTTCATACGAGTTACATATGTCCCGTGCGAAGTGTGGGTGCCTCTCATGGGGCCTTTCGGGGGTTGTTTTGGGTCTTCCCCCACTAAAGCTAAGTTTTTAAGCTTAAGTCTAGAAATATGTAAATTATCATCGTACTCTAAAATCGGGAGTCCTGTGATCGCACAGTCAGTTCGTACGAGTTACATTGTCCCGTGCGAGGTGTTGGTGCCACTCACGGGGTCGTTCGGGGACTGTTTCGGGTTTTCACCCACTAACGCCATGTTTTTAAGCCTATGTCTAGAAATATGAAAATTATTGTCATACTCTCAAATCAGGAGTCCCGTGATGGAGCGGTCAGTTTTTATGAGTTATATTAGTCCCGTGCGAGGTGTTGGTGCCACTCACGTGGCCGTTCGAGGGTAGTTTTGGCTTTTCGCCCACTAACGGCAAGTTTTTAAGCCTATGTCTAAAAATATGCTAATTAGCATCGCATTCTCAAATATAAAGTCCCGTGATCGCATTGTCAGTTCGTACAAGTTACATTAGTCCCGTGCGAGGTGTTGGTGCCACTCACGAGCACGTTCGGGTGTTGTTTCGGATTTTCCCCCACAAATGCCATGTCTTTCTTAAGACCAAATAGTTGTAAATTATCGTCATATTCTCAAACCAGGAGTCCCGTGATTGCACGGTCAGTTCGTAAGAGTTACATTGGTCCTGTCCGAGGTGTTGGTGCCACTCAAGGGGCTGTTCGGGTGCTGTTTCGAATTTTTTCTAACTAACAAAAAGTTTTTAATCCTAAGTCTAGAAATTTTCAAATCATTATACTCTCAAACCGGGAGTCCCGTGATTGTGTGGTCAGTTCGTACGAGTTACATTGGTCCCATGCGAGGTGTTAGTACCACTAACGGGGCTGTTCGTGGGTTATTTTGGGTTTTCGCTCACTAACGACAAGTTTTTAAGCCTAAGTCTAGAACTATGCAATTTATCATCGTACTCTCAAACCGGGAGTCCCGTAATCGTGCGGTCAGTTAGTACAAGTTACATTGGTCCCGTGCGAGGTGTTGGTGCCACTCATGGGGTCGTTCGGGGGCTGTTTTGAGTTTTCACACACTAACGCCATATTTTTATGCCTAAGTCTAGAAATATGCAAAGTATCATTGTACTCTCAAACCGAGAGTCCTTGATCACCCTATTAATTCGTACAACTTGCATTGGTCCCGTGCGAGGTGGTTGTGCCACTCAAGAGGCCGTTCGAAGGTTATTTCTAGTTTTCCCCCACTAACGCCAGGTTCTGCCTAAGTCCTGATATTTTTAAATTATCATCTTATTCTCAAACCGGAGTCCCGAGATCACGCGGTCAGTTCGTACGAGTTACATTGGTCTCGTTCGATGTGTTGGTGCCACTCACGGGGTCGTTTAGAGGCAGTTTTGTGTTTTCACCAACTATCGACAAGTTTTTAAGCCTAAGTCTAAAAATATACAAATTATCATCGTACTCTCAAACCAGGAGTCCGGTGATCGCGCGGTTAGTTCGTACGAGTTAGATTGGTCCTGTACGAGGTGTTGGTGCCACTCACGGGACCATTCGGGGGATATTTCGAGTTTTTGCTCACTAACAGCTAATTTTTAAGCCTAAGTCTTAAAATATGTAAATTATCATCGTACTCTCAAACCGAGAGTCCTGTGATCTCGCGGTCAGTTCGTACCGTTTACAATTATCCCGTACGAGTGTTGGTGCCACTCACGGGGCCGTTCGGGGGCTGTTTTGAGTTTTCACCCAGTAACGCCATGTTTTTAAGCCTATGTCCAGAAATATGAAAATTAACGTCAAACTCTCAAATCCAAATTCTCGTGATTGTGCGGTCAATTCATATGAGTTACATTGGTCCCGTGCGAGGTTTTGGTGTCACACACGAGGCTATTCGGGGCAGTTTCGGGTTTTATCCCACTAACGGTAAGTTTTTAAGACTAGCTCTAGAAATATGCAATTATCATCGTATTCTCAAATCAAAAGTCCCGTGATCGTGATGTCAGTTCGTACGAGTAAAAATGGTCCCGTGCAAGGTGTTGGTACCACTCACTGGCTTGTTCAGGGTCTGTTTTGGGTTTTCGCCCACTAACGCTATGTTTTTAAGCCTAAGTCTAGAAATAAGCAAATTATCATCGTACACTCAAACCGAGAGTCCTGTGCTCATGCGGTCAGTTTGTACGAGTAACATTGGTCCCGCACGAGGTGTTGGTGCCACTCAGGCGATCGTTCCGAGCTATTTCGGGGTTTCCCCCACTAACGCCAGGTTTTGCCTAACTCCTGATATTTTTAAATTATCGTCGTATTCACAAACCGAGAGTAGCGTAATCGCGAGGTCAGTTCATACGAGTTACATTTGTGCCGTGCGAGGTGTGGGTGCCACTCATGAGGCCTTTCGGGCGTTGTTTCGGGTCTTCCCCCACTAACGCTAAGTTTTTAAGCTTAAGTCTAGATATATGCAAATTATCATCGTACTCTCAAACCGATCAGTTCGTATGAGTTACATTGTCCCGTGCGAGGTGTTGGTGCAACTCACGGGGCCGTTCGAGGGCTGTTTCGGGTTTTCGCCCACTAACGCCATGTTTTTAAGCCTATGTCTAAAAATATGCAAATTATCGTCATACTCTCAAATAGGGAGTCCCGTGATCGAGCTGTCAATTTTTATGAGTTACATTAGTCCCGTGCGAGGTGTTGGTGCCACTCACGTGGACGTTCGAGGGAAGTTTTGGGTTTTCGCCCACTAACGGAAAGTTTTTAAGCCTATGTCTAAAAATATTATAATTAGTGTTGTATTCTCGAATAGAAAGTCTCGTGATCTCATTGTCAGCTCGTACAAGTTACACTAGTCCCGTGCGAGGTGTTGGAGCCACTCACGAGCACATTCGGGTGCGGTTTCGGGTTTTCCCCCACAAACGCCATGTTTTGCTTAAGTCCTAATAGTTGTTAATTATCGTCGTATTCTCAAATTGGGAGTCCCATGATCGCGCGGTTAGTTCGTACGAGTTACATTGGTCTTTCCAAGGTGTTGGTGCCACTCACGGGGTTGTTCGGGGGCTATTTCAATTTTTTTTAACTAACAGAAATTTGTTAAGCCTAAGTATAAAAATTTGCAAATCATCATACTCTCAAACCGGGAGTCCCGTGATCAAGTGGTCAGTTCGTATGAGTTACATTGGTCGCGTGCGAGGTGTTAGTGCCACTAACGGAGTCGTTTGGGGGTTATTTCGGGTTTTCGCTCACTTACGGGAAGTTTTTAAGCCTAAGTCTAGAAATATGCAATTTATCATCGTACTCTCAAATCGAGATTCCCGTAATCGCGCGGTCAGTTAGTATAAGTTACATTGGTTTGTGCGAGGTGTAGGTGCCACTCACGGGGTCGTTTGGGGGTTGTTTCGAGTTTTCGCACACTAACGCCATATTTTTAAGCCTAAGTCTAGAAATATGCAAAGTATCATCGTACTCTCAAGCTGAGAGTCTGTCATGACACTATCAATTCGTATGACTTACATTGGTCCCGTGAGAGGTGTTGGTGCCACTCAGGAGGTCGTTCGGGGGTTATTTCGTGTTTTCCCCCAGTAACGCCAGGTTCTGCCTAAGTCCTGATATTTTTAAATTATCATCATATTCTCAAACCGGAGTCCCGTGATCATGCGGTCAGTTCGTATGAGTTACATTGGTCTCGTGCGAGGTGTTGGTGCCACTCACGGGGTCGTTTAGGGGCATTTTTGGGTTTTCGCCAACTATCAACAAGTTTTTAAGCCTAAGTATAGAATTATACAAATTATCATCATACTCTCAAACCAGGAGTACCATAATCGTGCGGTCAGTTCGTACGAGTTACATTGGTCCCGCGCGAGGTGTTGGTGCCACTCACGGGGTCATTCAGTGGATATTTCGGGTTTTCGCTCACTAACGGCTAGTTTTTAAGCTTAAGTTTAGAAATATGCAAATTATCATTGTACTCTCAAACTGGGAGTCCCGTGATCTCGCGGTCAGTTAGTATAGATTACATTTGTCCCCTGTGAGTGTTGGTGCCACTCATGGGGCCGTTTGGGACTGTTTCGTGTTTTCGCCCACTAACGCCATGTTTTTAAGCCTATGTCCAGAAATATGCAAATTATCATCATACTCTCAAATCGGGATTCCCTTGATTGCATGGTCAGTTCATATGAGTTACATTGGTCCCGTGCGAGGTTTTGGTGCCACACACGAGGCTATTCGGGGGCAGTTTTGGGTTTTAGCCCACTAACGGTAAATTTTTAAGACTACCTTTAGAAACATGCAAATTATCATCGTATTCTCAAATCGGAAGTCCCGTGATCAATATGTCAGTTCATACGAGGAACAATGGTCCCGTGCAAGGTGTTGGTGCCACTCACTGGGCTGTTCAGGGTCTGTTTTGGGTTTTCGCCCACTAGCGCCATGTTTTTAAGCCTAAGTCTAGAAATAAGCAAATTATCATCGTACACTCAAATCGAGAGTCTTGTTATCACGCGGTCAGTTCGTACGAGTAACATTGGTCCCACACGAGGTGTTGGTGCCACTCAGGAGGCCGTTTGGGGCTATTTTGGGTTTTCCCCCACTAATGCCAGGTTTTGTCTAAGTCCTGATATTTTTAAATTATCGTCGTATTCTCAAACCGAGAGTATCGTGATCGCGAGGTCAGTTCATACGAGTAAAATATGTCTTGTGCGAGGTGTGGGTGCCACTCACCGGGCCGTTCGGGAGATATTTCGGGTCTTCCCCCACTAACGCTAAGTTTTTAAGCTTAAGTCTAGAAATATGCAAATTGTCATCGTACTCACAAACTAGGAGTCCCATGATTGCACGGTCAGTTCGTATGAGTTACAATGTCCCGTGCGAGGTGTTGGTACCACTCATGGGGCCGTTTGGGGGCTATTTCTTGTTTTTGCCCACTAACGCCATGTTTTGCCTAAGTCCTAATAGTTTTAAATTATCATCGTATTCTCAAATCGGGAGTCCCGTGATCGCGCAGTAAGTTCGTACGAGTTACATTGGTCTTGTCCGAGGCGTTGTTGTCACTCACGGGGTTGTTCGGGGGCTATTTCGGATTTTTTCTAACTAAGAGAAAGTTTTTAAGCCTAATTCTAGAAATTTTCAAATCATCATACTCTCAAACCAGGAGTCCCGTGATCGCATGGTCAGCTCATACGAGTTACATTGGTCCCGTGCGAGGTGTTAATGCCATTAACAGGGCCGTTCGGGAGATGTTTCGGGTTTTCACCCATTAACTTTGAGTTTTTAAGCCTAACTCTAGAAGTATGCAAATTATCATCGTACTTTCAAACTGGAAGTCCCGTGATCCCGCGGTCAGTTCGTACGACTTACATTGGTCCCGTGCTAAGTGTTAGTGCCACTTAAGCGGTCGTTCGGGGGATGTTTTGAGTTTCCCCCACTAACGCCAGGTTTTTGCCTAACTCCTGATATTTTTATATTATTGTTGAATTCTCAAAATGATCATTCCGGGATCACACGGTCAGTTCATACAAGTTACATTGGTCTCATACGAGGTGTTGGTGCCACTCACGAGGCCGTTCGGGGGCAGTTTCGGGTTTTCGCCCAGTAATGCTATGTTTTTAAGCTAAGTCCTGATATTTTTAAATTATCATCGTACTCTCAAACAGTTTGTATCGTTATCACGCAATCTGTTCATATGAGTTGCATTGGTCCTGTGTGAGGTGTTGATGCCACTCACGGAGCCGTTCAGGGGTCATTTCAGGTTTTCCCCCACTAACGCTATGTTGTTAAGCCTAAGTCTAGAAATATGCAAATTATCATCGTATTCTCAAACTGAAAGTCTCGTGATCACGCTATCAGTTCGTACGAGTTACAATAATCTCGTGCGAGGTTTTGGTGCCACTCACGAGGCAGTTTGGGTGGTGGTTTGAGTTTTCCCCCACTAACGCCATGTTTTGCCTAAGTCCAAATATTTTTAAATTATTGTCGTATTCTCAAACTGAGAGTCCCTTGATCGTGCGGTTTGTTCATACGAGTTACATTGGTCTCGTGAAAGGTGTTGGTGCCACTTATGGGGCCATTTGGGGGATGTTTCGGATTTTCCCCCAGTAACGCCAGGTTTTTAAGCCTAAGTCTTAAAATATGCAAATTATCATCATACTCTCAAATCGGGAGTCCTGTATTTGCGCAGTCAGTTCGGACGAGTTACATTGCTCCTGGGCAAGGTGTTGGTTCCACTCACATGGCCATTCATGGGTAATTTCAGGTTTTCCCCCGCTAGTGCCAAGTTTTTATGAAAAAATCTAGAAATATGAATATTATCGTCATACTCTTGAACCGGGAGTCCCGTGATCACGCAATCAGTTCGTAAGACTTAGATTGATCCCGTGCTAGGTTTTGTTCCACTCAGGAGGTCGTTCGGGAGCTGTTTCGAGTTTTGCCCCACTAACGCCAGGTTTTTCCTAAATCCTGATTATTTTTAAATTACCTTCGTATTCTCAAACCGGGAGTATTATGATTACGCGGTCAGTTTCTACGAGTTACATTGGTCCCGTACGAGGTGTTGGTGCCACTCACGGGAACTTTGGGGGGTTATTTCACGTTTTCCCCCACTAACGCTAAGTTTTTAAGCCTAAGTCTAGAAATATGCAAATTATCGTCGTATTATCAAACCAGAAGTCCCATGATCGCGTTGTCAGTTCGTACGTATTACATTCGTCCCGTGCGAGGTGTTGGTGCCATTCACGAGGCCGTTCCGATTTTCCCCCACTAACGCCATGTTTTTCCCAAGTCCTAAAAATTATAAATTATTTTTGTATTCTTAAACCGAGAGTCCCTCGATCGCGCGATGAGTTCGTACGAGTTACACTGGTCCCATGCGTAGTGTTGGTGCCACTCACGGGGCCATTCGTAGGCTGTTTCGGGTTTTTCACCGCTAACACCAAGTTTTTAAGCCCAAGTTTAGAAATATCCAAATTCGCATCGGACTCTCAAGCCGGAAGTCCCGTGATCGCACGGTCAGTTCGTACAAGTTATATTAGTCCCTTGTGAGGTGTTGGTGCCACTCACGGGGTTGTTTCGGGTTTTCATCCACTAATACCATGTTTTTAAGGCTAAGTCTAGAATATGTAAATTATCATCGTACTCTCAAATCGGGAGTCCCGCGATCACGCAGTCAGTTCGTATAACATACATTGGTCCCGTGCGAGGTGTTGGTGCCACTCAGGAGGCCGTTCAGGGATGTTTCAAGTTTTCCCCCACTAACACCACGTTTGGCCTATGTCCTAATATTTTTAAATTATCATCATATTCTCAAATCGGTAGTTCCATAATCACGCGGTCAATTCGTACGAGTTACATTGGTCCCATCCAAGGTGTTGGTGGCACTCACGGAGCCGTTCACGGGTTGTTTCGGGTTTTCGCCTACTAACTCTAAGTTTTTAAGCCTAAGTCTAGAAATATAAAAATTATTGTTGTACTCTCAAATCGGGAGTCCCGTGATCGCGGGTTCAGTTTGTACGAGTTATATTGGTCCCATGTGAGGTGTTAGTACCACTCACAGGGCCGTTCGGGGGCTATTTTCGTTTTTCACCCACTAACACCACATTTGTTAGCCTATGTCTCGAAATATGAAAATTATCATCATACTCTCAAACTGGGAGTTCCTTGATTGTGCGATCGGTTCGTACGAGTTACATTGTTCCCGTGTGACTCACGAGGCCGTTCAGGTGTTATTTCGGGTTTTCACCCACTAATGCCAAGTTTTTCCTAAGTCCTAATATTTTTAAATTATCATTGTATTCTCAAACTAGGAGTCCCGTGATCGCGCGATCAGCTTGCACGAGTTACATTGGTCTCGTACAAGGTTTTAGTGCCACTCACGGGGCCGTTCGGGGGAAGTTTCGGGTTTTTGTCCTCTAACGGCAAGCTTTTATGCCTAAGTCAAGAAATATGCAAATTATCATCATATTCTCAAACCAAAAGTCCCGTGATTGCATTATAAGTTCGTACAAGTTACAATGACCTCGTGCGAGGTTTTTGTGCCACTCACAAGGCCGCTTGGGTGCAGTTTTGGGTTTTCACCCACTAATGCCATGTTTTTCCTAAGTCCTGTTATTTTTAAATTATCATTCGATTCTAAAACCGGGAGTCTCGTGATCACGCGGTCAGTTCGTACGAGTTACATTGGTCCCGTACGAGGTGTTGGTGCCACTCACGGGGTCGTTCGGGGGTTGTTTTAGGTTTTCCCCCACTAACACTAAGTTTTTAAGCCTAAATCTAGTAATATGAAAATTATCATCGTATTCTCAAACCAAAAGTCTCGTGATCACCTTGTCAGCTCCTACGAGTTACATTGGTCCCATGCCAGGTGTTGCTTCCACTTACCAGGGTGTTCGGGTGTTGGTTCATGTTTTCCCCGACTAACACCATTTTTTCCCTAAGTCTGACATTTTTAAATTTTCATCGTATTCTCAAACCGAGAGTCGTGTGATCGCGTGGTCAGTTCGAACGAGTTATATTGGTCCCGTGCGAGGTGTTGGTGCCACTCATGGCGCTGTCCGGGGGCTGTTTTGAGTTTTTGCAAACTAACGGCAAGTTTTTAAGCCTAACTCTAGAAATATGCAAATTATCATCATAATCTCAAACCAAGAGTCCCGTGATAACGCAATTAGCTCGTACGAGTTACATTGGTCCTGTGCGAGGTGTTGGTGCCACTTACGGGGCCGTTCAGGAGTTTTTTCATGTTTTCACTCACTAACGGCAAATTTTTAAGCCTAAGTCTTGAAATATGCAAATTATCATCGTATACTCAAACCGAAAGTCCCGTGATCGCGCTGTCAGTTTGTATGTATTACATTGGTCCCGTGCGAGGTGTTGGTTCCACTCACGAGGCCGTTCGGGTTCTCCCTCACTAACGCTATGTGTTTGCCTAAGTCCTAATATTTTTAAATTATCGTCGTATTCTTAGAGTCCCGTGATTGCGCGATCAGTTCGTATGGGTTACATTGGTCCTGTGCGAGGTGTTGGTGCCAATCACGGGGTCGTTCGGGGGCTTTTTCGAGTTTTCCACCACTAACGCCAAGTTTTTAAGCCTATGTTTAGAAATATGCAATTATCATCCTACTCGCAAATAGGGAGTCTCGTGATTGCGCGGTCAGTTCATACAAGTTACATTGGTCCCGTGTGAGGTGTTGGTGCCACTCACGGGGCTGTTTTGGGTTTTCACGCACTAACGCCATGTTTTAAAGCCTAAGTCGAGAAATATGCAAATTATCATCATACTCTCAAACTAGGAGTCCCGCGATCATGCAGTCAGTTCATACGACTTACATTGGTCCCGTACGAGGTGTTGGTGCCACTCAGGAGGCCATTCAGTGCTATTTCGAGTATTCACCCACTAATGCGAAATTTTGCCTATGTCCTGATATTTTTAAATTATCATCGTACCCTAAAACTCGTAGTCTCGTGACCACGCAGCCAGTTCGTATGAGTTACAATGGTCCCGTACGAGGTGTTGGTGCCACTCACGGGGTCGTTCGAGTGCTGTTTCGGGTTTCCCCCCACTAATGACAAGTTTTTAAGCCTATGTCTAGAAATATGAAATTATCATCGTACTCTCAAACTGGGAGTCCCGTGATCGCGCGGTCAGTTTTTACATTGGTCCCGTGCGAGGTGTTGGTGCCACTCACGGGGCCGTTCGGGAGCTGTTTCGGGCTTTTTCCCACTAAAACCATATTTTTAGCCTATTTCTCAAAATATGAAAATTATCATCATACTCTTAAACCGGGAGTTCCGTGATCATGCGGTCACTTCGTACGAGTTACATTGGTCTCGTGTGAGGTGTTGGTGCCATTCACAAGGCCGTTCGGGTGCTGTTTTGGGTTTTCACCCACTAATGCCAACTTTTACCTAGGTCTTGATATTTTTAAATTATCATTGTATTCTCAAACTGGGAGTCCCATGATCACGCGGTCAGTTTTTTTGAGTTACATTGGTCCGGTGCGAGGTTTTGGTGCCACTCACGGGGCCATTGTGGTGCAGTTTCGAGTGTTCGTCCACTAACGACAAGCTTTTATGCCTAAGTCAAGAAATATGAAAATTATCATCATATTCTCAAACCAAAAGTCCCGTGATCGCGTTGTCAGTTCGTACAAGTTACAATGACCTCGTGCGAGGTTTTGGTGCCACTCACGAGGCCGCTTGGGTGCAATTTTGGGTTTTCACCCACTAACGCCATGTTTTTCCTAAGTCCTGTTATTTTTAAATTATCATTGTATTCTAAAACCGGGAGTCCCTTGATCATGCGATTAGTTCTTACGAGTTACATTGGTCCCGTGCGAGGTGTTGGTACCACTCACGGTGCCGTTCGGGGGTTGTTTCGGGTTTCCCCCACTAACACTAAGTTTTTAAGCCTAAGTCTAGAAATATGAAAATTATCATCGTATTCTCAAATCATAAGTCTTGTGATCACCCTGTCAGTTCGTACGACTTACATTGGTCCCGTGTCAGGTGTTGCTTCCACCCACCAGGTTATCCGGGTGTTGGTTCTTGTTTTCCCCCACTAACGCCATTTTTTGGGTAAGTCATGATATTTTGAAATTATCATCATATTCTCTAACCGAGAGTCCAGTGGTCGCGTGATCAGTTCGTACGAGTTACATTGGTCCCGTGCGAGGTGTTGGTGCCACTCACAGGGGCTGTTTCGGGTTTTTGCTAATTAACAACAAGTTTTTAAGCCTAAGTCTATAAATATGCAAATTATCATCATAATCCCAAACCGACAGTCCCGTGATCCTGCGGTTAGTTCGTACGAGTTACATTGGTCCTGTGCGAGGTATTGGTGCCACTTATGGGGCCGTTCAGGGTCTTTTTCGAGTTTTCACTCACTAACGGTAAATTTTTAAGCCTAAGTCAAAAATATGCAAATTATCGTCGTACTCTCAAATTGGGAGTCCCATGATCGTGCGGTCAGTTCGTACAAGTTACATTTGTCCCGTGCGAGGTGTTGGTGCCACTCACGGGGCCGTTCGGGGGTTGTTTCGAGTTTTCACCCACTAATACCATATTTTAAAGCCTAAGTCTAGAAATATGCAAATTATCGTCGTACTCCCAAATCGAGAGTCCCGTGATCATGCGATCAGTTCGTACGAGTTACATTAGTCCCGTTTGAGGAGTTGGTGCCACTCAGGAGGCCATTCGGGGGTTGTTTCGAGTTTTCCCCCACTAACGCAAGGTTTTGCCTAAGTCGAGATATTTTTAAATTATCGTTGTATTCTCAAATCGGGAGTATTGTGATCATGCGATCAGTTCGTATGAGTTACCTTGGTCCCGTGCGAGGTGTTGGTGCCACTTATGGGGCCATTCGCTGATTATTTCGGGTTTCCCCCACTAACGCTATGTTTTAAAGCCTAAGTCTTGAAATATGAAAATTATCATCGTACTTGCAAACCGGGAGTCTATTGATCGCACGATCATTTCGTACGAGTTACATTGGTCCCGTGCGAGGTGTTGGTTCCACTCGCGGGGCCGTTCAGGGGTTGTTTCGAGTTTTCTCCCACTTACACCATTTTTTAAGCCTATGTCTAGAAATATGCTAATTATCATAGTACTCTCAAATCGGGAGTCCCGTGATTGTGTTGTCATTTCGTACGAGTTACGTTGATCCCGTGCGAGGTGTTGGTGCCACTCATGAGGCTGTTTGGGTGGTGTTTCGGGTATTCACCCACTAACGCCATGTTTTTCCTAAGTCCTGATATTTTTAAATTATCATCGTATTCTCAAACTGGGAGTCCCACGATCGTGGGGTCAGTTGGTACCAGTTATATTGGTCCCGTCGAGGTGTTGGTTCCACTCACGGGGCCGTTCGTGGGCTATTTTGGTTTTCCCCCACTAATGCCAAGTTTTTAAGCCAACGTCTTGAAATATGAAAATTATCATCATACTCTCTAGCCGAGAGTCACATGATTGCGCGGTCAATTCATACAAGTTACATTGGTCCCGAGCGAGGTGTTAGTGCCACTCACAGGGCCGTTCGGGGGCTGTTTCAGGTTTTTGCCCACTAACGCCATGTTTTTACGCTTGCATCTTGAAATATGAAAATTATCATCGTACTCTCAAACTGGCAGTTCCCTGATCGCGCTGTCAGTTCGTACGACTTACATTGATCCCGTACGAGGTGTTAGTGCCACTCAGGGGGCCGTTCGGGGGCTATTTCGGGTTTTCCCACTCTAACGCCATATTTTGCCTAAGTCATGATAATTTTAAATTATCATCGTATTCTCAAACAAGGAGTCCTATGATCACGTGGTCAGTTCGTATGAGTTACATTTGTCCCGTACGAGGTATTGGTGCCACTCACGGGGCCGTTCAGGGGCTGTTTCGAGTTTTCCTCCACAAATGCAAAGTTTTTAAGCCTAAGTCTAGAAATATGGAAATTATCGTCATACTTTAAAATCGGGAGTCCCATGATCGCGCGGTCTGTTCGTATGAGTTACATTGGTCCCCTCCAGGGTGTTGGTGCCACTCACAGGGCCGTTCGGGGGCTGTTCGGGTTTTTGCCCACTAACGCCATGTTTTTAAGCCTAAGTCTAGAAATATGCAAATTATCATCATAATCTTAAATAGGGAGTCCCTTGATTGCGTCGTCATTCCATATGTGTTACATTGGTCCCGTGCGAGGTGTTGGTGCCACTCGCGGGGCCGTATGGGGGCTGTTTCGAGTTTTCCCACACTAATCCCAAAGTTTTAAGACTAAGTCTAGAAATATGAAAATTATTATCGTACTCTCAAACCGGGAGTCCCGTTATCACGCAGTCAGTTCGTACGGGTTACATTGGTCCCGGAAGAGGTGTCCGTGCCACTCAAGGGGCCGTTCGGGGGCTGTTTTGGGTTTTCTCCCACAAACGCCATGTTTTTAAGCTTAAGTCTAGAAATATGAAAATTATCATCGTACTCTCAAACCGAGAGACCCGTGATTGCGCGGTCAGGTGGTACGAGTTACATTGGTACCGTGCGAGGTGTTGGTGCCACTCACGGGACTATTCGGGGGATGTTTCGAGTTTCCTCGAACTAACGCCAAGTTTTCAAGTCTAAGTCTAGAAATATACAAATTATCATCGCAGTCTCAAACCAAGAGTCCCGTGATCGTGGGGTTAGTTCGTACGAGTTACAATGTCTAATGCGAGGTGTTGGTGCCACTCACGTGGTCGTTCGGTGGTTGTCATGATTTTTCCCCCACTAATGCTATGTTTTTAAGCCTAAGTATAGAAATATGCAAGTTATGGTCTTACTCTCAAACCGTGAGTCCCGTGATCGTGCAGTCAGTTCATACGAGTTACATTGGTCCCGTGAAGGTGTTGGTGCCACTCACGGGTCCGTTAGGGGTTGTTTCGAGTTCTCGTCCACTAACGCCATGCTTTTAAGCTCATATCTAGAAATACGCAAATTATCATCATACTCCCAAATCGGGAGTCCCGTGATCGCGCAGTCAGTTTGTACGAGTTCATTGGTCCCGTGCGAGGTGTTGGTGCCACTCACGGGGCCGTTCGGGGGCTGTTTTGAGTTTTCGACCACTAACACCATGTTTCAAGCATAAGTCTAGAAATATGAAAATTATCATCGTACTCTCAAACCGGGAGTCCTGTGATCGCACGGTCAATTCGTACGAGTTACATTGTTCCCGTGCGAGGTGTTTGTGCCACTCATAGGGTTGTTCGGAGGTTGTTTCGACCTTTCGCCCGGCATGTTTTTAAGCCTAAGTCTATAAATATGAAAATAAATGTCTTACTCTCAAATCGGGAGTCCCGTGATCGTTCGATCAGTTCGTATGAGTTACATTGGTCCCGTGCAAGGTGTTGGTCCCACTTAGGGGGCCGTTCGGGAGCTGTTTTGGGTTTTCACGACCTAACTCCGAGTTTTTATGCCTAAGTCTAGAAATATGCAAATTATTGTCGTACTCTCAAATCGAGAGTCCCGTGATAGCGCGGTCAGTTCGTACGAGTTACATTGGTCCCGTGCGAGGTGTTGGTTCCACTCACGTGGCCGTTCGGGGGATGTTTCAGGTTTTCCCCCACTAACGCCAAGTTTTTATTCCTAAGTCTAGAAATATGTAAATTATCATCGCACTCTTAAATTGTGATTCCCGTGATCATGCAGTTAGTTCGTATGAGTTACATTGTCCCATGCGAGGTGTTGCTGCCACTCACGGGGCCGTTCAGGGGCTGTTTTGGGTTTTCCCCCACTAAAGTCAACTTTTTAAGCCTAAGTCTAGAAATATGCAAATTATTAACTTACTCTCAAACCGGGAGTTCCGTGATCGCGTGGTCAGTACATACGAGTTACATTGATCCCGTGTGAGGTGTTGGTGCCACTCACGGGGCCGTTCGGGGGTTGTTTCAGGTTTTTGCCCACTAATAGCAAGTTTTTAAGCCTAAGTCTAGAAATATAAAAATTATCATCATACTCTCAAACCGAGAGTCTCGTGATCATTCGATCAGTTCGTACGAGTTACATTGGTCCCGTGCGAGTCGTTGGTTCAACTCACGGGGCCGTTCAGGAGCTGTTTCGAATTTTCGCCCACTAACACCAAGTTTTCAAGCCTAAGTCTAGAAATATGCAAATTATCATCGCAGTCTCAAACCATGAGTCCCGTGATCATGCAGTTAGTTCGTACGAGTTACATTGTCCCGTGCGAGGTATTGGTACCACTCCCATGGCCGTTCAGTGGTTATTACGGTTTTTCACCCTTTAACGCCAAGTTTTTAAGCCTAAGTCTAGAAATATGTCAGTTATCGTCTTACTCTCAAACCGTGAGTCCCATGATCCTGCGATTAGTTCGTACGAGTTACATTGGTCCCGTGAAGGTTTTGGTGCCACTCACGGGTCCGTTCGGGGGTTGTTTCTATTTTTCACCAACTAACGACAAGTTTTTAAGACTAAGTCTTGAAATATGAAAATTACCATCGTTCTCTCAAACCGGGAGTCCCGTGATCGTGCAGTCCGTTCATACGAGTTACATTGGTGTCGTGCGAGGTGTTGGTGCCACTCATGAGGCCGTGCGGGGGCGGTTTCGAGTTTTTGCCCACTAACACCATGTTTTTAAGTGTAAGTCTACAAATACGCAAAATATTATCGTACTCTCAATTCGGGAGTCCTGTGATCGCGTGGTAAATTTATACGAGTTACATTGGTCCCGTGCAAAGTGTTGGTGACACTCATAGGGCCGTTCGGAGGATGTTTCGAGTTTTCGCCCACTAACGGCCAGTTCTTAAGCCTAAGTCTACAAATATGAAAATTAATGTCATACTCTCAAATCGGGAGTCCCGTGATCATTTGATCAGTTCGTATGAGTTACATTGGTCCCGTGCGAGGTGTTGGTCCCACTTACGGGGCCATTCGGGAGCTGTTTCGGGTTTTCACACACTAACTCTGAGTTTTTAAGCCTCGGTATAAAAATATGCAAATTGTCGTCATACTCTCAAATCGGGAGTCCCGTTATCACGCTATCACTTCGTACGAGTTACTCTGGTCCCGTGCGAGGAGTTGGTGTCACTCACTTGGCCGTTCGGGGGTTGTTTCAGGTTTTCCCCCACTAATGCCAAGTTTTTAATCCTATGTCTAGAAATATGTAAATTATCATCGCACTCTTAAACTGTGAGTCCCGTGATCATGAGGTTAGTTCGTACGAGTAAAATTGTCCCATGCGATGTGTTGGTGCCACTCACGGGGCCGTTCAGGGGATATTTCGGGTTTTCCTCCACTAACGCCAACTTTTTAAGACTAAGTCAAGAAATATGCAAATTATCAATGTACACTTAAACCGCGAGTCCCATGATCACGTGGTCAGTTCATACAAGTTACATTGATCCCGTGAGAGGTGTTGGTGCCACTCACGGGGCCGTACGGGGGTTGTTTTAAGTTTTTGCCCACTAACGCCATGTTTTTAAGCCTAAGTCTAGAAATATGAAAATTATCATCGTAATCTCGAACGGGGAGTTCTGTGATCGCGTGGTCAATTCGTACGAGTTACATTGGTCCCGTGCGAGGTGTTGGTGCCACTCACAGGGCCGTTCGGGGGATGTTTCGAGTTTTCACCCACTAACGGCAAGTTTTTAAGCCTAAGTCTTGAAATATCAAAATTAATGTCGTACTCTCAAAACCGGAGTCCTGTGATCATTCGGTCAGTTCATACGAGTTACATTGGTTCCGTGCGAGGTGTTAATTACACTCACGGGTCCGTTCGGAAGTTGTTTTGAGTTTTCGCCCACTAACTCCAAGTTTTTAAGCCTAAGTATAGAAATATGAAAATTATGGTCGTACTCTCAAACTAGGAGTCCCGTGATCGCGTGATCAGTTCATACGAGTTACATTGATCCCGTACGAGGTGTTGGTGCCACTCACATGGCTGTTCGGGGGTTATTTTGGGTTTTCCCCCACTAACGCCAAATTTTTAAGCCTAAGTCTACATATTTACAAATTATCATCGTACTCTCAAACCGTGAGTCCCATGATCGTGCGATCAGTTCGTACGAGTTACATTGGCCCCGTACAAGATGTTGGTGCCACTCACGGGTCCGTTCGGGGGTTGTTTTGAGTTTCCCCCCTAACGCTATATTTTTAAGCCTAAGTCTAGAAAAATGCAAATTATCATCGTACTCTCAAACTGGGAGTTCCGTGATCACACGGTCAATTCGTACAAGTTACATTGGTCCCGTGCGAGGTGTTGGTGCCACTCACGGGGTTGTTCAGGGGCTGTTTCGGATTTTCGCCAACTAACGTCATCTTTTAAGCCTATGTTTAGAATATGCAAATTATCGTCGTACTCTCAAACCGGGAGTTTCGTGATCACGCGGTCAATTCGTACGAGTTACACTGGTCCCGTGTGAGGAGTTGGTGCCACTCAGAGGGCCGTTCGGGGGTTGTTTCGGGTTTTCACCCACTAAGAGCAAGTTTTTAAGCCTAATTCTAGAAATATAAAAATTATCATCGTACTCTCAATCTGGGAGTCCCGTGATTGTTCGGTCAGTTCGTACGAGTTACATTTGTCCCGTGCGAGGTGTTGGTTCCACTCACGGGGCCGTTCAGGAGTTGTTTCGAGTTTTCTCCCACTAACGCCAAGTTTTTAGGATAAGTCTAGAAATATACAAATTACCTCAAATCGTTAGTGCCGTGATCGCGCGGTCAGTTGATACGAGTTACATTGGTCCCGTGCGAGGTGTTAGTGCCCCTCACGGGACCGTTCGATGGTTGTTTTGAGTTTTCCCCAACTAATGCCAGGTTTTTAAGCCTAAGTAAATAAATATGAAAATTATCATCGTACTCTCAAATCGTGAGTCCCGTGATCCTCCGGTCAGTTCGTACGAGTTACATTGTCCCCTGCGAGGTGCTGGTGCCACTTACGTGGTCGTTCGGGGCCTATTTCGGTTTTTCCTCCACGAACACCAAGTTTTTAAGCCTAATTATAGAAATATGCAAGTTTTAGTATTACTCTCAAACTGTGAGTCCCATGATCGTGCAGTTAGTTCGTACGAGTTACAATTGTCCGCGACAAGGTATTGGTGCCACTCACGGGCCCGTTCGGGGGTTATTTCGAGTTTTCCCCTAATGCAAAGTTTTTAAGCCTCACTCTAGAAATATGCAAATTATCATTGTACTCTCAAACCGGGAGTCTTATGATCTCGTGATCTATTCGTACGAGTTACATTGGTCACGTGCGAGGTGTTGGTGCCACTCAAGGGCCCTTCGGAGGTTCTTTCGAGTTTATGACCACTAGGGGCATGTTTTTAAGACTAAGTCTAGAAATATGAAAATTAATGTCATACTCTCAAATCGGGAGTCCCGTGATCATTCGATCAGTTCGTACAAGTTTCATTGGTCCCATGCGAGGTGTTGATTCCACTCACGGGGCCGTTCGGGAGCTGTTTTGAGTTTCCGCCCACTAACTCCAAGTTTTTAAGCCTAAGTGTAGAAATATGCAAATTATCATCGTACTCTCAAACCGAGAGTCCCGTGATTGCACGATCAATTCATACGAGTTACATTGATCCCGAACGAGGTGTTAGTGTGCCTCACGTGGACGTTTAGGGGTTGTTTCGAGTTTTTCCCCACTAACGCCATCTTTTTAAGCCTATCTCTAGAATATGCAAATTATCGTCGTACTCTCAAACCGGGAGTTTCGTGATCACGCGGTCAATTCGTACAAGTTATATTGGTCCGTTTCAGGAGTTGGTGCTACTCAGAGGGTCGTTCGGGGGTTGTTTCGGATTTTTGCCCACTAATAGCAAGTTTTTATGCCTAAGTCTTGAAATATAAAAATTATCATCGTACTCTCAAACTGGGAGTCCCGTTATCATTCGGTCAGTTCGTATGAGTTACATTGGTCCCGTGCGAGGTGTTGGTTCCACTCACGGGGCCGTTCAGGAGTTGTTTCGAGTTTTCTCCCACTAGCGCCAAGTTTTTAGGCCTAAGTCTAGAAATATACAAATTATCATCGTACTCTCAAATCGAAAGTGTCGTGATCGCACGATCAGTTGATACGAGTTCCATTGGTCCCGTGCGAGATGTTAGTTCCACTCACGGGACAGTTCGAAGGTTTTCGAGTTTTCCCCAACTAATGCCAACTTTTTAAGTCTAAGTCTGGAAATATGGAAATTATCATCGTACTCTCAAACCGTGAGTCCCGTGATCCTGCGGTCTGTTCGTACGAGTTACATTGTCCAGTGCGAGGTGCTAGTGCCACTTACGTGGCCGTTCGGGGGATATTTCAGTTTTTCCTCCACTAACACCAAGTTTTGAAGCCTAATTATAGAAATATGCAAGTTTTAGTCTTACTCTCAAACCGTGAGTCTCGTGATTGTGCGGTTAGTTCGTACGAGTTACATTGGTCCGCGGCAAGGTGTTGGTGCCACTCACGGGTCCGTTCGGGAGATGTTTTGAGTTTTTGCCCAGTAACTCCAAGTTTTTAAGCCTAAGTGTAGAAATATGCAAATTATCATCGTACTCTCAAACCGAGAGTCCCGTGATAGCACGATTAATTCATACGAGTTACATTGATCCCGTCCGAGGTGTTGGTGCGCCTCACGTGGACGTTCAGGGGTTGTTTCGGGTTTTTCCTTAATAGCGCCAAGTTTTTAAGCCTAAGTCTAGAAACTTACAAGTTATCATCGTACTCTCAAATAGGGAGTCCCGTGATCGTTCGGTCAGTTCGTACGAGTTACATTGATCCCGTGCGAGGTGTTGGTGCCACTCACGGGGCCGTTCGGGAGCTGTTTTGACTTTTCGTGCATTAACTCCAAGTTTTTAAGCCTAAGTATAGAAATATGCAAATTATCATCTTACTCTCAAATTGGGAGTCCCGTGATCACGCGATCAGTTCGTACGAATTACATTAGTCCAGTGCGAGGTGTTGCTGCCACTCACGGGGCCGTTCGGGGGTTGTTTTGGGTTTTCACCCACTAACGCCAAGTTTCTAAGCCTAAGTCTGGAAATATGCAAATTATCATTTCACTCTCAACATGTGAGTCCCGTGATCGTGCGGTCAGTTCATTCGAGTTATATTGTCCCGTGCAGGTGTTGGTGCCACTCACGGTGCCGTTCAGGGGCTCTTTCGAATTTTCCTCCACTAACGACAACTTTTTAAGTCGAAGCCTAGAAATATTCAAATTATCAACACACTCTCAAATATGGAGTCCTGTGATCATGCCGTGAGTTCGTACGAGTTCTATTGGTCCCGTGCGAGGTGTTGGTGCCACTCACGGGGCCGTTTGGGGGTTGTTTCAAGTTTTGGCCCGCTAAAGCCATGTTTTTAAGCCTAAGTCTAAAAATATGAAAATTATCATCGTACTCTCAAACGGGGAGTCCCGTGATCGCGTGGTATGTTCGTACGAGTTACATTGGTCCCATGCAGGATGTTGTTGCCACTCACGGGGCCGTTCGGGGGCTGTTTCTTATTTTCACCAACTAACGGATAGTTTTTAAGCTTATGTCTAAAAACGGGAGTCCCGTCAGCATGCGATCAGTTTGTATGAGTTACATTGTCCCGTGCGATGTGTTGGTGCCACTCACAGGACCGTTTGGGGGTTGTTTCGGGTTTTCCTCCACTAACGCCAAATTTTTAAGCCTGAGTAAAGAAATATATAAAATATCAACGTACTCTCAAACTGGGAGTCCCGTGATCGTTCGGTGAGTTCGTACGAGTTACATTGGTCCCGTACGAGGTGTTGGTTCCACTCACGATGCCGTTCAGGAGTTGTTTTGAGTTTTCGCCCACTACCGCTAAGTTTTTAAGCCTAAGTCTACAAATATACAAATTATCATCGTACTATAAAATCGGGAGTCCTGTGATCACGTGGTCAGTTGGTACGAGTTACATTGGTCCCCTGCGAGGTCGTGGTTCCACTCACGGGACCGTTCGGGGGATGTTTTGGGTTTTCCCCCACTAACGCCAAGTGTTTAAGCCTAAGTCTTAAAATATGAAAATTATCATTGCACTCTCATCCCGTGAGTCCCGTGATTCTACGGTCAGTTCCTACGAGCAACATTGTCCCGTGCGAGGTCTTGGTGCCACTCACGTGACCTTTGGGGGGCTGTTTCGATTTTTCCCCCACTAACACCAAGTTTTTAAGTCTAAGTCTAGAAATATGCATGTTATCGTCTTACTCTCTAACGTGAGTCCCATGATCATGCATTCAGTTCGTACGAGTTACATTGGTCATGTGCAAGGTGTTGGTGAGACTAACGGGTCTGTTCGGGGGTTGTTTCGAGTTTTTCCCTCTAACGCAAAGTTTTTAAGTCTAAGTTTAGAAATTTGCATGTTATCGTCGTACTCTCAAACCGGGAGTCCCGTCACGAGTTACATTGGTCCAGTGCGAGGTGTTACATTGGTCTAGTGCGAGGTGTTAGTGCCACTCACGGGGCCGTTCGTGAGCTGTTTCGAGTTTTCACCCATTAATGGCATTTTTTTAATCGTAATTCTAGAAATATACAAATTAT
The DNA here is from genome assembly GCA_949130495.1 of Sambucus nigra. Classification (NCBI taxonomy): domain Eukaryota; kingdom Viridiplantae; phylum Streptophyta; class Magnoliopsida; order Dipsacales; family Adoxaceae; genus Sambucus; species Sambucus nigra. The sequence continues at coordinate 470,951,361 of OX422215.1, read as the reverse complement.
CATCGTACTCTCAAACCGGGAGTTCTATGATCGCGTGACCAATTCGTAAGAGTTACATCGGTCCCGTTCGAGGTGTTTGTACCACTCACTGGACCGCTCGGAGGTTGTTTCAATTTTTCTCCCACTAACGACAAGTTTTTAAGCCTAAGTCTATAAATATGAAAATTAATGTCGTACTCTCAAATCGGGAGTCCCGTGATCGTTCGGTCAGTTCGTACGAGTTACATTGGTCCCGTGCGAGATGTTGGCTCCACTCACGGGGCTGTTAGGGAGCTGTTTCGAGTTTTTGCCCAGTAACTGAATGTTTTGAAGCCAAAGTATAGTAATATGCAAATTTTTAGGGTACTCTCAAACCGGGAGTCCCGTGATCACGCGGTCAGTTCGTACGAGTTACAATAATTCCGTGCGAGGTGTTCGTCCCATTCAAGGGGCCGTTCGGGGGCTGTTTCGGGTTTTCCCCACTAACGCCATGTTTTTAAGCCCAAGTCTCGAAATATGCAAATTATAATCGCACTCTCAAAATGTGAGTCCCATGATCGTTCGGTTAGTTCGTACGAGTTACGTTGTCCCGTACGAGGTGTTAGTGCCACTCACGGGGCCGTTCAGGAGTTGTTTCGGGTTTTCCTCCACTAACGCCAACTTTTTAAGCCTAAGTTTAGAAATATGAAAATTAACAACGTAATCTCAAATCAGGAGTCCCATGATCATGCCGTGAGTTCGTATGAGTTCCATTGGTCCCTTGCGAGGTTTTGGTGCCACTTACGGGGAGTTTTGGGGGTTGTTTCAAGTTTTGGCCCACTAACGCCATGTTGTTAAGCCTAAGTCTAGAAATATGAAAATTATCATCGTAATCTCAAATGGGGAGTCCCGTGATCACGTGGTCAGTTCGTACGAGTTACATTGGTCCCGTGCAAGATGTTGTTGCCACTCATGGGGCCATTCGGCGGCGGTTTCTTGTTTTCACCAACTAATGACAAGTTTTTAAGACTTTGTCTAGAAATATGTGGATTATCATCGTACTCTAAAAATGGGAGTCTCTTCATCGTGCGGTCAGTTCGTACGAGTTACATTGGTGGCGTGTGAGGTGTTGGTTCCACTCACGGGGCCGTTCAGAAGTTATTACGAGTTTTCACCCACTGCCAGCAAGTTTTCATGCCTAAGTGTAAAAATATGCAAATTATCGTCGTACTCTCAAATTGAGAGTCCCGTGATCGCGCAGTCACTTCATACGAGTTACATTGATCCCGTGCGAGGTGTTGGTGCCACTCACGTGACCGTTCAGGGGCTACCTCGGGTTTTCCCCCACTAACGCCAAGTTTTTAACCCTAAGTCTAGAAATTTACAAATTATCGTCATACTTTTAAACAGTACGTCCGATGATCGTGTGATCAGTTCATACGGGTTACATTGGTCCCGTGCAAGGTGTTGATGCCACTCACGGGTCCGTTCGGGGGTTGTTTCGATTTTCCCCCCTAACCCAAAGTTTTTGTGTCTAAGTCTAGAAATATACAAATTATCATCGTACTCTCAAACCGGGAGTCCTGTGATCGCACGGTCTGTTCGTATGAGTTACATTGGTCCCGTGCAAGGTGTCGGTGCCACTCACGAGGCCGTTCGGGGGCTATTTCAGGTGTTCACCAACTAATGCCATATTTTTAATCCTTTGTCTAGAAATATGCTAATTATCATCGTACTCCCAAATCGGAAGTTCCATGATCGCGCGGTCAATTCGTACGAGTTACATTGGTCACCTATGAGGTGTTGGTTCCACTCATGGGGCCGTTCAGGAACTGCTTTCAGTTTTCGCCCACTAACGCCAAGTTTGCAAGCCTAAGTATAGAAATATGCAAATTATCGTCGTACTCTAAAACCGGGAGTTCTGTTATCGCGCAGTTAATTCGTATGAGTTACATTGGTTCCGTACGAGGTGTTGGTTCCACTCACGAGGCCGTTCAGGAGCTGTTTTGAGTTTTCGCCCACTAACGCCAAGTTTTTAAGCCTACGCCTAGAAATATGCAAATTATCATTGTACTCTAAAATAGGGAGTCCCGTGATTCTGCGGCCAGTTCGTACGACTTACATTGTCCCGTGCGAGGTCTTGGTGCTGCTCATGTGGCCTTTGGGGGGTTGTTTCGGTTTTCCCCCCACTAGAAATATGCATGTTATCGTCTTACTCTCAAACCGTGAGTCCCGAAATCGTGCAGTCAGTTCGTACTACTTACATTGGTCCTGTGCAAGGTGTTGGTGCCACTAACGGGTCTGTTCGAGGGTTGTTTCGAGTTTTTCCCTCTCACACAAAGTTTTTAAGACTAAGTCTAGAAATATGCAAATTATAACCGTACTCTCAAATCGGGAGTGTCGTCATCACGCGGTTAGTTCGTACGGGTTACATTGGTTCAGTGCGAGGTGTTAGTGCCACTCACGGGGTCGTTCGTGAGTTGTTTCGAATTTTCACCCACTAATGCCATATTTTTAAGCGTTACTCTAAAAATATGCAAATTGTCATCGTACTCTCAAACCGAGAGTCCTGTGATCGCACGATCAATTCGTAAGAGTTACATCGGTCCCATTCGAGGTGTTGGTACCACTCACAGGACCATTCGGAGATTGTTTCGATTTTTTGCCCACTAACGGCAAGTTTTTAAGCCTAAGTCAATAAATACGAGAATTAATGTCGTACTCTCAAATCGGGAGTCCCGTGATCGTTCAGTCAGTTCGTACGAGTTACATTGGTCCCGTGCAAGATGTTGGCTCCACTCACAAGGCCGTTAGGGAGCTGTTTCGAGTTTTCGCCCACTAACTCAATGTTTTCAAGCCTAAGTTTAGTAATATGCAAATTATCGACGTACTCTTAAACTGAGAGTCCCATGATCACGCGGTCAGTTCTTATGAGTTACAATTATTCCGTGCGAGGTGTTCGTCCCATTCACGGGGCCGTTCGGGGGCTATTTCGAGTTTTCCCCACTAACGCCATATTGTTAAGCCCAAGTCTAAAAATATGAAAATTATAATAGCACTCTCAAAATGTGAGTCCCGTGATCGTTCGGTCAGTTCGTACGAGTTACGTTGTCCCGTGCGAGGAGTTAGTGCCACTCACGGGGCCGTTCAGGAACTGTTTCGGGTTTTCCTCCACTAACGCCAACTTTTTAAGCCTAAGTCTAGAAATCAGGAGTCCCATGATCATGCCGTGAGTTCGTATGAGTTCCATTGGACCCGTGCGAGGTTTTGGTGCCACTCACGGGGCTGTTCGGGGGTTGTTTCAAGTTTTGGCCCACTAACGCCATGTTTTTAAGCCTAAGTCTAGAAATATGAAAATTATCATCGTACTCTCAAACGGGGAGTCCCGTTATCGCGTTGTCATTTCGTACGAGTTACATTGGTCCCGTGCAAGATGTTGTTGCCACTCACGGGGCCATTCGGGGGCGGTTTCTTGTTTTCACCAACTAATGAGAAGTTTTTAAGCCTTTGTGTTAAAATATGTGAATTATCACCGTACTCTAAAAACGGGAGTCCCGTCAACGTGCGGTCAGTTCGTACGAGTTACATTGGTCACGTTTGAGGTGTTGGTGCCACTCACGGGGTCGTTCGGAGGTTGTTAGGAATTTTTACCCACTACCAGCAAGTTTTTATCCCTAAGTGTAAAAATATGCAAATTATCGTCGTACTCTCAAATCGAGAGTCCCGTGATCGCGCAGTCACTTCATACGAGTTACATTGATCCCGTGCGAGGTGTTGGTGCCACTCACGTGACCGTTCAGGGGCTACTTCAGGTTTTCCCCCACTAACGCCAAGTTTTTAAGCCTAAGTCTAGAAATTTACAAATTATCGCCATACTTTTGAACAGTACGTCCCATGATCGTGCGATCAGTTCATACGGGTTACATTGGTCCCGTGCAAGGTGTTGGTGCCACTCACGGGTCCGTTCGGGGGTTGTTTCGAGTTTCCCCCCTAACGTAATGTTTTTGTTCCTAAGTCTAGAAATATGCAAATTATCATCATACACTCAAACCGGGAGTCATGTGATCGCACGGTCAGTTCGTACGAGTTACATTGGTCCCGTGCAAGGTGTTGGTGCCACTCACGAGGCCGTTCAGGAGCTGTTTCTGGTCTTCGCCAACTAACGCCATATTTTTAAGCCTTTGTCTAGTAATATGCTTATTATCATCGTACTCTCAAATCGGGAGTTTCGTTATCACACGGTTAATTCGTACAAGTTACATTGGTCCCCTACGAGGTGTTGGTTCCACTCACGGGGCCGTTCAGGCGCGGTTTTCAGTTTTTGCCCACTAATGCCAAGTTTTTAAGCCGAAGTCTAGAAATATGCAAATTATCGTTGTACTCTAAAATTGGGATTCCCGTGATCACGCGGTCAGTTGGTACGAGTTACATTGATCCCGTGCGAGGTGTTGATGCCACTCATGGGACTGTTCGAGGGTTGTTTCGGGTTTTCCCCCACTAACGCCAAGTTTTTAAGCCTAATTCTAGAAATATTCAAATTATCATCGCACTCTAAACCCGTGAGTCCCGTGATTCTGCGGTTAGTTCGTACGAGTTATATTGTCCCGTGCGAGGTCTTGGTGACACTCACGTGGCCTTTTGGGGGCTGTTTCGGTTTTCCCCCCACTAACACCAAGTTTTTAAGTCTGAGTCTAGAAATATGCATGTTATCATCTTACTCTCAAACCGTGAGTCCCGTGATCGTGCAGTCAGTTCGTACGAGTTACATTGGTCCTGTTCAAGGTGTTGATGCCATTAACGGGTCTGTTCGGGGGTTGTTTCGAGTTTTTCCCCCCAACGCAAAGTTTTTAAGCCTAAGTCTAGAAATATGCAAATTATCATCATACACTCAAACCGGGAGTCATGTGATCGCACGGTCAGTTCGTACGAGTTACATTGGTCCCGTGCAAGGTGTTGGTGCCACTCACGAGGCCGTTCGGGAGTTGTTTCTGGTCTTCGCCAACTAACGCCATATTTTTAAGCCTTTGTCTAGTAATATGCTTATTATCATCATACTCTCAAATCTGGAGTTTCGTGATCACGCGGTTAATTCGTACAAGTTACATTGGTCCCCTACGAGGTGTTGGTTCCACTCACGGGGCCGTTCAGGCGCGGTTTTCAGTTTTTGCCCACTAACGCCAAGTTTTTAAGCCTAAGTCTAGAAATATGCAAATTATCATTGTACTCTAAAATTGGGATTCCCGTGATCACGCGGTGAGTTGGTACGAGTTACATTGATCCCGTGCGAGGTGTTGATGCCACTCATGGGACTGTTCGAGGGTTGTTTCGGGTTTTCCCCCACTAACGCCAAGTTTTTAAGCCTAATTCTAGAAATATTCAAATTATCATCACACTCTCAACCCGTGAGTCCCGTGATTCTGCGGTTAGTTCGTACGAGTTACATTGTCCCGTGCGAGGTCTTGGTGACACTCACGTGGCCTTTTGGGGGCTGTTTCGGTTTTCCCCCCACTAACACCAAGTTTTTAAGTCTGAGTCTAGAAATATGAATGTTATCGTCTTACTCTCAAACCATGAGTCCCGTGATCGTGCAGTCAGTTCGTACGAGTTACATTGGTCCTGTGCAAGGTGTTGGTGCCATTAACGGGTCTGTTCGGGAGTTGTTTCGAGTTTTTCCCCCCAACGCAAAGTTTTTAAGCCTAAGTCTAGAAATATGCAAATTATAATCGTACTCTCAAATCGGGAGTCCCATCATCACGCGGTTAGTTCGTACGAGTTACATTGGTCCAGTGCAAGGTGTTAGTGCCACTCACGGGATCATTCATGAGCTGTTTTGAGTTTTCACCCACTAACGGCATGTTTTTAAGCGTAACTCTAAGAATATGCAAATTATCATCGTACTCGCAAACCGGGAGTCCGATGATCACGCGATCAGTTCGTAAGAGTTACACCGGTCCCATGCGAGTTGTTAGTACCACTCATAGGACCGTTCGGAGGTTGTTTCGATTTTTTGCCCACTAACGGTAAGTTTTTAAGCCTAAGTCTATAAATATGAAAATTAATGTCCTACTCTCAAATCGTGAGTCATGTGATCGTTCGATCAGTTCGTACGAGTTACATTGGTCCCGTGCGAGATGTTGGCTCCACTCACGGGGCCGTTCGGGAGTTGTTTCGAGTTTTTACCCACTAACTAAATGTTTTTAATCCTAAGTCTAGTAAAATGCAAATTATCGTCATACTCTCAAACCGGAAGTCCCGTTATCACGTGATCAGTTCGTACGAGTTACAATTATTCCGTGCGAGGTGTTCGTCCCATTCACGGGGTCATTCGGGGGCTATTTCGGGTTTTACCCACAAAGGCCATGTTTTTAAGCCCAAGTCTAGAAATATGCAAATTATAATCGCACTCTCAAAATGTGAGTCCCTTGATCGTTTGGTCAGTTCGTACGAGTTACGTTGTCCCGTGCGAGTGTTAGTGCCACTCACGGGACCATTTAGGAGCTGTTTCGGGTTTTCCTCCACTAATGCCAACTTTTTAAGCCTAAGTCTAGAAATATGAAAATTAACAACGTACTCTCAAATTGGGGGTCCCATGATCATGCCATGAGTTCGTATGAGTTCCATTGGTCCCGTGCGAGGTTTTGGTGACACTCACGGGGCCGTTCAGGGGCTATTTCAAGTTTTGGCCCATTAACGCCATGTTTTTAAGCCTAAGTCTAGAAATATGAAAATTATCATCGTACTCTCAAACGGGGAGTCCCGTGATCGCGTGGTCAGTTCGTACGAGTTAGATTGGTCCCGTGCAAGATGTTGTTGCCACCACAGGGCCATTCGGGGGCAGTTTCTTATTTTCACCAACTAATGACAAGTTTTTAATCCTTTGTCTACAAATATGTGAATTATCGTTGTACTCTAATAACAGAAGTCCCGTCATCGTGCGATCAGTTCGTACGAGTTACTTTGGTCTCGTGTGAGGTGTTGGTTCCACTCACGGGGCCGTTCGGAGGTTGTTACGAGTTTTCACCCACTACCAGCAAGTTTTTATGCCTAAGTGTAAAAATATGCAAATTATCGTCGTACATGATGCCGTGCGAGGTCTTGGTACCACTCACGTGGCCTTTGGGGGGTTGTTTCGGTTTTCCACCCACTAACACCAAGTTTTTAAGTCTGAGTCTAGAAATAAGCATGTTATCATCTTACTCTCAAAGCGTGAGTCCCGTGATCGTGCAGTCAGTTCGTACGAGTTACATTGGTCCTGTGCAAGGTGTTGGTGCCATTAACGGGTCTGTTTGGGGATTGTTTTAAGTTTTTCCCCCCAACGCAAAGTTTTTAATCCTAAGTCTAGAAATATGCAAATTATAATCGTACTCTCAAACCGGGAGTCCCATCATCACGCGGTTAGTTCGTACGAGTTACATTGGTCCAGTGCGAGGTGTTAGTGCCACTCACGGGATCATTCGTGAGCTGTTTTGAGTTTTCACCCACTAACGGCATGTTTTTAAGCGTAACTCTAAAACTATGCAAATTATCATCGTACTCGCAAACCGGGAGTCCGGTGATCATGCGATCAGTTCATAAGAGTTACACCGGTCCCATGCGAGGTGTTAGTACCACTCATACGACCGTTCGGAGGTTGTTTCGATTTTTTGCCCACTAACGGTAAGTTTTTAAGCTTAAGTATATAAATATGAAAATTAATGTCCTACTCTCAAATCGTGAATCCTGTGATTGTTCGATCAGTTTGTACGAGTTACATTGGTCCCGTGCGAGATGTTGGCTCCACTCACGGGGCCGTTCGGGAGTTGTTTCGAGTTTTTACCCACTAACTCAATGTTTTTAATCCTAAGTCTAGTAAAATGCAAATTATCGTCATACTCTCAAACCGAAAGTCCCGTTATCACGCGATCAGTTCGTACGAGTTACAATTATTCCGTGCGAGGTGTTCGTCCCATTCACGGGGTCATTCGGGGGCTGTTTCGGGTTTTACCCACAAAGGCCATGTCTTTAATCCCAGGTCTAGAAATATGCAAATTATAATCGCACTGTCAAAATGTGAGTCCCTTGATCGTTTGGTCAGTTCGTACGAGTTACGTTGTCCCGTGCGAGGTGTTAGTGCCACTCACGGGACCATTTAGGAGCTGTTTCGGGTTTTCCTCCACTAACGCAAACTTTTTAAGCCTAAGTCTAGAAATATGCAAATTAACAACGTACTCTCAAATTGGGAGTCCCATGATCATGCCATGAGTTCGTTTGAGTTCCATTGGTCCCGTGCGAGGTTTTGGTGCCACTCACGATGCCGTTCAGGGGCTGTTTCAAGTTTTGGCCCATTAACGCCATGTTTTTAAGCCTAAGTCTAGAAATATGAAAATTATCATCATACTCTCAAACGGGGAGTCCCGTGATCGCGTGGTCAGTTCGTACGAGTTACATTGGTCCCGTGCAAGATGTTGTTGCCACCACAGGGCCATTCGGGGGCGGTTTCTTATTTTCACCAACTAATGACAAGTTTTTAAGCCTTTGTCTACAAATATGTGAATTATCGCCGTACTCTAATAACGGAAGTCTCGTCATCGTGCGATCAGTTCGTACGAGTTACTTTGGTCTCGTGTGAGGTGTTGGTGCCACTCAGGGGGCCGTTCGGAGGTTGTTACGAGTTTTCACCCACTACCAGCAAGTTTTTATGCCTAAGTGTAAAAATATGCAAATTATCGTCGTACATGATCCCGTGCGAGGTCTTGGTACCACTCACATGGCCTTTGGGGGGTTGTTTTGGTTTTCCACCGACTAACACCAAGTTTTTAAGTCTGAGTCTAGAAATAAGCATGTTATCGTCTTACTCTCAAACTGTGAGTCCCGTGATCGTGCAGTCAGTTCGTACGAGTTACATTGGTCCTGTGCAAGGTGTTGGTTCCATTAACGGGTCTGTTCAGGGATTGTTTCGAGTTTTTCCCCCCAACGCAAAGTTTATAAGCCTAAACCTAGAAATATGCAAATTATAATCGTACTCTCAAACCGGGAGTCCCGTCATCATGTGGTTAGTTCATACGAGTTACATTGGTCCAGTGCGAGGTGTTAGTGCCATTCACGGGACCATTCGTGACTTGTTTTGAGTTTTCACCCACTAACGCCATGTTTTTAAGCATAATTCTAGAAATATGCAAATTATTATCGTACTCTCAAATCGGGAGTCCTGTGATCACGCGATCAATTCGTAAGAGTTACATTGGTCCCGTGCGAGGTGTTAGTACCACTCACAGGACCGTTCGGAGGTTGTTTCGATTTTTTGCCCACTAAAGGCAAGTTTTTAAGCCTAAGTCTATAAATATGAAAATTAATGTCCTACTCTCAAATCGTGAGTCCTATGATCGTTCGATCAGTTTGTACGAGTTACATTGGTCCCGTGCGAGATGTTGGCTCCACTCACGGGGCCGTTCGGGAGCTGTTTCGAGTTTTTACCCACTAGTAAAATGCAAATTATCGTCATACTCTCAAACCGGAAGCCCCGTTATCACGCGATCAGTTCGTACGAGTTACAATTATTCCGTGCGAGGTGTTCGTCCCATTCACGGGCCCATTCGGGGCTGTTTCGGGTTTTTACCACAAAGGCCATGTTTTTAAGCCCAAGTCTAGAAATATGAAAATTATAATCGCAATCACAAAATGTGAGTCCCTTGATCGTTCGGTCAGTTCGTACGAGTTACGTTGTCCCATGTGAGGTGTTAGTGCCACTCAAGGGGCAATTTAGGAGCTATTTCGGGTTTTCCTCCACTAACGCCAAATTTTTAAGCCTAAGTCTAGAAATATGCAAATTAACAACGTACTCTCAAATTGGGAGTCCCATGATCATGCCATGAGTTCGTATGCGTTCTGTTGGTCCCATGCGAGGTTTTGGTGCCACTCACGGGGCCGTTCAGGGGTTGTTTCAAGTTTTGGCCCACTAACGCCATGTTTTTAAGCCTAAGTCTAGAAATATGAAAATTATCATCGTACTCTCAAACGGGGAGTCCCGTGATTGCGTGGTCAGTTCGTACGAGTTACATTTGTCCCGTGCATCACGTTGTTGCCACCACAGGGCCATTCGGGGGGGGGGAGGTGGGGCGGTTTCTTATTTTCACCAACTAATGACAAGTTTTTAAGCCTTTGTCTACAAATATGTGAATTATCGTCATACTCTAATAACGGAAGGCCCGTCATCGTGCGATCAGTTCGTACGAGTTACTTTGGTCGCGTGTGAGGTGTTGGTGCCACTCACCGGGCCGTTCGGAGGTTGTTACGAGTTTTCACCCACTACCAACAAGTTTTTATGCCTAAGTGTAAAAATATGCAAATTATCGTCGTACATTATCCCGTGCGAGGTCTTAGTGCCACTCATGTGGCCTTTGGGGGTTGTTTCGGTTTTCCCCCCACTAACACCAAGTTTTTAACTCTGAGTCTAGAAATAAGCATGTTATCGTCTTACTCTCAAACCGTGAGTCCCGTGATCGTGCAGTCAGTTCGTACGAGTTACATTGGTCATGTGCAAGGTGTTGGTGCCATTAACGGGTCTGTTCGGGGATTGTTTCGAGTTTTTCCCCCTAACGCAAAGTTTATAAGCCTAAAGCTAAAATATGCAAATTATAATCGTACTCTCAAACCGGGAGTCCCGTCATCATGTGGTTAGTTCGTACGAGTTACATTGGTCCAGTGCGAGGTGTTAGTGCCACTCACGGGGCCATTCGTGAGCTGTTTCGAGTTTTCACCCACTAACGCCATGTTTTTAAGCGTAATTCTAGAAATATGCAAATTATTATCGTACTCTCAAATCGGGAGTCCTGTGATCGCGCGATCAATTCGTAAGAGTTACCTTGGTCCCGTACGAGGTGTTAGTACCACTCACAGGACCGTTCGGAGGTTGTTTCGATTTTTTGCCCACTAACTGCAAGTTTTTAAGACTAAGTCTATAAATATGAAAATTAATGTCCTACTCTCAAATCGTGAGTCCCGTGATCGTTCGATCAGTTCGTACGAGTTACATTGGTCCCGTGCGAGATGTTGGCTCCACTCACGGGGCCGTTCGGGACCTGTTTCGAGTTTTTACCCACTAACTCAATATTTTTAATCCTAAGTCTAGTAAAATGAAAATTATCGTCATACTCTCAAATCGGAAGTCCCGGTATCACGCGATCAGTTCGTACGAGTTACAATTATTCCGTGCGAGGTCTTCGTCCCATTCACGGTGCCATTCGGGGGCTGTTTCGAGTTTTCCCCCAAAGGCCATGTTTTTAAGCCCAGGTCTAGAAATATGAAAATTATAATCGCAATCACAAAATGTGAGTCCCTTGATCGCTCAGTCAGTTCGTACGAGTTACTTTGTCCCGTGCGAGGTGTTAGTGCCACTCAAGGGGCAATTTAGGAGCTATTTCGGGTTTTCCCCCACTAACGCCAACTTTTTAAGCCTAAGTCTAGAAATATGCAAATTAACAACGTACTCTCAAATTGGGAGTCCCATGATCATGCCATGACTTCGTATGAGTTCCTTTGGTCCCGTGCGAGGTTTTGGTGCCACTCACGGGGCCGTTCAGGGGTTGTTTCAAGTTTTGGCCCACTAACGCCATGTTTTTAAGCCTAAGTCTAGAAATATGAAAATTATCATCGTACTCTCAAACGGGGAGTCCCGTGATCGCGTGGTCAGTTCGTACGAGTAACATTGGTCCCGTGCAAGATGTTGTTGCCACCACAGGGCCATTCGGGGGCGATTTCTTATTTTCACCAACTAATGACAAGTTTGTAAGCCTTTGTCTACAAATATGTGAATTATCGTCGTACTCTAATAACGGGAGTCCCGTCATCGTGCGATCAGTTCGTACGAGTTACTTTGGTCGCGTGTGAGGTGTTGGTGCCACTCACGGGGCCGTTCGGAGGTTGTTACGAGTTTTCACCCACTACCAACAAGTTTTTATGCCTAAGTGTAAAAATATGCAAATTATCGTCGTACATGATGCCGTGCGAGGTCTTGGTGCCACTCACGTGGCCTTTGGGGGGTTGTTTTGGTTTTCCCCCCACTAACACCAAGTTTTTAACTCTGAGTCTAGAAATAAGCATGTTATCGTCTTACTCTCAAACCGTGAGTCCCGTGATCGTGCAGTCAGTTCGTACGAGTTACATTGGTCCTGTGCAAGGTGTTGGTGCCATTAACGGGTCTGTTTGGGAATTGTTTCGAGTTTTTCCCCCTAACGCAAAGTTTATAAGCCTAAAGCTAGAAATATGCAAATTATAATCGTACTCTCAAACCAGGATTCCCGTCATCATGTGGTTAGTTCGTACGAGTTACATTGGTCCAGTGCGAGGTGTTAGTGCCACTCACCGGGCCATTGGTGAGCTATTTCGAGTTTTCACCCACTAACGCCATGTTTTTAAGCGTAATTCTAGAAATATGCAAATTATTATCGTACTCTCAAATCGGGAGTCCTGTGATCACGCGATCAATTCGTAAGAGTTACATCGGTCCCATGCGAGGTGTTAGTACCACTCACAGGACCGTTCGGAGGTTGTTTCAATTTTTTGCCCACTAACGGCAAGTTTTTAAGCCTAAGTCTGTAAATATGAAAATTAAAGTCCTACTCTCAAATCGTGAGTCCCGTGATCGTTCGATCAGTTCGTACGAGTTACATTGGTCCCGTGCGAGATGTTAGCTCCACTCACGGGGCCGTTCGGGAGCTGTTTCGAGTTTTTACCCACTAACTCACTGTTTTTAATCCTATGTCTAGTAAAATGTAAATTATCGTCATACTCTCGAACCGGAAGTCCCGTTATCATGCGATCAGTTCGTACGAGTTACAATTATTCCGTGCGAGGTCTTCGTCCCATTCACGGGGCCATTCGGGGGCTGTTTAGGGTTTTCGCCACAAAGGCCATGTTTTTAATCCCAAGTCTAGAAATATGCAAATTATAATCGCACTCTCAAAATGTGAGTCCCTTGATCGTTCGGTCAGTTCGTACAAGTTACGTTGTCCCGTGCGAGGTGTTAGTGCCACTCATGGGGCCGTTTTGGAGCTGTTTCGGGTTTTCCTCCACTAACGCCAACTTTTTAAGCCTAATTCTATAAATATGCAAATTAACAACGTACTCTCAAATTAGGAGTCCCATGATCATGCCGTGAGTTTACATGAGTTCCATTGGTCCCGTGCGAGGCTTTGGTGCCACTCACGGGGCCGTTCGGGGGCTGTTTCAAGTTTTGGCCCACTAACGCCATGTTTTTAAGCCTAAGTCTAGAAATATGAAAATTATCATCGTACTCTCAAACGGGGAGTCCCGTGATCACGTGGTCGGTTCGTACGAGTTACATTGGTCCCGTGCAAGATGTTGTTGCCACTCAGGGGCCATTCGGGGGCGATTTCCTGTTTTCACCAACTAATGACAAGTTTTTAAGCCTTTGTCTAGAAATATGTGAATTATCATCGTACTCTAAAAACGGGAGTCCCGTCATCGTGCGGTCAGTTCGTACGAGTTACATCGGTTGCGTGTGAGGTGTTGGTGCCACTCACGGGGCCGTTCGGAGGTTCTTATGAGTTTTCACCCACTACCAGCAAGTTTTTATGCCTGTGTAAGAATATGCAAATTATCATCGTACTCTCAAATCGAGAGTCCTGTGATCACGCAGTCAGTTCATACGAGTTACATTGATCCCGTTCGAGGTGTTGCTGCCACTCACGGGTCCGTTCGGGGGTTGTTTCGAGTTTCCCCCCTAACTCAAAGTTTTTGTGCCTAAGTCTAGAAAAATGCAAATTATCATCGTACTCTCAATCCGGGATTCCGGTGATCGCACGGTCAGTTCGTACGAGTTACGTTGGTCCCGTACAAGGTGTTGGTGCCACTCACGGGACCGTTCGAGGGCTGTTTTGGGTCTTCGCCAACTAATGCCATATTTTTAAGCCCTTGTCTAGAAATATGCTAATTATCATCATACTCTCAAACCGGGAGTTTCGTGATCGCCCGGTCAATTCGTACGAGTTACATTGGTCCCCTACGAGGTGTTGGTTCCACTCACAGGGCCGTTCAGGAGCTGCTTTCATTTTTCGCCCACTAACACCAAGTTTTCAAGCCTAAGTCTAGAAATATGCAAATTATCAGGGTACTCTAAACCCGGGAGTTCCGTTATCGCGCGGTTAATTCGTACGAGTTTATTGGTCCCGTATGAGGTGTTGGTTCAACTTACGAGGCCGTTCAAGAGCTGTTTTGAGTTTTTTCCCACTAACGCCAAGGTTTTAAGCCTAAGCCTAGAAATATACAAATTATCGTTGTACTCTTAAACTGGTAGTCCCGTGATCACGCGGTCAGTTGGTACGAGTTACATTGATCCCGTGCGAGGTGTTGGTGCCACTCACGGGACCGTTCGAGGGTTGTTTTGGGTTTTCCCCCACTAACGCTAAGTTTTTAAACCTAATTCTAGAAATATGAAAATTATCATCGCACTCTCAACCCATGAGTCCCATGATTCTGCGGTCAGTTCGTACGAGTGACATTGTCTCGTGCGAGGTCTTGGTGCCACTCACGTGGCCTTTGGGGGGTTGTTTCGGTTTTCCCCCCACTAACACCAAGTTTTTAAGTCTTTGTCTAGACATATGCATGTTATCGTCTTACTCTCAAACCGTGAGTCCCGTGATCGTGCAGTCAGATCGTACGAGTTACATTGGTCCTGTGCAAGGTATTGGTGCCACTAACGGGTCTGATCGAGGGTTGTTTCGAGTTTTTCCCCCTAATGCAAAGTTTTTAAGCCTAAGTCTAGAAATTTGCAAATTATAATTGTACTCTCAAACCGGGAGTCCCATCATCACGCGGTAAGTACGTACGAGTTACATTGGTCCAGTGCGAGGTGTTAGTGCCACTCACGGGGCCGTTCGTGAGCTTCTTTGAGTTTTCACCCAATAACGCCCTATTTTTAAGCGTAACTCTAAAAATATGCAAATTATCATCGTAGTCTCAAACCGGGAGTCCGGTGATCGCACGATCAATTCGTAAGAGTTACATCGGTCCCGTGCGAGGTGTTGGTACCACTCACCGGACCGTTCGGAGGTTGTTTCGATTTTTCTCCCACTAACGGCAATTTTTTAAGCCTAATTCTATAAATATGAAAATTAATTTCATACTCTCAAATCGTGAGTCCCGTGATCGTTCGGTCAGTTCGTACGAGTTACATTGGTCCCGTGCAAGATGTTGGCTCCACTCATGGGGCCGTTCGGAAGCTGGTTCGAGTTTTCGCCCACTAACTCAATGTTTTTAAGCCTAAGTCTAGTAATATGCAAATTATGATCATACTCTCAAAACGAGAGTCCCGTTATCACGCGATCAGTTCGTACGAGTTACAATTATTCCGTGTGAGGTGTTCGTCCAATTCACGGGGCCGTTCGGGGGCCGTTTCGGGTTTTCCCCACTAAGGCCATGTTTTTAAGACCAAGTCTAGAAATATGCAAATTATAATCTCACTCTCAAAATGTGAGTCCCGTGATCGTTTGGTCAGTTCATACGAGTTACGTTTTCCCGTGCGAGGTGTTAGTGCCACTCACGGGGCCGTTTAGGAGCTGTTTCGGGTTTTCCTCCACTAACGCCAACTTTTTAAGCCTAAGTCTAGAAATATGAAAATTAACAATGTACTCTGAAATCGAGAGTCCCATGATTATGCCGTGAGTTCGTATGAGTTCCATTGGTCCCGTGCGAGGTTTTGGTGCCACTCACGGGGCCGTTCGGGGGATGTTTTAAGTTTTGCCCAGTAACGCCATGTTTTTAAGCCTGAGTCTAGAAATATGAAAATTATCATCGTACTCTTAAATGGGGAGTCCCATGATCGGGTGGTCAGTTCGTACGAGTTACATTGATCCCGTGCAAGATGTTGTTGCCACTCACGGGGCCATTCGGAGGCGGTTTCTTATTTTCACCAACTAATGACATGTTTTTAAGCCTTTGTCTAGAAATATGTGAATTATCATTGTACTCTAAAAATGGGAGTCCCGTCATCGTGCGGTCAGTTCGTACGAGTTACATTGGTCGCGTGTGAGGTGTTGGTGCCACTCACGGGGCCGTTCGGAGGTTGTTACGAGTTTTCACCCACTACCAGCAAGTTTTTATGCCTACGTGTAAAAATATGCAAATTATCGTCGTACTATCAAATCGAGAGTCCCGTGATCGTGCAGTCAGTTTATACAGGCTACATTGATGCCGGGCAAGGTGTTGGTGCCACTCACATGGCTGTTCAGGGGCTATTTCAGGTTTTCCCACACTAACGCTAAGTTTTTAAGCCTAAGTCTAAAAATTTACAAATTATCGTCGTACTTTTAAACAGTGCATCCCATGATCGTGCGAGTTACATTGGTCCCATGCAAGGTGTTGGTGCCACTCACGGGGCCGTTCGGGTGCTGTTTCGGGTTTTCATCAACTAACCCCATATTTTTAAGCCTTTTTCTAGAAATATGCTTATTATCATTGTACTCTCAAACTGGGAGTTTTGTGATCGCGCGGTTAATTCGTACAAGGTACATTGGTCCCCTACGAGGTGTTGGATCCACTCACGGGGCCGTTCAGGAGCGGTTTTCAGTTTTTGCCCACTAACGCCAAGTTTTTAAACCTAAGTCTAGAAATATGCAAGTTATCGTCGTACTCTAAAACCGAGAGTTCCGTTATTGCGCGATTAATTCGTACGAGTTACATTAGTCCCGTACGAGGTGTTGGTTCCACTCACGGGGCTGTTCAGGAGCTGTTTTGAGTTTTCGCCCACTAAAGCCAAGTTTTTAAGCCTAAGTCTAGAAATACGCAAATTATCGTTGTACTCTAAAATTGGGAGACCCGTGATCACATGGTCAGTTGGTACGAGTTACATTGATCCCGTGCGAGGTGTTGATGCCACTCACGGGACCGTTCGAGGGTTGTTTCGGGTTTTTACCCACTAACGCCAAGTTTTTAAGCCTAATTCTAGAAAAATCAAAATTATCATCACACTCTCAACCCGTGAGTCCCGTGATTCTGCGGTCAGTTCGTACGAGTTACATTATCCCGTGCGAGGTCTTGGTGCCACTCACGTGGCCTTTGGGGGACTGTTTGGATTTTCCCCCCACTAACACCAAGTTTTTAAGTCTATGTCTAGAAATATGCATGTTGTCGTCTTACTCTCAAATCGTGAGTCCCGTGATCGTGCAATCAGTTCGTACGAGTTACATTGGTCCTGTGCAAGGTGTTGGTCCCACTAACGGGTCTGTTCGGGGTTTGTTTCGAGTTTTTCCCCCTGAGGCAAAGTTTTTAAGCCTAAGTCTAGAAATATGAAAATTATAATCGTACTCTCAAACCGGGAGTCCCGTCATCACGCGGTTAGTTCGTACGAGTTACATTGGTCCAGTGCGAGGTGTTAGTGCCACTCATAGGGTCGTTCGTGAGCTGTTTCGAGTTTTCACCCACTAACGCCATATTTTTAAGCGTAATTCTAGAAATATGCAAATTATCATCGTACTCTCAAACCGAGAGTCCTGTGATCGCGCAATCAATTCGTAAGAGTTACATCGGTCCCGTGCGAGGTGTTGGTACCACTCACAGGACCGTTCGGAGATTGTTTCGATTTTTCGCCCACTAACGGCAAGTTTTTAAGCTTAAGTCTATAAATATGAAAATTTATGTCGTACTCTCAAACCGAGAGTCCCGTGATTGTTTAGTCAGTTCGTACAAGTTAAATTGGTCCCGTGCGAGATGTTGGCTCCACTCACGGGGCCGTCAGTTAGCTGTTTCGAGTTTTCGCCCACTAACTCAATATTTTTAAGCTTAAGTCTAGTAATATGCAAATTATCATCGTATTCTCAAACCAGGAGACCCGTGATCACGCCATCAGTTCGTACAAGTTACAATTATTCCGTGCGAGGTGTTCGTCCCATTCACAGGGCCGTTCGGGGGCTATTTTGGGTTTTCCCAACTAACGCCATGTCTTTAAGCCCAAGTCTAGAAATATTCAAATTATAATCTCACTCTCAAAATGTGAGACCCGTGATCGTTCGGTCAGTTCAAACGAGTTACGTTGTCCCGTGCAAGGTGTTAGTGCCACCCACGGGGCTGTTCAGGAGCTGTTTCGGGTTTTCCTCCACTAACGCCAACTTTTTAAGCCTAAGTCTAGAAATATGAAAATTAATAATGTACTCTAAAATTAGGAGTCCCTTGATCATGCCGTGAGTTCATATGAGTTCCATTGGTCCCGTACGAGGTTTTAGTGCCACTCACGGGGCCGTTCGGGGGCTGTTTCATGTTTTGGCCCACTAACGCCATGTTTATAAGCCTAAGTCTAGAAATATGAAAATTATCACCGTACTCTCAAACGGAGAGTCCCGTGATCGCGTGGTCAGTTCGTACGAGTTACGTTGGTCCCGTGCAAGATGTTGTCGCCACTCAAGGGGCCATTCGGGGGAGGTTTCTTGTTTTCACCAAATAATGACAAGTTTTTAAGCCTTTGTCTTGAAATATGTGAATTATCATCGTACTCTAAAAATGGGAGTCCCATCATCCTGCGGTCTGTTCGTACGAGGTATATCGGTCGCGTGTGAGGTGTTGGTGCCACTCACGGGGTCGTTCGGAGGTTGTTACGAGTTTTCACCCACTACCAGCAAGTTTTTATGCCTAAGTGTAAAAATATGCAAATTATCGTAGTACTCTCAAATCGATAGTCCCATGATCGCACAGTCAGTTTATACGAGTTACATTGATCCCATGCGAGGTGTTGGTGCCACTCACGTGGCCGTTCAGGGGCTATTTCGGGTTTTCCCCCACTAACGCCAAAATTTTAAGCATAAGTCTAGAAATTTACAAATTATCGCCGTACTTTTAAACAGTGCGTCCCATGATCGTGCGATCAGTTCGTACGAGTTACATTGTTCCCGTGCAAGGTGTTGGTGCCACTCACGGGTCCGTTCGGGGGTTGTTTTGAGTTTCCCCCCTAACGCAAAGTTTTTTAGCCTAAGTCTAGAAGTATGCAAATTAGCATCGTACTCTCAAATTGGGAGTCTTGTGATCGCACGGTCAGTTCGTACGAGTTACATTGGTCCCGTACAAGGTGTTGGTGCCACTCACGGGGCCGTTCGGGGGCTGTTTCGGGTCTTCGCCAACTAACGCCATATTTTTAAGCCTTTATCTAGAAATATGCTAATTATCATCGTACTCTCAAACCGGGAGTTCCGTGATCGCCCGATCAATTCGTACGAGTTACATTGGTCCCCTACGAGGTGTTGGTTCCAATCACAGGGCCGTTCAGGAGCTGCTTTCATTTTTCGCCCACTAACGCCAAGTTTTCAAGCCTAAGTCTAGAAATACGCAAATTATCAACGTACTTTAAAACCGGGAGTTTCGTTATCGCGCGGTTAATTCGTACGAGTTTATTGGTCCCGTACGAGGTGTTGGTTCAACTTACGAGGCCGTTCAAGATCTGTTTTGAGTTTTCGCCCACTAACGCCAAGGTTTTAAGCCTAAGCCTAGAAATATGCAAATTATCGTTGTACTCTAAAACTGGGAGTCCCGTGATCATGCGGTCAGTTGGTACGAGTTACATTGATCCCGTGCGAGGGGTTGGTGCCACTCACGGGACCGTTCGAGGGTTGTTTCGGGTTTTCCCCCACTAACGCCAAGTTTTTAAGCCTAATTCTAGAAATATGCAAATTATCATCTCACTCTCAACCCGTGAGTCCCGTGATTCTGCGGTCAGTTCGTACGAGTTACATTGTCCTGTGCGAGGTTTTGGTGCCACTCGCGTGGCCTTTGGGGGGTTGTTTCGGTTTTCCCCCCACTAACACCAAGTTTTTAAGTCTTTGTCTAGAAATACGCATGTTATCATCTTACTCTCAAACCGTGAGTCATGTGATCGTGCAGTCAGTTTGTACGAGTTACATTGGTCCTGTGCAAGGTGTTGGTGCCACTAACGGGTCTGTTCGAGGGTTGTTTCGAGTTTTTCCCCCTAATGCAAAGTTTTTAAGCCTAAGTCTAGAAATTTGCAAATTATAATCGTACTCTTAAACCAGGAATCCCATCATCACGCGGTTAGTACGTACGAGTTACATTGGTCCAGTGCGAGGTGTTAGTGCCACTCACGGGGCCGTTCGTGAGCTGTTTCGAGTTTTCACCCACTAACGCCATATTTTTAAGCAAAATTCTGAAAATATGAAAATTATCATCGTACTCTCAAACTGGGAGTCCTGTGATCGCGCGATCAATTCGTAAGAGTTACATTGGTCCCGTACGAGGTGTTGGTACCACTCAGAGGACCGTCCGGAGGTTGTTATAATTTTTCACCCCCTAACGGAAAGTTTTTATTCCTAAGTCTATAAATATGAAAATTAATGTCATACTCTCAAATCATGAGTCCCGTGATCGTTCGGTCAGTTCGTACGAGTTACATTGATCCCGTGCGAGATGTTGGCTCTACTCACAGGGTCGTTAGGGAGCTGTTTCGAGTTTTCGCCCACTAACTCAACATTTTTAAGCCTAAGTCTAGTAATATGCAAATTATCGTCATACTCTCAAATCGGGAGTCCCGTTATCACGCGATCAGTTCTATTAAGTTTCAATTATTCCGTGCGAGGTGTTCGTCCCATTCACGGGGCCGTTCGGGGGCTCTTTCGGGTTTTCCCCACTAACGCCATATTTTTAAGCCCAAGTGTAGAAATATGAAATTATAGTCACACTCTCAAAATGTGTGTCCCGTGATTGTTCTGTCAGTTCGTACGAGTTATGTTGTCCCGTGCGGGGTGTTAGTACCACTCACGGGGCCGTTCAGGAGCTGTTTCGGGTTTTCCTCCACTAACACCAACTTCTTAAGACTAAGTCTAGAAATATGCAAATTAATAACGTACTCTCAAATCGGGAGACCCATGATCATGCCGTGAGTTCGTATGAGTTCCATTGGTCCCGTGCGAGGTTTTAGTGCCACTCACGGGGCCGTTTGGGGATTGTTTCAAGTTTTGGCCCACTAACGCCATGTTTTTAAGCCTAAGTCTAGAAATATGAAAATTATCATCGTACTCTCAAATAGCGAGTCCCGTGATCACATGGTCAGTTCGTACGAGTTACATTGGTCCCGTGCAAGATGTTGTTGCCACTCACGGGGCCATTCGGGGGCGGTTTCTTATTTTCACCAACTAATGACAACTTTTTAAGCCTTTGTCTAGAAATATGTGAATTATCGTCGTACTCTAAAAACCGGAGTCCCGTCATCGTGCGGTTAGTTCATACGAGTTACATTGGTCGCGTGTGAGGTGTTGGTGCCACTCACGGGGCCGTTTGGAGGTTGTTACGAGTTTTCACGCACTACCAGCAAGTTTTTATGCCTAAGTGTAAAAATATGCAAATTATCGTCGTACTCTCAAATCGAGAGTCCCGTGATCGCGTAGTCAGTTTATACGAGTTACATTGATCCCATGTGAGGTGTTGGTGCCACTCACGTGGCCGTTCAGGGGCTATTTTGGGTTTTCCCCCACTAACGCCAAGTTTTTAAGCCTAAGTCTAAAAATTAACAAATTATCGTTGTACTTTTAAACGGTGTGTCCCATGATCGTGCGATCAGTTCGTACGAGTTACATTGGTCCCGTGCAAGGTGCTCGTACCACTCACGGGTCCTCTCGGGGGTTGTTTTGAGTTTCCCCCCTAACGCAAAGTTTTTGGGCCTAAGTCTAGAAATATGCAAACTTTCATCGTACTCTCAAACCGGGAGTCTTGTGATCGCACGGCCAGTTCGTACGAGTTACATTGGTCCCATGCAAGGTGTTGGTGCCACTAACCCCATATTGTTAAGCCTTTGTCTAGAAATATGCTTATTATCATCGTACTCTCAAATCGGGAGTTTCGTGACGTACAATTTACATTGGTCCCCTACGAGGTGCTGGTTCCACTCATAGGGCCGTTCAGGCGCGGTTTTCAGTTTTTGCCCACTAACGCCATGTTTTTAAGCCTATGTCTATAAATATGCAAATTATCATCGTAATCTAAAACGGGGAGTTCCGTTATCGTGCGGTTAATTCGTACGAGTTACATTGGTCCCGTACGAGGTGTTGGTTCCACTCATGGGGCCGTTCAGGAGCTGTTTTGAGTTTTCGCCCACTAACGCCAAGTTTTTAAGCCTAAATCTAGAAATATGCAAATTATCGTTGTACTCTAAAATTGGGATTCCCATGATCACGCGGTTAGTTGGTACGAGTTACATTGATCCCGTGCGAGGTGTTGATGCCACTCACGGGACCGTTCGAGGGTTGTTTCGGGTTTTCCCCCACTAATGCCAAGTTTTTAAGCCTAATTATAGAAATATGCAAATTATCATCGCACTCTCAACCCGTGAGTCTCGTGATTCTGCGGTCAGTTCGTACGATTTACATTGTCCCGTGCGAGGTCTTGGTGCCACTCACGTGGCCTTTTGGTGGTTGTTTCGGTTTTCCCCCCACTAACACCAAGTTTTTAAGTCTGAGTCTAGAAATATGCATGTTATCATCTTACTCTCAAACCTTGAGTCCCTTGATCGTGCAGTCAGTTCGTACGAGTTACATTGGTCCTGTGCAAGGTGTTGGTGCCATTAATGGGTCTGTTCGGGGGTTGTTTCGAGTTTTTCCACCCAACGCAAAGTTTTTAAGCCTTTGTCTAGAAATATGCAAATTATAATCGTACTCCCAAACCGGGAGTCCCATCATCACGCGGTTAGTTCGTACGAGTTACATTGGTCCAGTGCGAGGTGTTAGTGCCACTCACGGGGCCATTCGTGAGCTGTTTCGAGTTTTCACCCACTAACGCCATGTTTTTAAGCGTAACTCTAAAAATATGCAAATTATCATCGTACTCTCAAACCGAGAGTCCTGTGATCACGCGATCAATTCGTAAGAGTTACATCGAACCCATGCGAGGTGTTAGTACCACTCACAGGACCGTTCAGAGGTTGTTTCGATTTTTCACCCACTAACGGTAAGTTTTTATGCCTAAGTCTATAAATATGAAAATTAATGTTGTACTCTCAAATCGTGAGTCCCGTGATCGTTCATTCAGTTCGTACGAGTTACAATGGTCCCGTGCGAGATGTTGGCTCTACTCACGGGGTCGTTAGGGAGTTGTTTCAAGTTTTCGCCCACTAACTCAATGTTTTTAAGCCTAAGTCTAGTAATATGCAAATTATTGTCATACTCTCAAATCAGGAGTCCCGTTATCACGCGATCAGTTCAATTGAGTTACAATTATTCCGTGCAAGGTGTTCGCCCATTCACGGGGCCGTTTGGGGGCTCTTTCGAGTCTTCCCCACTAACGCCATGTTTTTAATCCCAAGTCTAGAAATATATAAATTATAATCGCACTCTCAAAATGTGTGTCTCATGATCGTTCGGTCAGTTCGTACGAGTTATGTTGTCCCGTGCGAGGTGTTAGTGCCACTCACGGGGCCGTTCAGGAGCTGTTTCGGGTTTTCCTCCACTAACACCAACTTTTTAAGACTAAGTCTAGAAATATGCAAATTAACAACGTACTCTCAAATCGGGAGTCCCATGATCATGTCGTGAGTTCGTATGAGTTCCATTGGTCCCGTGCGAGGTTTTAGTGCCACTCACGGGGCCGTTTGGGGGTTGTTTCATGTTTTGTCCCACTAACGCCATGTTTTAAGCCTAAGTCTAGAAATATGAAAATTATCATCATACTCTCAAACGGCGAGTCCCGTGATCGCATGGTCAGTTCGTACGAGTTACATTGGTCCCGTGCAAGATGTTGTTGCCACTCACGGGGCCATTCGGGGGCGGTTTCTTATTTTCACCAACTAATGACAACTTTTTAAGCCTTTGCCTAGAAATATGTGAATTATCATCGTACTCTAAAAACGGGAGTCCCGTCATCGTGCGGTTAGTTCATACGAGTTACATTGGTCGCGTGTGAGGTGTTGGTGCCACTCACGGGGCCGTTTGGAGGTTCTTACGAGTTTTCACCCACTACCAGCAACTTTTTATGCCTAAGTGTAAAAATATGCAAATTATTGTTGTACTCTCAAATCGAGAGTCCCGTGATCGCGCAGTCAGTTTATACGAGTTACATTGATCCCGTGCGAGGTGTTGGTGCAACTCACGTGGCCGTTCAGGGGCTATTTCGGGTTTTCCCCCACTAACGCCAAGTTTTTAAGCCTATGTCTAAAAATTAACAAATTATCGTTGTACTTTTAAACAGTGTGTCCCATGATCGTGTGATCAGTTCGTATGAGTTATGTTGGTCCCGTGCAAGGTGTTGGTACCACTCATGGGTCCGTTCGGGGGTTGTTTCGAGTTTCCACCCTAACGCAATGTTTTTGGGCCTAAGTCTAGAAATATGCAAATTATCATCGTACTCTCAAATCGGGAGTCCTGTGATCGTACGGTCAGTTCGTACGAGTTACATTGGTCCCATGCAAGGTGTTGGTGCCACTAACCCCATATTTTTAAGCCTTTGTCTAGAAATATGCTTATTATCATCATACTCTCAAATCGGGAGTTTCGTGATCACGCGGTTAATTCGTACAAGTTACATTTGGTCCCCTACGAGGTGCTGGTTCCACTCACGGGGCCGTTCAGGCGCGGTTTTCAGTTTTTTCCCACTAACGCCATGTTTTTAAGCCTATGTCTATAAATATGCAAATTATCATCGTACTCTAAAACCGGGAGTTCCGTTATCGTGCGGTTAATTCGTACGAGTTACATTGGTCCCGTACGAGGTGTTGGTTCCACTCACGGGGCCGTTCAGGAGCTGTTTTGAGTTTTCTCCCACTAACGCTAAGTTTTTAAGCCTAAATCTAGAAATATGCAAATTATCGTTGTACTCTAAAATTGGGATTCCCATGATCACGCGGTTAGTTGGTACGAGTTACATTGATCCCGTGCGAGGTGTTGATGCCACTCACGGGACCGTTCGAGGGTTGTTTCGGGTTTTCCCCCACTAATGCCAAGTTTTTAAGCCTAATTCTAGAAATATGCAAATTATGATCGCACTCTCAACCCGTGAGTCCCGTGATTCTGCGGTCAGTTCGTACGATTTACATTGTCCCGTGTGAGGTCTTGGTGCCACTCACGTGGCCTTTTTGGGGTTGTTTCGGTTTTGCCCCCACTAACACCAAGTTTTTAAGTCTGAGTCTAGAAATATGCATGTTATCATCTTACTCTCAAACCTTGAGTCCCTTGATCGTGCAGTCAGTTCGTACGAGTTACATTGGTCCTGTGCAAGGTGTTGGTGCCATTAACGGGTCTGTTCGGGGGTTGTTTCGAGTTTTTCCCCCCAACGCAAAGTTTTTAAGCCTAAGTCTAGAAATATGCAAATTATAATCGTACTCTTAAACCGGGAGTCCCATCATCATGCGGTTAGTTCGTACGAGTTACATTGGTCCAGTACGAGGTGTTAGTGCCACTCACGGGGCCATTCGTGAGCTATTTTGAGTTTTCACCAACTAACCCCATGTTTTAAAGCGTAACTCTAAAAATATGCAAATTATCGTCGTACTCTCAAATCGGGAGTCCTGTGATCACGCGATCAATTCGTAAGAGTTACATCAGACCCATGCGAGGTGTTAGTACCACTCACAAGACCGTTCGGAGGTTGTTTCGATTTTTCACCCACTAACGGTGAGTTTTTAAGCCTAAGTCTATAAATATGAAAATTAATGTCGTACTCTCAAATCGTGAGTCCCGTGATCGTTCGGTCTATTCGTACGAGTTACATTGGTCCCGTGCTAGATGTTGGCTCCACTCACGGGGCCGTTAGGGAGCAGTTTCGAGTTTTCACCCACAAACTCAATGTTTTTAAGACAAAGTCTAGTAATATGCAAATTATCGTAGTACTCTCAAACCGAGAGTCCCGTTATCACGCGATCAGTTCGTACGAGTTACAATTATTCCGTTCGAGGTGTTCGTCCCATTCACGGGGCTGTTCGGGGGCTGTTTCTAGTTTTCCCCACTAACGCCATGTTTTTAAGCCCAAGTCTTGAAATATGAAAACTATAATAGCACTCTCAAAATGTGAGTCACGTGATCGTTCGGTCAGTTCGTACGAGTTACGTTGTCCCGTACGAGGTGTTAGTGCCACTCACGGGGCCGTTAAGGATCTGTTTCGGGTTTTCCTCCACTAACGCCAACTTTTTAAGCCTAACTCTAGAAATATGCAAATTAACAACGTACTCTCAAATCGGGAGTCCCATGATCATGTCGTGAGTTCGTATAAGTTCCATTGGTCCCGTGCGAGGTTTTGGCGCCACTCACGGGGCCGTTCGGGGGCTGTTTCAAGTTTTGTCCCTCTAACGCCATGTTTTTAAGCCTAAGTCTAGAAATATGAAAATTATCATCGTACTCTCAAACAGGGAGTCCCGTGATTGCGTGGTCAGTTCATACGAGTTACATTGGTCCCGTGCAAGATGTTGTTGCCACTCACGGGGCCATTCAGGGGGGGTTTCTTGTTTTCACCAACTAATGACAAGTTTTTAAGCCGTTGTCAAGAAATATGTGAATTATCATCGTACTCTAAAAATGGGAGTCCCGTAATCGTGCGGTTAGTTCGTACGAGTTACATTGGTCGCGTGTGAGGTGTTGGTGCTACTCACGGGGTCGTTCGGAGGTTGTTACGAGTTTTCACCCACTACCAGCAAGTTTTTATGCCTAAGTGTAAAAATATGCAAATTATCAGTGTACTCTCAATCGAGAGTCCCGTGATCGTAGAGTCAGTTCATACGAGTTACATTGATCCCATGCGAGGTGTTGGTGCCACTCGCGTGGCCGTTCAGGGGCTATTTCGGGTTTTCTTCTACTAACGCCAAGTTTTTAAGCTTAAGTCTAGAAATTTACAAATTATCATCGTACTTTTAAACAGTGCATCCCATGATCGTGCGATCAGTTCATATGAGTTACATTGGTCCCGTGCAAGGTGTTGGTTCCACTCATGGGTCCGTTCGGGGGTTGTTTAGAGTTTCCCCCCTAACGCAAAGTTTTTGAGCCTAAGTCTAGAAGTATGCAAATTAGCATTAGACTCTCAAATCAAGAGTCCTGTGATCACACGGTCAGTTCATACGAGTTACATTGGTCCCGTGCAAGGTGTTGGTGCCACTCACGGGGCCATTCAGGGGCTGTTTCGGGTCTTCGCCAACTAACGCCATATTTTCAAGCCTTTGTCTATATATATGCTAATTATCATCGTACTCTCAAATCGGGAGTTTCATGATCACGCGGTTAATTCGTACGAGTTACATTGGTCCCCTACGAAGTGTTGGTTCCACTCACGGGACCGTTCAGGAGCTGCTTTCAGTTTTCGCCCACTAACGCCATGTTTTTAAGCCTAAGTCTAAAAATATGCAAATTATCGTCGTACTCTAAAATCGGGAGTTCCGTTATCGTGCTGTTAATTCGTACAAGTTACATTGGTCCCGTACGAGGTGTTGGTTCCACTCACGGGGCCGTTCAGGAGTTGTTTTGAGTTTCCGCCCACTAACGCCAAGTTTTTAAGCCTAAGTCTAGAAATATGCAAATTATCGTTGTACTCTAAAACTGGGAGTCCCGTGATCATGCGATCAGTTGGTACGAGTTACATTGGTCCCGTGCAAGGTGTTGGTGCCACTCACGGGTCCCTTCGGGGATTGTTTCGAGTTTCCCCCCTAATGCAAAGTTTTTTATCCTAAGTCTAGATGTATGCAAATTAGCATCATACTCTCAAACCGGGAGTCCTGTGATCGCACGGTCAATTCGTACGAGTTACATTGGTCCCGTGCAAGGTGTTGGTTCCACTCACGGGGTCATTCAGGGGCTATTTCGGTTCTTCGCCAACTAACGCCATAATTTTAAGTTTTTGTCTAGAAATATGCTAATTATCATCATACTCTCAAATCGGGAGTTTCGTGATCACGCGGTTAATTCGTACGAGTGACATTGGTCCCCTACGAGGTGTTGGTTCCACTCACGGGGCCGATCGGGAGTTGCTTTCAGTTTTCGCCCACTAACGCCATGTTTTTAAGCCTAAGTCTAGAAATATGCAAATTATCATCGTACTATAAGACCGGGGGTTCCGTTATCACGCGATTAATTCGTACGAGTTACATTGGTCCCGTACGAGGTGTTAGTTCCACTCACGGGGCCGTTCAGGAGTTGTTTTGAGTTTTTGCCCATTAACGCCAACTTTTTAAGCCTACGTCTAGAAATATGCTAATTATCGTTGTACTCTAAAACTGGGAGTCCCATGATCATGCGGTCAGTTGGTACGAGTTACATTGATCCCGTGTGAGGTGTTGGTGCCACTCACGGGACTGTTCGAGGGTTGTTTCGGGTTTTCCCCCAATAACGCTAAGTTTTTAAGCCTAATTCTAGAAATATGCAAATTATCATCGCACTCTCAACCCGTGAGTCCCGTGAGTCTGCGGTCAGTTCGTACAAGTTACATTATCTGGTGCGAGGTCTTGGTGCTACTCACAAGGCCTTTGGGGGGCTATTTTGGTTTTCCCCCCACTAACACCAAGTTTTTAAGTCTTTGTCTTGAAATATGCATGTTATCATCTTACTCTCAAACCGTGAGTCCCATGATCGTGCAGTCAGTTTGTACGAGTTACATTGGTCCTGTGCAAGGTGTTGGTGCCACTAACGGGTCTGTTCGAGGGTTGTTTCGAGTTTTTCCCCCTAACGCAAAGCTTTTAAGACTAAGTCAAGAAATATGGAAATTATAATCGTACTCTCAAACTGGTAGTCCCGTCATCACGCGGTTAGTTCGTACGAGTTACATTGGTCTAGTGCGAGGTGTTAGTGCCACTCACGGGGCCGTTCATGAGCTGTTTCGAGTTTTCACCCACTAATGCCATATTTTTAAGCATAATTCTAGAAATATGCAAATTATCATCGTACTCTCAAACCTGGAGTCCTATGTTCGCACGATCAATTCGTAAGAGTTACATCGGTCCCGTGCGAGGTGTTGGTACCACTCACAGGACCGTTCGGAGGTTGTTTCGATTTTTCGTCCACTAACGAAGGGTTTTTAAGCCTAATTCTATAAATATGAAAATTAATGTCGTACACTCAAATCGGGAGTCGCGTGATCGTTCGGTCAGTTCGTATGAGTTACATTGGTCCCGTGCGAGATGTTAGCTGCACACACGGGGCTGTTAGGGAGTTGTTTCGAGTTTTCGCCCACTTACTCAATGTTTTTAAGACTAAGTCTAGTAATATGCAAATTATCTTCGTACTCTCAAACTGGGAGTCCCATGAGCACGCGGTCAGTTGGTACGAGTTACATTGATCCCGTGCGAGGTGTTGGTGCCACTCACGGGGCCGTTCGGGGGCTGTTTCGGGTCTTCTCCAACTAACGCCATATTTTTAAGCCTTTGTCTAGAAATATGCAAATTATCTTCGCACTCTTAAATCGTGAGTCACGTGATCTCACGGTCAGTTCGTACGAGTTACATTGTCCCGTGCGAGGTGTTGGTGCCACTCACGTGGCCGTTCGCGAACTATTCCGGTTTTTCCCCCACTAACACTAAGTTTTTAATCCTAAGTATTGAAATATGCAAGTTATAGTCTTACTCTCAAACCGTGAGTCCCGTGATCGTGCGGTCAGTTCGTACGAGTTACATTGGTCCACGACAAGGTGTTGGTGCCACTCATGGGTCCGTTCAGGAGTTCTTTCGATTTTTCCCCCTAACGCAAAGTTTTTATTCCTAAGACTAGAAATATGCTAATTATCATCGTACTCACAAATCGGGAGTCTTGTGATCGCGCGATCAATTCGTACGAGTTACATTGGTCCCGTGCGAGGTGTTGGTGCCACTCACAGGGCCCTTCGGTGGCTGTCTCGAGTTTTCGCCCACTAACGACAAGTTTTTAAGGCTAAGTCTTGAAATATGAAAATTAATGTCGTACTCTCAAATCGAGAGTCCAGTGATCGTTCAGTCAGTTTGTACGAGTTACATTGGTTCCGTGCGAGGTGTTGATTCCACTTACGGGGCCGTTCGGGAGTTATTTCGAGCTTTCGCCCACTAACTCCAAGTTTTTAAGCCTAAGTATAGAAATATTCAAATTATCGGCGTACTCTCAAATCGGGACTCCCGTGATCACGCGATCAGTTCGTACGAATTACATTGGTCCCGTGCGAGGTGTTGGTACCACTCACGGGGCCGTTCGGGGTTTTTTTTGGGTTTTCCCCCACTAACGCCAAGTTTTTAAGCCTAAGTCTGGAAATATGCAAATTATCATCCCACTCTCAACATGTGAGTCCTGTGATCGTGCGGTCAGTTCATACGAGTTACATTATCCCGTGCTGGTGTTGGTGCCACTCATGGGGCCGTTCAGGGGTTGTTTTGGGTTTTCCTCCACTAACGCCTACTTTTGAAGCCTAAGTCTAGAAATATGAAAATTATTGATGCACTCTCAAATTGGGAGTCCCGTGATCGTGCCGTGAGTTCGTACGAGTTACATTGGTCCCGTGCGAGGTGTTGGTGCCACTCACGGAGCCATTCGGGGGTTGTTTCAAGATTTTTTTCTGAAAAACGCCATTTTTAAAGCCTAAGTCTAAAAATATAAAAATTGTCATCGTACTCTCAAACGGGGAGTCCCGTGATCGCGTGGTCTATTTGTACGAGTTACATTAGTCCCGTGCAAGATGTTGTTGCCACTCACGGGGCCGTTCGGGGGTTGTTTCTAGTTTTCACCAACTAACGGCAAGTTTTTAAGCCTATGTCTAGAAATATGTGAATTATCATCGTACTCTAAAAATGGGAGTCCCGTCATTATGCGGTCAGATCGTACGAGTTACATTGGTCCCGTGCGACGTGTTGGTGCCACTCACGCGGTCATTCGGGGGTTGTTTCGGGTTTTTGCCCACTAACTGCAAGTTTTTTAGCCTAAGTCTAGAAATATGAAAATTATCGTCGTACTCGCAAACTGGGAGTCCCGTGATCGTTCGGTGAGTTCGTATGAGTTACATTTGTCCCATACGAGGTGTTGGTTCCACTCACGGGGCCGTTCAGGAGCCGTTTCGAGTTTTCGCCCACTACTGTCAAGATTTTAAACCTAAGTCTAGAAAGATGAAAATTATCATCGTACTCTAAAATCGGGAGTCCTGTGATCGTGCGGTCAGTTGGTACGAGTTACATTAGTCCCTTGGGAGATATTGGTGCAACTCACGGGACCGTTCGGGGGATGTTTCGAGTTTTCCGCCACTAACGCCACGTTTTTAAGGCCAAGTCTTGAAATATGCAAATTATCATTGTACTCTCAACCCGTGAGTCCCATGATTCTGCGGTCAGTTCGTACAAGTTACATTGTCCCGTGTGAGGTCTTGGTGCCACTCACGTAGCCTTTCGGGGGCTGTTTCGATTTTCCCCTACTAACACCAGGTTTTTAAGTCTATGTCTACAAATATGCATGTTATCGTCTTACTCTCAGACCGTGAGTTCCGTGATCATGCAGTCAATTCGTACGAGTTACATTGGTCCCGTGCAAGGTGTTGGTGCCACTAACGGGTCTGTTCGGGGGTTGTTTCGAGTTTTCCCCCCTAACGCAAATTTTTTAAGCCTAAGTCTAGAAATATGCAAATTATAATCGTACTCTCAAACCGGGAGTCCCGTCATCACGAAGTTATTTCGTATGAGTTACAATGGTCCAGTGCGAGGTGTTGGTGCCACTCACGGGGTCGTTCGTGAGCTGTTTCGAGTTTCACCCACTAACGCCATGTTTTTAAGCGTAATTCTAGAAATATGCAAATTATCATCGTACGCTCAAACCGGGAGTCCTGTGATCACGCGATCAATTCGTACGAGTTACATTGGTCCCATGCGAGGTGTTGGTACCACTCACAGGACCGTTCGGAGGTTGTTTCGAGTTTTCGCCCACTAACGGCAAGTTTTTAAGACTAAGTATAGAATTATGGAAATTAATGTCGTACTCTCAAATCGGGAGACCCGTGATCGTTCGGTCATTTAGTACAAGTAACATTGGTCCCGTGCGAGATGTTGGTTCCACTCACGGGGCCGTTCGGGAGATGTTTCGAGTTTTCTCCCACTAACTCAATGTTTTTAAGCCTAAGTCTAGAAGTATGCAAATTATTTTTGTACTCTCAAACCAGGAGTCCCGTGATCGCGCGATCAGTTCTTACGAGTTGCAATTATTCCGTGCGAGGTGTTGGTGCCACTCACGGGGCCGTTCGGGGGCTGTTTCGAGTTTTCCCCACTAACGCCATGTTTTTTAGCCCAAGTCTATAAATATACAAATTATAATCGCACTCTCAAAATGTGAGTCTCGTGATCGTTCGGTCAGTTCGCACGAGTTATCTTATCCCGTGCAAGGTGTTGGTGCCACTCACAGGGCAGTTCAGGAGCTATTTCGGGTTTTCCTCCACCAACGCCAACTTTTTAACCCTAAGTCTAGAAATATGCAAATTAACAACGTACTCTCAAATCGGGAGTCCCATGTTCATGCCGTGAGTTCGTATGAGTTACTTTGGTCCCGTACGAGGTTTTGGTGCCACTCACGGGGCCGTTAGGAGACTGTTTCATGTCTTGGCCCACTAACGCCATGTTTTTAAGCCTACGTCTAGAAACATGAAAATTATCATTTTACTCTCAAACGGGGAGTCCCGTGATCGCGTGGTCAGTTCGTACGTGTTACATTGGTCCCGTGCAAGATGTTATTGCCACTCACGTGGCCATTCGGGTGCGGTTTCTTGTTTTCACCAACTAATGACAAGTTTTTAAGCCTTTATCTAAAAATATGTGAATTATCATCATACTCTAAAAACTGGAGTCCCGTCATCGTGCGGTCAGTTCTTACGAGTTACATTGGTCGCGTACGAGGTGTTGGTGCCACTCACAGGGCCGTTCGGGGGTTGTTACGAGTTTTCACCCACTACCAGCAAGTTTTTATGCCTAAGTGTAAAAATATGCAAATTATCATTGTACTCTCAAATCGAGAGTCCCATGATCGTGCAGTAAGTTCATACGAGTTACATTGATCCCGTGCGAGGTGTTGGTGCCACTCACGTGGCCATTCAGGTGTTGTTTCGGGTTTTCCCCCACTAACGCCAAGTTTTTAAGCCTAAGTCTAGAAATTTACAAATTATTATCGTACTTTTAAACTGCTTGTCCCTTGATCGTGCGATCAGTTCGTACGAGTTACATTGGTCCCGTGCAAGGTGTTGGTGCCACTCACTGGTCTGTTCGGGGTATTGTTTCGAGTTTCCCCCCTAACGCTAAGTTTTTTAGCGTAAGTCTAGAAATATGCAAATTATCATCGTACTCTCAAACCGGGTGTCCTGTGATCGCACGGTTAGTTTGTACGAGTTACATTGGTCCCGTACAAGGTCTTGGTGCCATTCACGGGGCCCTCAGGGGCTATTTCGGGTCTTCGCCAACTAACGCCATATTTTTAAGCCTTTGTCTAGAAATATGTTAATTATCATCGTACTCTCAAATCCGGAGTTCCATCGCGCTGTCGATTCGTACGAGTTACATTTGTCCCGTGTGAGGTGTTGGTGCCACTCACAGGGCCGTTCGGTGGTTGTTTCGGGTTTTCACCCAATAACAGCAAGTTTTTAAGCCTAAGTCTAGAAATATGCAAATTATCATTGTACTCTCAAACCGTGAGTCCCGTGATCGTGCGGTCAGTTCGTACGAGTTACACTGGTCCCGTGCAAGGTGTTGGTGCCACTCACGGTTCCGTTCGGGGGTTCCTTCGAGTTTTCCCCCTAATGCATAGTTTCTAAGCCTAAGTCTATAAATATGCAAATTATCATCGTACTCTGAAACTTGGAGTCCCGTGGTTGCACGATTAGTTCGTACGAGTTACATTGGTCCTGTGCGAGGTGTTGGTGCCACTTACGGGGATATTCGGGGGCCGTTTCGAGTTTTCACCCTTTTACGCCATGTTTTTAAGCGTAAGTCTAGAAATATGAAAATTATCATCGTACTCTAAAATCGGGAGTCCTGTGATCCCGCGATCAATTCGTACGAGTTACATTGGTCCCCTGCGAGGTGTTGGTGCCACTCACGGGGACGTTCGGAGGTCGTTTCAAGTTTTCGCCCACTAATGGCAAATTTTAAGCCTAAGTCTATAAATATGAAAATTATTGTCGTACTCGCAAATCGAGAGTCCCGTGATCATTCGGTCAGTTCGTACGAGTAACATTGGTCCCGTGCGAGGTGTCGGTTCCACTCACGGGGCCGTTCGGGAGCTGTTTCGCATTTTCGCCCACTAACTCCATATTTCAAAGCCTAAGTCTAGAAATATTTTAATTATCATCGTACTCCCAAATTAGGAATCCCGTGATCGCACGGTCAGTTCGTACGAGTTACATTGGTCCCGTGCGAGGTGTTGGTGCCACTCACGGGGCCGTTCGGGGGTTGTTTCTGGTTTTCCCCCACTAACGCCAAGTTTTTAAGCCTAAGTCTAGAAATATGAAAATTATTATTGCACTCTCAAACTACGAGTCCCGTGATCATGCGGTCAGTTCGTACGAGTTACATTTTCCCATGCGAGGTGTTGGTGCCACTCACGGGGCCGTTCAGGTGTTATTTTGGGTTTTCTTCCACTAACGCCAACTTTTTAAGCCTAAGTCTAGAAATATGCAAATTATCAATGTACTCTCAAACCAGGAGTCCCGTGATCGTGCCGTGAGTTCGTACGAGTTACATTTGTCCCGTGCAAGGTGTTGGTGCCACTCACGCGACCGTTCAGGCGCTATTTAAAGTTTTTTCCCACTAATGCCAAGTTTTTAAGCCTAAGTCTATAAATATGAAAATTAACATCGTACTTTCAAATGGGGAGTCGCGTGATCTTGTGGTGAGTTCGTACGAGTTACATTGGTCCCGTGGGAGGTGTTGGTGCCATTCACGGGGCCGTTCGGGGGTTGTTTCGATTTTTTGCCCACTAATAAAAAGTTTTTAAGCCTAAGTGTAGAAATATGCAAAGTATCATCGTACTTTCATATACAGAGTCATGTGGTCGCGCGGTTAGTTCGTACGAGTTACATTAGTCTCGTGCAAGGTTTTGGTGCCACTCACAGGTCCGTTCGGGGGTTGTTTCGAGTTTTCCCCCTAACGCTAAGTTTTTTAGCCTAAGTCTAGAAATAGTCAAATTATCATCGTACTCTCAAACCGAGAGTCCCGTGATCGTACGGTCTGTTCGTACAAGTTATATTGGTCCCGTGCGAGGTGTTGGTCCCAATCACGGGGACGTTCGGGGGTTGTTACGGGTACTTTCCAACTAACGCCATATTTTTAAGCCTACGTCTAGAAATATGGAAATTATCATCGTACTCTCAAACTGGGAGTTCCACGATCGCGCAGTCATTTCGTATGAGTTACATTGGTCCAGTGTGAGGTGTTGGTGCCACACACAGGGCTGTTCGGGGGTTGTTTCGACTTTTCTCCCACTAAAAGTAAGTTTTTAAGAATAAGTCTAGAAATATGAAAATTATAGTTGTACTCTCAAATTGGGAGTCCCGTGATCGTTCGGTCAGTTCGTACGAGTTACATTGGTCCCATGCGAGGTGTTGGTTCCACTCACGGGGCCGTTCAGGAGCTGTTTCGAGTTTTCTCCCACTAATGCCTTTTTTTTAAGCCGAAGTCTCAAAATATGCAAATTATCCTCGTACTCTCAAATCGGGAGTCCTGTGATCGCGCGGTCAGTTGGTACGAGTTACATTGGTCCCATGCGAGGTGTTGGTGCCACTCATGGGACCGTTCGGGGTCTATTTCGCGTATTCCCCCACTAATGCCAAGTTTTTAATCCTAAGTCTAGAAATATGCAAATTATCATCGGACTCTCAAACCGTGAGTCCTGTGATCGTGCGATCAGTTGCTACGAGTTACATTGTCCCGTGCAAGGTGTTGGTGCCACTCACGTGGCCGTTCGGGGGTTATTTCGGTTTTTCCTCCACTAACACCAAGTTTTTAAGCCCAAGTCTAGTAATATGAAAGTTATCATCTTACTCTGAAACCATGTGTCCCGTGATCGTGTGGTCAGTTCGTACGAGTTACATTGGTCCCGTGCAAGGGGTTGGTGCCACTCACGGGTCCGTTTGTGGGTTGTTTCGAGTTTTCCACCTCACGTAAAGTTTTTAACACTAAGTCTAGAAATATGTAAATTATTAGCATACTCTCAAATCGGGAGTCCCGTGATCACGTGATCAGTTCGTGCGAGTTACATTGATCATGTGCAAGGTGTTGGTGCCACTAACGGTTCTGTTCGGGGGGTTGTTTCGAGTTTTTCCCCCTAACGCAAAGTTTTTAGGCCCAAGTCTAGAAATATTCAAATTATAATCGCACTCTCAAAATGTGAGTTCCGTGATCGTTCGGTCAGTTCGTACGAGTTACGTTGTCCCGTGCGAGGTGTTAGTGCCACTCATGGGGCCGTTCAGGAGTTATTTCGAGTTTTCCTCCACTAACGACAACTTTTTAAGCCTAAGTCTATAAATATGCAAATTAACAACGTACTCTCAAATCGGGAGTCCCGTGATCATGCCGTGAGTTTGTATGAGTTCCATTGGTCCCGTGCGAGGTTTTGGTGCCACTCACGGGGTCGTTTGGGGGTTGTTTCAAGTTTTGTCCCACTAACGCCATGTTTTTAAGCCTAAGTCTGGAAATATGAAAATTAACAACGTACTCTCAAATCGGGAGTCTCAGGATCATGCCGTGAGTTCGTATGAGTTCCATTGGTCCCGTATGAGGTTTTGGTGCCACTCACAGGGCCGTTCGGGGGTTGTTTCAAGTTTTGTCCCACTAACGCCATGTTTTTAAGCCTAAGTATAGAAATATGAAAATTATCATCGTACTCTCAAACGGGGAGTCCCGTGATCGCGTGGTCAGTTCGTATGAGTTACATTAGTCCCGTGCAAGATGTTGTTTCCACTCACGGGGTCATTCAGGGGTGATTTCTTATTTTCACCAACTAATGGCAAGTTTTTAAGCCTTTGTCTAGAAATATGTGAATTATCGTCGCACTCTAAAAACGGGATTTCCGTCATCTTGTGGTCAGTTCGTACGAGTTACATTGGTCATGTGGGAGGTGTTGGTGCCACTCACGGGGCTGTTCGGAGGTTGTTACGAGTTTTCACCCACTACCAGCAAGTTTTTATGCCTAAGTGTAAAAATATGCAAATTATCGTCGTACTCTCAAATTGAGAGTCCCGTGATCGCGCAGTCAGTTCATACGAGTTACATTGATCCCGTGCGAGGTGTTGGTGCCACTCACGTGGCCGTTCAGGAGCTATTTCGGGTTTTCCCCCACTAACGCCAAGTTTTTAAGCCTGAGTCTATAAATTTACAAATTATCGCCGTACTTTTAAACAGTGCATCCCATGATCGTGCGATCAGTTCATACGAGTTACATTGGTCCCGTGCAAGGTGTTGGTTCCACTCACGGGCCTGTTCGGGGGCTGTTTCGAGTTTTCCCCCACTAACGCCAAGTTTTTAAGCCTATGTCTAGAAATTTACAAATTATCGGGGTACTCTCAAACCATGAGTCTCATGATCGTGCGATCAGTTCGTACCAGTTACATTGGTCTCGTGCAAGGTGTTATTGCCACTCACGGTTCCGTTCAGGGGTTGTTTCGAGTTTTCCCTCCTAAAGCTAAGTTTTTAAGCCTAAGTCTAAAAATACGTAAACTATCATCGTACTCTCAAACCGGGAGTCCCGTGATCGTACGGTCAGTTCGTACAAGTTACATTGGTCCCGAGCGAGGTGTTAGTGTCACTCACGGGGCCGTTCAAGGGATGTTTCACGTTTTTGCCAACTAACGCCATATTTTTAAGCCTATGTCTATAAATATGCAAATTATCGTCGTACTCTCAAATTGGGAGTTCCGTGATCGCACGTTCGATTCGTACGAGTTACATTGGTACCGTGTGAGGTGTTGGTGCCACTCACAAAGCCGTTCGGGGGTTGTTTCGGGTCTCCACCCACTAACAGCAAGTTTTTAATCCTAAGTCTAGAAATAAGAAAATTAACATCATACTATCAAAGAGAGAGTCCCGTGATCGTTCGGTCAGTTCGTACGGCTTACATTGGTTCCATGCAAGGTGTTGGTTCCACTCATGGGGCCGTTTAGGAGCTATTTCGAGTTTTCGCCCACTAATGCCATGTTTTTAAGCCTAAGTTTAGAAATATACAAATAATCTTCGTACTCTCAAACTGGGAGTCCCATGATCGCGCGGTCAGTTGGTATGAGTCCCGTGCGAGGTGTTGGTGCCACTCACGGGACCGTTCGGAGGCAATTTCGAGTTTTCCCCCACTAACGCCAAGTTTTTAAGCCTAAGTCTAGAAATATGCATATTATCATCGCACTCCCAAACCGTGAGTCCTCTGATCGTGCAGTTAGTTCGTACGAGTTACATTATCCCATCCGAGGTGTTGGTTCCACTCACGGGGCCGTTCGGGGGCAGTTTTGGGTTTTCCTCCACTAATGCCAACTTTTTAAGCCTAAGTCTAGAAATTTACAAATTATTGTCGTACTCTCAAACCGTGAGTCCCATGATCGTATTGTCAATTCGAACGAGTTACATTGGTCCCGTGCAAGGTGTTGGTGCTACTCACGAGTTCGTTCAGGAGTTGTTTCTAGTTCCCCCTAAGGCTATACTTTTAAGCCTATGTCTAGAAATATGCAAATTACCATCATATTGTTAAACCGGTAGTTCCGTGATCATTCGGTCAGTTCATACGAGTTACATTGGTCCCGTACGAGGTGATGGTTCATCTCACGGAACCGTTCGGCAACTGTTTCAAGTTTTAGCCGACTAATGCCAAGTTTTTAATCCTAAGTCTAGAAGTATGCAAATTATCATCGTACTCTCAAACCAGGAGTCCCGTGATCATGCGGTCTGTTCGTACGAGTTACATTGGTTCCGTGCGAGGTGTTGGTGCCACTCACGGGGTCATTTGGGTGCTATTTTGATTTTTCCCCCACTAACGCCATGTTTTTAAATATACAAATTATCATCGTAATCTCTAACTATGAGTCCCGTGATCGTGCGATCGGTTCGTACGAGTTACATTGGTCCCGTGCAAGGTGTTGGACCTGGGGGTTGTTTCGAGTTTTCACCCCTAACACTAACTTTTTAAGCCTAAGTCTAGAAATACGCAAAATATCATCGTACTCTCAAACCGGGAGTTCCGTGATCGCACTGTCAGTTCGTACGAGTTACATTGGTTCCTTGCGAGGTGTTAGTGCCACTCACAGGGCCGTTCGAAGGCGGTTTTGGTTTTTTGCCAAATAACGCCATATTTTTAAGTCTATGTCTAGAAAAATGCAAATTATCATAGTACTCTCAAATAGAGAGTTCCGTGATCGTGCGGTCAATTCGTACGAGTTACATTGGTCCGGTGTGAGGCGTTGGTGCCACTCACAGAGCCGTTCGGGGGTCGTTTCGAGTTTTCGCCCACTAACAACAAGGTTTCAAGCCAAATTCTAGAAATATAGAAATTATCGTCATACTCTCAAATCAGGAGTCCCGTGATCATTCGGTCAGTTCGTACGAGTTATATTGGTCCCGTACGAGGTGTTGGTTCTACTCACGGGACCGCTCAGGAGCTGTTTCGAGTTTTCTCCCACTATCACCAAGTTTTTAAGCCTAAGTCTAGAAATATGCAAATTATGGTCGTAATCTCAAACCGGGAGTCTCGTGATCACGCGATTAGTTGGTACGAGTTAGATTGGTCCCTTGCTAGGTGTTGGTGCCACTCACGGCACCGTTCGGGGGCTATTTCGGGTTTTCTCCCACTAACACGAAGTTTTTAAGCCTAAGTCTAAAAATATGCAAATTATCAACGCACTCCCAAACCGTGAGTCCTGTGATCATGCGATCAGTTCGTACAAGTTACATTGTCCCATGCGAGGTGTTAGTGCCACTCACGGGGCCGTTCGGGGGCAATTTTGAGTTTTCCTCCACTAACATCAACTTTTTAAGCCTAAGTCTCGAAATTTACAAATTATTGTCGTACTCTCAAAATCGTGAGTCCTGTGATCGTGCGGTCAGTTCGAATGAGTTACATTGGTCCTGTGCAAGGTGTTGGTGCCACTCACGAGTCCGTTCAGGGGTTGTTTTGATTTTCCTCGCGAACGCTAAGTTTTTAACCCAAAGTCTAAAAATATGCAAATTATAGTCGTACTCTCAAATCGGGAGTTCCGTGATCATTGGGTCAGTTCATATGAGTTACATTGGTCCCGTACGAGGTGTTGGTTCCACTCACGGGACCGTTCGGCAGCTGTTTCGAGTTTTAGTAGACTAACGCCATGTTTTTAAGCCTAAGTCTAGAAGTATGCAAATTATGGTCGTACTCTCAAACCAGGAGTCCTGTGATCACGCGATCAGTACGTACGTGCTATATTAGTCCCGTGCGAGGTTATGGTGCCACTCACGGGGTCGTTCGGGTGCTGTTTCGTGTTTTTCCCACTAATGCCAAATTTTTAAGACTAAGTCAAGAAATATGCAAATTATCATCATACTCTCAAACTGTGAGTCTCGTGATTGTGCGGTCAGTTTGTATAAGTTACATTGTCCCGTGCGATATGTTGGTGCCACTCACGGGACCGTTTGGGGGCTGTTTCGGGTTTTCCTCCACTAACACCAACTTTTTAAGCCTAAGTAAAGAAATATGTAAAATATAAACATACTCTCAAACTGGGAGTCCCGTGATCATACGGTGAGTTCGTACGAGTTACATTGGTCCCATGCGAGGTGTTGGTACCACTCACGGGTCGTTAGACGGTTGTTTCATATTTTTTCACACTAACTCCACGTTTTTAAGCCTAAGTCTAGAAATGTGAAAATTATCATTGTACTCTCAAATAGGGAGTCCCGTGATCGCGAGGTCAGTTCGTATGTGTTATATTGGTCCCGTGAGAGGTGTTGGTGCCACTCACGGGGCTGTTCGGGGGCTGTTTCTAGTTTTTGCCAACTAGCGACAAGTTTTTAAGCCTAAGTCTAAAAATATGCGAATTATCATCGTACTCTAAAATTGAGAGTCCCGTCATCGCGCGTTCAGTTCGTACGAGTCACATTGGTCCCGTGCAAGGTCTTGGTGCCACTCACACGGCCATTCGGGGGCTGTTTCAGGTTTTCGCCCACTAATGGCATGTTTTTAAGCCTAAGTCTAGAAATATGCAAATTATCGTCGTACTCTGAAACCGGGAGTCCCGTGATCGCACGGTCAATTCGTACGAGTTACATTGGTCCCGTACGAGGTGTTGGTGCCAATCATGGGGCCATTCGAGGGTTGTTTCGGGTTCTCCCTCACTAACGCCACGTTTTTAAGCCTAATTCTATAAATATGCAAATTATTGTCATACTCTCAAATTGGGAGTCCCGTGATCGCGCATTCAGTTCATACGAGTTAAGTTGCTCCCGTAAGAGGTGTTGGTGCCACTGAGGAGGCCATTCAAGGGCTGTTTCGAGTTTTTTTTCTGATGCTAGGTTTTTCCTAAGTCCTAATATTCTTAAATTATCTTCGTATTATCAAAGTGGGAGTATCATGATCACACGATCGGTTCGTACGAGTAACATTGGTCCCATCCGAGATGTTAGTGCCTCTCACGGGGCCGTTCGGGGGTTGTTTCGTCTTTTTTCCAACTAAAGGCAAGTTTTTAAGCCTAAGTCTATAAATATGCAAATTGTCGTCCTACTCTCAAACCACGAGTCTCGTGATCACGTGATCAGTTCGTATGAGATACATTGGTGTCGTACGAGGTGTTGGTGCCACTCATGGGGCCGTTCGGGGATTGTTTCAGGTTTTCATCCACTAAGAGCAAGTTTTTAAGCCTAAGTCTAGAAAATTTTAAATTATCATCATAATCTCAAATCGAGAGTCCCGTGATCGCGTGGTTAGTTCATATAAGTTACATTGGTACCGTGCGAGGTGTTGGTGCCACTAACGGGGCCGTTCGGGGGCTATTTTGGGTTTTCGCCCCTTAACGCCATGTTTTTAAGCCTAAATCTACAAATACAAAAATTATGACCGTACTCTCAAATTAGGAGCCCCGTGATCGCGCGGTCAGTTCGTACGAGTTACATTGGTCCCGTGTGTGGTGTTGGTGCCACTCATGGGGACGTTCAGGGGTTTTGCAGGTTTTCCTCCACTAACAGGAAGTTTTTAAGCCAAAGTCTAGAAATATCCA
The DNA here is from genome assembly GCA_949130495.1 of Sambucus nigra. NCBI lineage: Eukaryota > Viridiplantae > Streptophyta > Magnoliopsida > Dipsacales > Adoxaceae > Sambucus > Sambucus nigra. The sequence goes on along the minus strand of OX422215.1, from coordinate 470,909,310 downwards.
AATTATCATCATAATCTCAAACTGGAAGTCCCGTGATCACGTGGTCAGTTTGTATGAGTTAAATTGGTCCTATGCGAGGTGTTGGTGCCACTCATGGGGCCGTTCGGTAGTTGTTTCAGGTTTTCGTCCACTAACCGCAAGTTTTTAAGCCTAAGTCTAGAAATTTTCAAATTTTCATCGTAATCTCAAAGTGAGAGTCTCGTGATCGCGTGGTCAGTTCGTACGAGTTACATTTGTCCCGTGCGAGGTGTTGGTGCCACTCGCGGGGCCGTTCGGCGGCTATTTTGGGTTTTCACCCCCTAACGCCATGTTTTTAAGCTTAAATCTACAAATACAAAAATTATGATCGTACTCTCAATCTGGGAGCCCCGTGATCGCGCAGTCAGTTCGTACGAGTTACATTGGTTCCGTGTGAGGTGTTGGTGCCACTCATGGGGCCGTTCAGGCGTTGTTTCACGTTTTCGTCCACTAACAGCAATTTTTTAAGCCTAAGTCTAGAAATATTCTTATTATCATCATAATCTCAAACCGGGAGTCCTGTGATCGCGTGGTCAGTTCGTATGAGTTACATTGGTCCCGTGCGAGGTGTTGGTGCCACTCATGGGGTCGTTCGGGTGTTGTTTCATGTTTTCGTCCACTAATTGCAAGTTTTTAAGCCTAAGTCTAGAAATATGCAAATTATCATCATACTCTAAAACTAGGAGTCCCGTCATCGTGCGGTCAGTTCATACGAGTTACATTGGTCCCGTGCGAGGTATTAGTGCCACTCGCGGAGCCGTTCAGGGGTTGTTTTTGGGTTTTTGCCCACTAATGGCATGTTTTTAATCCTAAGTCTGGAAATATGAAAATTATCATCGTACTCTCAAATTGGGAGTCCCGTGATCGCGCTGTCAGTTCGTACGAGTTACATTGGTCCCGTGCGAGATTTTGGTGCCACTCACGGGGCCGTTCGGGGGCGGTTATGGAGTTTTCACCCCCTAACGCCATGCTTTTAAGCCTAAGTCTAGAAATATGCAAATTATCGTCGTACTCTCAAAGCGGGAGTCCGATGATCGTGCGATCAGTTCGTACGAGTTAATTAGTCCCGTGCGAGGTGTTGGTGCCACTTACGGGGCCGTTGGGGGGCTGTTTCGAGTTTTTCCCCACTAATGCCATGTTTTGCCTAAGTCCTGATATTTTTAAATTATCGTTGTATTCTCAAACCGAGAGTATCATGATCACGCCGTTAGTTCATACGAGTTACATTGGTCCCGTGCGAGGAGTTGGTGCCACTAACAGGGTCGTTCGGGGGCTGTTTCGTGTTTTCCCGCACTAATGCCAAGTTTTTAAGCCTAAGTCTAGAAATATGCAAATTATTGTCATACTCTCAAATCGGAAGTCTCGTGATCGCGTGTTCAGTTCTAACGAGTTTTGCTGGTCCCGTCCAAGGTGTTGTTGCCACTCAGGAGGTTGTTCGGGGGTTGTTTCGAGTTTTTCCGACAGACGCTAGGTTTTGCATAAGTCCTGATATTTTTAAATTATCTTCGTATTCCCAAAATAGGGAGTATCGTGATCGCGTAATCAGTTCGTACGAGTTACATTTGTCCCATGCGAGGTGCTGGTGCCACTCACGGGGCCGTTCGGGAGTTGTTTTTGGTTTTTTTCCAACTAACGGTAAGTTTTTAAGCCTAAGTCTATAAATATGCAAATTATCATCGTACTCTCAAACCAGGAGTCCTGTGATCACGCGGTCAGTTCGTATGAGATACATTGGTCCTGTGTGAGGTGTTGGTGCCACTCACGGGGCCGTTCGGGGGTTGTTTCGAGTTTTCGTCCACTAACAGCAAGTTTTTAAGCCTAAGTCTAGAAATATTCAAATTATCATCGTAATCTCAAACCAGGAGTCCTGTGATTGCGCGATCACTTTGTATGAGTTACATTGGTCCCGTCCGAGGTGTTAGTGCCACTCACGGGGCCATGCGATAGTTTTGAGTTTTCGCCCACTAACGGTAAGTTTTTAAGCCTAAGTCTATTAATATGAAAATTATCTTCGTACTCTCCAACCAAGAGTCCCATGATCACGCGGTCAGTTCGTACGAGATACATTGGTCCTGTGCGAGGTGTTGCTGCCACTCAAGGGGCTGTTCAGGGGTGGTTTCGGGTTTTCGTCCACTAACAGCATGTTTTTAAGCCTAAGTCTATAAATATGAAAATTATCATTGTACTCACAAACCTTGAGTCCCGTGATCATGTAATCCGTTCGTATGAGATACATTGGTCCCATGTGAGGTGTTGGTGCCATGCACGGGGCCGTTCGGGGGTTGTTTCAGATGTTCGTCAACTAACAACAAATTTTTAAGCCTAAATCTAGAAATATTCAAATAATCATCATAATTTCAAACTGGGAGTCTCGTGATCACGCGATCAGTTCATACGAGTTACATTGGTCCCGTACGAGGTGTTGGTGCTACTCACGAGGCCATGCGGTGGTTGTTTCGGGTTTTCAGCCACTAACGATTAGTTTTTAAGCCTAATTCTATAAATATGCAAATTATCATCTTACTCTCAAATCGAGAGTCCCGTGATCACGCGGTCAGTTCGTAAGAGTCATATAGGTCCAAGGCGAGGTGTTGGTGCCACTCACGGGGCCGTTCGGATGCTGTTTCGGGTTTCCCCCTCTAACGCCATGTTTTGCCTAAGTCCTAATATTTTTAAATTATCATCGTATTCTCAAATCAGGAGTATGGTTATTGCATGGTCAGTTCGTACGAGTTACATTGGTCACGTGCGAGGTGTTGGTGCCACTCACGGGGCCATTCGGGAGCTGTTTAAAATTTTCCCCACTAATGCCATGTTTTTAAGCCTAAATCTACAAATATAAAAATTATCATCGTTCTCTCAAACTAGGAGTCCCTTGATCGCACGGTCAGTTCATATAAGTTATATTGGTCCCGTGAGAGGTGTTGGTGCCACTAAGGAGGCCGTTCGGGGGATGTTTCGCATTTTCCCCCACAAATGCAAGGTTTTTCCTAAGTCTTGATATTTTTAAATTATCGTCGTATTCTTAAACCCGGAGTACCATGATCACGCATTCAGTTCGTACGAGTTATGTTGGTCCCGTGTGAGGTGTTGGTTCCACTCACGGGGCCGTTCGGGGGCTCTTTTGGGTTTTCGCCAACTAACAGAAAGTTTTTAAGCCTAAGTCTATAAATATGAAAATTATCATCGTACTCTAAAATTGGAAGTCCCGTCATCGCGCGGTCAGCTTATATGAGTTACATTGGTCCCGTACGAGGTGTTGGTGCCACTCACGGGGCCCTTTGGGGGTTGTTTCGGGTTTTCGCCGACTAATGGCAAGTTTTTAAGCCTAAGTGTGGAAATATGAAAATTATCATCGTACTCTCAAACTGGGAGTCCCGTGATCGCGCAGTCAGTTCGTACGAGTTACATTGGTCCCGTACGAGGTGTTGGTGCCACTCACGGGGTCGATCGGGGCTGTTTTCGATTTTCGCCCTCTAACGCCATGTTTTTATGTCAAAGTCTAGAAATATGCAAATTATCGTCGTACTCTCAAACTGGGAGTCCTATGATCGCGCGATCAGTTCTTACGAGTTAATTGGTCCAGTGCGAGGTGTTAGTGCCACTCACAGGGTCGTTCGGGGGTTGTTTCGAGTTTTCCCCCACTAATGCCATGTTTTGCCTAAGTCCTGATATTTTTAAATTATCATCGTATTCTCAAACCGAGAGTATCGTGATCACACCGTTAATTCATACGAGTTACATTGGTACCGTGCGAGGTGTTGGTGCTACTAACGGGGCCATTCGGGGGATGTTTCGTGTTTTCTCCCACTAATGACAAGTTTTTAAGCCTAAGTATAGAAATATACAATTTATTTCCATACTCTTAAATCGGAAGTCCCGTGATCACGCGTTCAGTTCGTACGAGTTACGTTGGTCTCGTGCAGGGTGTTGGTGGCACTCAGGAGGCCGTTCGGGGGATGTTTTGAGTTTTTCTGACTAACGCTAGGTTTTGCCTAAGTCCTGTTATTTTTAAATTATCTTTTTATTCTTACACCGGGAGTATCGTGATCGTGCGATCAGTTCGTACGAGTTATATTGGTCCCATGCGAGGTGTTGGTGCCACTCACGGGGCCGTTCGGGGGTTGTTTTAGGTTTTTTCCATCTAACGGCAAGTTTTTAAGCCTAAGTCTATAAAGAGGCAAATTATCATCGTACTCTCAACCCAGGAGTCATGTGATCATGCGGTGAGTTCGTATGAGATACATTGGTCCCGCGCGAGGTGTTGGTGTCACTAACGGGGCCATTCGGGGGTTGTTTCGGGTTTTCGTCCACTAACATTAAGTTTTTAAGCCTAAGTCTTGAAATATTCAAATTATCATCGTAATCTCAAACCGGGAGTCCCGTGATCGCGTGGTCAGTTCGTACGAGTTACATTGGTCCCATCCCAGGTGTTGGTGCCACTCACTGGGCCTTGCGGTTTTTTTGGGTTTTCACCCACTAACGGTAAGTTTTTAAGTGTAAGTATATAAATATGCAAATTATTATCGTACTCTCAAAATACGAGTCCCGTGATCACGCGGTCAGTTCGTATAAGTTACATTGGTCCTATGAGAGCTGTTGGTGCCACTCACGGGGCTGTTCAGGGGTTGTTTCGGGTTTTCGTCCACTAATAACAAGTTTTTAAGCCTAAGTCTATAAATATGCAAATTATCATTGTATTCCCAAACCAGGACTCTTGTGATCGCGCGGTCAGTTCGTACAAGTTACATTGGTCCCTTGCGAGGTGTTGGTGTCACTCAAGGGGCCATTCGGGGGCTATTTTGGGTTTTTCCCCACTAACGGCAAGTTTTTAAGCCCAAGTCTAGAAATATGCAAATTATCATCGTATTTTGAAACCGACAGTTCCGTGATCGCGCGATCATTTCGTACGAGTTACACTAGTCCCATACAAGGTTTTGGGGCCTTTAACGGGGTCGTTTAGGGGATCTTTCGGGGTTTCATCGTCTAATACCATTTTTTAAGCCTAAGTCTATTTATTTTCAAATTAGCATCGTATTCTCAAATCGGGGGTCCTTTAATTGCGCGGCCAGTTCCATCGAGTTACATTGGTACCGTGCGGGGTGTTGGTGCCTCTCACGAGATCATTTGGGTTCTCACACTCTAAAGCCATGTTTTTAGGATAAAGTTTTAATATATGTAAATTATACTCGTACTATCAAACTGGTAGTCTCGTGATCGCACGGTCTATTCGTATGAGTTACATTGGTCTCGTGCGAGGTGTTCGTACCACTCAGGTGGCCATTCGGTGGTTATTCCAGGTTTTCCCCCACTTACGCTGGGTTTGGCCTAAGTCTAGATATTTTTAAATTGTCTTCGTATTTTCAAATCGGTATTACGTGATCGCGCAATCAGTTCGTAAGAGTTACATTTGTCCGTGCGAGGTGTTGGTGACACTCACGAGGCCGCTCGGTGGCTATTTTGGGTTTTCGCCAACTAACGGAAAGTTTTTAAGCCTAAGTCTAAAAATATTCAAATTATCATCGTACTCTAAAACTGGGAGTCCCGTCATCGCGCGGTCAGCTCATACGAGTTACATTGGTCCCGTGCGAGGTGTTGGTGCCACTCACGAGGCCCTTCGGAGGTTGTTTCGGGTTTTCGCCCACTAATGGCAACTTTTTAAGCCTAAGTCTTGAAATATGCAAAATATAGTTGTACTCTCAAACTGGGAGTCATGTGATCTCACAGTCAGTTCGTACGAGTTACATTGGTCACGTACGAGGTGTTGGTGCCACTCACGGGGCCGTTCGGGGCAGTTTTTGATTTTTGCCCCCTAACGCCATGTTTTTATGCCTAAGTCTAGAAATATGCAAATTATTGTCGTACTCTCAAACTGGGAGTCCTATGATCATGCGATCAGTTCTTACGAGTTAATTGGTCTCGTGCGAGGGGTTAGTGCCACTCACGGGGCTGTTTGCGGGTTGTTTCGAGTTTTCCCCCACTAATGCCATGTTTTTCCTAAGTCCTGATATTTTTAAATTATCATCGTGTTCTCAAACCGAGAGTATCGTGATCACACCATTAGTTCATATGAGTTACATTGGTTCCGTACGAGGTGTTGGTGCCACTCACGGGTCCGTTCGGGGGTTTTTTCGTGTTTTCCCACCTAACACAAAGATTTTGAGCCTAAGTCTAGAAGTATGCAAATTAGCATCGTACTCTCAAACTGAGAGTCCTGTGATCGCACGGTCAGTTCGTACGAGTTACATTGGTCCCGTGCAAGGTGTTGGTGCCACTCACGGGGCCATTCGGGGACTGTTTCGGGTCTTCGCCAACTAACGCCATATTTTTAATCCTTTGTCTAAAAATATGCTAATTATCATCGTACTCTCAAACCGGGAGTTTCGTGATCATGCGGTTAATTCGTACGAGTTACATTGGTCCCCTACGAGGTGTTACTTCCACTCACGGGGCCGTTCAGGATCTGGTTTCAATTTTCGCCCACTAACGCCAAGTTTTTAAGCCTAAGTCTACAAATATGGAAATTATCGTCATACTCTAAAATCGTGAGTTCCGTTATCGCGCGGTTAATTCGTACGAGTTACATTGGTCCCGTAAGAGGTGTTGGTTCCACTCACGGGGCCGTTCAGGAGCTGTTTTGGGTTTTCGCTCACTAACACCTAGTTTTTAAGCCTAATTCTAGAAATATGCAAATTATCGTTGTACTCTAAAACTGGGAGTCCCATGATCATGCGGTCAGTTGGTACGAGTTACATTGATCCCGTCCGAGGTGTTGGTGCCACTCACGGGACCATTCGAGGGTTGTTTAGGGTTTTCCCCCACTAATGTTAAGTTTTTAAGCCTAATTCTAGAAATATGCAAATTATCATCGCACTCTCAACCCGTGAGTCCTGTGATTCTGCAGTCAGTTCGTACGAGTTAAATTGTCCCGTGCGAGGTCTTGGTGCCACTCACGTGGCCTTTGGGGGACTGTTTCGGTTTTCCCCCCACTAACACCAAGTTTTTAAGTCTTTGTCTAGAAATATGCATGTTATCATCTTACTCTCAAGCCGTGAGTCCCGTGATCGTGGAGTCAGTTCGTACGAGTTACATTGGTCATGTGCAAGGTGTTGGTGCCACTAACGGGTCTGTTCGGGGTTTGTTTCGAGTTTTTCCCCCTAATGCAAAGTTTTTAAGCCTAAGTCTTGAAATATAAAAATTATAATCGTACTCTCAAATCGGGAGTCCCATCATCACGCGGTTAGTTCGTACGAGTTACATTGGTCCAGTGCGAGGTGTTAGTGCCACTCATGGGGCCGTTCATGAGCTATTTCGAGTTTTCACCCACTAACGCCATGTTTTTAATCGTAATTCTAGAAATATGCAAATTATCATCATAATATCAAATCGGGAGTCCTGTGATCGCGCGATCAATTCGTAAGAGTTACATCGGTCCCGTACGAGGTGTTGGTACCACTCACAGGACCGTTCGGAGGTTGTTTCGATTTTTCGCCCACTAAAGGAGGGTTTTTAAGCCTAAATCTATAAATATGAAAATTAATGTCATACTCTCAAATCGGGAGTCCCGTGATCGTTCGGTTAGTTCATACGAGTTACATTGGTCCCGTGCGAGATGTTGGCTCCACACACGGGGCCGTTTGGGAGCTATTTTGAGTTTTCACCCACTAACTCAATGTTTTTAAGACTAACTCTAGTAATATGCAAATTATCGTCGTACTCTCAAACTGGGAGTCCCATGATCACGCGGTCAGTTGGTACGAGTTACATTGATCCCGTGCGAGGTGTTGGTGCCACTCACGGGGCCGTTCGGGGGATGTTTCGGGTCTTCGCCAACTAACGCCATGTTTTTAATCGTAATTCTAGAAATATGAAAATTATCATCGCACTCTTAAATCATGAGTCCCATGATCCCGCGGTCAGTTCGTACGAGTTACATTGTCCCGTGCGAGGTGTTGGTGCCACTCATGTGGCCGTTTGCGGACTATTTTGGTTTTTCCCCCGCTAACACTAAGTTTTTAAGCCTAAGTCTAGAAATATGCAAGTTATAGTCTTACTCTCAAACCGTGAGTCCCGTGATGGTGCGGTCAGTTCGTACGAGTTACATTGGTCCACGGCAAGGTGTTGGTGCCATTAATGGGTCCGTTCGCGGGTTATTTCCAGTTTTCCCCATATCTCAAAGTTTTTATGCCTAAGTCTAGAAATATGCTAATTATCATCATACTCTCAAACCGGGAGTCCTGTGATCGCGCGATCAATTCGTACGAGTTACATTGGTCCCGTGCGAGCTGTTGGTGCCACTCATAAGGCCCTTTGGAGGCTGTTTCGAGTTTTCGCCCACTAACGGCAAGTTTTTAAGGCTAAGTCTTGAAATATCAAAATTAATGTCATACTCTCAAATCGGGAGTCCAGTGATCGTTCGGTCAGTTCGTACGAGTTACATTGGTTCCGTGCGAGGTGTTGATTCCACTCACGGGGCCGTTCAGGAGCTGTTTCGAGCTTTCACCCACTAACTCCAAGTTTTTAAGCCTAAGTATAGAAATATTCAAATTATCGTTGTACTCTCAAATCGGGACTCCCGTGATCACGCGATCAGTTCGTACGAATTACGTTGGTCCCATGCGAGGTATTGGTGCCACTCATGGGGCCGTTCGGGGGTTGTTTTGGGTTTTCCCCCACTAACGCCAAGTTTTTAAGCCTAAGTCTGGAAATATGCAAATTATCATCCCACTCTCAACATGTGAGTCCCGTGATCATGCGGTCAATTCATCCGAGTTACATTGTCCCGCGCGAGGTGTTGGTGCCACTCACGGTGCCGTTCGGGGGCTGTTTCTGGTTTTCCCTCACTAACGCGAACTTTTAAAGGCGAAGTCTAGAAATATGAAAATTATCAACGCACTCTCAAGTTGGGAGTCATGTCATCGTGCCGAGAGTTCGTACGAGTTACATTGGTCCCGTGCTAGGTGTTGGTGCCACTCACGGGGCCATTCTGGAGCTATTTCAGGTTTTTTTCTGAAAAATGCCATTTTTAAAGCCTAAGTCTAAAAATATGAAAATTGTCGTCGTACTCTCAAACGGGGACTCCCATGATCGCGTGGTCTGTTCGTACGAGTTACATTGGTCCCATGCAAGATGTTGTTGCCACTCACGGGGCCGTTCGGGGGCTGTTTCTGGTTTTCACCAACTAACGGCAAGTTTTTAAGCCTATGTCTAGAAATATGTGAATTATCATCGTACTCTAAAAACGGGAGTCCCGTCATTATGCGGTCAGATCATACGAGTTACATTGGTCCCGTGCGACGTGTTGGTGCCACTCACGCGGTCATTCGAGGGTTGTTACGGGTTTTTGCCCACTAACTGCAAGTTTTTTAGCCTAAGTCTAGAAATATGAAAATTATCGTCGTACTCTCAAACTGGGAGTCCCGTGATCGTTCGGTGAGTTCGTATGAGTTACATTTGTCCCATACGAGGTGTTGGTTCCACTCACGGGGCCGTTCAGGAGCTGTTTTGAGTTTTCGCCCACTACTGCCAAGATTTTAAGCCTAAGTCTAGAAATATGAAAATTATCATCATACTCTAAAATTGGGAGTCCTGTGATCGTGCGGTCAGTTGGTACGAGTTACATTGGTCCCGTGGGAGGTATTGGTGCAACTCACGGGACCGTTCAGGGGATGTTTCGAGTTTTCTGCCACTAACGCCAAGTTTTTAAGCCTAAGTCTTCAAATATGAAAATTATCATTATACTCTCAACCCGTGAGTCCCATGATTCTGCGGTCAGTTCGGACAAGTTACATTGTCCCGTGTGAGGTCTTGGTGCCACTCACGTGGCCTTTCAAGGGCTGTTTCGATTTTCCCCTACTAACACTAAGTTTTTAAGTCTATGTCTACAAATATGCATGTTATCGTCTTACTCTCAGACCGTGAGTTCCGTGATCATGCAGTCAATTCGTACGAGTGACATTGGTCCCGTGCAAGGTGTTGGTTCCATTAACGGGTCTGTTCGGGGGTTGTTCGAGTTTTCCCCCCTAACGCAAATTTTTTAAGCCTAAGTCTAGAAATATGCAAATTATAATCGTACTCTCAAACCGGGAGTCCCGTCATCACGAGGTTATTTTGTATGAGTTACAATGGTCCAGTGCGAGGTGTTGGTGCCACTCACGGGGTCGTTCGTGAGCTGTTTCGAGTTTCACCCACTAACGCCATGTTTTTAAGCGTAATTCTATAAATATGAAAAGTATCATCGTACGCTCAAACTGGGAGTCCTGTGATCACGCGATCAATTCATACGAGTTACATTGGTCCCACGCGAGGTGTTGGTACCACTCACAGGACCGTCCGGAGGTTGTTTCGAGTTTTCGCCCACTAACGGCTAGTTTTTAAGACTAAGTATAGAATTATGAAAATTAATGTCATACTCTCAAATCGGGAGTCCCGTGATCGTTCGGTCAGTTCGTACAAGTTACATTGGTCCCGTGCGAGATGTTGGTTCCACTCACGGGGCCGTTCGGGAGCTGTTTCGAGTTTTCGCCCACTAACTCAATGTTTTTAAGCCTACGTCTAGAAATATGCAAATTATTGTTGTACTCTCAAACCAGGAGTCCCGTGATCGCACGATCAGTTCTTACGAGTTGCAATTATTCCGTCCGAGGTGTTGGTCCGACTCACGGGGCCGTTCGGGGGCTGTTTCGAGTTTTCCCCACTAACGCCATGTTTTTTAGCCCAAGTCTATAAATATACAAATTATAATTGCACTCTCAAAATGTGAGTCCCTTGATCGTTCGGTCAGTTCGTACGAGTTATGTTATCCCGTGCGAGGTGTTGGTGCCACTCACAGGGTCGTTCAGGAGCTGTTTCGGGTTTTGCTCCACCAACGCCAACTTTTTAACCCTAAGTCTAGAAATATGAAAATTAACAACGTACTCTCAAATTGGGAGTCCCATGATCATGACGTGAGTTCGTATGAGTTACTTTGGTCCCGTACGAGGTTTTGGTGCCACTCACGCGGCCGTTCGGGGGGTTGTTTCATGTTTTGACCCACTAACGCCATGTTTTTAAGACTAACTCTAGAAATATGAAAATTATCATTGTACTCTCAAACCGTGAGTCCCGTGATCGTGCGGTCAGTTCATACGAGTTACATTGGTCCCGTGCAAGGTGTTGGTGCCACTCACGGGTCCGTTCATGGGTTCCTTCGAGTTTTCCCCCTAACGCAAAGATTTTAAGCCTAAGTCTAGAAATATGTAAATTATCATCGTACTCTAAAACTGGGAGTCTCCTGATTGCACGGTTAGTTCGTACGAGTTACATTGGTCCTATGCGAGGTGTTGGTGCCACTTACGGGGATATTCGGGGGCCGTTTCGAGTTATCACCCACTTACGCCATGTTTTTAAGCCTAATTCTAGAAATATGAAAATTATCATCATACTCTCAAACCGGGAGTCCTGTGATCCCGCGGTCAATTCGTACGAGTTACATTGGTCCCCTGCGAGGTGTTGGTGCCACTCACAGGGACGTTCGGAGGTTGTTTCAAGTTTTCGCCCACTAACGGCACTTTTTAAGCCTAAGTCTAGAAATATGAAAATTAATGTCGTACTAGCAAATCGAGAGTCCCGTGATCATTCGGTCAGTTCGTACAAGTAACATTGGTCCAGTGCGAGGTGTCGGTTCCACTCACGGGGCCTTTTGGGAGCTGTTTCGCATTTTCGCCCACTAACTCCAAGTTTTAAATCCTAAGTCTAGAAATATTTTAATTATCATCGTACTCCCAAATTAGGAATCCCGTGATCGTACGGTCAGTTCGTACGAGTTACATTGGTCCCGTGCGAGGTGTTGGTGCCACTCATGGGGCCAATTGGGGGCTGTTTCTTGTTTTCCCCCACTAAAGCCAAGTTTTTAAGCCTAAGTCTAGAAATTTGAAAATTATTATTGCACTCTCAAACTATGAGTCCCGTGATCGTGCGGTCAGTTCGTATGAGCTACATTTTCCCATGCGAGGTGTTGATGCCACTCACGGGGCCGTTCAGGTGTTATTTTGGGTTTTCTTCCACTAACGCCAACTTTTTAAGCCTAAGTCTAGAAATATGCAAATTATCAATGTACTCTCAAACCGGGAGTCATGTGATCGTGCCTTGAGTTCGTACGAGTTACATTGGTCCCTTGCGAGGTGTTAGTGCCACTCACGCGGTCGTTCGGGCGCTATTTAAAGTTTTTTCCCACTAATGCCAAGTTTTTAAGACTAAGTCTATAAATATGAAAATTAACATTGTACTCTCAAACGGGGAGTCCCGTGATCTTGTGGTGAGTTCGTACGAGTTACAATGTCCCCTGCAAGGTGTTGTTGCCACTCACGGGGCCGTTCGGGGGTTGTTTCTAGTTTTAACCAACTAACGACAAGTTTTTAAGCCAATGTCTATAAATATGCAATTATCATCGTACTCTAAAAATGGGAGTCCCATCATCGTGCGGTCAGTTCGTACGAGTTACATTGGTCCCGCGGGAGGTGTTGGTGCCACTCACGGGGCCGTTCGGAGGTTGTTTCGAGTTTTCGCCCACTAATAGAAAGTTTTAAGCCTAAGTGCAGAAATATGCAAAGTATCATCGTACTTTCATATCGGGAGTCATGTGGTCGCGCGGTCAGTTCGTACGAGTTGCATTAGTCCCGTGCAAGGTTTTGGTGCCACTCACAGGTCCGTTCGGCGGTTCTTTCGAGTTTTCCCCCTAACGCTAAGTTTTTTAGCCTAAGCCTAGAAATACGCAAATTATCATCGTACTCTCAAACCGAGAGTCCCGTGATCGCACGGTCTGTTCGTACAAGTTACATTGGTGCCGTGCGAGGTGTTGGTGCCAATCACGGGGACGTTCGGGGGTTGTTACGGGTATTTTCCAACTAGCGCCATATTTTTAAGCCTAGGTCTAGAAATATGGAAATTATCGTCGTACTCTCAAACTGGGAGTTCCATGATCGCGCGTAAATTCGTACGAGTTACATCGATCCCGTGTGAGGTGTTGGTGCCACTCACAGGGCTGTTCGGGGATTGTTTCGATTTTTCTCCTACTAAAAGCAAGTTTTTAAGCCTAAGTCTAAAAATATGAAAATTATCGTTGTACTCTCAAACCGGGAGTCCCGTGATCATTCGGTCAGTTCGTACGAGTTACATTGGTCCCATGCGAGGTGTTGGTTCCATTCACGAGGACGTTCAGGAGCTGTTTTGAGTTTTTGCCCACTAAAGCCATTTTTTAAGCCTAAGTCTCGAAATATGCAAATTATCCTCGTACTCTCAAACCGGGAGTTCCGTGATCGCGCGGTCAGTTGGTACGAGTTACATTGGTCCCAAGCGAGGTGTTGGTGCCACTCACGGACTGTTCGGGGGCTATTTCTTGTTTTCCCCCACTAATGCCATGTTTTTAATCCTAAGTCTAGAAATATGCAAATTATCATCGCACTCTCAAACCGTGAGTCCTGTGATCGTGCGATCAGTTGCTACGAGTTACATTATCCCGTGCAAGGTGTTGGTGCCACTCACTGGGCGGTTTGGGGGCTATTTCGGTTTTTCCCCCACTAACACCAAGTTTTTAAGCCTAAGTCTAGTAATATGAAAGTTATCATCTTACTCTGAAACCGTGTGTCCCGTGATCGTGTGGTCAGTTCGTACGAGTTACATTGGTCCCGTGTAAGTGGTTGGTGTCACTCACGGGTCCATTCGGGGGTTGTTTCGAGTTTTCCACCTAACGCAAAGTTTTTAAGACTAAGTCTAGAAATATGCAAATTATCAGCATACTCTCAAACCGGGAGTCCCGTGATCACGCGTTCAGTTTGTGCGAGTTATATTGGTCCTGTGCAAGGTGTTGGTGCCACTAACGGGTCTGTTCGGGGGTTGTTTCGAGTTTTTCCCCCTAACACAAAGTTTTTAAGCCCAAGTCTAGAAATATTCAAATTATAATCGCACTCTCAAAATGTAAGCCCCGTGATCGTTCGGTCAGTTCGTACGAGTTACGTTGTCCCGTGCGAGGTGTTAGTGCCACTCATGGGGCCGTTCAGGAGCTATTTCGGGTTTTCCTCCACTAACACCAACTTCTTAAGCCTAAGTCTAGAAATATTCAAATTAACAACGTACTCTAAAATCAGGAGTCCCATGATCATTCCGTGAGTTTGTATGAGTTCCATTGGTCCCATGCGAGGTTTTGGTGCCACTCAAGGGGCCGTTCGGGGGATGTTTCAAGTTTTGGCCCACTAACGCCATGTTTTTAAGCCTAAGTCTGGAAATATGCAAATTAACAACTTACTCTTAAATCGGGAGTCCCATGATCATGCTGTGAGTTCGTATGAGTTCCATTGGTCCCGTGTGAGGTTTTGGTGCCACTCACGGGGCCGTTCGGGGGCTGTTTCAAGTTTTGGCCCACTAACGCCATGTTTTTAAGCCTAGGTCTAGAACTATAAAAATTATCATCGTACTCTCAAAAGGGGAGTCCAGTGATCGCGTGGTCAGTTCGTACGAGTTACATTGGTCCCGTGCAAGATGTTGTTACCACTCACGGGTATTTCGGGTTTTTACCCACTAACGGGAAGTTTTTATGCCCAAGTCTAGAAATATGCAAATTATCATCGTATTTTGAAACCGACAGTTCCGTGATCGCGCAATCAGTTCGTACGAGTTACACTAGTACAATACGAGGTTTTGGGGCCTTTCACGGGGTCGTTTAGGGGATCTTTCGGGGTTTCATCCTCAAATACCATTTTTTAAGCCTAAGTCTATTTATTCACAAATTAGCATCGTATTCTCAAATCGGGGGTCCTGTAATTGCGCGGCCAGTTCCTTCGAGTTACATTGGTCCCGTGCGAGGTGTTGGTGCCTCTCACGAGATCATTTGGGTGCTCGCACTCTAAAGCCATGTTTTTAGGACTAAGTTTTAATATATGTAAATTATACTCGTAATATCAAACTGGTAGTCTCATGATCGCGCGGTCTATTCATATGAGTTACATTGGTCTCGTGCGAGGTGTTAGTGCCACTCAGGTGGCCATTCGGGGATGATTTCGGGTTTTCCCCCACTTACGCCGGGTTTGGCCTAAGTCCTAATATTTTTAAATTGCCATTGTATTTTCAAACCGGTAGTACGTGATCGCGTGATCAGTTCGTACGAGTTACATTTGTCCTGTGCGAGGTGTTGGTGCCACTCACGGGGATGCTCGGGGGCTGCTTGGGGTTTTCGCCAACTAACGGCATGTTTTTAAGCCTAAGTCTAGAAATATGCAAATTATCATCGTACTCTAAAATTGGGAGTCCCGTCATCGCGCGGTCAGCTCATACGAGTTACATTGGTCACATGCAAGGTGTTGGTTCCACTCACGGGGCCCTTCGGGGGTTGTTTAGGGTTTTCGCCCACTAATGGAAAGTTTTTAAGCCTAAGTCTGGAAATATGCAAATTATCGTCGTACTCTCAAACTGGGAGTCCCGTGATCTCACAGTCAGTTCGTACGAGTTACATTGGTCCCGTACGAGGTGTTGGTGCCAATCACGGGGCTGTTTTCAATTTTTGCCCCCTAACGCCATGTTTTTATGCCTAAGTCTAGAAATATGCAAATTATTATCGTACTCTCAAACTGGGAGTCCTATGATCGTGCGATCAGTTCTTACGAGTTAATTGGTCCCGTGCGAGGTGTTAGTGCCACTCACGGGGCCGTTCGGGGGTTGTTTCGAGTTTTCCCCCACTAATGACATGTTTTGTCTAAGTCCTGATATTTTTAAATTATCATTGTATTCTCAAACTGAGAGTATCTTGATCACACCATTAGTTCATACGAGTTACATTGGTCCCGTACGAGGTGTTGGTGCCACTAACGGGGCCGTTCGGGGGCTGTTTCGTGTTTTCCCCCAGTAATGCCAAGTTTTGAAGCCTAAGTCTAAAAATATACAATTTATTTCCATACTCTCAAATCAAAAGTCCCGTGATCGCGCGTTCAGTTCGTAAGAGTTACATTGGTCCCTTGCAAGGCGTTGGTGGCACTCAGGACGCCGTTCGGGGGTTGTTTCGGGTTTTTCTAACTAACGCTAGGTTTTGCCTAAGTCCTGATATTTTTAAATTATCCTTTTATTCTTAAACTGGGTGTATCGTGATCGCGCAATCAGTTCGTACGAGTTATATTGGTCCCATGCGAAGTGTTGGTGCCACTCACGGGGCCGTTTGGGGGCTGTTTTAGGTTTTTTTCCAACTAACGGCAAGTTTTTAAGCCTAAGTCTATAAAGAGGAAAATTATCGTCGTAATCTTAACCCAGGAGTCTTTTGATCATGCGGCTAGTTCGTATGAGATACATTGGTCCCGTGCGAGGTGTTGGTGCCACTCACGGGGCCGTTCGGGGGTTGTTTCGAGTTTTCGTCCACTAACAGTAAGTTTTTAAGCCTAAGTCTTGAAATATTCAAATTATCATCGTAATCTCAAATCGGGAGTCCCGTGATCGCGTGGTTTGTTCGTACGAGATACATTGGTCCCGTCCCAGGTGTTGGTGCCACTCACTGGGCCTTGCGATTTTTTCGAGTTTTCGCCCACTAACGATAAATTTTTAAGCGTTAGTCTATAAATATGCAAATTATCATCGTACTCTCAAACCAGGAGTCCTGTGATCACGCGATCAGTTCGTATGAGATACATTGGTCCTGTGCGAGGTATTGGTGCCACTCACGGGGCTGTTCAGGGGTTGTTTTGGGTTTTCGTCCACTAATAGCAAGTTTTTAAGCCTAAGTATATAAATATGCAAATTATCATTGTATTCCCAAACCGGGACTCTTGTGATCGCGCGGTCAGTTTGTACAAGTTACATTGGTCCGTGCGAGGTGTTGGTGTCACTCAAGGGGCCGTTCGGGGGCTATTTCGGGTTTTTTCCCTCTAACGGCAAGTTTTTAAGTCCAAGTCTAGAAATATGCAAATTATCATCGTATTTTGAAACCGACAGTTTCGTGATCGCGCGATCAGTTCGTACGAGTTATACTAGTCTAATACGAGGTGTTGGGGCCTTTCACGGGGTCGTTTAGGGGATCTTTCGGGGTTTCGTCCTCTAATACCATTTTTAAGCCTAAGTCTATTTATTTTCAAATTATCATCGTATTTTCAAATCGGGGGTCCTGTAATTGCGCGGCCAGTTCCTTCGAGTTACATTGGTCCCGTGCGAGGTGTTGGTGCCCCTCACGAGGTCGTTTGGGTGCTCGCACTCTAAAGCCATGTTTTTAGGACTAAGTTTTAGTATATGTAAATTATACTCGTACTCTCAAACTGGCAGTCTCGTGATCGCGCGGTCTATTCGTATGAGTTACATTGGTCTCGTGTGTGGTGTTGGTGCCACTCAGGTGGCCATTCGGGGGTTATTCCGGGTTTTCCCCACTTACGTCGGGTTTGGCCTAAGTCCTGATATTTTTAAATAGTCATCATAATTTCAAACCGGTAGTATCGTGGTCGCGCGATCAGTTCGTACAAGTTACATTTGTCCTGTGCGAGGTGTTGGTGCCTGATCGAGGGGAAAAACCGAGCGTCCGTTTAATACGTTAGTCGTTGTTATCGGCTTCCAACCTCAATACAAAAAAAAACTAAACTTGTAACTACACTTCTTAAGGAGTATAGTGGCGAGTCTGGGTATCGAATCCACAGGGAATTAGGACGTGTGAACGTGACGACAAAGGTAAGGTAGTTTAATCCTAAAGTTGATGTTAACATAAAAGAAAAGAAAAAGATGATTGATGGGTTTAAATTTCCAATTGGTGATGAAATAAAATGTGCACAAAAATACTAAGAATTGTAAAGAAATTAGATTTGAAAATGAGAAAAAATAGGGTGGGGTACAATCCCTCAAACCTTCACAAATTACAGTATAGAATACATGAATTGTAAATTGAATTTTTTTACTAAATCCAGTCTTTATATATCCTAAGCATTACATATATGAAGGATCTTGCCCGCATCATATGAAGTCAAGGGCAAATACAAAGGGGTGAATGTAAAATTACACTTGCATAGCATTCTTAAACATCCCAAGTACCTAGGGCAAGAGAGATTAAAAGGACGGCTATGTTCGTAGAATTTCCATTCACGATTTGGTCAATATTTAATTTACCCTCTATTTTCTACACAGGTAATTTATACCGGAATGAGTTCATGTACCCCAACCCTTGAAAATTTATCTAGACATGATTTTATAGGAAAACAGTTTCATAACAATGCATATAATTGTGGATCTAAGAAACATGGTAAAAACAAAAATTACAAAAAACAAAAGATGATTAAATTGAAAATAAAAATTGAGATTAACTAAGAGAATGTAATTTGATACTTGAAATCTGCACAAGGGAAGAGAGATGATTAAATCCAGAAATATTCTTCTTCTCCAACCTTACAAACTAGGGTTTATGAAAATTTATATGTAAAGAAAAACTAAGAAAACTCTCTAAAATCTGACTTAGTCTCTCTAAAATTCTATTCTACTCTCTAGAATTCAGCTCCCTTTGAAATGAGGTAGGTCTTGTTCTTTTATAGCACTAAGTAGAACGAATTTGACAGCTAGAATTTCTTGTTGCGCAAGTTTTCACCAGCTAATCACCTCAAAATCTGCATAATTAATGCCCAAATTTCGCATGACCGGACTAGTCCGGATAGGCCTCAGATCGGTCCGGTTTTTCAGCCACCGAATCAGTTTTTTTTTATCCCCACCGGATCGGTTCTACTGTCATCGATTTGTCATCCATTCGGGGTCTACTAGACTTGAGTCATTTCGGATCGGTCCGGATATACACCGGATCGGTCCGATTTTCTTCCATGTTGACTTTTCTCGTTCATCTTTGACTGGCCATAACTTTTGATCTCAAGATCCGATTTGAGTGTCGTTTCTTTCGATGATCTTGTGAAATCAAGCACTTCAACTTCCCTTTAGGTGTCGAATTCGAATTCTGGATAGAAATTTATGCTTTTTCCCTTTGACATATCTTCCTTTCATCATTTCCTTTCTTCCGGTATCAGAAATACACGAAACTCGGGAAAATTGTTAGAAACGATCAATGGCAATGATATGGAATAAAAATTATTCAATTACCTTGTTCGGGATATCAAAACCACTAACTTAAGGGGCTAAATTCAGAAGAATTTATTCTTGGTCAAATCCCCCTAACTTAGGACTTTGCACGTCTCGGGCAATGTAAAAGAAATTAGTTTAATGCTTCACTCTTGAAAATTCTTTTATTGGGATAAAATACCTTTTTCACGGGCAAGCGATTGCATTTAGCATATACAACAAGCCTTTAAACCCCTAGGTTACCCGAGTAGGACGAGTTTTATCTCGTGAGGGTTTGCAGTGAATACACCCACAAAATTCTTTATTGACTCAAATAAATATCAAAATACTTAAAAATTGTACAATTTAAACTTTTCGAAAAACAATCACCATCAATTCATATTCATATGTCTCAAACCATAGTGTGTCTGTGCAAAGCCAGAAATTAAACCTCAAATTTCCACCGATTGAGCATTACGTTACTTTCCGAAAATTCGTTTTGATTCAAATTCTTACGGATGCACTCACAAACGAATCACTAGGATTGTGGTTGTTTTCTCTCGGTATGCATGATATAAAGAGTAAATATAATGGACATAAATTCACGCATACAAAATTGAAAAGAAGGAAATTTATGGTGAAAAGATCTCATCATCGGAGTACGGTTATTAGGAAATGGGAACATCACCTCTAATTCACACCATTTAATCTCTCATATTTTCTTTTCATGTCTTAGCTCTCCACGCAGTAATTAATTTCGCCATTCGGACTCGGTTAGGACTTTTCGGGTTAAAAAGTGTAAAGGGTAAAAATGGGAATGGATGGAATGTTCAGAATCGGAAAATATCCTTATGACGTCCATTAGTGCTTTTTTTCGGGCATTTGCTCTTTTTTCTCTTTTTTTTTCTATTTTCTATTTTCTTTTTTCTTTTTTCTTTTTTCTTCCTTGCCCCTTTTTTTTGCACTTTTCGGACTTAGTGAATATTCCATTTTCGCAATTCCGGGTTATTTGAGTTTTTCGGGTTATCAAATGAAAGGAAAATATTTTGTTTGGCTCAAAGTGGGTTGCAAAAGGATAATTTTGTTTTTCACAACTTTTTATGGCTAATATTTTTTGGGTAACAAACGAGGGCCTACTTCATTGTCCAAATTGCTCATCACATTACCATATGCATCTCGAGTTTAATTAAGCTTAGAGATATATTTAGCACGAATTTCGAGATAATATTTCACACATTTCCCATAACCGATCAAAACAAAGGATTGAGATCATCAACGACTTATTAAAACGCTGAAAAGAACATTGAGTTAATCATAAACTCGGATTAATTTAAAAACTCAAAAAGGTCGATAGGCTCGAAATCTCACCCGGTTGGACTAATCTCCACACTTATTCATAAAGTCATCAATTTTCTTTCAATTTCCATCTTCGATCAATTTTCGCTTATTGCAATTGAGATATAACAATTTGAGACTTCAAACAGAATAAAGGTGATATTTTTGAAAAATTTAAATTCCAATTTTTATTTATTTTGAACAAAAATATTTTTGGCTTTTCAATTTTTTTCAATTTTTTTTTTTTTGGGAAATTTTTTGAATTTTTTTTTTTTTTTTGGCATTTTCAAAATTTGTGAAATTTCAGAAAGACGCACTTATCACCCCTCCCTAACTTAGACTTTTGCATTGTCCTCAATCAAAAGGATTAAAATCTAAAGAAGAAAAAGAATAAGTGCGACAAATAAAACAAGCAAATTATTAAAATGCAACAAGACACTATATGATACTTATACACGACTCAAAAATACAATAAAAATCACCCCATACGCGTCGGGGGTGCGACGACCTCTCATCTCTCTCCACAAATCACCCGACCCCTTTCATTGGGTAAGATGCGCTCCTCGTCTCTCCCGTCTTACCATCATACGTGAATAGCCGGAACAAATTGGGTCTGTGCCCATAGATAAAGGAAAGACCGGGAGATGCATTATGATAAATCGAAAAAGGATCCTCTTGTTGCGTAGCACGTGAGTTGGTCTCTAAGTCGGATGAGATTTGAGTCGTATCTTCAAGTACCTCCGAAGACTCAAATGGTATGGGTGGAGGTTTGGGAAGGAGAAATTCATCAATTCTATTTTCCCACTCGCTTTCGTCTAAATGACGAAATGAGGCCCAGAAAGATTGGACTTCAACATTGAGGCGTGCATCCACCTATCTGAACTCGCTCTCAAACTTTGTTAGGCTCAACTCCTCAAGCTCTCTCTCTTGTTTGGTGTCCTCAACCTGCCTTTCGTGCTCACTCGCCGAATGATAGGGTGGTGTGGGTGGGTGGTAATCGAGGAGAAATGTATCGATAGTGTTCTGCCATTCGCTTTCCTCTAAGTATTTCGACGAGCCTCTCCCGACACACTCTAAATCTCCTCTTTCACTCTTGTTCATGGGCTCACTCATTCTCTCGAATGCATTAACTAAACATACATCACCTACCTTTCTCTCGATGTTGCAACCACTCCTCTCACTGTGCGTAACATAACCTTCCCCTAATGGCTCTTCCTTGTACGTTCTTTCTTGCTTGTGTGCTTCCCCCAAAAGATCCAACCCTCTCGGTTCCCCTTCATCACCCTCTTTCTTTGAATTATTAAAAATATTTGTTTCGAGGGTCATGTTCGTGAAAGTTAATTGCATACGCCCACTTCGGGTATTGATAAGAGCATTAGCAGTAGCTAAAAACGGGCGGCCAAGGATAACGGGAACATGACTACTTGGGAGAACGGAGGGTTCTTCGTCCCAAATGACAAAATCCATCGGGAACTAGAAAGTGTCTATTTGGACAATCATATCCTCAATAATTCCCCAAGAAAGTTCACAGAACGATCTGCGAGCTGGAGAGTCATATTTGTGGG
The DNA here is from genome assembly GCA_949130495.1 of Sambucus nigra. Lineage (NCBI taxonomy): Eukaryota > Viridiplantae > Streptophyta > Magnoliopsida > Dipsacales > Adoxaceae > Sambucus > Sambucus nigra. Next base: position 470,887,363 of record OX422215.1, on the reverse strand, counting down.
CTTAAGGGCCCCCAGTTCTAGTTGCCTATAGATGGAATAGGGCATAATGTTAACACTCGCCCCTAGATCTATTAGAACTCTCTCGATTAGGTTCTTCCCCATGATACATGAAATAGTGGGTGCACCCGGATCTTTATATTTTAATGGAAAGTCACTCGACAAGACTGCACTGACATTTTGGGCCAAAGAGACGTTCTGGTTTACCTTTAGCTTGCGTTTCATCGTGAGTAAGTCCTTAATAAACTTAGCATACACGGGAATTCTCTGTATAGTCTCAAGAAAAGGTAAATTAATTTTTACTTGCTTAAGGACTTCCAGAACTTCATCACGGGAGGTCATTTTGGAGTGAGAGACCAATCGTTGAGGGTATGGGATAGCGGTGGGGGTGATGGCCTTGGGTCCACTAGTGTTTTCCTCCTCTTCACTCTCAATTAAAGGGGCATCTTCGTACTCTCTTGTGTCGGGCGAAACCACTTTATCTTTAGATGCATTGTGTGGGAGAGGTGACAAATCAACTACTTTCCCACTACGTAGAGTGGTAATAGTGCTACATTGCTCTCAATGGTCGTGGGATGTAGTGCCAATATTGGTTTGTCCTTGGGGAGGTCGTTGGCTTTGAGCAGGAAATTGGCCCTTCTCTTGGACATTCAATGCAATTTGCAACCTTGAGATGCTAGTATGTATTTCATTGAACATTCGATCATACTTAGCATTGTTCTCCTTCTGAGATTGGATGAGGTGATTTAAGTTGTCCTCAAGAGATCGCCTCGGTGGGGTAACATATGAACCAGGAGATGGTGATTGCATGAGGGGCTGCATATGTGTTAAACCAGGATGATTCCTCCAAGATGAATTGTATGCGTTTCCCTGGGGTGTACTAAAATGTCTGCTAACCCCTCTTATAGCTTCCACTTTCTCAGTGTATATTGCCCTGTAAGCGGGTATTGTTAGACATCCTTTGGTAGAATGACCCGCCGCATAAATGGCACACGCCTCTTCTTTTTCAGCTGAGATATGCCCAGTAGCTTCTCTAAATCGAACCTCAAGGATGTCTCTTATCCTCTTTTCAAACTAATCAAGTCGACGGTCTAACAAAGTGTCCTTTTTCAATTGATAAATACCAGAAGCAGCAGGAGTGTTGGACACTTGTGGATGTCTGTTTTGGCTGCTGGGGTCAGAAACATCCCATGATTGCGTAGTCTCTGCTACGTATTTCAAATGAGCCTCAGCATCGCTCGAGTCTAATTCCCAAAATGGTCTTTCACACATTGTCTGCACAAGTTGTTTAGACGCCAAAGTAAGCCCTTGATGAAAGAAAGAAATGAGATGATGTTTCTCAAATCCATGATGTCGTCAAGCACTAACTAACTCCTAAAATCTCTCCCAACACTTGTCGAAGGCTTCATTCTCATTTTATCGAAAAGCTTGTATTTGTGCCTTGACAGAATTGGTTTTGTGTTGTGGAAAGAACTTGGAGAGAAACTTGGTTAGCATATCTCTCCAGGATAATACGGAATTCGGGGGTAGCGACCATAACCAAGTTTTAGCTTTATCCTTTAAGGAAAAAGGGAAAATATTTAACCGGATAACATCTTGTGGGCAAGCTTGTTCACCAAACGTCTCACATGTATCTTCGATTTCTCGAATATGGAGATATGGTTTTTCAGAATCCATCCCATGAAATGTAGGAAGAATTTGAATCATCCTATTATGAAAGTGGAACTGACCGGAATTATACGGGAGTAAAATGCAACCAGGGGTAACAGTTCTCTCTGGAAATAAAATATCTTTCATGGGAAGATATGATATCTCTTCCTCTCCATCACCAACACCAACACTACCGTGCACAGACATATTGCTACCCAACGATTCAGAACCCTCACTCAGTGTTTGACTCAAAAGTGTGGAATGTCGGTAGTATGAGATTTGTCAGAGTTAGCTTCAGCAAGGGGATTTTCGTGAAAATAGGTTGGAGACAACGGAGGAGTTTGCATGAACAACTTATGAAAGATGAGATGAGATTTTTTTTTTTAACTTTTTTTTTTAAGGTCAAATTCAGGATTAACCAACCTAACCTAAAGTCTACCTAATTCCCCGGCAACGGCGCCATTTTGATCGAGGGGAAAAATCGAGCGTCCATGTAATACGCTAGTCGTTGTTATCGGCTTCCAATCTCAATACAAAAAAAACTAAACTTGTAACTACACTTCTTAAGGAGTATAGCGGCGAGTCTGGGTATCGAATCCACGAGGAATTAGGACGTGTGAATGTGACGAAAAAGGTAAGGTAGTTTAATCCTAAAGTTGATGTTAAAATAAAAGAAAAGAAAAAGATGATTGATGGGTTTAAATTTCCAATTGGTGATTAAATAAAATGTGCACAAAAATACTAAGAATTGTAAAGAAATTAGATTTGAAAATGTGAAAAAATAGGGTGGGGTACAATCCCTCAAACCTTAACAAATTACCGTATAGAATACTAGAATTATAAATTGAATTTTTTTACTAAATCCAGTCTTTATATATCCTAAGCAAAGGCAAATACAAAGCGATGAATGGAAAATTACACTTGCATAGCATTCTTAAACATCCCAAGTACCTAGGGCAAGAGAGATTAAAAGGTCGGCTATGTTCGTAGAATTTCCATACACGATTTGGTCAATATTTAATTTACCCTCTATTTTCTACACAGGTAATTTATACCGGAATGAGTTCATGTACCCCAACCCTTGAAAATTTATCTAGACATGATTTTATGGGAAAAAAATTTCATAACAATGCATATAATTGTGGATCTAAGAAACATGGTAAAAACAAAAATTACAAAACAAGAAAAGATGATTAAATTGAAAATAAAAATTGAGATTAACAAAGAGAATGGAATTTGATACTTGAAATCTGCACTAGGGAAGAGAGATGATTGAATCCAGAAATATTCTTCTTCTTCAACGTTACAAACTAGGATTTATGAAAATTTCAATGTAAAGAAAAACTAAGAAAACTCTTTAAAATCTAACTTTCTCTCTCTAAAATTCTATTCTACTCTCTAGAATTCGTCTCCCCTTGAAATGTGGTAGGGCTTGGTCTTTTATAGCACCAAGTAACACGAATTTGACAGCTAGAATTGCTTGTTGCGCAAGTTTTCACCAGCTAATCACCTCAAAATCTGCATAATTAATCCCGAATTTCGCATGACCGGACCGGTCCGGATAGCCCTCGGATCGGTCTGGTTTTTCAGCCACAGGATCGGTTCTTTTTTTATTTTACCGGATTGGTCCTGTCCCCACCGGATCGGTTCTGCTGTCATCGATTTGTAATCCATCCGGGGTCCACTGGACTTGAGTCATTTCGGATCGGTCCGGATATACACCTGATCGATCCAATTTTCTTCCATGTTGACTTTTCTCTTTCATCTTTGACTGGCCATAACTTTTGATCTCGAGATCCGATTTGAGTGTCGTTTCTTCCGATGCTCTTGTGAAATCAAGCACTTCAACTTCCCTTTAGGTGTCGAATTCGAATTCTGGATAGAAATTTACGCTTTTACCCTTTGACTTATCTTCCTTTCATCATTTCCTTTCTTTCGATTTCTTTCTCTGTTTTCTTGCACTAAATTCCTATAAAATTCATTAGAAATACACGAAACTCGGGGAAATTGTTTGAAACAATCAATGGCAATGATATGGAATAAAAATGATTCAATTAACTTGTTCGGGATATCAAAACCACTAACTTAAGGGGCTAAATTCAAAAGAATTTATGCTTGGTCAGTGCCACTCACGAGGTCGCTCGAGGGATGTTTCGGTTTTTCTCCCACTAACAAGAACTTTTTAAGCCTAAGTCTAGAAGTATGCAAATTATCATAGTACCCTCAAACTCGTAGTCTCGTGATCACGCGACCAGCTCGTATGAGTTATAATGGTCCCGTACGAGGTGTTGGTTCCACTCACGGGGTCGTTCGGGTGCTATTTCGGGTTTCCCGCCACTAATAACAAGTTTTTAAGCCTAAGTCTAGAAATATACAAATTATCATCGTACTCTCAAACTGTGAGTCCCGTGATCGTGCGGTCAGTTCGTACGACTTCCATTATCCCGTGCGATGTGTTGGTGCCACTCACGGGGACGTTCGGGGGCTGTTTCGAATTTTCCTCCACTAACGCTAAGTTTTTAAGCCTAAGTCTATAAATATGCAAATTATCGTCGACTCTCAAACCAGGAGTCCCGTGATCACGCGGTCAATTCGTATGATATACATTGGTCCCATGCGAGGTGTTGGTGCCACTCACGGGGCCGTTCGCGGGTCCACTAACAGCAAGTTTTTAAGCCTAAGTCTAGAAATATTCAGATTATCATTGTAATTTCAAACCGAGAGTCATGTGATCGCGCGGTCAGTTCGTGCGAGTTACATTGGTCCCGTACGAAGTGTTGGTGCCACTCACAGGGCCATGTGGTCGTTTCGGGTTTTCTCCCACTAACGGTAAGTTTTTAAGCCTAAGTCTATAAATATGCAAATTATCGTCGTACTCTTAAACCTGGAGTCCCGTGATCACGCGATCAATTCGTATGAGATACATTGGTCCCGTACGAGGTGTTGGTGCCACTCACGAGGCCGTTCGGGTATTGTTTCGGGTTTTCATCCACTAATAGCAAGCTTTTAAGCCTAAGTATTTAAATATACAAATTATCGTCAAACTCTTAAACCAGGAGTCCCGTGATCACGCGGTCAGTTCGTATGAGATACATTGGTCCCATGCGAGGTGTTGGTGCACTCACGGGGTCGTTTGGGGGTTGTTTTGGGTTTTAGTCAACTAACACCAAGTTTTTAAGCCTAAGTCTAGAAATATTCAAATTATCATCGTAATCTCAAACCATGGGTCTCGTGATCGGGCGGTCAGTTCGTACGAGTTATATTGGTCCCGTACGAGGTGTTGGTGCCACTCACGGGGCCATGCGGTGGTTGTTTCAGGTTTTTGCCATCTAACGGTAAGTTATTAAGCCTATGTCAAGAAATATGTAAATTATCGTCTTACTCTCAAACCGGGTGCCCCGTGATCGTGGGGTCAGTTCGTAGGAGTCACATAGGTCCCTGGCGAGGTGTTGGTGCCACTCACGGGGCCATTCGGGGTCCATTTTGGGTTTTCCCCCCTCTAACTCCATGTTTTGCCTAAGTCTAAATATTTTATTAATTATCATTGTATTCTCAAATTGGGAGTATCGTGATCGCGTCGTCAGTTCGTACGAGTTACATTGGTCCCATGCAAGGTGTTGGTGCCACTCACGGGGCCGTTCGGGGGTTGTTTAGGATTTTCCCCACTAACGCCATATTTGTAGGCCTAAATCTACAAATATACAAATTATCATCGTACTCTCAAACTGGGGGTCCCGTGATCGCGCAGTCAATTCGTACGAGTTACATTGATCCAGTGCGAGGTGTTGGTGCCACTCAGGAGGCCGTTCGGGGGTTGTTTTGCATTTTCCCCCATTAACGCTAGGTTTTGCCTAAATCCTGATATTTTTAAATTATCGTCGCATTCTCAAACTGGGAGTATCATGATCGCACGGTCAATTCGTACGAGTTACATTGGTCTCGTGCGAGGTGTTGGTGCCACTCACCGGGCCGTTCGGGGGATGTTTTGGGTTTTTGCCAACAAACGGCTAGTTTTTAAGCCAAAGTCTAGAAATATGCAAATTTTCATCGTTCTCTCAAACTGGGAGTCCCGTGATCACGCGGTCAGTTTGTACAAGTTACATTGGTCCCGTGCGAGGTGTTGGTGCCACTCACGGGGTTGTTTCAAGTTTTCGCCCACTAACGACAAGTTTTTAAGCCTAAGTCTAGAAATATACAAATTATCATCGTATTCTCAAATCAGCAGTCCCGTGATCACGCGATCAGTTCATACGAGTTACATTGGTCCTGTGGGAGGTGTTGGTGCCACTCACTGGGTCGTTCGGGGGATCATTCGAGTTTTTTCCCACTAACGGCAAATTTTTAAGCCTACATCTAAGAATGTGCAAATTACCATCGTACTCTCAAACCGTGAGTCCCGTGATCACGAAGTCATTTCGTACTAGTTAAATTGGTACCGTACGTGGTATTGGTGCACTCACGTGGCCGTTCAGGGGCTATTTCGAGTTTTCCCCACTAACGCCCAGTTTTTAAGCCTAAGTCTAAAAATATGCAAATTGTCATCGTACTCTCAAACTGTGAGTCCTGTGGTCATGCGGTTAGTTCGTACGAGTTACATTGGTCCCGTGAGAGGTGTTGGTGCCACTCACGGGGCAGTTCGGGGACTGTTTTGGGTTTCACCCACTAACTCTATGTTCTTAAGCCTAATTCTAGAAATATTCAAATTATCATTGTATTCTCCAACCGGGAGTCCCGTGATCGCACGGTCAGTTCCAATGAGTTACATTGGTCCCGTGCGAGGTGTTGGTGCCACTCACGAGGCCGTTCGGGTGCTGTTTTGAGTTTTCACCCACTAATGGAAAGTTTTTAAGCCTAAGTCTGGAAATATGCCAATTATCGTCGTATTCTCAAACCGATAGTCCCGTGTTTGCGTGGTTAGTTTGTATGAGTTATATTGGTCACGTGCGAGGTGTAGGTACCACTCACGGGGCTGTTTGGAGTTTTCGCCCACTAACGCAAGTTTTTAAGCTTTAGTCTAGAAATAGATAAATTATCATCGTATTCTTAAATCGGCAGTCCCGTGATCACGCGATCAATTCGTACGAATTACATTGGTCCCGTGCGAGGTGTTAGTGCCACTCGCGGGGCCGTTCGGGGGCTATTTTGGGTTTTCCCCCACTAACACCTTGTTTTGCCTAAGTCCTGATATTTTTAAATTATCGTCGTACTCTCAAACTGGGAGTCCTGTGATCGCGCGGTCAGTTCGTACGAGTTACATTAGTCCCGTGCGGGGTGTTGGTGTCACTCATGGGGCCGTTCGGGGGCTATTTCTAGATTTCGCCCACTAACGGCATGTTTTTAAGCCCATGTCTTGAAATATGCAAATTATTGTCGTATTTTGAAACCTGCAGTCCCGTGATTGTGCGGTCAGTTCGTACGAGTTACGTTAGTCCCATACAAGGTGTTTGTGCATTTCACGGGGTCGTTCAGGGGTTCTTTCGGGGTTTCGTCCTCTAATACCATTTTTTAAGCCAAAGTCTATTTATTTTCAAATTAGCGTTGTATTCTCAAACTGGGGGTCCTGTAATTGCGCGTCCAGTTCCTTTGAGTTACATTGGTCCCGTGCGAGGTCTTGGTGCCTCTCATGGGGTCGTTTGGGTGCTTGCACTCTAAAGCCATGTTTTTAAGACTAAGTTTTGATATATATAAATTATCCTTGTACTCTCAAACTGGGAGTCCCGTGATCATGTTGTCTATTCGTACGAGTTACATTAATCCCGTGCGAGGTGTTTGTGCCACTCAGGAGGCCATTTGGGGGTTATTTTGGGTTTTCCCCCACTCACGCCAAGTTTTGCCTAAGTCCTGATATTTTTAAATTATCATCGTATTCTCAAATTAGGAGTATCGTGATCGCGCGGTCAGTTAATATGAGTTACATTTGTCCTGTGCGAGGTGTTGGTGCCACTCACGAGGCCCTTCGAGGGATGTTTCCAGTTTTGACCAACTAACGACAAGTTTTTCTGCCTAAGTCTAGAAATATGCAAATTATCGTCGTACTCTTAAACTAGGATTCCCGAGATCACACGATCAGTTGCTACAAGTTACATTGGTCCCGTGTGATATGCCCCAAAGTGCATCTTCCCACTCAGAGACACTAACCTCAGGCCTGATTCTCAACCGAGGTTGTAGAGGCCTATAATGACCGGAAGTAATATCGTCCCTCATAAGGTCAGCTCCGGCAGACATTACGTCAACCTCATCATCAAGGCTTATATCTAAAATTAGGCACCCATCTATAACATCGGCTTCAGTCGAAGTTACATTGTGTCAACCGAGATGAACTAGGGACTTGGGCTTAATAGCATCACCTCAAATGATCCCTGCATATGACCAGAGACGCATGGTGTCATCCTACGCGACGTTATGAGTATCATCTGAGACCAGCAAAAAACATAAGATCAAGCAACAAGCACCATGTCATCATCGGCTTAGGCCGACGTTACACCTCATACCCAACCTCGGCCGACCGTCCTGGTCGAGGTCTTCATGAAACATTGATCTATGACAAGGGTCGTAATCCATTAACCTCGTACTCACCCAAGCCAAGGTTGGCATCAAGCTAAGACATTCGAGCATTGACAAGTGTATGCAAGGTTAGGAACACGTCGACAAAATCAGTTATAACCGAATTGATCCCCTCACATGGGGGAATATTTCATCATCATTATCTACATGTGACAGCGACAGATGTCTTCATTAGATTAACTAGATCAACACACACATGCTTATTGCATGCACGGGGGGTGCATTACACCCTCCACACACTATATATATTTATCTTCTCCTACCTTGAGAAGGACCTCTAAATTACAACCCTATCCAAAACTCTGTCAATTTATGCAGTAGAGAGAGAAAGCTTGAGAGATTGTATCCATGGCCGTTAGTTCCTTATTTGAGTGACCTTATTCACTCACTTGCACAGTGGACGTAGGCCTAATTGGCTGAACCACTTAAACATTTGTGTTCAACCTCTTCTCCTCATCTCTATCTCTTATACTTTTATATTCCTGAGCTGCCATTGTTATAACTAATTTGAGCTATTTCGAGCATCATCATTTTGGCGTCGTCTGTGGGAACGAGAAACTGTCTCTTCCTCTTTTTGTTCTTAACCTCATCGGAATCTCTGGTGGTGAACCAAGCCTCACCCCTTTGCTTGGAGTTGTTTCATCATTGAAAGAGGTCCATTAAGGTATTAAGCTCATCTACTTCACAAGCTCTATAAATTTTATCGTATGGCACCGGAATTTCCACCACCTCTTCTACCACTAGGTGCTGGAGGACCTAGTTCCAGCCTGGCACCACCCCAGTTTGAAATGGATGAGGTGGTATTAGCCTTGAAGTCTTTGGTTTCAATACAACAAGCAATGAAGGAGAAATTTGCACAACTCATTCAAAATATGATGAGACCACCTGGGGTCTCACCAGAGAGGATTACTCTAGCTACTGCTCAACCCCATCCAGAAGCCAGGGGACCACCCCAGGCACTGCGAAAAGATCAACCTACACCTCAGCGGAGGAGGGACGTTGCTGACCCTAGGCATTTACATCTATGGAGGTAAGGACACCCTTGCCCTGCGGATAGGTATGATGATTTGGAGGCAGAAGATGCTCTAGAAGATTGTTAGGAGCGGTATAAGGTTTCAAATAACACACTGCGTCCTATCCTGCATAGCCGAGGTTGTGGAGGCAGAGGAGGTGAAGGTGCCCAACAAAGTGGATCAGCTTTTGATCAACTGAGTAGAGGGTCAGCCTTTGAAAGTCTCAGTCCAGTAAATGACATGAGTTAGAGGTTATCCAGGTCATGAAGTGTCGCTGGCTCTCAAAGGGGAGATGAGGAACATCGGTCTCATCATGGCCGACCCCATCAGGGCCGAGACAGGTATCAAGAGGAGGTTAATAGCCGACGTTGTTCTGTGGTTGGGGAACCCTCAGTTCACCCCTTGGAGGTGGCTGGGGACAACCTCGGTCGGGCTGACTTTGCAAGACCATGGAATGACTCCATCCAATGCCATGAAGAGAAGGTAAAAAACTTCATCAAAAGTCGAGACCCATTGCAAAGAGGGTTATTAGAGGGTTCTCTATTTATGGCTAAGGTAGTGAACTTCCCAACCCCTACCAAGTTCTAGCCACCTACGGTGCCTCCTAAGTATGATGGTAACACCAACCCTGTACATCATATTAAGATGTACCAGTCTGCGGCAAACATTTACTCAATACCAGATGAGATGAAGTGTCAGGCCTTCTTCGGGACTTTAACGGGAGCTGCACACTATGACACCCCGCCTAATTAAATACCGGGCGATCACTCCTTTATTAAATTAAATCAAGGTGAACATTTTGGTTCATTCTTAACATCACTGTCGTAAATATAAACTTTCCAATTTAACACCCTAAATAATTAAGCTAAGTGTCAAAACCATATTTAAACATTACTTTCCAAATTTTTATTTTAAGAAAATGATTTATTTATTTATTAACAACATTTCAACAATTAAGAGTCACACCACAATAAACCTGGAACCTAATCCAATTAATTTAAAACATTCGTCAATCGAATGTCAACATGCGAAATATAAAGTAACACAATTCAAACTGAATAAATCCCATAGTGACAATACTAGAAATAACTGAAATACAAATGTCCCAATAAGAATGAAATAATGGAAAGGGCGACACGTGCCCAATAAATGAGAATGCTAGAAGTGGAGTCAATAAAGGAAGCCGTCTACGCAAGTGACCTGCAACTCCCACCTAAGCTGCAGCTCGTTCCTTTCAAGGGATCCTAAGCAAGACGCCCTTGTGGCTGGCCACCTGAAATATATACATATATATACAAGAGAGAGAGAGAGAGAGAGAGAGAGAGAGAGAGAGAGAGAGAAACGGGTCAGAGCCCGAAAGTGTGTTTGATTTAAAATACGTTTAGCAAGTATTTAAATTGATACAGGCCAATGAAACAACATATTAGAGCGACACTCTCTTGAGAAATTCTCACCTCTCTTCTAATGTGCACGCCTATCGTACAAACCTTCCCAACGATTTATCTTATCATTTATCGCATGAATCTTCCCAATAATTTAACTTATCTTAGATTACTCGTAAGATTCAACATTTAACGATTCCATTTCGAAAAGGGTATTTCAATTAGTAACCAAAGTTCTCCATTTTAACTTTATAAAATCAATAAAGCTTTCCAGTGTCATATTATACTTTCTCAAAACAAGTATTTATTATTTGAGTCATCAACCATGTCCTACTTATCAAATCACAATAGGTAGTTTCAATTTCCAAATCTCATATATATTAACTACTCGTATAATATATATAAAATAATAGCACCCTAAATAAAACTATGGTGAGTGCATACTTCTACTATCCAAACCCCATACCACTCATATCAAGGGGAATACAAATTCGGAATCACTCTCGAACTGTATTAACACATACACAAACAATATCGAGGCGAAGCATAGATTCCAAGTCTCTAAGAGGATGGAACATACTCGCGTCTCTTAGGACCGTCTGAACTATCAATTCGATACCCTGTACCAAGGATATCAATCTTCTAGGGTACAAGTCAATATCCTACATAAAGGTCCCATCGAGATAAGACTGTCCCAGCGCGGTAACCTCAAGGATAGCAAGTAGCGCGGTATGTTTTTCAGAAGTACATAATATATGTACACACAATCATATAAATATACCACTTTCATCATATTAATATAGGTTCCTCTCGTCACCCATAATTACAACATTTATCCTTAATTTCACATTATTAGTATTACGTATAAGGTTTCATCTCTAACCTTAACTCGAAGAGTTTTCTCACTTATTACGTGACTCTCGTAGACTCTATCCTTCCAAGTAGAAAATTTAGTAGGTATACCTCTATTCACTATCGTAGCTATTCGATGTAATCTCTCACTTGAAGTACGTAGTTTCATCTTTCATTAAATAATTAACCCAGAAGCAAAATTATCGTCTTATAATAAAGTTCCCAACACTTATTCATATGTCCTACTGGTCTTTCCTATCTCCCAAAACATTCTATTAAGAATTCCCAAGAATTATTTCACGATAAATTTAGTTTAACTAATTAAACATGGGAAATAGGAGTCTGCCAGGAGGGGTCGATCGATCGAGGTCTGGGACTCGATCGATCGAAGCTCTATGCTCGATCGATCGATCAAGCAGGTATTTTGATTTATGCAGAATTGCAGTTACGGGTTCTACCAATTTTCTTCATCCAAATACATGTTTTCCAACCCAAAACGTCCAAGAATTCTACTACTAACATTATAACAATATACCAAATGTTTCTAACGTAAGGCATGTACATATTCATCATTTAAACATGGATTTTCAACCCAAAATTATATCTTATTATCAAGAACCCTAGAATTTTCTTAAAGAGTTTTCTAACAAATCTGTCTCCAGAATTTCTTTCTTATAATCATCAAAATTTCGTGGTTAATTTCCTCTACATGGCAAGGGTTTCCAGAATCATCATCTCAACCAATACTACATGGATTTTCCTATCACAAATTGGGTTTTCTTCCACATATTTCAGCCCTAATCATTCCTAAACTAATATGGAGATTGCACCAACGAAAATAGCAAGATAAACACTTGACTGGGATTTTCGACATTCGGATTTGCAGATGTTTTTGGTGTGGTTGCGTAGCCCGTTGCGCGATCTACGCGGTGGTGGTGGTTGTGGTGCAAACAGATGACTTTTGGGGCCTTGGATTGCCTTGGAGCTTTCTTCTTCCCTCTCCTATGGCCATCACTTGTGTTTAGAGTTTCTAAACCTAGATGACAATCTAGATATCTGATATAACCCTTGGTATTTTCGTGGGTTTAATTACCCAAAAAGGTGAAATGTCCAAAACGCCCTCCCGGGGTACCAATTAGGCCTAAAAACGCCCCGAGACCCAAACTACACCCTCGGGTACACTTTTCTGACTATCTCGACCCTTCCGGACGCGTTGGCGCACTCAAAACGACTATACGGGCAACTTATAAAATATTCATTTTTTTTATTTATCAAAATTTAGTCCCGACGTGACACAAGAACGTTCCGACTTAAATTTCCGAAATTGTCATTTAACTCACTCATGACATTCAATATAACCAATATAATATATTACTTTGCTCATTAGTAATATTCAACAAATTTCCCATAATTACTAACTCTCGTCACGTTAATAATTATAACAAAATTAATTTCCGGATTTTTATTAAATAATTAACTCACATTAAATTCAATAAATCCCCAAATTAATATAGCATAAAAATACGGGGTATTACATAGTTCCCCCCCCTAATAACGGAATTTCATCCCGAAATTCAGAAAATAAGGCATATCTGGTAAACACAACTCTGGATATTTTTCGCGCATATCTGCCTCGCGCACCCAAGTGGATTCCTCCACATTATGATGCTCCCACTGGACCCGCACAAGTGGAACTATCTTCGACCTCAATCTCCTCTCACTATAGTCTAGGATAGCCACCGGTCTCTCCTCGTAAGAGCTATCAGGCTGTAATTCGATCTCATCTATCACAATGTGGGTATGGGCCATATCATCCCGAAGATATCGTCTCAACGATGAGATGTGGAATACATCGTGGATGCGATGTAAATGTTATGGCAGTCCCAGCCTGTATACAACCGGCCTAATGCTCTCGATGATGGGAAATGGTCCCACGTACCTCGGAGCCAACTTCCCCTTCTTCCCAAACCTCATCACTCCCTTCATAGGAGATACACGCAATAACACTTGGTCCCCCACACTAAACTCTCAGAAGAACCGTTTCGCATCGGCGTAGCTCTTCTGCGTGTCCTGGGCTACCCGAATGCGACTCCTGATCATCTCGATCCTCGCGGAGGTCTCCTGAATCACCTTTGGTCCTAGAAACTTGTTATCCCCCACTTGGAGCCAACAAGTTGGGGAACGACAAGGCCTGCCGTACAAAGCCTCAAATGGAGCCATACCAATCGTAAACTGATAAGAGTTATTATAAGCAAACTCTACCAGTGGAAGATGTGGCTCCCATCCTCCTCCAAAATCAAGATAACACGTGCATAGAATATCCTCTAACATCTGATTAGTATGCTATATTTGTCCATATGTCTGTGGGTGGTAAGCTGAACTCAACCTCAACTCAGTGCCCATAGCCTCCTGAAAGCTTTCCCAAAAACGTGACACGAAAATCTTGTCTCTATCTGACACAATATTCAGGGGCACCCCATGTAATCTGACAATCTCCGCGATGAACAACTGAGCATACTGACCCGTGGTATAATCTGTCCGCACCCGCAGAAAATGAGCCACCTTGGTCAAACGGTCCATAATCACCCAGATAGAATCGTGGCCCCGCTGTGATGTAGGCAACCCTGTAATAAAATCCATGGAAATACTCTCCCACTTCCACACGGGTACTTCCAATGGCTAAAGCAATCCTAACGGTTTCTGATGGTCCACCTTCACCAGCTGGCAGGTAGAACACTTGGACACGAACTCAGCAACGTCCTTCTTCATCCCACTCCACCAGTATTGTCGCCTCATATCCTGGTACATCTTATCGCCTGCCGGATGTATTACAAATCGGGACCCATGAGAATGAGTCATCACTGCATGACGAAATTCTGCTCCTTCTGGAACCACCAATCTCCCATTAAACCGTAAACCTCCATCAGAACTAAGAGAATAGGACTCAGCACCCTCGGCTAAAAGTCGCCCAATCTGCTCCTGGCAAAATGGGTCTGCGGTCTGTGCCTGTATCACCCTCGTAACAATCTCGGGTGTGACTGACATCACGGATATGAAAGAACGTGCTACTGCGTCCTGGTGACCTAACTCCTTCCACTTTGCTTTCCAGACATCTGCTACCTTGTCTACCAGTCTACGACTCAACGCATCAGCAACTACGTTGGCCTTTCCCAAATGATATTGTATATCGAACTGGTAGTCCTTCACAAACTCTATCCATCTGCGCTGACGCATATTCAGCTCTCGCTGAGTGAACAGGTACTGCAACGACTTGTGGTCTGTGAACAAATGGAATTTCTCTCCCAACAAATAGTGCCTCCATATCCTCAATGCAAAGACGACCACTGCTAACTCCAGGTCGTGGGTGGGGTAATTCTTCTCATGTGGCTTAAGCTTGCGGGAAGCAAAAGCTATAGCCTTCACTTCCTACTGAAGTACTCCCCCAAGTCCCCGTAAAGACGCATCGGTGTAAACCAGGTATTCCACACCCGGCTTCGATAATGCAAGGACTGGCGCTGAAGTAAGCTTGTCTTTCAGCTCGTCGAAAGCCAACTGACAAGCGTCATCCCAAACATATGGTACCCCCTTGCGAGTCAGATTCGTCAGCGGACCCGCTATTTTGGAGAATCCGCGAATGAATCTCTTGTAGTAACCAGCTAACCCCAAGAAACTATGCACTTTCGTCGGTTTCGTCCGTTGTCCCCACTCCCTCACCACTGATACTTTACTCGGGTCAACTGCTATCCTCTACTCAGAAACAACATGCCCCAAGAACTGTACCTCTCGCAACCAGAATCCGCACTTCTCGTACTTAGCATACATCTGATGCTCTCGTAGAGTCTGAAGAACCTGCCTCAAGTGCTCGGCATGATCCTCCTCGGAGTGTGAATATTTCAAAATGTCATCTATGAAAATGATGACAAACTGATCCAAGAACTCTCTGAATACTCGGTTCATCAAGTGCATGAAAACGGCTGGAGCATTTGTGAGTCCGAACGGCATCACCCGGAACTCATAAGACCCATATCTCGTCAAGAAAGCAGTCTTCAAAACATCCTACTCCCTGATACGTAGATGATGGTACCCCGACCTCAGATCTATTTTCGAAAAGAAAATTGCTCCCCTCAACTGGTCGAACAGGTCATCGATTCGAGGCAACGGATACTTATTCCACATCGTGACCTTGTTCAACTCCCGGTAGTCCACACACAATCTCAGTGAACCATCTCTCTTCTTCACAAACAAAACTGGAGCGTCCCAAGGTGAGGTACTCCTACGAATGAAGCCCTGACCTAATAGCTTATCTATATGATCTCGTAGCTCTCGCATCTCTGCCGGAGCCATACGGTACGGTCCGCGTACTATAGGTCTCGTATCTGGCAATAAATCTATGACAAAGTCTATCTCTCGACTAGGGGGTAGGTCTGGTATTTCCTGAAACACATCAGAATACTCCCTGACAACTGGGATCGAATCTAAGGGAATCACAACCTCCTTAGAGGTATCCTCCTCTATGTAATACAAATGAGTGATCAAGCCTCCCTCTGTGCGAGGCATCGCCACTACAAACATCTCTTGCCCCGGAATGGCAAAAACAATGCTCCCACCGAAGCAATCAATCATCGCTCTATAAGATGCGAGCCAATCCATACCAATAATCACATCATGCTCGTGCATGTCTAAGACTAACATGTCTGCAGGTAATACCAAGATACCAATCTCTGCCCCCACTCCTCGGCATATAAAGAAAATAAGGGACCCACTCCCCAGTGGTGAGTCTACACACGTCACGGTGCTTTCTGCTATGGCTAACAACCCTAAGGCCTTTGCAAAATACGTAGCTATAAAATAATGTGTTTCCCCCGTATCAAACAAAACCCGACCCATAGTACCATGGATAGGAAACATACCCTCAATCGCGGGTGGTTCCTGTGGAGCTGCTGCCTGGTGGACGTTATAGACACGTCCATACTATAATTGCCCCTGCTGCACTGGAGCTGCTGGAATGGCTGGTAGGGCTAGCACCTGAGCTGGAGCTGGGAGGGTAGGTGGAAAAGTGGTCTATTTGGCTCATTACGGGCTCCCTGCTGCTGTGGGGCCCTATCGCCCTCTGGGCAATCCTGACGCCTATGTCCATGTTTACCGCACCCAAAACATCGGCCTTTGAAGTTACCTCCCCTCTGACCCTGTTGTCCACGGCCCTGTTGGCCGTTACCTCCATGCCACTGACCCTGTTGGCCCTGATTAGCACGCTGCTGGCCCTACTGGCCCTGCTGCTATCGGTGTTGGCCCTGCTGGACCTACTGATTAGGCTGGCCCTGATGGCCCTGCCTAAAACCCCCGAATCCCTGCCTAGAATCACCTGAACGGAATCGCTTAGCAGGATCCCCCTGATGGGAACTCTGCTCGTGCTGACGAGTCTGTCCATGAGATGGTGCCCCACTGGCACTATTACCCCCGGCGCGGCCCTGCTGGCTAGACTCTTCTGCTCTCTTGCTTCCCTGAAGATGGAAGCGGTGATCCTGTCAATGTAGCAACGCGGCATTGAGTACATCAGTGAAAGTACTCAGGGATAAATTTCCGATAAGGTGCTGATGGATCCTCCAAGCTAACCCATCGACAAACAACATAATCCTCTTATTCTCAGTAGGTTCCTCATCTGGAACAATGGTGAGAAGTCTCGTGAACTCCTCCTCATACTCAGCTACAGTAAGATTCTCCTGCTTCAGATTCAGTAATTTCCGCCTCATCTCAGTCTGCACTGCAGGTGGAAAATATTTGCGGTCAAACCGCTCCCAAAATGACTGAATGGGGATTGTGTCCCTCTCCTCCAAAGTGGTAGTGGACTCCCACCACTGCAATGCGGCTCCCACCAGCTTAAAGGAAGCCAATAACTGCTTTTGCACATCAGTGCACTCATACATACGGAGGTGCCGTTGGATGTCTTTCTTCCATTGGCTAACTGTGACAATATTGGAGCTACCAGAGAACTCAGGGGGATGCGCTTTCTGAAAAGCATCCCGAACCCTCTCCCATGCAGATGGAAGCTGTGATGGTACTGGCGCCACTGCCTGAACCTGGGGTGGAGCCTGTTGAACCACCGCTAGTGCGGCATTCACCGCCTGAGTAACAATGGCGGCTACTTCATTTGCATTCATCGTGCCTTGTGCCGAAACTACTGGTTGTCCTGGGCACGCCTATTCTTCGGAGCACATCTCGAAGGCATCTGAAACGTGAAGAAGTTTATTAGTCTACAGTTATTATCAAATCTCAAATAGCCGAAGACTTAAACGTAAGACAGGAGTACAACAATCCTAAAAGTAGGGCTCTATAGCAATAACGTTAAGCTGAAAGCGAAAATAAGTCGTACAGATCCTATGGACACTAGATCCTGATGCTCTGAGACCACCTGTGACACCCCGCCTAATTAAATACCGGGAGATCACTCCTTTATTAAATTAAATCAAGGTGAACATTTTGGTTCATTCTTAGCATCACTGTCGTAAAAATAAACTTTCCAATTTAACACCCTAAATAATTAAGCTAAGTGTCAAAACCATATTTAAACATTACTTTCCAAATTTTTATTTTAAGAAAATGATTTATTTATTTATTAACAACATTTCAAGAATTAAGAGTCACACCACCATAAACTTGGAACCTAATCCAATTAATTTAAAACATTCGTCAATCGAATGTCAGCATGCGAAATATAAAGTAACACAATTCAAACTGAATAAATCCCATTGTGACAATACTAGAAATAACTGAAATACAAATGTCCCAATAACAATGAAATAATGGAAAGCGCGCCACGTGCCCAATAAATGAGAATGCTAGAAGTGGAGTCAATAAAGGAAGCCGTCTACGCAAGTGACCTGCAACTCCCACCTAAGCTGCAGCTCGTTCCTTTCAAGGGATCCTAAGCAAGACGCCCCTGTGGCTGGGCACCTGAAATATATACATATATATACAAGAGAGAGAGAGAGAGAGAGAGAGAGAGAGAGAGAGAGAGAGACGGGTCAGAGCCCGAAAGTGTGTTTGATTTAAAATACGTTTAGCAAGTATTTAAATTGATACAGGCCAATGCAACAACATATTAGAGCGACACTCTCTTGAGAAATTCTCACTGATATGCCCAAGTATAACCTCGGCCCAGGGATACCCACCTCGGCCGAGATAATGACCGAGATATGGATCGACCCAAGGAGGGGTAAGGGCCCACGATTTCATCCCTCGGCCAGGCCTACGTCGGCCCGGGCTGACACTACTACATACACCTCGCCAAGGACCGCGCATTGCAGGCATCATCAACATCCTCAAGTACCTAGGAATAGAAACCTCGGCCATCAGTAGGACGAGGTGACAGGGAGCCATTGATCATCTTCATCATGGAACCAGAGGTATTAATAATCATCAGTAGTCCTACCTCGGCTTGGGCCGAGGTTACCAGAGGTATTAATAATCATCAGCATGCAGCATGTCCAACCTCGGCTCGGGCCGACCCCAGCATGATGTCTTGGCTGGGATCAGTCCGATACTCCTTATGACACTTCCCAGATTGAACGGATACCAAGCCTCTACAGCTCGGCCTCTCCCAGGCCGAGGTCATTCACCAACATGACTGTCGAGCATCTGTTGACATTTGGATAAAGACACCTGGGCACAAATCAGTTGTAACAAGATTATTCTCCACATGGGGGAGAATATTTCATCATCATTGCTTACATGTGACCAGGACAGGTGGCATTCCCACATTGGTGAGGATATCACACACATGCTCACTGCATGCATGGGGGGTACATTACACCCCCTAGACACTATATATAGGGGTCATCCCCTACCTTGCAAAGGGATCTCATTCAAGCAACCCTAGCAAAAACCCTGTAAAAATATACTATAGAGAGAGGGCTTGAGGGAATTGTACCCATGGTCATTAGTACCATCTTTCAGTGATATTACTCACACACTCACTGTGGACGTAGGCCAGACAGGCTGAACCACCTATATTCCGGTGTTGATCTCCTCATATCCTCATCTCCTTATCTTCTCTTTTTATAGTTGAACTGCCATTGTTATATACATATAGAGCTTGGAAACACCTTACCTAGTGGTGCTGATTCCCAACATCATCATTTTGGCGCCGTCTGTTGGAATCGAGAGGCTGTCTCTTCCTAATCTTCAGCTTTACCTCATCGGAGACTCTGGTGGTGAACCAGGAACCACCCCTTGTGTGGAGATGTTTCACCATTGAAAGAGGTCCTTTAAGGTATTAAGCTCACTTGATGTTCAAGCTCCTTATTGATAGTACATGGCACCGGAATTACCACCGCCTCTTCCGCCGCTTGGAGGTGGAGGGGCTAGTTCCAGTCAGCCTCCTCCCCAGTCCGAAATGGCGGAGGTGGCTGCAGCTTTGAAATCTTTAGCTGCAACACAACAAGGTATGAAGGAGAAATTTTCCCAGCTCAGCCAAATCATGATGATGAGGCCACCTGGGGTCTCCCCGGATATGATAACTCTGACGGCAGCTCAGCCTCATCCCGATACCTGGGGACCACCCCAGGCGCCCATGAAGGACCAACCTGCACCCCAGCAGAGGAGGGACGTTGCTAACCCTAGGCGCTTGCGCCTGGGGAGGCAAGGAAACCCTTTCCCGGAGGACAGGTATGATGACCTAGAAGTTGAAGAGGCCCCGGAAGACTGTTAGGAGCCGTATGAGGTGTCAGATAACATTGTACGACCTCTTAGGCAGAGCCAAGGATGTGTCGGCCGAACAAGAGATGAGGGCCAACAAAGAGGGTCGGCCTTTGACAGGCAGAGTCAAGGATCTGTTGGCCGAGGAAGAGATGAGGCCTAGCATAGAGGGTCGGCCTTTAACAGGTTGAGCAGAGGGTCGGCCTTCGAAAGACTGGGCCCAGTCAATGACCTAAGGCAAAAGCTATCGAGGTCAAGGAGTGCGGCAGGCTCTCAAAGAGGTAATAGACCGGCTCGGCCAGATCAAGGCCGACCCTTGGAGAGAAGAGCCAGGGAGCAGGAAGAGGTCAATAGTCAGCGTGTTGTGGCCGGGGAACCCTCTGTTCATCGTAGGGAGGTGGCAGGGGATAACCTCGGCCTAGATGAAGAGAGAAGACCCTGGAATGACTCAATCCAACGTCTTGAAGAGAAGATAGGGGACCTCATCAAGAGCAGGGACCCATTGCAGAGGGGCTACTCGGAGGGTTCCCCGTTTGTAGTTAGGATAGTGGGATTCCCAACCCCATCTAAGTTCAAGCCTCCTACAATGACGCCTAAGTATGATGGCAGCACTAACCCAGTGCACCATATCAAGATGTATCAGTCGGCGGCAGATATTTACTCGATCCCTGATGAGATGAAGTGTAGGGCCTTCTCAGGGACCTTGATAGGGGCAGCTCATAGTTGGTTCACCTCTCTTCCAAAGAACTCAATTGAAAACTTCAAGGGCCTAGCAGAGCAGTTCATCGACAACTTCTTCTTTGGGTTAAGACCTCAGAAGAAGACTACCCACCTCTTGTATGTCAAACAGGTTAAGGGCGAAAGCCTAAGAGACTACATAGCAAGGTTCAACAAGGAGAAGTTGGAGGTGGAAGACTATGAAGAGAGCATAGCCATGACCGCCCTGATAGGAGGCCTCCAGAAGGGGAAGCTATTATGGAAGTTAGCGGAAGACCCTCCTAAGTCTATGGCAGAGCTGCTGGCAACAGCGGGGAGAGTGATGAATGCGGAAGAGGCAATGGCCGCCAAATATGAGGAGGAGAACCGTGGTAGCACTGGGAGGTCCCAGGGTAAGAAAGAGGGGAAGAAGAGGTCAGCAGATGACAAGTTCGCTCATTACACTCCTCTGACTGTGAGCTGTGAGCACATCCTTAATGAGATCAAGACTGACCGGGCTCTGAGGTGGCCAGAGAAATTGAAGGCCCCACCACATAAGAGGAATAAGAACCTCTGGTGTGAGTTCCATCAGGATCACGGCCATGTCACAGATAGATGCT
Organism: Sambucus nigra; assembly: GCA_949130495.1. Classification (NCBI taxonomy): domain Eukaryota; kingdom Viridiplantae; phylum Streptophyta; class Magnoliopsida; order Dipsacales; family Adoxaceae; genus Sambucus; species Sambucus nigra. The sequence continues at coordinate 470,865,895 of OX422215.1, read as the reverse complement.
TTGCTCTGAAGGATGAGATTGAGAAGATGTTGAAATCCGGGAAGTTAAGAAAGTATGTGGATGGCAAGGCCCCGAAGGGTGGAAGAGAAGACCCTAGGAAGAGAAGAGATGACAGGTGCCGCGGCGATGTCCCGACTAGAAGGCATGATGATTCAGAGGGTGATGATGGAGATGACCCGGATTTCCCCCTAAGGATGACAACGCCCCAGTGAAGAGGGTAGGGATGATCTCCTTTGGTGTTAGCACCATATGTGGGGGATTCGCAGGAGGTGGCTCTGAGGTAGCCGACAGGAAAGCTCATGTAGTGGAGGCCAAGTCAGTGGTCAAACCTGAGGTTGTGAATCTAACATCTTCTGACGCAGTGCAGAAGAGGAAGAAGGTGGACATGGACACCCTCATAGTGGGGTTCTCCAGACTCAACTTCAAGGGCATCTTAGCCCCCCATGATGACCCTTTAGTCATAACAACAAGGGTACATGGGTGCGATGTAGGGAGAATCCTCATAGATGGGGGAAGCTCGGCAGATGTGATGTTCTGGCCTTGTTTTAAGAGCCTGGGTCTTAGCAGGGCAAGGCTGGTGCCCTACCATCACCCATTGATAGGCTTCAGTGGTGAGAAGGTACACCCATTGGGCATGTATGAAATGGATGTACGGATGGGAGATGAATGGCCTAAGAGGCTGACCAAGAAGATAAACTTTTTTGTCATGGACAAAAATGTCTTCTCGGCCTACAACCTCATCATCGGAAGAGTGGCCCTCAAAGAGTTTGAAGCCGTGTCGTCAACGGTCCACCAGATGCTAAAATTCCCGACTCCTTATGGAGTAGGGGAAGTGCAAGGGGACCAGACCACGACGCGGGAGTGTTACTTCAACTCGGCCGAAGATCGAGAGGCCCGTAAGAGAGCAACCGCCACTTACAGCATTGACACTCTTGATCCCAGAGATGAAACAAAACTGAAGAAGGGCGAGCCCGCGAAAGAGGTAGAATCCATCGTCCTCAATGAGGATGAGCCGGAAAAAATAGTCCAGGTCGGCAAAGCCCTGGAGCAAGGGATCAAGGAAGAGCTGATAGACTTCCTTAGGAGGAGGCAGCGCGTCTTTGCATGGAGCCATGCAGACATGCCTGGTATCGACCCTGAGATCATGACCCACAAGCTCAACGTGGACGGAGATGCTAGGCCTATTAAACAGAGGCGAAGGATCTACTCCAGAGAAAAGTATGAGGTCATCTGAGAAGAGGTGAAGAAGTTGGAAGAGGCCGAGTTCATAAGAGAGGTTACTTATCCAGAGTGGCTCTCGAATGCAATCATCGTGCCTAAGGCCAATGGAAAGTGGTGAATGTGTGTAGATTTCACAGACCTTAATAGGTCTTGCCCGAAAGACAGCTACCCCTTACCCAAGATAGACCAGATGGTGGATGCAACGGCAGGGCACGAGCTTATGAGCTTCATGGATGCTTATTCAGGCTATAACCAAATTTTCATGGATACCGAAGACTCTGAGAAGACAGCCTTCATTACTGACAAGGGGACGTACTGTTATAAGGTGATGCCCTTTGGTCTGAAAAATGCGGGGGCAACGTATCAATGTTTTGTTAATAAGATGTTCGAGGAGCAGATAGGTAAGACCATGGAGGTTTATGTGGACGATATGCTAATGAAGAGCCTGAAAGCATGTACTCACGTAGCGGACCTTGAGAAGACCTTTGATGTCATGGTCTCCTACAGAATGAAGCTCAACCCGTCGAAATGTGTCTTCGGGGTAGGAGCCGGTAAGTTCCTGGGGTTCATCGTTAATCAGAGCGGGATTGAAGCAAACCCGGAGAAAATCAAGGCGTTACTCGACATGAAGACTCCTAGGAGTATCAAGGATGTTTAGAGACTCACTGGAAGGGTGGCGGCCTTTAACAGGTTTGTTTCCAGAGCCACAGACAAGTGTCTTTCGTTCTTTAAATTTCTGAGAAAGGCCTTCCAGTGGGACGAAGAGTGTGAAAAATCCTTTGATCAAATGAAGTCCTACTTGGGGTCTCCGTTGCTGCTATCCCGACCCATCACATGGGGGAGGTTGTTTGTGTACCTGGCAGTCTCTGAGTCAGCCATTAGCGCGTCTATCATACGGGAAGAGGATGGGGTTCATAGACCTGTGTATTTTAATAGTAAGTCCCTTCAAGGGTCTGAACAAAACTATCCCCGCATGGAGAAGTTAGCTTATGCCCTGATACACGCCTCTAGGAAGATGAAGCCTTACTTCCAAGCTCACTCCATGGTAGTCCTCACCGACTCACCATTACGACAGGTTCTGCACAAGCCTGAGAAGTCTGGAAGATTGATGACCTGGGCCATCGAGCTAGGAGAATATGATCTTACCTGCCAGCCCAGGACAGCCATCAAGGGGCAGGCCCTCGCAGACTTTGTCACAGAGTTCACCTAGGAAGAGGCAGATAGAGGTTCGGAAGAGGCCGAGACAGAGAAAGGCCTGGATGACGGCGAAGAGACAAACCTTAGTGTCTTCCGAAATTCGGAAGAGTCGGCACCAAACGTCTTCCAAGGCCGAGAAAAGGTTGTACCAGGAAAAACCCGGGGAAGAGTGGAAGAGAACGAAGAGGATCGGTACCTCTTCATGAAGGGGGTTATGAGTGAAGGGGCCTTCTCATCCGATGCAGACGTGTGGAGCCTCTTCGTTAATGGCTCTTCTTGTGACCATGGAAGCGGGTCGGGGCTAGTACTCTCGGCTCCAGATGGCGCCAACATTGAGTACGCCTTGATATTCAACTTTAAGGCCTCCAACAACGAGTCTGAGTATGAGGCCATGATAGCAGGTCTCTTGTTGGCAACAGCTCTTCAAGTAAAGCGGCTCCTACTCCATAGCGACTCGAGGTTGGTTGTCAATCAAGTGCTGGGGGCATACGAGGCCAAGGATGAAAGGATGGCCAAATATCTAAAGAAAGTAAGAGGGTTGCTAGAGTACTTTTAAAAGGCCAAACTGAAGAGAGTGCCTAGACTGAGCAATAATCACGCTGATGCATTGGCAAGGCTGGCCTCAGCAATGAAGACAGACTTGGGAAGAACCATCCCAATCGAAGTCTTAGGAAAGGCAAGTATCGAGGAGGATGAGGTATGTAACCCTTGTTATAATGTAAACCTGGGAGACTCGTGGATTGACCTGATTGTCAGATACCTAAAAGAGGGGGAGCTACCTGAGTCCAAGATGGAAAGAAAAAAGTTGAGATATAGAGCTGCAAAGTTCTCATTAGTAGGAGACGTCTTATATAAAAAGGGTTTTCTCTTGCCCCTCCTCAGATGTGTGCATCCTGTGGAGGTACCTCGGATCTTACAGGAGGTTCATGAAGGCTCCTACTCCAGCCACATAGGAGGAAGACCCTTAGCTAAGAGGATCATCACTCAGGGATACTGGTGGCCCAGCTTGTCTAGGGACGCTGCCGACTATGTGAAGAGGTGTGAAAAATGTCAGAGGTTCGCCACTATCCCTCACCAACCCCATCAGCCTATGACGTTGATCTCTTCTCCATGGCCATTTGCGGTATGGGGGATTGACTTGGTAGGACCTTTGCCAAGAGCTATCAACAACTATAGATTCTTGATAGTTGCCATTGACTACTTTTCAAAATGGGTAGAGGCCGAACCAATGATAACAATTACGGAGCAGAAGACCTTTCAGTTCATCTGGAAGAACATCATATGTAGGTATGGCCTCCCAAACACGCTCATCTCGGATAATGGGACCCAGTTCAAGAACTCCTCCTTGGAGAAGTATTGCCAAAATGTGGGGATTAAGAAGTTCTTCTCATCTCCTGGTCGACCTCAGGCAAATGGCCAGATCGAGGTCACAAATAGGACTATCTTGGATGGAATCAAGAAGAGGTTAGAAGACTTGAAGGGGAGATGGATAGAAGAAGTCTACACTGTGCTATGGGCTTACAGAACTACGGCAAGGACACCCACAGGAGAAACCCCATTCATGTTGGCACATGGCTCTGAGGCAGTCATACCAATGGAGGTAGGACTACCAACTCATCGGATTCAGACCTATGACCCTGACAGTAATGGGGAGAAGAGAAGGCTAGACCTGGATCTCATTGAAGAGAGAAGAGAAGACGCAGAGGTCAGGAAAACAACCTATCAGCAGAGGGCAGCAAGATTCTACAATCAAAGGGTGAAGTCAAGACCCATTGCAGTAGGAGACCTAGTGCTTAAGAAGACCCTACAGAAAACAAACAAGCTACACCCGAACTGGCATGGCCCCTACAAAGTAACGGAAGAGGTTGTGCCTGGCACGTATAGGCTAGAGAACCTAGAGGGAGAACCTTTCACCAACCTGTGGAATGCTGACCACCTAAAGAGATATTTCATATGATGTTGCATCTATTTTGTAATTTGTAAACGTACCATCTTATCGAGAAGAGGTTGTTAATAAAGATCAGTTTCCACGATATCATCTTGTTCCATTCTTAACATCATTGATTTGGTGATATTCATTTATGAGGCTAACCTCTTAGGTGATGACCTCAGACCCTTATAACATCACTCGGTGGTAACGAGGTCTGAGCTCAGACACCTTGGTTAGAGGACCTCAAACTCTTAACATCATTAATTTGGTGATATCCCTTACGAGGCTAACCTCTTAGGTGATGACCTCAGACCCTCATAACATCACTCGGTGGTGACGAGGTCTGAGCTCAGACACCTGGTTTAGATCACCTCAGACTCTTAACATCATTGATTTGGTGATATTCATTTATGAGGCTAACCTCTTAGGTGATGACCTCAAACCCTCATAACATCACTCGGTGGTGACGAGGTCTGAGCTCAGACACCTTGGTTAGAGGACCTCAGACTCTTAACATCATTGATTTGGTGATATTCATTTATGAGGCTAACCTCTTAGGTGATGACCTCAGACCCTTATAACATCACTCGGTGGTGACGAGGTCTGAGCTCAGACACCTTGGTTAGAGGACCTCAGACTCTTAACATCATTGATTTGGTGATATTAATTTATGAGGCTAACCTCTTAGGTGATGACCTCAGACCCTTATAACATCACTCGGTGGTGACGAGGTCTGAGCTCAGACACCTGGGTTAGATCACCTCAGACCCTTAACATCATTGATTTGGTGATATATTTATGAGGCTAGCCTCTTAGGTGATGACCTCAGACCCTTATAACATCACTCGGTGGTGACGAGGTCTGAGCTCAGACACCTGGGTTAGATCACCTCAGACCCTTAACATCATTGATTTGGTTATATATTTATGAGGCTAACCTCTTAGGTGATGACCTCAGACCCTTATAACATCACTCGGTGGTGACGAGGTCTGAGCTCAGACACCTTGGTTAGAGGACCTCAGACTTAACATCATTGATTTGGTGATATTCATTTATGACGCTAACCTCTTAGGTGATGACCTCAGACCCTTATAACATCACTCGGTGGTGACGAGGTCTGAGCTCAGACACCTTGGTTAGAGGACCTCAGACTCTTAACATCATTAATTTGGTGATATCCCTTACGAGGCTAACCTCTTAGGTGATGACCTCAGACCCTCATAACATCACTCGGTGGTGACGAGGTCTGAGCTCAGACACCTGGTTTAGATCACCTCAGACCCTTAAGTAATGGTTATGACAACATCATATTAAGTAATGACTTTAGAGATTGCATAGCATTCAAATACATTCAGAGATCAAGATGAAGGAAGACATTGGCATTCAATAAAAGGAAGAAATTACAACATTTAGGTGTCTGATAAATTACAAGTCCAGAGTTACAAGTTAAAAAATACAAAATACAAGGCCAAGTTAAGCATCTGAGGGAGGAACATTCAATGTCTCGTCTGGGTTGGCCTGTTCAGCATTGGTCACCTCAGCCACTTCATCGGTAGGTTCAGTCCCTCCGAGATCAGTCCCTTCCAGAGTAACAGTCTGACCAGGGGCAGTAGCCTCGTCCTCTATCTCTTGCAAGGCCTAGGCAAAATGAGGGTCGGCTAGGCCGAGGCCCACAAAGTCGGAGGCCTTTATAGTGCCAACCTCGGTTTCCCTGACCTCGGCCCATTTGGTGGTGGCTTTGATACCTCTTTCGAGGTATTCAAGACCAAAACCTATGAACTCCTCAGAGACCTTGTAATCAGCAATTATTTTCTCTGACGCATCTGCAAGAGAGGCCTTCACAGCAGCATTGACCTTCCTCTGCAGGGCATCGTCCTTGTCCTTCAGGGCCTTGGCGTGGCTTTGGACGAGTGCAGAGATATCTTTTTCTAGACCCTGGGCCTTATTTTCATAGTTCTGGGCCTTGGTCTCGGCATTCAGCAACTCTGACCTCAGACGGTCAACCTCGGCCTTCAGGGTGCTCTCAACCTTCTCAGCCTCTTGCCCCTTTAGAATCAGAGGCAATTTCCTCAGGGCCCAGTTAGATAGTTGGTACATGGCGATCACACCCTGCACAGACAATAAAGAGGTTAGAGGGAAATAAATTCAGACGTTGCACTTGCAAAATTATTGGCAAAAGGAACATGCCATACCTGGACAGCTCTGTGGAGGCCGAACTCAACCATCATATGAGTGTTCATAGCCCTGTAAAAATGCTTGTCGGCATTAGTCATCACGTTGGCAAGGGCATCCATGGCCTGCCTGCTGTTGTCGACCACGCTGTCGGTAAGCTTTAGCTGGTCCAGACGAGCTGATAATCTGTCGGCTTTGATAGGGATCGCAGCGTCTGAAGTCTTCTTTTGCCTAGAGGTCGGCCTATGATCCTCAGAGGCATGGACCTCAGGGGCCCTCTTCTTGGATTTGGATGTTGAGGGAACAGGTGGATGAGCGCTCAAACCAGTCTTCTTGACGAGCCTAGCCAAACTTGGAGCTGCCATCTCCCACAACTCGTCCGGAACGCCTGGTGGTCTTTCTGCAAAAGTGAAAAGATAAGAGTTAGGAATCAAATATGAATGATCAGAGGTTAGACTTGAACTAAAAAGAAAAATCCTTACCAAAGTCAACTAGGGAACTTCCACCTAAGCTCGTCCCCGAGAGGTACTGGGGGGTCAGCAGATACTCGAACTTCATAAACAGCCCATGTGCCCCTTGGTCTTGCAGGGCCTTCACCTTTTTGCTATTTTGAACACTTAGTCCAGGATCGGCCCTTGCAGACATGGTGACTTTACACCATCTGAGGGGTATTCTCGGCTCAAAAATGGAAGAGGGAATAGACGATCCAAATTCCCATGGCCCCGAGGCGAAAAAGTATCGAGGTTTCCAATTATGATTCGAGGTCTGAGTGACTAAGAGCATCTTTTTCTCAGGCCTCCGAGCTACGAAGTGATAGTAGCTCGGATGATTCTTTACTGAGGTGGGGACGTAACACCCAACAAAGACCTGAACTGGGAGGACAGAGTGGTGGACTTCCCTCCACAAGATGATGGCCCCTATAATAACTCTCCAAGCATTGGGAGAGAGCTGCGAGGGGGCCAAGTTGATAAAGGAAAGAATGGACCTAATGACAGGGTGAAAGGGAAGATGAAAACCTAGCTTGAACATCTGCTCGTACAAGCAAATTTCTCCATCTTGACCGTGGTAGGCCCTATCTTCCCTCAGAGGTCTCCTTAATTGGATTGAGGGACTGATGGAGTATAGGTATCTGAAGTGCAATAGATCCACCTCAGTGACCGTGCTCTCATACTCGGCCACCTCAGATACGTCAACATCACTTTTGGCGTCCTCATCATCATCAGGCGCAACATCGGCTGGAGAAGACGTAGACGGGTTACCAGGGAACCTCTGAGCAAACTCGGCCCCGGTAACGGCCGACAGGGGGATAGCATCTAGAATGGGTGGCACAGCCACACTTGGCTCAACAAGTTAAACCTCGGAAGAAGAACCTGAGGTACCTGTGCCGTTTTGAGACGAGGCGCGGCTGGAGACCTCGGCCTGGTCAGGGTCCTGACCAGTCTGAGGAGTAAAATCCATGGCCTCTTGGAAAGAGTCCACAGACATTGGGTCAGAGGTGGAAGACTCAGACTCAGACATCGGCAAGTTATTGGCAGAGACGTCTGTCTGATAGAAATTCTCAGGTGGACGAGGGTATACCACCTTGAGAGGTGGAGGAAAGAGGGGTCTGACAGGGAATTCCTGTGACTTACGAGCTTCTTCCTGAGCTCTCTCAATTTTCCTAATTTTCTCTAAGGTCTTTTCTCTAAGAGAAGGGAAGTCCTCAAGAAGTTGGTACAGGGGACTGAGCATCAGGGGACGACCCAAAACTTTGATCGACCCTAAACTTGAGGAAAACTCCTAAAACTACAAACAAGTTTGGCTTGAAAAATAAAGGAGCCCAAAGATCAAATTAAGGAGTTTTTTAGAAAACCTAGTTAACCGAGAAATTCAAATCCTCGCTGGAAAACTCATAGAACCACCAGAAAACTCAAAACCTCGCAGGAAAATTCAAATCAAAATGCCAAAAATGAAGGAAATGGGGAGGGAGAGGTACCTGAAGATCAGCTGATGGATGAAAAAGAAGAAATCTGGCAAGAAACTAGGCGAATCCTCTGCAGAAAAAGCGGTGGAACGAAGAAGCCTCGGAGAGAAAATTTACAAAAACATTGCGCGCGAAAGAGAGAAATGAGGAAGTAGAAAGAGAGAAAGGGTTTAACCCTTAAATACCTAGGCACACTTCCCAAGGCTCATCATTGCCTTGGGAAACCCAAGGGACAACTGACAGTGCACGCAAGCCAAGTGGGCACGCCTTAGCCTGGGACAGGTGTCGCGCAGGGGTTGGCCTTGGGGTGAACAGGCCTCGGAGGTGAGAGTCCCCTAGCCCCCTGATCTAGCAAATGACTAAGGGCTATGGGGTGGTTGATATGCCCAAGTATAACCTCGGCCCAGGGTTACCCACCTCGGCCGAGATAATGACCAAGACATGGATCGACCCAAGGAGGGGTAAGGGCCCACGATTTCATCCCTCGGCCAGGCCTACCTCGGCCCGGGCCGACACTACTACATACACCTCGCCAAGGACCGCGCATTGCAGGCATCATCAACATCCTCAAGTACCTAGGAATAGTAACCTCAACCATCAGTAGGCCGAGGTGACAGGGAGCCATTGATCATCTTCATCATGGAACCAGAGGTATTAATAATCATCAGTAGTCCTACCTCGGCTTGGGCCGAGGTTACCAGAGGTATTAATAATCATCAGCATGCAGCATGTCCAACCTCGGCTCGGGCTAACCCCATCATGATGTCTCGGCTGGGATCATGCTGAGACTCCTTATGACACTTCCCGGATTGAGCGGATACCAAGCCTCTAGAGCTCGGCCTCTCCCAGGCCGAGGTCATTCACCAACATGACTGCCGAGCATCTGTTGACATTTAGATAAAGACACCTGGGCACAAATCAGTTGTAACAAGATTATTCTCCACATGGGGAGAATATTTCATCATCATTGCTTACATGTGACAAGGACAGGTGGCATTCCCATATTGGTGAGGATATCACACACATGCTCACTGCATGCATGGGGGGTACATTACACCCCCTAGACACTATATATAGGGGTCATCCCCTACCTTGCAAAGGGATATCATTCAAGCAACCCTAGCAAAAACCCTGTAAAAATATACTGTAGAGAGAGAGCTTGAGGGAATTGTACCCATGGTCATTAGTACCATCTTTCAGTGATATTACTCACACACTCACTGTGGACGTAGGCCAGACAGGCTGAACCACCTATATTCCGGTGTTGATCTCCTCATATCCTCATCTCCTTCTCTTGCCTTTTTATAGCTGAACTGCCATTGTTATATACATATAGATCTTGGAAACACCTTACCTGGTGGTGCTGATTCCCAGCATCATCACTCACCTATCTTCTAATGTGCACGCCTATCGCACTAACCTTCCCAACGGTTTATCTTATCATTTATCGCACGAATCATCCCAATGATTTAACTTATCTTAGATTACTCGTAAGATTCAACATTTAACAATTCCATTTCGAAAAGGGTATTTCAATTAGTAACCAAAGTTCTCCACTTTAACTTTATAAAATCAATAAAGTTTTCCAGTGTCATATTTTACTTTCTCAAAACAAGTATTTATTATTTGAGTCCTCAACCATGTCCTACTTATCAAATCACAGTAGGCAGTTTCAATTTCCAAATCTCATATATATTAACTACTCGTATAATATATATAAAATAACAGCACCCCAAATAAAACTATGGTGCATGTATACTTCTACTATCCAAACCCCATACCACTCATATCAAGGGGAATACAAATTCGGAATCACTCTCGAACTGTATTAACACATACACAAACAATATCGAGGCGAAGCATAGATTCCAAGTCTCTAAGAGGATGGCACATACTCGCGTCTCTTAGGACCGTCTAAACTATCAATTCGATAGCCTGTACCAAGGATATCTTTCTTCTAGGGTACAAGTCAATATCCCCCATAAAGGTCCCATCGAGATAAGACTGTCCCAGCGCGGTAACTTCAAGGATAGCAAGTAGCGCGGTATGTTTTTCACATGTATATAATATATGTACACACAATCATATAAATATACCACTTTCATCATATTAATATAGGTTCCTCTCTTCACCCATAATTACAACATTTATCCTTAATTTCACATTATTAGTATTACGTATAAGGTTTCATCTCTAACCATAACTCGAAGAGTTTTCTCACTTATTATGTGACTCTCGTGGACTCTATCCTTCCAAGTAGAAAATTCAGTAGGTATACCTCTATTCACTATCGTAGCTATTCGCTGTAATCTCTCACTTGAAGTACGTAGTTTCATCGTTCATTAAATAATTATCCCAGAAGCAAAATTCTCGTCTTATAATAAAGTTCCCAACACTTATTCATATGTCTTACTGGTCTTTCCTATCTCCCAAAACATTCTATTAAGAATTCCCAAGAATTATTTCACGATAAATTTAGTTTAACTAATTAAACAAGGGAAATAGGAGTCTGCCAGGAGGGGTCGATCGATTGAGGTCTGGGACTCGATCGATCGAACCTTCGATCGATCGAAGCTCTGTGCTCGATCGATCAAGCAGGTATTTTGATTTATGCAGAATTGCAGTTACGGGTTCTACCAATTTTCTTCATCCAAATACATGTTTTCCAACCCAAAACGTCCAAGAATTCTACTACTAACATTATAACAATATACCAAATGTTTCTAACGTAAGGCATGTACATATTCATCATTTAAACATGGATTTTCAACCCAAAATTATATCTTATTATCAAGAACCCTAGAATTTTCTTAAAGAATTTTCTAACAAATCTTTCTCCAGAATTTCTTTCTTATAATCATCAAAATTTCGTGGTTAATTTCCTCTACATGGCAAGGGTTTCCAGAATCATCATCTCAACCAATACTACATGGATTTTCCTATCACAAATTGGGTTTTCTTCCACATATTTCATCCCTAATCATTCCTAAACTAATATGGAGATTGCACCAACGAAAATAGCAAGATAAACACTTGCCTGGGATTTTTGACATTCGGATTTGCAGATGTTTTTGGTGTGGTTGCGTAGCCCGTTGCGCGATCTACGCGGTGGTGGTGGTTGTGGTGCAAACAGATGACTTTTGGGGCCTTGGATTGCCTTGGAGCTTTCTTCTTCCCTCTCTTATGGCCATCACTTGTGTTTAGAGTTTCTAAACCTAGATGACAATCCAGATATCTGATATAACCCTTGGTATTTTCGTGGGTTTAATTACCCAAAAAGGTGAAATGTCCAAAACGCCCTCCCGGGGTACCAATTAGGCCTAAAAACGCCCCGAGATCCAAACTACACCCTCGGGTACACTTTTCTGACTATCTCAACCCTTCCGGACGCGTTGGAGAACTCAAAACGACTATACGGGCAACTTATAAAATATTTTTTTTTTTTTATTTATCAAAATTTAGTCCCGACGCGACACGAGCACGTTCCGACTTAAATTTCTGAAATTGTCATTTAACTCACTCATGACATTCAATATAACCAATATAATATATTACTTTGCTCATTAGTAATATTCATCAAATTTCCCTTAATTACTAACTCTCGTCACGTTAATAATTATAACATAATTAATTTCCAGATTTTTATTTAATAATTAACTCACATTAAATTCAATCAATCCCCAAATTAATATAGCAAAAAAATACGGGGTATTACACACACATCTGGTTTACCTCTCTTTCGAAGAACTCAATAGAAAACTTTAAGGGTTTGGCTCAATGGCTCATCCACAATTTCTGTTTTGGGGTAAGACCTCAAAAGAAGACCACTCATCTACTATATGTCAAATAATGGAGGAATGAGAGCCTAAGAGACTACATCACAAGATTCAATAAAGAAAAACTAGAGGTTGAAGATTATGAAGAGAACATAGCTATGACCGCTCTCATAGGAGGTCTCCATAAAGGGAAGTTGTTGTGGAAACTCGCAGAAGACCCTCCTAAGTCCATGGCAGAGTTATTGGCAACTGTAGGTAAGGTCGTGAATGCTGAAGAGGACATGGCCACAAAGTATGAAGATGAGAACGACAGTTGCAGTGGTAAGTTTCAAAGAAAGAAGGACAAAAAGAAGAGGTCAGCTGATGACAAGTTTGCACGCTCTACCCCTCTAACTGTGAGCTGCGAACACATTCTCAATAAGATCAAGAATGATCGGTCCCTGAAATGGACAGAAAAGATGAAGGCTCCTCCTTATAAGAGGAACAAGAAATTTTTGTGCGAGTTCCACTAAGACCATGGCCATGTGAAAGACAAGTGCTTCGCCTTAAAGGATGAGATTGAGAAGATGATAAAATCCAGAAAGTTTAGGAAGTACGTTTATGGCAAGCCTCCTAAAAGGGGAAGAGATGACCCTAAAAAAAAGGGAAATGACAAATGTCGTGATGATACTCCAGCAAGAAGAGACGATGACTCCGATGGCGATGATGAAAATGATCCATACCTCCCACCAAAAGATGATAATGCCCCAGTGAAGAGGGTTGGTATGATATCCTTCGGTGTTATCACCATATACGGAGGACTCGCACGGGGTGGTTCTGAAGTGGCTGATCGAAAAGCGCCTGTGGCAGAGGCTAAGTCAGTGGCAAAAGTAGAGGTGGTAAATTCGGCATCTTCAGAGGCCAAGAAGAAGAGAAAGAAAGTGGATATGGACACTCTTATAGTCGGGTTCTCCCAACTCGACTTCAAAGGCATCTTAGCTCCGCATGATGATCCTTTGGTAATTACAACAAGAGTGCATGGATGCGAGGTATAGAGAATTATTATAGATGGGGGAAGTTCAGCAGAAGTGATGTCCTGGCCTTGTTTCAAAAGCCTATGCCTTAGTAGATCTAGGTTCGTACCCTATCATCATCCGTTAATGGGCTTCAGCGACAAAAAAGTCCATCCATTGGGCATGTATGAGATGGACGTGTGAATGGGAGGTGAGTGGCCTAAGAGGTTGACCTAGAAGATTAATTTTTTTTATGGACGAAAACGTCTTCTCGGCCTATAACCTCATCATAGGAAGAGTAGCCCTTAAGGAGTTTGAGGTTATGCCATCAATGGTCCACCAGATGCTAAAATTATCGACCCCCTATGGGGTAGGGGAAGTGTAGGGTGACCAGAACATAGCACGAGAATGCTACTTCAACTAGGCCAAAGAGAGAGAGGCCCATAAGAGAGCAACCACAACGTATAACATTGATAAACTTGACCCTGGAGATGAAACGAAGTTGAATAAAGGAGAGGTCGCGGAAGAGGTAGAATCCATCATCCTCAACGAGGATAAACTGGAAAAAAAATCCAGTTTGGCAAGGCCTTAAAAGTGGAGATCAATGAAGAGCTGATAAATTTCTTGAGGAAGAGGCAGAGTGTCTTTTCTTGGAGCCACGCGGACATGCCTGGCATCGACCCGGAGGTTATGTGCCACAAACTCAACGTAGAATAAAGTGCTAAGACAATTAAACAAAGATGAAGAGTTTACTTTAGAGAGAAGTGTGATGTTATCAAAGAAGAGGTCAGAAAGTTGGAAGAGGAAGAATTCATCAGGGAGGTTATATACCCAGAGTGGTTATCAAACGCCGTCATTATGCCTAAAGCCAATGGAAAATGGAGGATGTGCATAGATTTCACCGACCTGAACAAGTCTTCTCCTAAAGACAGTTATCCCTTACCTCGGATCGATCAGATGGTAAATGCCACGGCAGGGCATGAGCTCATGAGCTTCATGGACGCGTATTTAGTCTATAACTAGATCTTTATGGATGCTAAAGACTCAGAGAAGACAGCCTTCATCACCAACAAAGGGATATATTGCTATAAGGTTATGCCCTTCGGCTTGGAAAATGCAGGGGCAACGTATCAATGTCTTATAAATAAGATGTTTGAAAATCCAATCGGTAAGACTATGGAGGTGTATGTAGACGATATGTTGATGAAGAGCTTAAAGGCCTGCACGTACGTGGCAGACCTAGAAAAGACCTTCGATACCATGGGCTTGTATAGAATGAAACTCAACCCCGTGAAATGCGTCTTCGGGGTAGGAGACAGAAAATTTCTTAGATTCATTGCCAATCAAAGGGGGATAGAGGTGAACCCTAAGAAGATCAAGTCTTTGCTCGACATGAAGACACCAAGAAGTATCAAGGACGTTCAGAGGCTCATTAAAAGAGTAGCTTCACTCAACAGATTTGTTTCTAGAGCAAAGGACTAGTTTCTTTCATTATATATGTTTCTTATAAAATCCTTCGAATGGGACAAAGAGTGTGATGAGGCTTTTAATCAACTCAAGTCCTACCTCGGATCTCCCCTACTCTTATCTCGGCCCATAGTTGGAGAGGAGTTATATGTTACTCTGGAAGTATCTGAGTCATCTATAAGTGCAGCCATAGTACAGGAAGATGTTGGGGTGCAAAGGCCTGTGTACTTCAATAGTAAGGCCCTTCAGGGGTCTGAACAAAACTATCCTCGAATGGATAAATTGGCTTACACTTTGATACATGCTTCCAGGAAGATGAATCCCTACTTCCAAGCACACTCTATGGTCATCCTCATTGACTCCCCACTTAGGAAAGTCCTCCATAAGCCTGAGAAGTCAGGCAGGTTGATGACCTGGGACATTGAGTTGGGAGAGTATGACCTTACTTATCAACCCAGGGTGGCCATTAAAGGGCAGGCACTTGTAGATTTTGTTGCTGAGTTCATAAGGGAAGACACTAAAGTTGAGAAAAATCTCTTGATCGTTGAAGGATCTAATAGTAACGTCTTTCGAGAATAAGAAGAGGTTGTGTCCAACAGATCCAGAAACAGAGTGGCCGAGAATGAGGAAGACAAGTACCTCTTTAATAAAGGAACCCTATTAGAGTGTAGCTTCTCATCAAATGAAGACATTTGGAACCTTTTCATTTATGGGTCTTCTTGCGAAAGTGGAAGCGGTGCAGAGCTAATACTCTCAGCTCCAAACGGTACCAACGTTGAATATGCACTAAGGTTCAACTTCAAGGCATCAAATAACGAGTCAGAATATGAGGCCATGATAGCAGGTCACTCCTTGGCAAAGACCCTTAGGGTTGGTCGACTCCTACTTCACATTGACTCGAGGTTAGTTGTCAACCAAGTACTTGGAGTTTATGAGGCCAAGTATGAAACGATGGATAGATACCTGAAGTGGGTAAGAATGAGGCTAAGAGGTTTTGAAGAGGTAAAGATGAAGAGGGTACCTCGACAAAACAATAGACACACAGATGCACTAGTGATAGTACAAATATAGCACCCTGTTGAGGCATGTACTCTTCTCAGTTCGCAGGCCTTAGGTCATACAGGCCGCGGCCAAACCTCACTCAGGGCACGGCCATAACTCACTCGGCATGATCCTCAGGACCGGATGGCACAGGGTGCGGCCCTGTCCATTATAGGCCGCGGCACTCCACCATAGGGTGTGCGGCACCCCCCTCATCCACAACTGCTACAGACTTAGTATACGCCACGTGCTCAGGGCATGTGACTCAACGCATTTCGTCATAAATAGAGGACCACACCTAGAAGGTAAGGGGGATCGATTCCATACCCATCCGGGGCAGGCTCTATAATACAGATTCTCTCTACACAACCTCAACATACCTCTTGGAGACTCAATTTACATCACAGCCACCACCCGGACTCACCAGAATCTCCAATACTGCCATGTATTCTCCCTTATTTTCATACGTGTATGCCACTTTAGGCATGATTATATTGTACAATGCAATGCACATAATCAGAATGAAGCAACACAGTGGACGTGGGCCCATTTTGGGGGCCGAACCACTTTATATCTTGTCTTCTCTCTATTTATTTTCTTTACTTGTTTAACACACACACACGTTACTCTAGGCTTGCTGGTATGAGAACGCCTTATGGTCGATTTCTTGTATCATCAGATTGGCGCCGTCTGTGGGAAACGAGGTATTTCAATCTTGTTTCTCTACACATATGAGTTCTTAAACACCTTATTCGGGCCCTGAGGGTCCTATGGATCATCTTCTCACGGGTCGGTTACTGGTTATTGGGCTCCGCTTTACATTCGCCTCCTTTAACGGGTATTTCATATTTCTGGATCTGTCTTTGGATCTTCATTTGATGACTTTGGATCTTCATTTGATGACTTTGGATCTATTTTATATACCCCTGTGATATCACTCCATCAAGATAATGCTGAAAGGCATGGTGGACTTTAGTCCCGAAAAGGTGGATGATTAGGGAAGGGATATATTTACTCCCATTTTTGTTGCCATCTACCTATGATCTAGGGGTTATCATTGAAGTTGTGCCGTATTGCGCACCGCAAGGGAATTCTCTCATCAATGGACCCTAGTAGGTTTTCTTCGCGTATTGGGGGAGAATATATCAGTTCCTGGGCTCCTATCTTGTGATCTCTCCACTACCTAGACAGGGGTGCGGCCTGTAAGTTCAACAATATCTCATGCCACGACCCCTACTAGTGCGGATCTATTACAGTTCAAAATCACCATGGGAAGGACTTAAGTGGCCTTCGGATCGACCTTGGTGAATAACTTTAAAGGGCTGTGGCAGTACACTTGTGTGCCATACTTGTCGCGACCTCCTCAACATATCATGGAGTAGTTCAAGTTCCCCTTCCCAATATTCCTGTGATCACTCACTTCTGTTAGTTTTGTCTCAGATTTTATATACTTTATAAAGACTAACAAGGGCAGAAATGGAAGGAGAATCCAGCCAGAGTGCAGAAGTCAAGGATGAGATTGTGCAATTGTACAATCACCTTAGTCACCTCTATGACAGCCATGCCTCACTTCAGACCCAGGTCAATTACCTGACTCAGAGGGTGTTAATTCTAGAGGCCGCGGCCTCTCAAAATATAGTCACGGGGGTGGAGGAAAAAACTCAACCAGCCTTGCCTGTCACAGTAGTTAAAGAAGCCGCGGAATCAACCAGTAGAAGTCAGAAAAGGAGAACAGAGAAATCAAAAAAGAAATCAGGTGTCTATACTCCGTTTATTTTCCCGGTTAAAGAGATCTTTGAGTTCATCAAAGAGGACAAGCTTTTGAGATGGCCAGAAAAGCTGAGAGCTCCACCCCACAAGAGGAACAAAGCTACCTGGTGCAAATTCCATCAGGACCATGGCCATGACACAGAGCAATGATATGCTCTGAAGGATGAAGTTGAAAGGCTAATTGGGAAAGGGATGCTATAGAGATTCCTGAAGAACGCATAAAGGACCCATCCAGACCTGACAGAGGCTGCATGCCACACCTCAACCTTAGTCTTTCCAATTTCAACTATTTCTGTTTATGTTTTATGAAGCTCATTAGAGCCTTAATACTCAAGACTTTATGTTTTGTTAACAAAGTCATTAGCTGAAACATGCATATATAAATATATGAATTAGCAAATTTTTCCATATCTGATATCTTTCTTTGTCTCATAATCTGTTATCTCACAAAAAGACCTTTTGTCTCAAACAAATTCCAGAGGAATAATAATAAAATTATATCGAAGGATTATTTTACCTCGGGATGCACTTATGGAGGGATTACAATCTTAATCAGCTCAAAAGTTCCTCTCACAAGGTGAAACTGTATCTTATTTTCTGATGATCATGTTCATGAAAGCATCGAAGGATTCAAAGAGCTTCTATTAGCCACAGGGGCTTATAATGCTCGCTCTTAGCTTTCGGGATACATCATCGAGCCGGGAGGTTTATAATATCTAGACAGGGATAGCTTTATATATATTGGCAGCTGTGGGTGGCTTAATAACATAACCCAGCCTGGAGAGGCTTGATAGTGTCTCGCATATTAGCTGTGGGTGGCTTAATAACATAACCCAGCCAGGAGAGGCTTGATAGTGTCTCGCATATTAGCTGTGGGTGGCTTAATAACATAACCCAGCCTGAAGAGGCTTGATAGTGTCTCGCATATTAGTTGTAGGTGTCTTAATAACATAACCCAACCTGGAGAGGCTTGATAGTGTCTCGCATATTAGCTGTGGGTGGCTTAATAATATAACCCAGCCTAGAGAGGCTTGATAGTGTCTCGCATATTAGGGCCTGACAACATGACCCAGCCCGAGAAGGTTTGGAAATATCAACGTATGTCTACAGAGGCACATTATTCGGGTGAACCAGAAATATGCCGCATCCCAGCGTTACGGTTGCAGAGCTCTAGGAGCCATTCTTTCATGAAAGTGTTGAGGCACTAACCTCATGAAGCATGAAAAAACCGTAACACCTGCCACAGCATCAAATGCCACGGTGGAGAAGAATACATGCCTCATATCAATTGTGCCAAGTCTAAGGAAAGGCTTTATCTACATGTTCCATGTTGGTTATGGGATGACAAAAGATAAACGATTCAGACAACCAGGTTCAATGAAAACAGCTGAGGACCCATGCAATCAGCAAGTCCTAACCTTGAAATCAAGGCCGCGGCAATCAAGTGAAGACGTTTACATGATGCGGCATAATGAAGGGCCGCAGCTTGCACACAGCGGCCTTGTGACGCAGCAGTCATCCTACGGGAGTAAAATGGCACCATTTATGTGGGCGCGGACGCTGACAAATAATCATACTACGAAGCAATGGATCTCTATCTGCGGACTTAAAACGTCATGTCTATCGAGGCACGGATGCTTTTTCAAAAATGAGGCAGTTATGTACAACATTCATTATGGCAAGCAATGTAAAAAAGCAAGGAATACCAAGCAGTCAATCAGTGGTAAAAACATGGCCACAACCTTGGTATTAATAGCCAAAGGTTATAGGATGATGGCCGCAGCCACAACAGAAGTTAGATTACAAAAAGGAGGGACGCGGCCCTATATTAATGATACAGAAATTAAGAGATTAAGAGACTGCATCATCATCATCATCACCAACCTCTTCTCCACCTGCGACAGTCTCTGTCTCTCCGTCTGCAGCCGCTGCCTTAGCCCTAAGCCTTGTTCTCTCTTTTGCCGCGGCCCTAAGTTCAGCGATGCACTCTTGATGTTCGGTATCGCTTAACTTCCAGGCAAGAACCTCCTCCTTGGCCTCAGGGAACCTCTTAATAAATCTTTGATGCAGCTCCTGGTAGCCGCGGAGATATGCCATGTTATTGATAAGGAAGAAGTCCTTGGAGCCTTTGAATGACTCCACGGCATGATCTATGGCTAGCTGGAGGGCGTCACCGTGATCAACTTCCAACTTTTTCATTGCCGCGGCATGATCTTCATCTTTTTGGGCGGACTTAGCTTCCAGCTCTTCATATTTCTACTGGAGTTGGGCAAGCTTGGGATTTGAAATCTCCGCGACACGGGAGGCTTCGGCAGTCTGGGCCTGGGAGGATTTCAGAGATTCCGCGGCTTCCTTAAAATTATCCTCCGCTTCCTCTCTGGCCTTAGTTACTTTCTCAAGGTTGATATAGGCTGCCTGAAGAGCCGTGGCAGTAGACTTTTTCCCTACCTCAAAAGAAGAAGTCCGTGCAGCTTGCAAGTCCGCGGCGTGGGCACTCTTCTCGGCCTCTTTCAACCTGTACAAGGCCTCGTACTTCCTCTTCTGGACCACGATCACATCCTCGGCCTAAAATAGAAGACGTTAGAAAAAACATGGAAAAATATGAGATGCAAAAGTTAAATGACAACTGGTATGTACCCTCAGAAGGCTGTGGAGGCCACAGTCCTCCAGATCTTCATGATCTTCTCCCACTAGCCTGTCAAGGTTCGCGGCATCCAAGGCTCGCTTCATTCTCCGTGCAGCCTTTGCGGTAGTGTCCCAAGACGAATTAGGGTCAGGCTGCCTCAATTGGTGCCTTGGTCTAACATCAGGCCCAAACTCTCCGTGGAATTGAGGAGGTGGAAAGTTCGCATTAACCGCCATAACATTGGGTGGCAGAGGGGAGGATGACTGAAGAGGCACATCGGTTAACATCAAGCCCGCCGCGACCAGGTTTTCCCCTATGTCATCATCAAATTGGTCATGCGGAAGGTTCTCATTAACCATTTGATCTGCTGCAGGTTCAGTAGTGTTTTCGCCAGGGGCCACGACAGGGGCAACATTATTTTCACCGGAGGGGGCCGCGGCAGGCCCCTTGGCCTTGGACCTCTTCCTCTTTTTGCTCCGCGCCGTATTATTTAGGACAATTACGTCCTCATCCATCTCCGCTAGCAGTTCCCTGTCAACTTCTTCACCTGAAAAGGAATAGCATGAGTTCGAGTTCAAGAGAATAAATGTCCGCGAAGTAAAAGTCATGGCGCAGTTAATTACCTTCCGCGCCCATTTTTTGAGGAATGGATTTGTTTGGGAAAAATCCCGCTTCAAATATGGTTGCTGACGTTACAAGTGTGCTGAACTTCTTGTGTTCAGCAGGAACTTCCGCGGCCTCAGCAACTCTTTTTTCTTGTCGCTTATTCAAGTGCAGATTGTCAAGGGCTGCAGAAAGAAAAGGCAATTCAAAGGTTAGTGGAAGTTACATGTGAAATAAAAGGATGCGGCTATAGTCTTATACCTAATTTTGAGGGAGACCTCCACTGCCGCGGCATTTTATATGTCTTCTCTATTTCATTCTCCTCGGGACGCATCTCCCAGCCTTCGCCGGAGATGTAGAAATATTTCCCCTTCTAGTTTTTCACACTGGTCGGTCTCCTATTGTAAAGGGTCTCGTCCCTGCCGCGGCTAGAGAGGTAGTAGTAGCCCGCGAACTTTACTGAGTTCTCCTTTGGATGGTATAAGTGAAAGAACTCAGCGGGCGTGATGTCCTTTTTGAACAAGTTTTCCCAAAGGACAACTGTGGCGAGAATGGCTCTCCAGCCATTAGGGTCCAACTGTGCTGGGGCCAGGTTCATTGCCTGAAAAAGGCGGTGGATAGGAACTGGAACAGGCAGTCACAGCCCGTAAATGAAGGCGTGCAGAGGAAAGTAAATTCCATCATCGGATAGAGTCGTGCATGGTCTTTGGTTTGCGACAAGGGCTGAGCACGTCAAATTTTCTGGAAATTCGAAGGCCTCAGCCACCTGCTCAACCCATTCTTGGGTTATCGAGCCGCGGATATCGAGTGCGGCCAAGGGTCTCTCTGCCCTCCCAAATATACCTCCTGGGTTATTTCTAATAGCCGCGGCACTGTCTCCTACACCCATTGGATGAGTACTTGAGTTGGCTTCCTCTTCCATCGGCGAAGATTGGAAATCCTTCCCAGATGCAGAGTCCGCGGAGTCTGAGTTGATTATCACGCAGTTTGGGAAATATTTTAGTTTACAAGGCCCTATTGATCTTAGAGGGGGCACGGAGGTAAGCTCGGGGGGAGAGGTCCCAAAATGCTTTGCCCAAAAGCCTCTCAGGAACTCGTCTGGGTCAAAGCTCATATGGCTGCAGCAGTACCTGAAAAGTAGAGTTCACAGTTAGGCGCCGCAGCCAGTATGGTTTGTAAGACTTCAAGAAGCCGCAGAAGGGAATTTTTAAGTATTAAAAACGTCTTTGGAATTATTTCCCTAACACAGTTATTAATGGGCAAACTCTATTACTTATGGGATCGTACTGTCCCAACTAGCCGTGGCGACCTCCATATCAACAGAGGAATATAAGCTTCATCGGTAATAAGATAGAATTGCTTTAAGGCATCCCTATCCGCGTCCATAGCAAATTTTTCAGAGTCAATTTGATGTGCTCTAGTAGCAACAACCGTTATTTAACATGGATATGTCTTGGGTTCATGGAAGTTTTAAGGCTGTTCGAGACTACCAAGGGTGGTGGTTTGATGTCGTGGATGATAATTTAAGGGACCGCGGCCATTTGTCACGGTATGACGCAGAAGGACCATACCAGTTCACGGGAATGGGTATTTAAATCCTATCATGCCGTGGAATCTATCCTAAACAGTTGATTATCTAAATTCTAATCATTTTTAGGATCAAACTCTCTGAATATGAAGAGTTCGATTATGAACACCAAGAACAGTTGTATGTATTTCATATGTAGCATATGTGAGAAAGGGAAAAACGTACAAACAAAACCCTAGATTTCTAGCAAATGAACCAGAAAAAGCGAAATCATATCAAAAGGGAAGAAAACTGTAAATTTCAAAGGCTTTTACGAAAGTATGGTGGTTGAAAAGTCACCTGGAAATGAAGAAACTCGTAATTATCAGCTACAGGCCGCCTTGAACCGCCACACACCGCCTCGGAAGGTTGCCGGAATATGTAAGAAAGAAAGTATAGAGTTTCGTTCTCGATGTGCTCCCAAAAGATTTGGAAACGTAATGAAGTCCACGGCCAGAAACAATTTATATAAGGGAGCGCGGAAGACGAATCGTCGCTTTGGAAGCACCGCAGCACCTAGGCTACTTAGCCGCAGTCCCAATTGATCTCCCTTGGCACTACGACTTGGGGGCTTATTGATAGTACAAATATAGCACCCTGTCGAGGCATGTACTCTTCTCAGTTCGCAGGCCTTAAGTCATACAGTCCGCGGCCAAACCTCACTCGGGGCAAGGCCAAAACTCACTCGGCATGATCCTCTGGACCGGATGGCACAGGATGCGGCCCTGTCCATTATAGGTCGCGGCACTCCACCATATGGTGTGTGGCACCCCTCTCATCCATAACTACTGCAGACTTAGTATACGCCACGTGCTCAAGGCATGTGACTCAACGCATTTCCTCATAAATAGAGGACCACACCTAGAAGGTAAGGGGGATCGATTCCATACCCATCTGGGGCAGGCTCTACAATACAGATTCTCTCTACACAACCTCAACATACCTCTTGGAGACTTAATCTACATCACAGCCACCACCCGGGCTCACCAAAATCTCCAATACTGCCATGTATTCTCCCTTATTTTCATACTTGTACGACACTTTAGGCATGATTATATTGTACAATGCAACGCACATAATGAGAATGGAGCAACACAGTGGACGTAGGCCCATTTTGGGGCCCGAACCACTCTATATCTTGTCTTCTTTCTATTTATTTTCTTTACTTGTTAACACACACATGTTACTCTAGACTTGCTGGTATGAGAACGCCTTATGGCCGATTTCTCGTATCATCAACTAGCAAGGTTGGCTTCAGTAATAAGGACAGACATCAGGAGGACAGTACCAGTCGAGATCCTACTCAAACTGACCATTGAGGAAGAGGAGGTTGTCATCCCTTGCCTTAACTTGAACCTAGGGGACTCATGGATGGACCCCCTCATCAGATATATCAAAGAGGGAGAACTGTCAGAATCAAAGCTAGAGAGCACGAAACTGAGGTACCAAGCTACAAAGTTCTCAATAATAGGAGATGTCCTATAGAATAAAGGATTTATGTTACCCCTCCTTAGATGCGTTCATCCCACAGAGGTTCCCCGTGTCCTACAGTAGGTACACGAGGGTTATAGCTCCAGTCACATGGGAGGAAAACCTTTGGCCAAGAGGATTATCAAGCAGGGATACTGGTGGATGACCTTGGCTAAGGATGTTGAAGCCTACATGAAGACGTGTGAAAAATGCCAAAAATTCTCCACTATCCCCCATCAACCTCATCAACCTATGACGTCAATAAATTCCCCTTGGCCATTCGTAGTATGGAGAATTGAGTTGGTGGGTCCCTTGCCAAGGGCTGCGAATAATTATCGATTTTTTAGAATAGCAATTGACTACTTATCCAAGTGGGTGGAGGTCGAGCCGATGATCATGATCACAGAACAGAAGACCTTCCAGTTTATCTAGAATAGCATTATATGCATACATGGCCTCCCTAACACCCTCATCTCAGACAGCGGAACTCAGTTTAAAAATTCTTACTTGGAGAAGTATTGTGAGAGTTGGGATCAAGAAATTTTTCTTTTCTCCTGGACGACCTCAGGCAAATGATCAGATCGAAGTCACGAACAGAACAATCCTTGATGGGATTAAGAAGACGTTAGAAAAAGAAAAATAGAGATTGACTGAAGAGGTTTATGCTGTGTAATGGGCCTACAGAACAACGAATAGGACACCAATGGGGGAAACCCCATTTATGTTAGCACATGGATCAGAAGCTGTCATACCAACAGAGGTAGGACTCCCCACTCACAGGGTTCAGACCTATGAACCTGAGAAGAATTGGGAGGAGAGAAGACTTGGCTTAGATTTGATTGAGGAAAGAAGGGAAGACGCCGAGATCAGGCATACATCTTATCAATAAAAAATAACAAAGTTCTACAATCATAGGGTGAAATTAAGACCCATAGCCGTAGAAGACCTAGTGTTGAAGAAGACGTTACAGAAGGCAAACAAGCTTCACTCAAATTGGTATGGCCCTTACAAAGTGGTCGAGGAGGTTGTACCCGGGACCTACAGGCTGGAAAACCTTGAAGAGGAACCGTTCTCCAATCCATGGAATGTTGATCATCTAAAAAAGTATTACATATGATGTTGCAATAATTCATATGTAAATGTACCATCTTATGAAGACATTATTAATGAGAAGATCAGTTCCTGTGTCAATTCTTGGTTCATTATACTCTAATGGTGAAATTCATGAGGTGAACATCATATTTGGATGACCTCAGACCTTTAACATCGTTAATTTGGTAAAAAATTCATGGGGGTAACATCTTAGTTGATAACCTCAAATCTTAAAACATCATAATTTTGTGTCAAGGTCTGAGGTGAACATCATATTTGGATGACCTCAGACCTTTAACATCATTAATTTGGTGAAAAATTCATGGGCGTAACATCTTAGTTGATGACCTCTGACCTTAAAACATCATAATTTGGTGACAAAGTCTGAGGTGAACGTCATATTTGGATGACCTCATACCTTTAACATCATTAATTTGGTGAAAAATTCATGGGGTTAACATCTTAGTTTGATGAGCTCAAACCTTAAAACATCATAATTTGGTGTCAAGGTCTGAGGTGAACATCATATTTGGATGACCTCAGACCTTTAACATCATTAATTTGGTGAAAAATTCATGGGCGTAACATCTTAGTTGATGACCTCTGACCTTAAAACATCATAATTTGGTGACAAAGTCTGAGGTGAACGTCATATTTGGATGACCTCATACCTTTAACATCATTAATTTGGTGAAAAATTCATGGGGGTAACATCTTAGTTGATGACCTCAGACCTTAAAACGTCATAATTTGGTGAAAAGGTCTGAGATGAAAATCATACTTGGATGACCTCAGACCGTAAACATCATTAATTTGGTGAAGAATTTATGGGGTTAACATCTTAGTTTGATGAGCTCAAACCTTAAAACATCATAATTTCGTGACAAGGTCTGAGGTGAACATCATATTTGGATGACCTCGGACCTTTAACATCATTAATTTGGCAAAACATTCATGGGGGTAACATTTTAGTTGATGACCTCAGGCCTTAAAATATCATAATTTAGTGACAAGGTCTGAGGTGAACATCATATTTGGATGACCTCAGGCCTTTAACATCATTAACTTGGTGAAACATTCATGGGGGTAACATCTTAGTTGATGACCTTGGACCTTAAAATGTGATAATTTGGTGATAAGGTATGAGGTGAACATCATATTTGGATGACCTCAGACCTTTAACATCATTAATTTGGTGAAAACTTCATGGGTGTAGCATCTTAGTTGATGACCTCAGACCTTAAAACATCATAATTTTGTGACAAGGTCTAAGGTGAATATCATATTTGGATGACTTCTGACCTTTAACAACATTAATTTGGTGAAAAATTCATTGGGGTAACATCTTAGTTGATGACCTCAGACCTTAAAACATCATAATTTTGTGACAAGGTCTAAGGTGAATATCATATTTGGATGACTTCTGACCTTTAACAACATTAATTTGGTGAAAAATTCATTGGGGTAACATCTTAGTTGATGACCTCAGGCCTTAAAACAACATAATTTGGTGACAAGGTCTGAGGTGAACATCATACTTGGGTGACTTCAGACCTTTAACATTATTAATTTGGTGAAATGTTACAAGGTAAACATCATATTTTAGCGATGAAGACACTGATGCGTGATATATAAAAACATTCGAAGGAAAGAGAAGCAAAGTTCTCCTCATAGAATGGGATAGCACAGAAGTTAGAATTATAAGTCAAAAGCTAATAGAAAATGTGTTCAGAGGTTACAGGCCGATATAAATCAGAAACAAAAAATTACAGACAAGAGCTTCAAAAAATACAGCCTAAGTGCCTGCAGTCTGAGGGTTAGTGGCAATGCCCCTACTTCCTTGGCCGATGTTGATCACTTCTACCCCATCGTCTTGAGGATTAATGTCTTCAATCCTTGCTTCTTCTGGTTGAGCAGTTTCGGCAGGTGCAGCACCTCCTTCCTCCTCGACCACTTGTAAGTCCTAGGCAAACCGAGGATCAGCATAGCCCAGAGCAATGAAGTTCGAGGCTGCCAAGGTACCTGACTTCTTCTCTTTCATTGCAGCCCATTTTCCAGTGGCCTTAACACCCATTTTAAGGTACTCAAATCCAAAGATGATGAATTCATTAGAGACCTTGTAGTCCTCTAAGATCTTCTCTGAGGCGTCATCCAGAGCAGTCTTCACAACGACATCGACCTTGCGTTGGAGAGAGTCACCATGGATCTTCAGAGCAGAGCTGTGATCCTTCTTAAGCTTTCCCATGTCCTTCTCCATCTGCTTAACATTAGCTTCAGACTTCTCTATGGAAGCCTTCAGATACTACACTTCATCACTCAGAGCGGCCTCTATTTTCTGGGCATCTCTTCCATTCTCAATCGGAGGGAGCTTCCTCAGGGTCCAATCAACGAACTGGTGCATGGTGAAGAGACCCTGTAAAACATGTGCAGGAGTATCAATTAAAGATTTGATATAATTCAAAGTTGATATTACACTTTAACATAAATAGCAAAAGTCTTACCTGGATAGATCGATGGAGAGTGAACTCGACCAGCAGAGGAGTGTCCAGAGAATGGCAAAATTGCTTATCGGCATCATTCATTATGGAGCCGATGGAATCCAAGGCCTTCAAAATCTGGACAATAAGGCTGTCGTCGATCTTCAACTACTCCAGACGAGCAACTAACGCATCCTCAGAGGAGATGGGGATCGTGCGATTCCCCTTGGAGGTTTTCTTCTTCTGCCTATGATCCTCAGGGGCAGGGTCATTGGACTTCCTTTTCTTCGAGGAATCGGCCCTTGAAGTGGTAGGGGGAGGAGGAGGCGTATTCAGGCCCACTTTCTTAACTAGTTTTGTAAGGCTATGGGCTGCCATTTCCCAAATACCGTCTGATATTCCTTCCGGGCACTCTGCATAAAGAAAGGTCTGAGTAAAAAGATTAGAGATGTAGAAAAATCAGAGGTTCAACTTATTGAAAAAAAAACTTACGAAGCTCGGTCATGGGACTCCCCCCAAGGCCAGTCTCAGAGAGGTAGTAGGGGGTCATCAAATGCTCATACTTAACCAGCAGGCTATGCTCCCCCTTATCTTGAAGGTCTTTGAACTTCTGAAAATTATTTTGGCTTAATCTAGGGTCGGCACTGGTAGCCATTGACACCTTGCCCCACCTCAGAGGTATTCTTGGCTCTAAAGATGAAGAGGGGACACAAGCACCAAATTCCCATGCCTTGAGGCGAAGAAGTATCTTGGTTTCTAGTTATGGTTCAAAGTCTAGGTAACCAGCAACATCTTCTTAGTAGACTTCCGAGCTAGAAAGTGGCAGTAACTCAGATGATTCCTAGCAGAGGAGGGCATGTATCACCCTGCGAAGACCTGGACAGGAAGGTCTGAATGAGGGATTTCCCTTCATAAGACGATATCTCCAATCATCACCCTCCAGACATTAGGTGATAGTTGGGAGGGAGCCAAGTTAATATAAGACAATATGGACCTTATTATTGGATGAATGGGGAGGCAAAATCCTAAATTAAACATTTGCTCGTATAGGCAGACCTCGTCATCTCGGCCACCAAAGGCCCTCTCATCCCTCAGAGGCCTCCTAAGTTTTATGGAGGGACCTATCGAATAAAGATGCATGAAAGCTAGGAGGTCGAGTTCGCTGACAGTGCTCTCTATCTAGGCTACCTTCGAGGTATCAACGTGACTTTTTCTACCATCACCCTCATCCTAGGCAACGTCGGCTTGGGTAGGTGAGGGAGCAGCATCATGGAACCTCTGAGCTAACTCAGCCCCTGTGGCGACCGACAAGGGAATAGCATCAAGGATTGGGGGAATAGTCACACCCGTCCCCATAACTTCCACATCAAAGGAAGTTTGAGATTTGCTAGAGCTGTTATGCGATGAGGCTCGACTTTGGACCTCGGCCTGTTCAGGTACCTGATCCTGCCTAATGGATAAGTCCATCGCCTCCTGGAATGAGTCAATAGACATGGGGTCTGAGGTGGATGACTCAGACTGAGACATTGGAGTGGGTTCTACTGGGACCTCTGCTGGCACAGATGGCTCAGGAAATACCACTTTCAGAGGGGGTGGAAATATAGGTCTGAGAGGGAAGGCCTCAGCCCTACGAGCTTCCTCTTGGGCTCGCTCGATCTGCCTAATCTTTTCTAAGGTTTTATCCCTAAGATAGGGGAAATCTTCTAAAAGCTAGTATAAAGGCCTGAGCATGTAAGGAAGACTACACTTGAGACTCAAAGCCACAAACTGGTTGGCATAACCTAAACTAAAGATCAACCTAAGATATTTGAAATATTTCTACCAAGAACAGTCAAAAACATATCACCGAAAAACTCATAAGATCACCGAAAAACTCATAAGATCACCAGAAAACTCAAGATGATACCGGAAAATGCCACAGATTGAAAAACAAGGATGATAAAATGGCAAAGGAGAGATGATAAGTAATGCTTGATGAAATACAAGGTGAAGAATGGGAATATTGACAAAAGGAATCCATAAAATGCACCCTTGATCAAGCTCTGGAAGAGAAAAAAAATGAAGAAGGCTCAGGCGGTAGAAATAGAGAGAAATGAAGAAGGAAAGAAAGGAAAGGAGGTTTAAACATTTAAGTGGATTGTCACAACTCCCAAGGACCATCATTACCTTGGGATCCCAAAAGACCACCATCATTGCACTCTCCAAGCACGCAACCCCCTTCAGAAGCTGAAACTTGTCAAAAGAGTATTGGAACACCATGAAGAAAGTTCTTAGAGCAGCGTACCCCATAGTCACCTATTCACATAAGCAACTAAGGGCTAGGGGTGATTGATATGCCCTAAAGTGAATCTTCCCACTCAGAGAAACTAACCTCGGCCTGATTCACAACCGAGGTGGTAGAGGCCCATAATGACCGGCAGTAATATTGTCCCTTACAAGGTCGGCTCCGACAGACGTTACGTCAACCTCATCATCAAGGCTTATATCTGGGATCAGGCACCCATCCACAACATCGACTTTGGACGACGTTACATTGTGTCAACCGAGATCAATTAGGGACTTGGTCTCAACTTGTATATGGTCGACCACAGTCGACGTCGCCAGCATCACCTCAAATGAGCCCTCCATATGACCACAGACGCATGCTGTCGGCCTAGTTCGACATTACGAGTATCGTCTAAGACCAGCAAAAAACATAAGATCAATCAACAAGCACCATGTCATCATCAGCTTAGGTCGACATTACACCTTATACCCAACCTCGGTCGGACGTCCTGGCCGAGGTCTTCATGGAACATTGAACTCTGACAATGGTCATACTCCATTAACCTCATACTCACCCAATCCGAGGTTAGCATCAAGATAAGATGGCCGAGCATTGACAAGTGTATGCAAGGGTAGGAACACATGGACAAAATCAGTTGTAACCGAATCGATCCCCTCACGTGGGGGAATATTTCATCACCATTATCTAAATGTGACAGCAACAGATGTATTCATTATATTGTCTAGATCTACACACACATGCTCATTACATGCATGGCGCGTGCATTACACCCTCCGCACACTATATATATTTGTCTTCTCCTACCCTGAGAAGGACCCCGAAATTACAACCCTACCTGAAACTCTGTCAATTTATGCAGTATAGAGAGAAAGTTTAAGAGATTATATCCATGGTCGTTAGTGCCTTATTTCAGTGACCATATTCACTCACTTGCACAGTGGACGTAGGCCTAATTGGCTGGACCACTTAAACATTTGTGTTCATCCTCGTCTCCTCCTATCTATCTCTTATACTTGTATATTCCTGACCTGCCATTGTTATAACTAATTTGAGCTTACGAAAACCTTGAAGGGTGGTGTTGTTTCAAGCATCATCACCGTGTGAGGTGTTAGTGCCACTCACGGGGCCGTTCGGGGGCTGTTTCGGGTTTTTGGCCACTAAAATCAAGTTCTTAAGACTAAATCTATAAATATGCAAATTATTGACGTACTCTCAAATCGGGAGTCTCGTGATCACGTGGTCAGTTCGTACGAGTTACATTGGTCCTGTGCGAGGTGTTGGTGCCACTCACGAGGCCGTTCAGGGGTTGTTTTGGGTTTTCCCCAGTAATGCCAAGTTTTTAATCCTAAGTCTAGATATATGCAAATTATCATTGTACTCTCAAACCGTGAATCCCGTGATCATGCAGTCGTTCGTACGAGATACATTGGTCCCGTGCGAGGTGTTGGTGCCACTCATGGGGCCATTCGGGGGCTGTTTCGGGTTTTCACCCACTAACACCATGTTTTTAAGCCTAAGTCAAGAAATATTCAAATTATAATCGTATTCTCAAACTGGGAGTCTCGTGATCGTACGATTAGTTCGTATGAGTTACATTGATCCTGTGCGAGTTGTTGGTGCCACTTACGGGGTTGTTCGGGTGCTATTTCAGGTTTTCGCCCACTAATGGCAAGTTTTTAAGCTTAAGTCTAGAAATATGAAAATTATCGTCGTATTCTCAAACCGATAGTCATGTGATCACGCGACCAGTTTGTACGAGTTACATTAGTCTCGTGCGAGGTGTTGGTGCCACTTACAAGGCTGTTTTGAGTTTTCGCCCATTAACGGCAAGTTTTTAATCCTAAGTCTAGAAATATGCAAATTATCATCGTATTCTTAAACAGGCAGTCATGTGATCGTGCGGTCAGTTCATATGAGTTACATTGGTCCCGTGCGAGGTGTTGGTGCTAGTCACGGGGCCGTTCGGAGGCTATTTCGGTTTTCCCCGACTAACGCTTTGTTTTTCCTAAGTCCTAATATTTTAAAATCATCATCGTATTTTAAAATCGGGAGTCCCTTGATCGCGCGGTCAGTTTGTACGAGTTACATTGGTCCCATGCGAGGTGTTGGTGTCACTCATGGGGCCGCTCGGGGACTATTTCTGGTTTTCTCTCCCTAATGTCAAGTTTTTAAGCCGAAGTCTAGAAATATACAAATTATCATCGTACCCTCAAATCGGGAGTCCCGTGATTGCGTGAACAGTCGGTATGAGTTACATTGGTCCCGTGCGAGGTGTTGGTGCCACTTACGGGCCCGTTCGAGGGCAGTTTTGGATTTTCTCCCACTAATGGCAAGTTTTTAAGACTAAGTTTAGGAATATGCAAATTTTCACCATACTCTCAAACTAGGAGTCCCGTGATCGCGCGGTCAGTTCGTACGAGTAACATTGGTCTCGGGCGGGGTGTTGGTACCACTCACGGGGCCATTCGGGGGCTATTTCGGGATTTCGCCCACTAATGAAAAGTTTTTAAGCCTAAGTCTCGAAATATACAAATTATTATCATGTTTTGAAATCGGCAGTCCCGTGATCGCGCGATCAGTTCGTACGAGTTACATTAGTCCCGTACGAGGTGTTGGTGCCTTTCACGGTGTCGTTCAGGTGTTGTTTTACGGTTTCGTACTCTAACAAAATTTTTTGAGACTAAGTCTATTTATTTTCAAATTATCATCGTATTCTCAAACTGGGGGTCCCGTGATCGCGCGATCACTTCCTACAAGTTACATTGGTTCCGTGCGAGGTGTTGGTGCCTTTCACGGAGCCGTTCGGGTGCTCGCACTCTAAACCCATGTTTTTAAGACTAAGTCTTGATATATGTAAATTATCCTCATACTTTGAAATCGGGAGTCTCTTGATCACGTGATCTCTTCGTATGAGTTACATTGGTCATGTACGAGGTGTTGGTGCCTCTCATGGGGTCGTTTGGGTATTGTTTCAAGTTTTGGCCATCTAATACCATTCATTAAGCCTAAGTCTATATATTTTCAAATTATCGTCATACTCTCAAATAGGAAGTCTCTTGATTGAAGGGTCTGTTCATACGATTTACATTAGTCCCGTGCGAGGTGTTAGTGCCACTCATGGGGCTATTTCGATTTTGCGGCCACTAACGATATGTTTTTAAGCCTAAGTCTAGAAATATGCAAATTATCATCGTACTCTTAAACCGGGAGTCCCGTGATCATGCGGTTAGTTCGTACGAGTAACATTGGTCCCATGCGAGGTGTTGGTGCCACTCACGTGGTCGTTTGGGGGTTGTTTTAGGTTTTCCCCCCACTAACGCCAAGTTTTAAGCCTAAGTCTAGAAATATGCAAATTACCATTATACTCTCAAACCGTTAGTCCCGTGATCGTGCGGTCAGTTCATACGAGTTACATTGGTCCCGTACGAGTTGTTAGTTCCACTCACGGGGCCATTCGGGGGTTGTTTTGGTTTTTCTCCCACTAACGCCGTATTTTTAAGCCTAAGTCTAGAAATATCCAACTTATCATCGTATTCTCAAACCGGGAGTTCCGCGATCGCACGGTCAGATCGTATGAGTTACATTGGTCCCGTGCGAGGTGTTGGTGCCACTCATGGAGCCGTTTGGGTGTTGTTTCATGTTTTTTTTCCACTAATGGCAAGTTTTTAAGCCTAAGTCTAAAAATATGCAAATTATCATCCTATTCTTAAATCGGCAGTCTCATGATCGTGCGGTCTGTTCGTACGAGTTACATAGTTCCCATGCAAGGTGTTGGCGCCACTCACGGGGCTGTTTCGAGTTTTCACCCACTAACGATAAGTTTTTAAGACTAAGTCTAGAAATATGAAAATTATCATCGTATTCTCAAACCGACAGTCCCGTGATCACACGGTCAGTTCCTACGAGTTACATTGGTCTCGTGCGAGGTTTTGGTGCCACTCACGGGGCCGTTGGGGGGCTATTTCGAGTTTTCCCTCACAAATGCCTTATTTTGCCTAAGTCCTCATATTTCTAAATTATCGTCGTATTCTAAAACCGAGAGTCCCGTGATCGTGCGGTCAGTTCATACGAGTTACATTGGTCCAGTGCGAGGTGTTGGTGATAATCACGGGGCCGTTCCGGGGCAGTTTCTGGTTTTCGCCCACTAATGGAATGTTTTTAAGCCTAAGTATAAAGATATGCAAATTATCACTGTACTCTCAAATCGAAGTCCCGTGATCACGCGGTCAATTCGTACGAGTTACATTGGTCCCGTGCGAGGTTTTAGTGCCACTCACGGGGCCGTTCGGGGGATGTTTCGGGTTTTCACCCACTAACAGCAAGTTTTTAAGCCTATGTTCAGAAATATGGAAATTATCGTCATATTTTGAAATTGGCAGTGCCGTGATCCTGTGGTCAGTTCGTACGAGTTACATTAGTTCCATACGAGGTGTTGGTGCCTTTCACGGGGTCATTCAGGGGTTGTTTCAGGGTTTCGTACTTTAATGCCATTTTTTAAGACTAAGCCTATTTATTTTCAAATTATCATCGTATTCTCAAATCGGGGGTCCCGTGATCGCGTAGCCAGTTCCTACCAGTTACATTAGTCCCGTGCAAGGTGTTGGTGCCTCTCACGGGGTCGTTCGGGTGCTCGCAGTCAAAAGCCATGTTTTTAAGATAAAGTCCTGATATATGTAAATTATCTTCGTACTCTCAAATCGGGAGTCGACGGATCTAGTGGTCTGTTCATACGAGTTACATTAGTCCCGTACGAGGTGTTAGTACCTCTCACGGGGCCGTTTGGGAATTATTTCGAGTTTTGGCCATCTAATGCCATTCTTTAAGCCTTAGTCTTGAAATATTTTTAAATTAGCATCATACTCTCAAATCGAAAGTCTCTTGATTGCAGGGTC
Source organism: Sambucus nigra (assembly GCA_949130495.1). Taxonomy (NCBI): domain Eukaryota; kingdom Viridiplantae; phylum Streptophyta; class Magnoliopsida; order Dipsacales; family Adoxaceae; genus Sambucus; species Sambucus nigra. The sequence goes on along the minus strand of OX422215.1, from coordinate 470,831,352 downwards.
TATTCATAAGAGTTATATTGGTCCTGTGCGAGGTGTTGGTGCCACTCACGGGGCTGTTTCGAGTCTTTTCCCACTAACGGCAAGTTTTTAAGCCTAAGTCTAAAAATATGCAAATTATCGTCGTACTCTCAAACTTGGAGTCCCGTGATCGCGCGGTCAGTTCGTACGAGTTACATTGGTCCCGTACGAGGTGTTAGTGGCACTCACGTGGCCGTTCGCGGGCTGTTTCGAGTTTTCCCCCACTAACGCCATGTTTGTAAGCCTAAGTCTAGAAATATGCAAATTATCATCGTACTATTAAACCGTGAGTCCCGTGATCGTGCGTTCAGTTCGTTCGAGTTACATTGGTCCCGTGAAAGGTGTTGGTGCCACTCACGGGGACGTTTGGGGGCTGTTTCGGGTTTTCGCTCACTAACACCATATTTTTAAGCCTAAATCTAGAAATATTCAAATTATTATCGTATTCCCAAACCAAGAGTCCCGTGATTGCTTAGTCAGTTCGTACGAGTTACATTGGTCCCGTGCGAGGTGTTGGTGCCACTCATGGGGTCGTTCGGGTGTTGTTTCATGTTTTCGTCCACTAATTGCAAGTTTTTAAGCCTAAGTCTAGAAATATGCAAATTATCATCGTATTCTCAAACTGGCAGTCCCGTGATCGTACGGTCAGTTCGTACGAGTTATATTGGTCCCATGTGAGGTATTGGTGGGACTCACGGGGATGTTTTGAGTTTTAGCCCAGTAATGGTAAGTTTTTAAGCCTAATTTTAGAAATATGCAAATTATCGTCGAATTCTCAAACTGACAGTCCCATGATCGCACGGTCAGTTCGTATGAGTTGCATTGGTCCCGTGTGAGGTGTTGGTGCTACTCACGGGGCTGTTTGGGGCTATTTTGGGTTTAACCCCACTAACGCCTTATCTTTCCTAAGTCCTAATATTTTTAAATTATCATTGTATTCTAAAACCAAGAGTCTTGTGATCACGCGGTCTGTTCGTATGAGTTACGTTGGTCCAGTGGGAGGTGTTGGTGCTATTAACGGGGCCATTCGGGGGCAGTTTCTGGTTTTCGCCCACTGATGGAAAGTTTTTAAACCTAAGTCTAGAAATATGCAAATTATAACCGTACTCTCAAACCGGGAGTCCCGTGATCATGCGGTCAGTTTGTACGAGTTACATTGGTCCCGTGCGAGGTGTTGGTGCCACTTACGAGGCCCTTCGGGGACCGTTTCGCATTTTTGCCCACTAACGGCAAGTTTTTAAGCCTAATTCTAGAAATATGCAAACTATCATAGTATTTTGAAACCGACAGTCTCATGATTGAACTGTCAGTTCGTATGAGTTACATTAGTCCCATTCAAGGTGTTGGTACCTTTCACGGGGTCATTTAGGGGTAGTTTCGGGGTTTCGTCCTCTAATGCCATTTTTAATCGTTGTTGATGTAAATAATTAGATCACCCTAATAATTTAATCACAGATAAATAAATGAGACAGAATATTTTAAAGTGGTTCAGCCTTGTATGAATGGCCTACGTCCACTGTTATGTTATTACTGAGTGTTTGGGAATTCTCGATTACAAGTTCTATCAATAAATTTCGGTCCCTTTGAATGAGGGTGATACAAGGTATTTATAGCCCTTAGGCTGTAAATGAAAGGGTGTTACATTAAATGATACACATATGAAAGGGTAATTCATTTAATGCTCTTCAAACGTGTGCGTCAAGGTGATAAGCATTCAATGAATAGTTGAACTGTTGATTATCTGGCAATCAATGCTGTGGTCGAGATGCAGCTCGAACCGCCTTAGATGCTCGTCGTTCAAGAGTTCCTCGGAGCATTGGAGTTCCTTGGAGGACTGGAGTTCCTCGAAGGCCTGGTATTCCTCGGAAGACTAGTGCTCCTCGGGGTACACCTGTTGCTCGGAGTGAGTATGTTGGTCGGGGGAATGATCTTACTTGTTGCTATTGTTCCACATAGATTGACACGTGTCTTCTTATTATTCGTCCACATCAGCATGCTAATTTTGGTATCAACAGAAGCCCCCAATGTTTCATATTTCGAACATTGAGGAGTATGGAACATTCTTTCTCGGTATATGGAAATATTAAATGACCTTTCTGGGTTTTAGGAGACTTTTCTTCGTATTTGAATTTCCTTCCAAATTCGCAGAATCCGCCTTTTTGAATTTTTATAAGCGCTTCGATCTTCGTGCCCTTTTTGTCATTTTAGCCGCCGGTAGCGTAATAGTTTCCTTTTTGTAATCATTTCTTTCGCCGTTTCCCAAGGCAAAGTATTTAAGCTTCAGAGGCAATCCCATCATCTTCTACCTTTTCAATTTCTGCTTTTGAGTTTTCTATAGCTTTTCTCTCTCCTGTGCGTTCATCCCGTTCTTCGTTTGTTTGTCAACAGATCTCCTTTTTCCTGTAATATTTTCTTCCTTCCTCTTCATTTCTTTTTATTCACCATGCTTTATATTATCGAATCTCTTGAGAAATTCCGTTCTGACTTTTCTATTCCTTCTTGGGTAACTTTTGAGAGTCTTTCTGAGCCTTCAAATTATTTTAATTTGGCTGAGGGACATTTGTTCCCTAGCCTTTTTATTTCTGAATGTGGATTTTCTTTTCCACCAAACCCTTTGTGTTTAGAGTTTTGTCAGTATTTTGATGTTGTCCCTGCAAAAATAGCCCCCAACACATGGAGAATAGTTAATGGGGTGTATAGGTTAAATCAAACTCATGGAACTCGTATAGGAATTCCTGAGATTATGTACTGTTACAGATGGGCTATTTTTGACAATGTTTTTTATTTAAAAACTAGGTTTTTGAATAGGGCCTTAGTAGTCAACCTCCCTGATGCAAACAGGGATTATTTTGAACACGGGGTAGTCATCAAAAATTGGCAACATACCCCTTTAGTTGGAGATGAAGTATATGAGGGTCCCAGATGCCCCCCATATGGCAATGGGATAGGTTATTTTCATCTTATTTTGTTTTTTGAAATTATGATTTCATTGTGTTTGACAAAATGAATGACTGATATTTCACTATGTATTTGTTTGCAGTGGATAGTAAGAGAAAAAATCCAAAAGAATCAGAAGTAAATATTAAACATTTGAAACATATCTGGAGTTTGCATCAGAAGGTTGCAAACGAGCACGTCAGGTCTGCTTCATACTTGCTGCAGTACAGGAGCTATACCTCCTCCTTTACTGCTCGTCCTGTGGTCAACATTAGTGAGCCATTGCCCGCTTCTGAGGAATCTTCACCAGAATCTCACATTCCTTTGAGTCAGAAGATGGGTAAGAGAAGAGTTCCTGCTATCTTCGAGGAGACCTCCTCTGTGGGTGATGGAAAGAGAAACATGGTTGATGTCCCAAAGGGGACAAAGAAAGTGGATGATGTTCCTTATGTTGCTGCTCAGAAGGCTGCCGAGAAGCCTCCAATGGCTCCGAGCAAGAGAAGTACTTCTGTGGAAGTGGTCACCATTTCCCCCACCAAAGGTTCTTTGGCTGAAACTGCTGAAGTACCACTGAGGAGATTGAAGAAATCCTCCTCGGTCAGTTTTTCTAAAACCATTCCTCAGCTCCAAGCTAGTGGAGCTGGTGTTCCAACCATTATTCCCCCGAGTTCTGCAATGAACTCGGTAAAGACTTGGACTATTCCTAAAGTCCAAGGAATTGAAGAAAACATGTCTAGGGATATGCTGACATCCCTAGCTACTCGTCACATTGCTTCAGTAAGTTTCTCTTATCTTGAATTTTTTCTTTCTTTCAGCCAATATATGTATCTCGGCACTGACTTTTCATTACCTTCTATTTCAGCTGGTGAGTTGATTTAACACCATAGTGAAGAAAGATGAAGCGCTCAAGGCTTCAAGCTCCTCGTCCGGAGTAGAGGATGCTTTCCAGGGTTTAGCCCAATCTCTGAATGAATCCCGTCAAAAATACGACGAGGATAGGGGTGAATGGGAAAAGAAGTTGACTGCGTCTGAGGCAGAGAAGGTACAGTTAGGCAATAAAGTGAAGGATTTGGAGAGAGATAATAAAAAATATGCCGAGAAGCTCACAAGCTTTGGGGAGCTTGAGAATAAGTTGAAATCGGCCGAGGAAAAGCTGACCCTTCTGCGAGAAGTAAATCGCCAGAAGGAGGAGGTGGAGGCCAAATTGAAAACCACCGAGGATCTTCTATCCAAGAAGCTCTCCTCGGAGAAAATGAAGAGAAAAGCGGCTGTGAAGAAATCCTTTCGAACTGGTTGAGACAAAGGATGGGATAGGGGGTAGCGGCAATGATGACCTAGGTCAAGTACGGAAGTTTGAAATACTTCCGAGATGGTTGGGTTGCTGCCCTGCAGGAACTGAAGGTGAGCGAGGATTCTGAACTATTTCAACAACATCTCCCTGGTCCTCCTCCAGCTATTGAAGATGAAGAAGAGGATGAAGTTGCATCCGAGGAGTCTTCAGTGATAGTGGGTGATCAATTCCTTGCTCCATAACCCAATCAGACAGCCACCGAGGAGATTTCTTCCTTGCCTGCTCCTCCTAAACAAGTCCCAACTTCTGCCAACCAAATCGTTGTTCCCACCGAGCAACCAAGCTCCTCATCCCAGCCTCCCGAGAAAGTCTTGGGAGACAAGGAAAAGGTGTGAAATTGTTCGGTATTCTCTTTTATTTTCCTTTTACTTGTACTTTGTATTCTGAACGATGTACTCTTTTTGAAGATGTAATAAAATCACATCTTTTTGTTCTTCTACATTGTTGATGCTCTGTCCTCTTCTTTTATTAACTCTTGCCTTCTCTACTTTATTAGTTTATGACTAGAATGGAAATGCTGTCTGCCAATGATACAAAACTGATGCAGCAATGCCATGAATATTTTAAAGCTGGCCATACTGACCTGAGTGCATCAGAAATTGCTGATATCCATAGTCATGATGCTTCAGACCAAGCAGTGGAGGCATATCAATACTTGAAATGTCTTCTTGATCGTGTTGTAGCCAACAACGTGGCTTATTATGACATGATCGAGGAGCTTCAATATACTTTAGAAGATCTTCAGACTCAGTACAAGGAATCAAATTCCTTGTTACATGAGGGGTATGAAAAGAAGTATCAACAATTTTCTGTCGAGAAGGGCTACGACAAACTCCTTACTGGGTATGATGTCAGGGAGAGGACCCTAAAGGGAGAAGTTGAAGCTTGTAGACAAATTGCTGAACTGCTGGAGCAAGAGAATAATAATTTGCAGAAAGAGCTAGCACAATATAAGTCTGTAGCCTCTTCTTCAACAGCGGTAATCCCAGTGACTGATGAGGGATTTTCCTTCTTAGAGGTTGAGAATGCCAAATTAAGGCAAGAGTTGGATATCCTGAGAAGGTCTGGTACTTCTACTTCTACTCGGGGACGAGGAAGAGGTTCTCGTGGGCGAGGAAGAGTTGCCCAGGATGTTGTCGAGGAACGAAGTACTCCACCTGCTCGGGGTCGATCAAGAACTCCTCGTAGTATTGAAGAAGCTCGTACTCTGTCAACATTGGAAACTCAAGCGTACCAATTGAATGCAAAAGATCGGGCTTTGTCTGAAATGTCCAAGAAAATCAAAACTCTGGAGGATCAACTTGCATCGACAAAATCTTCTCTGGATAATAAGGATGCTCTTGCCAGAAACTTTCATGAGAAGCTTGAAAAGTTGACATTTCAATTTAATAAACAGCCCAGGGAGTTCTAGATGGCTGGATACAATGAAGCGTTATTTCACTTAGATGATCGTATCCAGAATGCCAATAACGAGGGTTACAAGCAAGGTTGGCTGAATGCTTTGGGCGTGCTGAAGCTCGAACAGGGGCACTACTTGTGGGATTATTATGATCCCGGGGTTCTTGACTTGCCAGTGCCACCGTATAACTTGGACATGGAATGGATCCCAGCTCGTGCCATTCCTCGGAGCTTAATAGAAAAATACCTTGGAAACTATAATCTTCACTCTCAGATCGAAGTATCTCGGCCCGAGCATCTATTGGATACTCCTTCAGTAATGAATGTCAGAATGCTTCGAGATATTAACTTCATTAATTCTCCTCTTTGCCTGGAAGATCCTCCTGCTGGCGAGGAGCCTGTTTCAAAAGCTAAGGGAAAGAAACCAATAGAGTAGGGATCTCAATGTAATAGTTAGTACACATGTAATTTGTAATTCATTTTGAATTTTAATGAAAGACTTTCATTTTCTGTTTGCAAATCGGTATTGCTATTGTCTTGTGCTCGTTAAACACTTATTGTATGGTTCATCGACCAATTTAGTAATAAACATTACAAGTATTCGTAATGTTGCTCGATCACTTAATAATAAAGTAATGACTATATAAAAAAAATGTTTAAAATTTTTCCAATCAACCAAGGTTGTCAAATTGTGAGGTTGCCAAATTGTGCTCGTCGACCAATTATAGTTAGTGAGAGTTTTTATCCCCGACCAACTATACTTAGTTCAGTTTGGAATATTTGTTCTTCGAGGAACTTTTATGTAATAAACTTACTTCCCAACCAACATAAGTTGGCATTTGAGATAATATTTTGTTTCATAACCAATCGAGATTGGCCTTTCGTCGATCATCTTTTGTTCTCGCCCTTTTACCAACCGGAGTTGGTCGTGGGTCTGAACTATCATGTCCACTAGCTCTTTTATCAACCTGAGTTGGTCATACTAGTGTACGCCTCCTAACCAAAGGAGTATAGTTTGTTCTCGCCCTTTTACCAACCGGAGTTGATCGTGGGTTTGAACTATCATGTCCACTAGCTCTTTTACCAACCTGAGTTGGTCACACTAGTGTACGCCTCCTAACCAAAGGAGTATAGTTTGTTCTCGACCTTTTACCAACCGGAGTTGATCCTGGGTTTGAACTATCGTCTTTTTTTTTTCTGCCGAGCAGCGTTGTTTTACTGCCGAGCAGCGTAGTGTTAAACACCCTAGTAGCAGCGTAGTGTTAAACACACTAGTATTCCCCAAAAAACTTTCAATAAAAGGAGAGAAGATTGTGAAATATCATCGTTTTATTCATATTGATGGGACTGCTTTACATTTTACATCACTGATAATACTTGCATAGGTGTTCAGCATTCCATGCATTCTTAAATTCCTCTCCTTCTAGAGTTGCTATTCGGTAAGTTCCTGGTCGGACAACTGCAGTAACTCAGTAAGGTCCATGCCAGTTTGCTTCCAACTTATTGTGCTTCTTAATGACCTTCTTTAGCACGTAATCTCCTTCTTTTAAGTCGCATTTGTTCACTCTCTTGTTGTAGAACAGGGTTGTTCACTGTTGATAAGCAGCATTCCTAATGGTTGCCTCTTCTCTAACTTCCTCGAGCATGTCCAAATCTAATCTCCTCATCAAGTCGCTGACTGGGGAATTGAAATTCAGCACTCTGTGTGTTGGAAGACCCAACTCGGCATGTATGACAACCTCACTTCCAAATGCCATCATATATGGTGATTCTCCAGTTGCTGCTCGGGGAGTTGTTCGGTAAGCCCACAATACTGACTGTAGCTCATTAATCTAATTAGCTTTAGCCTCACTTAGCCTCTTTTTCAAACCATTTAGTATTGTTCTGTTCGTCACTTCAGTCTGCCCATTGCTTTGAGGATGGCCTGGTGCTGAATGAACTTTCAAAATGTTTGACTGATGACAATAGGCGGCAAAGTCCTCGTTATCAAATTGTGTTCCATGGTCTGTGATGAAGGCATGAGGGAGACCATATCGGCAGATTATATTCTTCCAAACGAACTGGTATACCTTCTAGTACGTAATATCAATAAGTGGCTCAGCTTCTACCCACTTAGTAAAATAATCCATTGCCACGACGAGGTACTTGAATCTTCCTCGGGTCGTTGGTAGTGGTCCAACCAGATCAATTCCCCACATGGAAAATGTCCAAGGGGAAGTTATGGGTGTCAACAATGCTTGTGGAGTACGTCGGATGGAAGAAAAACGTTGGCATTTATCACATTTCTTAGCATAGGCTATACAATCAGCCCTTATCGTTGGCCAGTAGTATCCTTGCGTCATCACCCTTTGCAAAAGTGTCCGACCTGCTACATGGGCTCCACAAGACCCTTCATGGATTTCTTCAATCAATTCCTTCACCTCGGAAGGATGTACACATCTCTGTAAACCCGCCATAATTCCTCGTCTATACAAAACACCATTAGTTAGTACATACCGAGCAGCTTTAAACTTCAATTTCTTTGCAGCGAGCTTATCCTCTGGCAATTCTCCCTCTTCAATATATGCCCTGATGGGATCCATCCAAGATGGTCCTAAATCAAGGGTTGTAACATTCATCGTCAAGTCTTCATCTATGCTCCGAGCTTCTAATACTTCAATTGGTATTGTTCTTCGTAGCTCAGTATGAGTAGCTGATGCTAGTCGGGCCAATGCGTCTGCTTCTGCATTTTCCAGTCTTCATATTCGGATCAACCGAATGGCATCAAATTCTGCCAATAATTCCATCACCTTTGCATGATACCTGACCATTAATTCTCCTTTAACAGCATATATTCCTATTATCTGATTCACAATTAATTGAGAATCACTGAATACCATCACTTGTTGTGCTTCCATAATCTTTGCTAAATTAAGACCTGCTATCATCGCCTCATATTCAGCCTCATTATTGGAAGCTTTGAATTGGAATCACAGGGCGTATTCCACGTCGATCTCGTCTGGAGTGCTCAGAACTATTCCAGCGCCACATCCTGCAGTGCAAGATGAGCCATCTACATATAACCTCCATATAGGTAACTCGTCTTCAAACTTATTATCTGAAAAAGTTCCTTGGTGAAATATTTGTTGTTTCCTTTCATCCTCCCCTGGTATTTTTCGCTCTTCGTCGACCATCTCTTCTTGCCCTTTTACCAACCGGAGTTGGTCTGGGTTTGAGTTTGATGATCTTTCTACATCCACAAGCCCTTTTACCAACCGGAGTTGATCTGGACTTTTGTCTGTTGATCCTGTAACATCCACAGGTTGGTCAGCGAGCAACTTTTGTTCCTCGGGGGTATCAGGATATGTAAATTCTGCTATAAAGTCTGCTACAGCCTGCCCTTTTAATGATGATCTGGGTTCATACACAATATCATATTCACCGAGTTCTATTTCCCAATACATCAGTCTCCCTGATTTTTCTGGCTTATGAAGTGCTTGTCTCAATGGCATGTCGGTATACACGACGATGGTATGGGCCTGGAAATAAGGCCTCATTCTTCTACTTGCTTCAATTAATGCCAATGCTAATTTTTCCAGCTTTGGGTACCTGATCTCTGCACCTCGGAAAGCCTGACTTGTGTAATAAATTGGCTTCTGGACTCCATTATCCAATCTGATCAATGCTGAGCTGACTGCATTCTCTAATACTGTCAGGTACAAGTACAATTTCTCTCCCATTACTGGCCTGGATAACAATGGAGGTGCTCCCAAATATTTCTTCAAGTCTTGAAAGGCTTTTTCACATTCATCATTCCACTCGAAAGTTTTTCGAAGTGTTTTGAAGAATGGGAGGCATCTATCAGTAGCTCGGGATACAAATCTGTTAAGCGCTGCAACTCGTCCTGTAAGACTCTGCACCTCTTTCTTCTTCGTTGGAGATCGCAACCCTAAAAGAGCTTTGATCTTTGCTGGATTTGCCTCAATGCCTCGCTGATTGATGATGTACCCGAGGAACATTCCTTCTCTACTCCAAAGGTGCACTTCGTCGGGTTGAGCTTCATTTGGTATTTATCCAGTTGATCAAAGGTCTGACCTAAGTCAACTAGATGATCAGCAGCTTTCTTGCTCTTTGTCAGCATATCGTCGACATAGACTTCCATATTACAACTGATTTGTTCGGCAAAAACCTTATTCATCATCCGCTGATATGTCGCTCCTGCATTTTTCAAACCAAAAGGCATAACATTATAACAATAAGTTCCCCTAGGGGTAATAAAAGAAGTGCTTTCCCTGTCTTCAGGTTTCATTTTAATCTGGTTGTAGCCAGATTAAGCGTCCATGAAGCTGAGCAGCTCGTGTCCCGAGGTAGCATCTACTAGTTGGTCAATTCTGGGCAATGGAAAATGATCCTTTGGGCAGGCCTTGTTGAGATCAGTGAAATCAACACACATTCTCCATTTATTGTTTTTCTTCTTCACCATCACCACATTTTCCAACCAGTCTGGATACTTCACATCTTCAATGAATTGGGCTTTTTGGAGCTTGTCGACCTCCTCTTGTATAGCCTGATTCTTCTCGAGACTAAACACTCTTCTTTTCTGCTTTACAGGCTTGATCTCCTTATTCGCATTGAGTTCATGGCATAAGAAGTTTGGATCTATTCCTGGCATATCTTCATGACTCCATGCAAAAGTTTTCTTTCTGTTTCTCAAAAAAGTTATCAACTCCTGTTTTATTGAAACATCCAACGATGAACCTATCTGGGTTACTCGTTCAGGGTGTTCTTCATCTAGAATAACATTTTCTGTAGATTCCACCACCTGTCCTTTTACAAGTTGGGATTCATCTCTGGGATCAAGTGTTTCAATTTCTGTACCTTCCTCCACTTGGTAGGTGGTAGTCTTTTTCCTTGACTCTTCAAGCTCCTCTTGCTCGACAGACGAATAATAACATTCCCGAGCTACTTTCTAATCACCTTTCATAACTCCCACTCTAAAATTTGTAGGGAATTTTAAACACTGATGTACTGTAGATGGAACTGTTTCGAACTTCTTCAAACCAACTCTTCCCATGATGATGTTGTAAGCTGACTGCACATTCTTATCCATCACAAAGAAGCGTATTCTTTCTGTTCGACAAGCAGGCCAAGTTCCAATGAATATATCCAACTTGATCATCCCAAGTGGAAAAACTTTCTCGCCAGCAAAACCCAATAGAGGTCTGTGATAAGGTTCCAATTGAGATAATTTTAAATTTAAACTGTCAAAGCATGAATAGTACATGATGTCTGCCGAACTACCATTATCTACCAGCACCCTTGAAATCACTACTTCTTTCATCCTCATTTTGATCACCAAAGGGTCGTCGTGAGGGTAAAAGGACAAAAAGGGCATGAAGATCGAAGCGCTTATAAAAATGCAAAAAGGCGGATTCTGCGAATTTGGAAGGAAATTCAAATACGAAGAAAAGGCTCCTAAAACCCAGGAAGGTCATTTAATATTACCATATACCGAGAAATAATGTTCCATACTCCTCAAAGTTCGAAATATGAAACATTGGGGGCTTCTGTTGATACCAAAATTAGCATGCTGATGTGGACGAATAATAAGAAGACACGTGCCAATCTACGTGGCACAATAAGAACGAGGAAGATCATTCCCCTGACCAACATACTCACTCCGAGCAACAGGTGTACCCCGAGGAACACCAGTCTTCCGAGGAATACCAGCCCTCCGAGGAACTCCAGTCCTCCGAGGAACTCGAGCGCTCCGAGGAACCCTTGAACGACGAGCATCTAAGGCGGTTCGAGTTGTTATTGTGCCACGTAGATTAACACGTGTATTCTTATTATTCGTCCACATCAGCATGCTAATTTTGGTATCAGCAATCGTAAGTTTATTTATTTTCAAATTATCATCGCAGTCTCAAATTAGGGGTCTCGTGATCGCGCGGTCAGTTCCTTCGTGTTACACTAGTCCCGTTTGAGGTGTTGGGGCCTCTCACGGGGCCATTTCGGAGCTCATACTCTAAAGTCATGTTTTTAAGACTAAGTCTTGATATATGTAAGTTATCCTCATACTCTCAAATCGGGAGTCTCGTGATCGCACGGTCTGTTCGTACGAGTTACATTGGTCTCGTACGAGATGTTGGTGCCTCTCACGGGGTTGTTCGGGTTATTATTTTGACTTTTGGCCATCTAATGCCATTCTTTAAGCCTGGATCTATATATTTTCAAATTATCGTCGTACTCTCAAATCGAAAGTCTATTGATTGCATGGTCTATTCATACGAGTTACATTGGTCCCGTGCGAGGTGTTGGTGCCACTCACGGGGCTGTTTCGAGTTTTTGCCCATAAACGGCAAGTTTTTAAGCCTAAGTCTAGAAATGTGCAAATTATTATCGTACTCTCAAATCGGGAGTCCCGTGATCGGACGGTCAGTTCGTACGAGTTACATTAGTCCCGTACGAGGTGTTGGTGCCACTCACGTGGCCCTTCGGGGGTTGTTTTAGGTTTTCCCCCACTAATTCCAAACTTTTAAGCCTAAGTCTAAAAATATGCAAATTATCGTCATACTCTCGAATCATGAGTCCCGTGATTATGCGGTCAGTTCGTACGAGTTACATTGGTCCCGTTCGAGGTGTTGGTGCCACTCACGGGGCTGTTGGGGGCGGTTTTAGGTTTTCACCCACTAACGCCAGGTTTTTAAGCCTAAGTCTAGAAATATTCAAATTATCATCATATTCTCAAATCGCGAGTCCTGTGATCGCGCGGTTAGTTCATATGAGTTACATTGGTCCCGTGTGAGGTTCTGTTGCCACTCATGGGGCTCTTAGGATGATGTTTCGTGTTTTCATCCACTAACAGCAAGTTTTAAAGCCTAATCTAGAAATATGCAAATTATTATCGTATTCTCAAACCAGCAGTCCCGTGTAGTTCGTACGAGTTACATGGGTCCCGGGCGAGGTGTTGGTGCCACTCACAGGGCTGTTGGCAAGTTTTTAAGCCTAAGTCTATAAATATGCAAATTATCATTGTATTCTCAAACCGGCAGTCCCATGATCGCGCGGTCAGTTCGTAAGAGTTACATTGGTCCATTGTGAGGTGTTGGTGCCACTCACGGGGCCGTTGAGGGGCTATTTCGGGTTTTCCCCCACTAAGTCCTTATTTTGCCTAAGTTCTGATATTTTTAAATTATCATCATATTCTAAACCGGGAGTCCTATGATCGCGCGGTCTGTTCGTACGAGTTACATTGGTCTTGTGCGAGGTATTGGTGCTACTCACGGGGTCATTCGGGGGAAGTTTTGGGTTTTCACCCACTAATGGCAAGTTTTTAAGCCTAAGCCTAGAAATATGCAAATTATCACCGTACTCTCAAATCGGGAGTCCCGTGATCACACGGTCAGTTCGTACGAGTTACATTGGTCCCGTGCGAGGTGTTGGTGCCACTCATGGAGCCGTTCGGGGGTTGTTTCGAGTTTTTACCCACTAACGGTAAGTTTTTAAGCGTAAGTCTAAAAATTTGCAAATTATCATCGTATTTTGGAACCGGCAGTCCCGTGATCGCATGGTCAGGTCTTACGAGTTATATTAGTCCCATACGAGGTGTTGGTCCCTTTCACGGGGTCGTTCAGGGATTATTTCCAGGTTTTGTCCTCTAATGCAATTTTTTAAACCTAAGTCTATTTATTTTCAAATTATCATCGTATTCTCATACTGGGGGTCCCGTGATCATGCGGTCAGTTCTTACGAGTTGCAGTAGTCCCGTGCGAGGTGTTGGTACCTCTCAAGGGACTGTTCGGGTGCTCACACTCTAAAGCCATATTTTTAAGACTAAGTCTTTATATATGTAAATTATTCTCGTACTCTCAAACCGGGAGTCTCATGATCGCACGGTCTGTTCGTACGAGTTACATTGGTCCCGTACGAGGTGTTGATGACTCTCACGGGGCCGTTCGGGTATTGTTTCGAGTTTTGGCCATCTAATGCCATTCTTTAAGCCTAAGTCTACATATTTTCAAATTATCTACGTACTCTAAAATCGAAGTCTCTTGATTGCAGGGTCTGTTCATACGAGTTGCATTGGTCCCGTGCGAGGTGTTGGTGCCTCTCACGGGGCCGTTCGGGTGTTGTTTCGGGTTTTGGCCATCTAATGCCATTTTTTAAGTCTAAGTCTATATTTTCAAATTATCGTCATATTCTCAAATCGGGATATAGTTTGTTTAGAGGTTTTGGTCATTCAGGTGTGTGTTTGTTTAGAGGCTCAACTGACACGAGGGATATAATTCAGGGGGTATTCATGTACTTAATAAATCAAATGATGATAAACCTTACATACAAACTGATTAGAGTGTACAAGAATAATTAAAAGAAAGCCTATAAGTACTAGTATGGAATTACATACCAAAATCATTGAATTTCCTTCGAGGCGTATGACCAAATTCATCGTAATCTTGATTCCCTTCATCTATCTTTTGAAATGGAAAAACCAAAGGTCTCCTTGTCACAATCCCTGTTTTAATCCCCAATTTTATCAAAGAAAAGTTGAAAAGTTCTATAGTTTCGTGAGAGACTTTCAGACCATGGAAGCACGGACACACAATGCGACTCAACACAATCACACATTTTTAAACTTTAGCACGATACATATGGACTACAACGGACTCCTAATTATAAGTAAAGCCACAAGGAGCAAGCATCAATCGAAGAAAACTGCAAACTTATATAACGACAGTTATATAACAGTGAAAAGGCGAAGGCCCCCAATTTTAAAATACTTATACTTCAAAAAGTAATAATTTTCTTTTTATGAAGATATGCGAAAGCGTGAGATGATGGTTTAATTAAACAAATAAATAAATTTTAATTTGTTTTCAAATTAAAAATAAACAGCGTGAAATAAGATTAAATCCAAACAAATTTAAATTTCACTTAAACCAATTAATTTAACCCAAGTCCTAGAAATTTTCCTAAGTCATATTTTCAATATTTCCAAATTAGGCCAAACCAAATTTTAACAAATTAAATTAAATGACTTGAATTAAATTAACATAAACATTACCCAATATTTATTTAGCACCCAATTAAACATGTAATGATTGAACCAAATTTTATTTTTTTACCTAAGCATGCGTTCTAGGTGAGTATTGAGAAAGATAAAGCAAATAATGAATCACTACGCCGCGATGTACGAGGAAAAACCCACAATGGAAAAATACCTCGGACAGCCCTAACCTCAAATCCACTAAGTACGATTTTACAAATACAAGATAGTAAGACTTACAACACTCGACTTGACTCCATACAAGCCCAGACGCGTCTTCTTGTACACACCTCTTCCGAGCGAATAACCATGGAGCTCCACCGCGGTCTCATAATCCACCGATCGGACTTTTTCTGGTCACCGTCACCCAAACAAGGAGCCTTTCTCCAAGTGGGTAAGCCAACACAAACTTCTTATTCTTTTGGGGATTTAAAAGCAAACCCAAACGTCTCTTCAAATGAAAGAGATGAAAATCGGTGCCAAACTCCAAGCAAAGTATATATATATATATATATATATATATATATATATATATATAGAGAGAGAGAGAGAGAGAGAGAGAGAAACTTGGAATAGATAAACAATGGGTGATAAACAAGTGTTTAAAATATTTTTCTTGAAAAACAACAACACTTAAATAATGGACTTTTTACTTTTGAAAATATGCTCTCAAATTCTCTATTGGAGGTAATAGGATATGAAAAAGTTAATTAGAAAAAGTTGGTTCCCTCACATATTAAGTCTACCCAAAAAGTTAGTGGTAAAAGAAGTGGGAAAGTGGGAAAAACTGCTCAAAATTGTCAATTAACTGTTCCCGCCAAAACTCGTTCGAACTAGATTTTCGTTCGAACGAAGTCTCGTTCGAATGAGACTTCTAACGAAGTTCCAGTGTGAACTTGTTAGAAATCTCATTTGAAATCTCGTTCGAACACCATTTTCGTTCGAACGACATTGCAGTGGCTAATGAGGGAACTCATTGACAAACTCGTTCGAACGACATTATTGTTCGAACGACAAACTCGTTCAAACGACAATTCGAACGAACTTCCAGAAACTTGAATATTTTGGTTTTAGCCCAGAAACTTTATATACTTTATTTTAAAGTTTTAATAAAAATTTTCTGAAAATAAACAACAGTTTAAAATAAAAGTTCACCAAATAAAAATGTTCCAATCTCCTATATAGATATACTAAAATGCATTCATACCTTAGGAGTAAACGGAACATTATTGATGACATAGAAACGAGGCACAATAAACTCAGCATTTGATGAAGCTTTAATATCTTGATCGCTACGTCTTCAACTTTAGTATGTCATAGGCTTGAAGGATGATCAATAACTCTATCCTATTACACAAACGTTTTTGTTCGGAATTGAGCCAAAACTACAAAGGACTCAATTGAATTTTGTGTCCTTAGAAATCTCCCCCTTTGGCTATTTCGGGACAAAAACCAAAAAAAATCCTAAAGGACCATCAAGCTCTACTAGAATGACAAAAATATCCCACCCAAAATAAAATAACAATACTTGACTCAAACAACCCAAGGATCAATATCTTTACCCGATGATGAAAATTGCCTTTAAGAAGAATTCCTGCACACTTAAGCAAACTATCAAACGCATAGGGAATATCAAAATATTAAATGCAATTAAAATAATTACTCCCCTTAAATTTATTCTGCCCTTTATCAAACAAATGACCTACTTTAAAAGACATCTCCCCCTAAGATAAATTTCCCCCAAAATAATATACGATTATAATAGGAATAGATACCATTTCTCCCCTATCATTATCCCCCTTTTTTTCAGGAATAGACAAAGGCTAAATAATCAAAACATTAACTTATCTTCCCCAATTAAAGTAAATACACCCCGTAAACTAAACAAGGGATAAATAGAATGGGATAACAAGCTAAACATGCATTAGTGCATAAAGTGATGAGAACATTAAAACACATAGGCAACAAAATCATAACTAATCCATACAAATGAATACCAACTATGATGCGAAAACAAATGATACCAAAATGATAAATAAGATTCTAAGCATGTAATATTAAACAAACTACGCAACAAACAAGGTACCAATTATGAATTGAAACATAAATGGACTAGCTAAACATGGCAAAGACTTAAACAAAATATCATATATATATATATATATATATATATATATATATATATATACAAGCTAAGCATAAGTACACACATATAGATATAAACACCAAAATGACACAACACTAAATAACATGAGATTTTCCATACTCTTATAGCATAAATGTGTCATATGGAAATGAAAGTATTGGTGTGTGAACAA
Source organism: Sambucus nigra (assembly GCA_949130495.1). NCBI lineage: Eukaryota > Viridiplantae > Streptophyta > Magnoliopsida > Dipsacales > Adoxaceae > Sambucus > Sambucus nigra. Next base: position 470,814,305 of record OX422215.1, on the reverse strand, counting down.
GATACCAATGAATTAAAATCCAATCACTTAAATGTGTTCACGTAGTTCGCATTTGATTGCAAAACTTTATCAACTAGAATTTAGCCTTTATGTGACAGGATAAAGTGAACTAATGAACAAACAAATACAATGCATACAAGCCTAGCATGTTGATGAATATGCAAACTAATAGAGTCATGACATTGAAAGTGCAACTAGGATAAACGGACATTGTGCAAACCGTTGATATACCATCCAAACTCCCTCAATAAGCATATATATTATTCTTTTGAATGAATATATCAATTAAACATAGGCCTTGGCAATTATTTTTCTTTTTAATGCCATATTTTCTTTTAGGCCTTTGGACCACGTATTTCTTTTAGGTCCAAACAAACGGTGGCTTACTTTTCGCAAAGGATAATAAATCCTTTCGGAGTCCTTCCTCATGTACAATTATATATATTAATTTTTTATATCACACAAATCTCACGTGCAATGAATTTTGACATGCACTATTCCTCCTAGGTCACAAATATATAGATTACAAGATTGGTAGGAGAACACCCCACAAAGCTCAAATATAACATGTGACATTAAGGTTCAAAAAGCTCGTGCATGTGTGTAAAGGCATATAAAAGTGAATCCATTAAGCAAGACAAACTTAAGCTACCCCATGTAAGCATGATAAAGAACATTTTAAGGAATAAATTTTTAACCAAAATTTCTAGTCACATGGAAGCGAAATGAGGATTCAAACACAAACATATGCCACAAAATGTGTGTAAAACCAAAATACACAAAAAATAAAATCTTTTTGAGTTTCTGAAATTTTTAACCAAAAATAAAAATATATACTCAAAAGACAAACAAAAATCAGTTGAATTTTTCATTAAGCCTAAATTGCCAATAGATAAAAAAACCAATTGATAAACAAAAATATTTTTGTATTTTTCATTTAATGCAAACAAAAATGAAGGAATTATAATACAAAAGATAAACAAGTCGTGATTTCTAGCATAAGATATGAAATAAAGCAATGACTAGAAAATGACTAAACATGCATACACCTAGCAATGATATATAATATGAAGAACAAAAAGCTAGTGTATGCAAACAAAACTAACACATTCAACCTTTAGATTTTTCAAGGGAGGTTTCACGTGAAAGAAAATGAGAATCAACAAATCTAATATCTAATGCGTCTAAAAATGATTTCCTAACCCATATAGATGTATATTTAAAATGATGGGATTTGGGAACTAATGAAATGCTAGACATAGCCTTCCTTGGACTTCTTTTAAGATCAAAACAAAATGACCTAAGGTGACCTTTCCTACCACAATGCAAGCATGTGAAAACACAAGGAATGATACACGCAGAGTGACCTTTTCTAAAGTCCTTGGATAAAGTTAACCCTCTAAAACAAACAATGGTCTTAGCTTTAGCAACGGAAGTATTTGAACAAGATGATCTAGAACCATTATCACAACTAATCGAGTCTTGAAAATTATTTTTCATATTTAAAATTTTGGACTCAAGTAATAAATTAGACTCCTCAATTTTACGAGACTCCTTCTTTAAATTTTTAATTACACTTAGAAGGTTATCATGCTCCCCCTCAATGTGAGCAAACTTGTCCCTAAGAGTCTTTTCTCGACTATCACTCTCTTTCTTGGACATTTCTAAAATATTAAAATTGTGATTTATGTCCATGAGCTTTTCATGAAAAATATCTTTTTGAGTTAGGGAGATTTGCAAAAATTCAACTTTAGTTTTAAAACAAGAATTTTCATTTTCAAGAAATTTAGTTCTTTTTAACAATTTCAAATTTAATTCTCTTAATTTTTCATTACACTTATTAAGCTCATTAAATTCCTCTCGAATATCAAAAACTTCATTATCATTAGAAATGAACAAATTCATTAAGGTGTCCCATCAAGAGATACAAAAAATAGAGAGTGAGTAAAAATTGAACCACTTAAAAATATAAGGAGCACAAAAATTATGGAAACCGAAAAACAGATCTTTGACGCGATAAATTAGCGCTCCGGCTCTGATACCACTTGAAAAGGCGAAGGCCCCCAATTTTAAAATCCTTATACTTCAAAAGTAATAATTTCTTTTTTATAAAGATATGCGGAAGCGTGAGATGGTGGTTCAATTAAACAAATAAACAAATTTAAATCTCTTTTCAAATTAAAATTAAACAAAGTGAAATACGATTAAATACATACAAATTTAAATTTCACTTAAACCAATTAATTTAACCCAAGTCCTAGAATTTTGCCTAAGTCATATTTTCAATATTTCCAAATTAGGCCAAACCAAATTTTATCAAATTAAATTAAATGACTTGAATTAAATTAACATAAACATTACCCAATATTTATTTAGCACCAAATTAAACATGTAGTGATTAAACCAAATTTTACTTTTTTATCTAAGCATGCGTTCTAGGTGAGTATTGAGAAAGATAAAACAAACAATGAATCACTACGTCGCGATGTACGAGGAAAAACCGACAACGGCAAAAAAACTCGGACGGCCCTAACCTCAAATCCACTAAGTACAATTTTACAAATACAAGACAGTAAGACTTACAACACTCGACTTGACTCCGTCCAAGACCAGACACTTCTTCTTGTACACACCTCTTCTGAGCGAATAACCACGAAGCTCCACCGCAGTCTCGAAATTCACCGATCAAACTTTTTCTAATCACCGTCACCCAAACAAGGAGCCTTTCTTCAAGTGGGTGAGCCAACACAAACTTCTTCTTCTTTTAGGGATTTTTGAAGCAAACCCAAACGTCTCTTCAAATGGTAGAGATAAAAATCGGTGCCAAACTCCAAGCAAAGTATATATATATATATATATATATATATATATATATATATATATATATATATATATATATATATATATATATATATATATATGGAAACTTGGAATAGATAAACAATGGGTGAAAAACAAGTGTTTAAAATATTTTTCTTGAAAAACAACAACACTTAAACAATGAACTTTTTCCTTTTGTAAATATTCTCTTAAACTTTCTCTTGGAGGTAGTAGGATATGGAAAAGTTAATTAGAAAAAGTTGGTTCCCGCACATATTAAGTCTGCCCAAAAGTTAGTGGGAAAAGAAGTGGGAAAGTGGGAAAAAACTACTCAAAACTGCCAATTAACTGTTCCCACCAAAACTCGTTCGAATGAGATTTTCGTTCGAACGAAGTCTCGTTCGAACGGGCCATCTAACGAAGTTCCAGTGTGAACTTGTTAGAAATCTCGTTGGAAATCTCGTTCGAACATCATTTTCGTTCGAACGACATTCCAGTGGGTAATGTGGGAACTCATTGGCAAACTTGTTTGAACGACATTATTGTTCGAACGACAAACTCGTTCGAATGACAATTCGAACGAACTTCCAGAAGGTTGAAAATTTTAGTTTTAGCCCAGAAACTTTATATACTTTACTTTAAATTTTTAATAAAATCTTTTTGAAAATAAACAACGGTTTAAAATAAAAGTTCACCCAATAAAAATGTTCCAAGCTCCTATATATATATTAAAATGCCTTCATACCTTAGGAGTAAACAGAACATTGTTGATGACGTAGAAACAAGGCACAATAAACTTGGCATTTGATGAAGCTTTAATATCTTGGTCGCTACGTCTTCAACTTTAGTATGTCATAGTCTTGAAGGATGATCAGTAACTCTATCCTATGACTCAAATATTTTTGTCCGAAATTGAGCCAAAACTACAAAGGACTCAATTGGAAATTTGTGTCCTTACAAACAGTTATATAACTGTTGTTATATAACAGTTATATAACAACAGTTATATAACTATTCAAGTCCAAATTGATAATGCCCAATAAGAAGAAACATGTGAAGTTATCAAAGGTGAGGAATCAATTGAAAAGGCCAACTGTCCATCACATAATTATACAAACATTGTAGAAGAGGAACAAGAACCTGATGTAGAGGAAAATGTAGAGGGGAATGAAAAGGAGGAAACAAGAGATGAAGAGAAAAATGATGACGTGACTGATATTTTGCATTTATCTCCAAGAAAAATTCCTATTGATGAGGGGGATCGACCTAAACAAGATATAGAGGGATGGACTCAAGTGACTAACAAAAAGAAGAAGAAATTATTGAAGAAAAAGACTGTAACTACAGAGAAAATTTTGTTAAGGTCTGTATCAAAGAATCTCCTAAAATCTATCTTTAAATGATTAAGTGGATGATTTGGAATGTGAGAGGCATTGGAAAGAAAATATTTTGTAGAAGAATTAACAAATTTGTGAAGATACACAAACAATTGATGTTAGTCTACTTAGAACCTAAAGTAGAAATATCTAGACTTAAAGAATTTTGAATCAAGTTTGGTTTCATTAAAGCTATTGCTAATGAAGTAAACACTATTTGGATTTTTTCTCTTTTGATATCTCAATGTCGATAGAATCTCAAGTTCCTCAACGCTTAACTCTATAGGTCTCTCATCCTGTTCTGTCTTTTGTTACTCAAGCTTCCTTGGTCTATGCTAAATGCACTAGAAGAGATAGAATAGTTTTACAGAAGTATTTAAATTCCATTCATACATTTAATCCATGGTTTTTAGGAGGTGACTTCAATACAGTGTCGGCTTCTATAGATAAGGTAGGAGGTTTACCTTATGAAAAAAATTTTGCAAAATATTTCATCTAATGTATGGAGTCTAATAGCCTCATTGACTTGGGGTATTTGGGCTCCAGGTTCACTTGGTGGAATAAAAGAGAATCCAGTGCTAGTATTTGGGAAAGAATAGATAAAATGTTGATGAATTTGAGTAGCAAGCAGTTATTTTCTAAAGTGGGTGTTGAACACTTAAGTAAATTAACTTCTGATCATTCTCATATGCTTCTAAGCTTATCTAGTGATTGTGATAAACTCCCAAATAGATTTGTGTTTCAAAATTTATGGGTTGCTCATTCCTCATATAAAGTTGTTATCCAGGCCAATAGGAAGTGTTACAATGGAGGAAACCCCATGTATAGTTTGGCATCCAATCTAAAGATTCTTAGAGCATGTCTAAAAAATTAGAATAAAGTTCAATTTGGTAACATTTTTCAAAAGACTATCTCATCTGGAGATGATTCTCTTAAAAGTGAAATCAATCTTGAAAATGATGCCTCAGACTATAATAGAGAGAAGATGAATAGATGCTCGACGAGATGATCCTACGAGTTACATTAGTCCCGTGTGAGCTATTGGTGCCTCTCACGGGGCTGTACAGGGGTTGTTTCATGTTTTCACTCTATAATGCCTCATTTTTAAGCTCAAGTCCTCATATTTTCAAATTATCACCATATTCTCAAATCGAGAGTCCTGTTATCGTGCGGTCAGTTCCTACGTGTTACATAGGTCTCGTGAGAGGTGTTGGTACCTCTCACGAGATCGTACGAGGGCCATTTCGTGTTTTTACCCTCTAACGCATTATTTTTAAGCATAAGTCCTCGTATTTTCAAATTATCATCATATACTCAAATTGGGAGTCCCGTGATCACGCGATCAGTTCCTACGAGCTACATTAGTCCCATGTGAGGTGTTAGTGCCTCTCACGGGCCGCTCGGGGACTATTTTGGGTTTTTACCTTCTAACGCCTTAATTTTAAGATTAAGTCCTCATATTTTCAAATTATAGTCATATTCTCAAACTGAGAGTCTCGTGACTGAATAAGAAGTTCCTACAAGCTACATTGATCCTGTGTGAGGTGTTGGTGCCTCTCACGAGGCCATACGGGGGTTGTTTCATGTTTTCACCCTTTAATACCTTATTTTTAAGCTCAAGTCCTCATATTTTTATATTATCGTCGTATTCTCAAACTGGGAGTCCTATGATTATGCGGTCAATACCTAGGTGTTACATTGGTACCTTGAAAGGTGTTGGTGCCTCTCACGGGACCGTATGAGTGCTCTTTCGTGTTTTCACCCTCTTACGCCATGTTTTTAAGCTTAAGTCCTCATATATTTCAAATTATCATCGTATTCTCAAATCGGGAGTCCCGTGATCATGCAGTCAGTTTTTACGAGTTACATGTGTCCCGTGTGAGGTGTTAGTGCCACTCACGGGGCCATTCGGGGGTTATTTTGAGTTTTTACCTTTTAACGCCTTGTTTTTAAGCTTAAATCCTCATATTTTCAAATTATAATCGTATTCTCAAACCGGGAGTCCCACGACTGCGCGGTCAGTTTCTACGAGTTACCTTGGTCCCATGTGAGGTGTTGGTGTCTCTCACGGGGCCGTACAGGGGTTGTTTCATGTTTTCACCCTCTAATGCCTTATTTTTAAGCTCAAGTCCTCATATTTTCAAATTATTGTCGTATACTCAAACAAAAGTCCCCAGACTGCGTGGTCAGTTCCTACGTGTTACATTGGTCCCCTGAGAGGTGTTGGTGCCTCTCACTGGACCGTACTGGGGCTATTTCATGTTTTCACCCTCTAACGCCTTATTTTTAAGCTTTAGTCCTCATATTTTGAAATTTTTGTCGTATTATCAAATCGGGAGTCCCAAGAACGGTCGGTCAGTTCCTACGAGTTACATTTATCCCATGTGAGGTGTGAGTGCCTCTCACGGGGCCGTTCGGGGGATGTTTCGAGTTTTCACCTTCTAACACCTTGTTTTTAAGCTTAAGTCCTCATATTTCCAAATTATAGTCGTATTCTCAAATCGGGAGTTCCGTGATTGCGCGGTCAGTTCCTACGTGTTACATTGGTCCCATGAGAGGTGTTGGTGCCTCTCACGGGGCCGTTTGTGGAATGTTTTGGGTTTCTCCCCTCTGACGCCATGGTTTTATGCTTAAGTCTAGACATTAGCAAGTTATCGTCGTATTCTGAAATCGGGAGTCTAAAAGATTTTCCACATATTATCCAACAATCAAACCAATAATTATCCTGTACTCCTTCTAATTATCCCGTACTCCTTTTAATTATCCCATACTTTCTAACATACTATCCAACAACTATCCAACAACAAGTCAACAACCAATAATTGTCCAACAGCCAAACCAAAGAAAACCAATAATTATCCCGTACTGCTTTATCATCTAAAAGATTTAATAGATAATGCATATCAATTATATAACTACTTTAGTTAAAGTAAAGAGTACCTGGTGTGTAATGAAGAACTGATATCCAATTGGTTAGATCTGCAATACGTAAACAATGTGTTATGAAGAACAGTTATGTAAAATTAAATAAAGGGCCTCATAATACCACTGAAGAATTACATATGTCGCCTATAATATGTCGTAGATTTACATATAACCCAGATTTATTCCCCCATTTTAACATCGCAATTCGAACGAACATGAGTAACCTGCTGCCTATAATATGTAAAGAAAAGTACACAAAGGAAAAGGAGAACAAAAATGTATAATATCAACCCGGTGCCTATAATATCAATGTAGTTGTGATTATTACGCCGCCATTTTAAGGCTTTAAATTACATATCCAATCAAGTTGATCATAACAAATCTCAAACTAAAATAGAACTATATGAAATCAACAAAATTATGCATACATGTCAAGTTAAAATATGAATGAACGGAATCAAGTTGCCTTTGTTACATGTTAAGTTGTAGCCTCCTAATATCTTGATGTAAACGTCAAAAAATGCACATTAATCGCAAGATAAGTGATATACTTTTTTATAGGGAAATCAGGAACACACCTAATAAATTTAATAACATTTGCACTTATCGACACTAGTATCAATTCAATAAATCCAACATAGTATCCAGCAACCAAGCCAACAATATCTCACTATAATAATGTGCACACGTGTTTACGACTAGTATGTTGAAAAATCCATTTAATTATATTTTGTCAAAAAAAATCACGACAAGCATATAACCCCCAATATAATATGATGACATGCATATAACCCACAACAAGGTGGATGTAATTTTTTTTACTTGTTAAAAATTCATTTAATTATATTTTTTCAAAATAGATATAATGTCTAGGGTTTTGAATAATATTTTGTCAAAAAAATACACACACATACAATCTAGGGTTTATTGACATAATTTATACATACACGCACATACAATCTACGGTTTATTGACATAATCTATACATACACACACATACTATTTAGGGTTTACTAAACCCTAATATTTTTTTTGCCATAAATCTATACATACACACACATCCAATCTATACATACACACACATACAATATAGGGTTTATTGATAAAAAATAATAATTTATTTGTTCATAGTTACACCCATAAACATACATATACACATAAATAAATACATACACACACATATAAACATAAATCTATACATACACACACATACAAACATAAATCTACACATATATACACAGAAATTAGGGCAAATCATGAAATCCAAATGAATCAATACATACCAAGGGTTAATCCAAATGAAAACCAACTGAAATCGCACAAATCCAACTTAAATCCACACGAAATCGCATGAGCCCTTGCAAATCCAACTTAAATCCACATGAAATCGCACGAGGCAGCCTCACAAATCGCAGCAACAAAATGACAAAGCAACGAGTTTTCTTTAATACCTGAATCTGGTCACGACCTAGAGTTGTGACCCCCATGCACACGACCAATAAATGGGAAGAGGTGGTCTGGATTTCACCTGGCCATGGCCAAGAGTCGGGGCCCACCATGCGCGACCCTCCCTATTGCTTGAATGAGGTATGGTTAGGGCCCATAGCCATGACCCACACCAAGAAATGGTCACGGCCCCCAACCGTGACCCTCAATGTGTGTGTTTTCTGCTTCGTCATGTCTTTGGTCACGACTCAAGTCCGTGACCCATTCGCGAATAGTTTGGAGGGAATTTTGGAGCAAAATTTGGCGCCAAGATGGTCATGCACAAGTCACGATCTAAGTTCATGACCCACTGCGATTAGGGATTTAGTACGTGACCACTTCCAGAGCATGGATAATTTAGTGTGGTAATAAAAAAATCATCACACTAAATATTGTGTGCGTCACGGCCCAAGTCCGCGGCCAGCTGGTCGCGAACTTGGGTCGTGACCCACTGGGCGTGACCATTCATAGGATTTGGTGTAGTGATGCCATATGTTCACTTATTTTTCATAGACCTGTTATGGCCATCCCCGATCCTCACCGTGCGGGCGGGCGCGTGGAGGAAAGGATCCTTCGGGTCCCACGCATCCCTCTCGGGAGCGCTTCGGCCGGCGTCATTTGAGATGTGGTGTAAAAATGTAGAGATATTCAGAGTCGCCAGTCTATTTTACTCAAAATAGACAAAAGAAAAAGGGGAAGCCACCCCGAAGGATGGCATCCAAAGACATATTGGTGCGTGCAAAACCAAGATGATTCGAGAAGGGTTCGGAGGCTTAGTTACGAAATGGTAAGGTGTTAGGCACCCATTCCTCCCTTTCGGTCTCTCATGAATATTTGCTATTTTCCTTTTGTTTCCCCCCGTGACATGTGTGCATGTGTATATATAGAATGGAGGTAGGAATCCTTGACTTGAATGATGAAAAAGATAAAGCGAGTCATCCATAGGAAGATATAAAAGTAATATTAAAAAAATAAGATTTACACAATTACCCCTACGTTGACCGTTATAATGGTACGATAACGCATATGGAGCAATAAGTTATTAAGGCCAGGTATATAGAATATAAGGAAAATGGATTTAGAGAAGATAGAAAATGAGAGAAAAACTGAGAAAAAGGACTCGAGTCTCGGGTTTTACCCCGAGACGCCTACGTAGCCTATAAAGGCATCAAAGTCGACGTAGTTCGCATACAAAACGAGGGGTGGGGTTTATCCCATAAATCCAAATGGGGAATCTCTTATTTTTAAGTGTGTGTGTGTGTAGAAAAAGTGTTTTAGTTGTGAGAAAAGTGTGAAAAAGTGTTTTAGTTGTGAGAAAAGTGTGAAAAAGTGTGAGAATCCCTACTTGGAATTTATGAGTAAACCCTCTTTTTCTTGTTTTTTGGGTTTTATGAAAATAAAAGATGTACAATGATACTAAATAAAAAGTATATTAGGATGTGTGAAATGAGATAATAAAAGTGTTAAATAAGAAAACAAGTTATTGGGAATTTAAGAGAATTTAAGAGAGAGTTTAAGAAAGTTGGACCTTCTTGAAGATCTTGAGCTTGATCTTGAATGTTGGAGAGCATCCATTGCACTTGGATGATGACAGAGAGTGGATAATTCACCAAGTTTGATGAAAAGGATGATGAAAAGTGGAAGTAAAAAAGTGATTTGGAAGTTGAAATCATGTTGCCTTCGAAAGAGGTTTCTGGGATTCGTTCAGAGATATTTTTATCAGATCTGGGCTCCTCTTGAAAATGAGGTGAAGGCCTTTTTTATAGGCCCAGTTGAGTGTCAATCGGCATAGACCTATTCCTGCCTATCAGCAGGTGCCAATAGGCAAGGTCTGGAACCTGCCATTTGGCAGTGCGCTTCAGTCTTTTTGGGAAAATCAGTCGCCGAGGGCAAAACGTTTGTCAGAATTGTGCACGGGGCATACCATTAGAAAGGTATTTCAGATACCTTAGAAAGTTCCTTGGACCGCTCCCGAGTTCGGGAGTTTACTATGGGTCAAATATGGCTCGGAAGTAATTGTCGGTCCATTGGACGGGTAATCGCTCGGACGCAAACGGATCGTTCATTCGCATAGTAAGTCTGAATCGTACACAGGGTGGACCATTGGAAAGTTTAGGAGATGTACTTCGACATTCCAAAGAGTTTGACCCATTTTGGAGAGTTGACTTTGGTCAACCGGTTCTGGGAAGCATTCGGTGACCTCCCGGAGTTAAACGAATCGTTCGTTCGCATGTAAAGTCGGAATCATGCATGGGATGGACCGTTGGAAAGGGTATTCGGTTCCCTTTGAAGATTCATTCATCCCTTCTTGGGCTGAAGAGTTTACTTAGGTCAAATAGAGCCCGGGAGCGCCCGGTGGCCTCTAGGTCAGGTTTCGGACGCAAACAAATCGTTCGTCCGCATGGTAAGTCAGAATCACACATGGGGTGGGACGTTGGAAAGGGTATTTAGTGACCTTTAAAGATTCATTCAATCTCGATCGAGATGAAGAGTTTGACTTTTAGGTCAAACTGAACCGGGGAGTGACCGATGGCCTCCAAGTCAGTACTCGGGACATAACCTGGGTTTATGGTGATGAAGGGAGGTACTAGTGAACTATGGAAAGTTAGGGGGTAACAGAATAGGGTGTCTATAGATCCCCTCTGTGGGTGAGTTTGGAACAAATGATGACCGTCGAATAGACACCACATGATGCTTTTGAGGGATATGATCGATTCATAGGGTCGAGGCCGATTCTGTGGATCTAAGGAGTGTGCTGGGGATGAATGATGATCAGAGGTTTAGGTCGATTCTAAGGACCTGAAGTGGTGTTGGGGAGGGTGACCAATTCTGCGGGTCAAAGCCAAATCTGCGGGCTTAAGTGATGAGGGTGACTGATTATGCGGGTCAAAGCCAATTCTGCAGGATTAGGGTGAATATTTAATAACTGAGGTCAATTATGACCTAAGAGTGGTGAGGACCAAGGACCGAGGTCAATTCCAACTTAACTCAGGTGACGATCTAAGACCGGGGCCAATTCTGACCCAAGAGTGGTGACGATCGAGGACCGAGGTCAATTCTGACCTAACTCAGGTGACAATCCAAGACCGGGGACAATTCTGACCCAAGAGTGGTGAAGACCGAGGATCGAGGTCAATTCTAACCTAACTCAGATGATGATCCAAGATCGAGGCCAATTCTGACCCAAGAGTGGTGACGACCGAGGATCGAGGTCAATTCTGACCTAACTCAGGTGATGATCCAAGATCGAGGCCAATTCTGACCTAAGAGCGGTGACAATCATGGACCGAGGTCAATTCTGACCTAACTCAGGTGACGATCCAAGACCGGGGTAAATTTTGACCCAAGAGTTGTGACGATCGAGGACTGAGGTCAATTCTGACCTAACTCAGGTGATGATCCAAGATCGGGGCCAATTCTAACCCAAGAGTGGTGATGATCGAGGATTGAGGTCAATTCTGACCTAACTCAGGTGACGATCCGAGACCGGGGCCAATTTTGACCCAAGAGTGGTGACGACCGAGGACCGAGGTCAATTCTGACCTAACTCAAGTGACGATCCAAGACCAGGGTCAATTCTGACCCAAGAGTGGTGACAACCGATGACCGAGGTCAATTATGACCTAACTCAGGTGAGGATCTAAGATCAGGGCCAATTCTGACCTAAGAGCGGTGACGACTGAGGACCGAGGTCAATTCTGACCTAACTCAGGTGACGATCCAAGACCGGGGCCAATTCTGACCCAAGAGTGGTGACGATCGATGACCGAGGTCAATTCTGACCTAACTCAGGTGAGGATCCAAAACTGGGGCCAATTCTGACCCAAGAGTGGTGATGATTGAAGATCGAGGTCAATTCTGACCTAACTCAGGTGACGATCCAAGACCGGGGCCAATTCTGACCCAAGAGTGGATAAAGATTGGATTCTGATTCTGCTGGGGAAAGAGCTGTATGATTTTGATTTGAGCTGGGGAGCTGATAGCTGGGGAAGCTTTTAGGAGACCTCGCAGGGGGAATAACCTATTTTGGGTGCTCTAAGAGAATTCCGCTGGGGAAGTGATCAGGTGATCCTTAGGGATCCTCCGGAGCTTTGCCGAGAGGAGTTTCCACTTGGTTTTTGAGGATTCCGTTGGGCAAGAGGGGTTTCGCTCGAGGGAACGCGAAATTTTCTTAGTGAAAAGGATTTAAATCCTTTCTGGGATTTTTAGGAATTTTTCGGGGATTTTTTGAGGCTTTCTGGTATTTTCTGGTAATTTCTATACACAATTTAAGGGGGAGTGCCGCTCGGCATAGTATGAAGGGTGACATTCGGCAGTGGCACAGACTTTTGGGCTACCTCGGGAAGGAAAGGGGTTAGTGCCGATCGGTATGGTAGGGTGAAGTGCCGATCAGCATGGCGCTTGGCATCCTATAAAAAGGGGGCGAATCCCCTCATTTTTTCACAGCTTCTTTTTCTTTCTCTCTCTCTGCGATTCTTCTGCAAATTGTTCTGTCATTTCGTTCTTTAAGAAATGGCTGGTTTCGTGAGCACTGCAGTCCACCGAGAGTGATTGACCGTTGATGATTGAGCGAATGTGGAGTGGAGGGCTAGGGCGCCTCTTTCTTTGGGGAGTGAGAACTCCTTTGATGCGTTTGAGCCTATTGCGGATGAGCGGACCTTGTTGCAGGATCCATCGCATTATCTTTCTTCGAGAGTGATCCCCGGCGGTTATGTAAGTAACCCGACCCTTGGCATTCTTCTCTTTCTGGTGATTTTTCTTTCTTGACTTGTGATGAGACTTTTCTTTTTGCCAGTCTCATATTTCTTTGAAGAACATGCGCACCCGCGGGACAACGGGGATCAAGAATATTTGGTAGCATCTCCCACTTATGGTGCACTGGGTGGTCTCATTAGCGCGTTTTGGGCGATTGGCATCGACGCTGGATGAGTCGCCTCGTTCGATAGCAGTCTTGTGTACTTTGGGAGAGAGGTGGTGGGACACTACCCACACCTTTCATTTCGGCTTCAGGGAGATGACTGTGACTCCCATAGACATGCATCAGCTGTTGGGGCTGGATTGTGATAGAGAGCAGATAGAGGTGGATCGCTCTTTACGGGTGAGACCGGAGACAGTGCGTGTGGCACTTGGTGATGTAGGGAGGATAGTCTCTGGGGATTCTATTTGGTTGTCCCTGCTGAAGGGTGTTCTATTGGGTAGGGAGATCGATGTGGAGGACGGGATGCAAGTGAGGCATATGGCCCGGTTATTCATTCTTCTGGTGCTGGGAGGTTTCCTGGTGGCGTCGAGCGGCGACGTCGTCCATTTATGGTTTTTTCCGTACTTGAGGATGTTTTCAAACATCCCCATCTATGATTGGGGGAGTCTGACCTTGGTGACCCTTTACTTTTCTTTGGATGCATTCATCCGGTTCTGTCGGAAGACCTTTACTGGGGCCACGTACCTTCTTGAGGTATTCTTCAATTTGTGCATTTCTTTTAATGCATTCGCATTTTCCTTATGCGTCTCTTTTCGCTTATGAATTCAGACATGGTTCTATGAAGTGATTGGGTGCAATACCCCACTGATTTATTTGAAGGACGACATTGTTGGGGACTTCTGTCGGTTGTATCAATGGCGTAAGGCCAATCGACAGTCGAAGGGATCTATTTCCCTGGAGGCGGTGCGTCAGGTCTTGAATGAACTGACTAGTGGTAGGGTAAGACTCTTTCCATTTTAATCTTGGTGGTTGCTCCTTCTGATCTTGTATTGATTTATGCTCACTCGGAGATTTTCAGGTGACCTTTTACCCGTGGGGGACAGCCATTCAGGATGCGAGGGCGACCGGGGTGAACGCGCGGATGAGGCATTTGCTAGCGCATGAGTTCGGCCATTCCTGGTACCTCGGGGAGAGGGTAATTCATCAGATTGCTGAGGAGGAGGTGGTGGTGCCACCCGCGCAGCCTTCTACGTCTATGAGGCAGTAGCAACTGATGTTGGAGGATGAGAGGATCATGGCGATGATCGGTGAGTCCTACTTGATATACACTAATACGGCTACGTCGTATGACTATATGGATTTTGTGACGAGTTGGTTGATGGAGCCCAACATATATGATGCACTGCTCTTCCCTCCGGCGGGTTCGAGTTGAGCAGTGGTATCTTCTCATAGCGGTGGTGGTCCATCGGCATTTGCGGTGGCGGTGACCTCAAAGGTCCCTTTTGTTGCGGTTGCATACCCCTTCATACAACATTTGGCGGGCTGATGGAGGTATGGTGCCTATGTTGCACCGTCCTCATGCTATGGATCCAGAAGAATTGGTTTTGACAGAGGCGGTCCTTTGACCTGCGGTATACCTTTCTGTTCCTCTATTACTTTCTTTTCTGTTTTGGTCATTTCTACTTTGATACTTATTTGGCCTTTCCTTGCAGCAAGTTCGGGTGTCAACCACTTGGCTAAGGAACATCAGAGATTAGATATCTTCGGCGACTTCCCATATTCGGGATGCGATTCCTATTCCTTCTTCCTTGGTGCCATTTTCTTAATCTGAGAGGACTCGAGATCTGGTAGCAGTGGCGCATCATCTTGTCGTAGGGGGAAGAGAGCACGCCGCAGGGGTGGAAGATCTTGAGAGAGAGAGAGAAAGGATGTGGGTTCGGGCTAAGTCCCGTTGTTTTTGCTTTTTCTTTTTATTTCCTGCAAAGATGATGTAACACAGAAAACAAATATATGCAATGCAATGGAGTTTTTTTATTGTCTTTTATTTAATGATGAATGCATGCACATGCGCTTTTTACTTTGCTGCTGAGATCGTAAAAAGGAATATTTTTGGAATTTTTTTGAAGTAAAGTTTTTGATTAAAAAGGGGGAAATTTTAACGGATTTTGAAATTTTGTTGAGAATATCAATTTATTTTTATTTGAGTTTTCTGATTTGATAAAAGAGGAAAAAGGGAAATTTCTAAAAATGGGGGGTTGCCGATCGGCAAGCACCCTATCCTGCCTATCGACAGTTCAGTCCAGTCCAATCACTTCAAAGATTTTATTGGTACCCTCTTCAGCCTTTGGTACCTTGTGGGGTAGGATTCCCTTCGATTTATGCAGGGATTATGTCCCTTGTGAGGGTTTTCAAATATAAAAAGGGGGAAGGGTGGAGTGCTTTCATCACACCTTTGCATTCTTACCTACTTGCCCACCATCTCTTAGCCTTGTAAGATGGCTCTCCCTGGTAGAATTAATTTTTCCGAATACCTCAAAGCCTTGGAAGATATGTGCTCTTATAATGTCGACTACGATGCTTTCAACATGCGTCAAGTCTCCTCGTGGAGCAATCGGCCTATTGAGTGGAATACGCTGATGGCGGCAGTATAATTCTGGTACCCCAAAGACCACGTATTCCGCTTTAGGTTGGAAGAAGTTTGTCCTACCTACGAGGAATTTTTTGCCATACTAGGTGTAAATCCCAGTGTTGCTGCTGCTTTGCCTAAATTTTCCTGTTCTCCTAAGGATTTGTTGGTCGGGCTTCTTCATATTTTGCCTTCGGTGGCTAGATCATTTGTTGCTGGAGGAATTATCTCCCTCCCGACGGTGCTGCAATCCATACATTTGCAGGAAGTAGGTGATGTTGGCTATGCTAGAGCCGTTGTTCTGGATCTGGTTTCAAAATTGTTGCTGATGACTGGAGAATTGCAGGTGGACCCATAACTTGCAGCCATTACTTCATGGATGTTATACCATCAAAATCCCGAGGTGGTGATATTGGCGGAGACTCTGAATGGCCTGGATGCCTGGAGAGAA
The DNA here is from genome assembly GCA_949130495.1 of Sambucus nigra. NCBI lineage: Eukaryota > Viridiplantae > Streptophyta > Magnoliopsida > Dipsacales > Adoxaceae > Sambucus > Sambucus nigra. The sequence goes on along the minus strand of OX422215.1, from coordinate 470,797,923 downwards.
GGCCGTTCTGACTTTTTGAGGGGTAGCCCTGTGATGTTGTTCATGTGGTTATCTGAATGATTTCGCTTATCGACTCCTCCAGAATATCCCTTATAGACCGTACCCAACTTCTTTTCGTGCTACTTCATCCGCGTTGGCCTGTATGTTGAGAACTAGGAGAATTGGATTGTGGAGCATGTGGCATGTGGTCTATATTGGTCAGTGCCTTGGTGGGGACAGTTGCATTTTATTCTGGATCTAGGAGAGTATTCATATGTGCGGCTGTTTGGTCTCAGACAGACCTCTTTTTATTTCCCTTGGCGGCTTTTGAGCCAATTTGGTTGGGCGCAGGTCGTGCCCCCTCGGACCTCAAACTTCTTTCGGATAGAAGATTTGACTGAGTGCCTGCGTCTGTTGCTTGGGTCTTTGTGGGAAAATAGGCATCCGTCGACCCATCCCTCTCCGTCTGTCGGGAAGGTTTTCCATGTCCCCAAATATTATATGACGTGGCTGTGGAGGAAAGTAGTCAGCAAGATGTTGGCAGTGGAGACTGGACAAAGACGGTTTATTTTATCTGACTCCATGGAAGGGGGTGTTGTGGTTTTTTCGAAGATGGTTAAGTCTCATCGATCCATGTAATGTTTACGGCACTCTATTCAGGTAGGGGAAACTTGGGGTCCTCAGGATATAGATGATGAGGGTGCAGGATCCTCTGGTAGCTGTGGGTAGGACTCCTGGGGAGTTTATTTATGTAATAGGGAATGTATGTGGGGGTTCTATTTGGATTTTTATGGTAGTGAGGAAGGGAGTTATCCGTTCCTTTTTCTTATGTAATCCGTACTGTAATTTCTTATTAATGAAATAAATAAGTTTCTGATCATCCAGCTGTGCCTTTCGATGAATTTTTGTATTTTGAATTATCTATACTGATCGTTAAGGCATACATAATCCTTTTATTCAAATAATTTTAGAATGAACCGCCATTCTCAGAGGTAAGAAAAGAATAGTATTTTGTGAAAAAGAAAGGGGTCGCACTCTTGTGAGACGCATGAGTTGCCTATGTACCTATGGGGTTTTTTGAAAACATTTTAAAATAGTTTTTGCAGAGGATCAGGACCACATAGTTCTGGGTAGAGGGAAATGAAGAGTTTTTTTTTTAAGAATAGAAGGGGGATGAGAAGAGTCGTAGCGCGCCGAGATTTTGAACTAGGGGTAGAATTTCTTGAGACGGTCCAGATTGGCTGGAAGATCCATCTCTTCCCCATCTAGTTCAGTGAGCATGGTGTCACCGCCGGATAAGATTTTCTTCACAGTGTAGGGGCCGCTCCAATTGGGCTTGAATTTCCCTTTAGGGTCCCAGATGGGTTCTATTATCTCTTTGAGGGCTAAATCCCCCTCCCAGACACCGTGGTCCTTGACTTTCTTGTTGAATGACCGCGCTATTTGGTGATGGTACCCCTGTATGTGGTAAAGAGCTTTTATTCTTCTTTCATCTAGGAGGGCTAGCTCATCAAGACGGCTTTGGCACCAGTCTTCTTCACTAACTTTGCTTTCGAGCATGACGCATAGCGAGGGTATTTCTAGCTCCACATATAGGATGGCTTACATGCCATAGGCCAGGGAGTAAGGGGTAGCCCCAGTAGAAGTTTGGATTGAGGTTCGATAGCCCCAGAGGGCGTATGGGATCCGGTTGGCCCAATCCCTACAACTTACGGTCATCTTACTGATGATGGCTTTGAGGTTCTTGTTGGCGACTTCAACTACACCATTGGTCTGAGGTCGATAGGGAGAGGATTTATATCTCTGAATCCCGTACTCGTTGACTACTTCTGTGACTTTTGCTTTGAAATACAACCCATTATCTGATACCAGCTCGTACGGGACCCCATATCGGTAGATGATATTTTTCTTGAGGAGTTTGGCCACTTTCTTGGCATTCAATACTGCGTATGACTCAGCCTTGAACCATTTGGTGAAGTAATCAATGGCAACCACAATGAACTCATGTCCGTTTGAAGCCTTTGGTGTAACCTTCCCTATGATGTCGATACCCCAGGTGAAGAACGGCCAGGGAGAGGTCATGTTGTATAATTCTCGCGGAGGCAAGTGTTGAAGATTGGAGAATTGTTGGCATTTGAGGCACCTCCGAACATAGGCGGTGCAATCCTGGATCATGGTGGTCCAGTAGTAGCCTTGTCGGATGTTTTTCTTAGCGAGCATGTGACCATTCATATGGGGTTCGCATTCCCCACTGTGGATTTTCTTCATTATTTTCTCAATCTCAGCCCCTGCGATGCAGTGTAGATGAGTTCCATCAAAATTCCTCTTGAGTAGAGTGTTATGATAGATGATGTACTGGGAGGCCAGTTTTCAAAGGGTTATTCGATCTTTCTTATTGGAACCCTCGGGATACCTACCATGTTTGAAGAGGCACAATATATCATAGTACCAATAATCGGCTAGTTTAGGATCTTCGGTGGAGACAAGCTCAATATGGTAGCAATGGGTCAGTTTATCTTGCATTTGAACTTGGAAGTGGGTCATTATTATTCCTTCGGGTATGTCGACCATGGAGGCTAAGGTAGCGAGAGCATCAGCTAGGTTATTCTTTGCTCGGGGTAGGTAATGGAAGGTGATATCTTGGAATCAGGAGGCTAACTCTTCTAATTGGGCATGAAAGGGTTGGAGCTTTTTGTCCTTAACTTTCCACTTTCTGAGCACTTAATCGATGATAAGGGCAGAATCCTCGTAGACATCAAGGTATTGAATACCTTTCTCGAGAGCAACCTTGAGGTTCCCTATGCATGCCTTGTATTCTGTCATGTTATTAGTGTAAAGGAAATCCAATTTAATGGATATGGGAGTGTGGGATTCATCTGGGGCGATCAGGAGTATCCCAATGCCACATCCCCTTTTGTTAGCAGTGCCGTCAAAGAACATTTTCCATCGAAGGCGGTCTTGATCGGTGCAGAGGATATTTTCATATGGGAATTCAGAGATCTGGACATCTGCTTCGTCTATGGGATAATCGGTGAGGTAGTCAGAGATGGCTCTTCCTTTAATAGCTTTCTGTGTGACGTACACGATATCGAACTCGATTAGGAGCATCAACCATCGATCCATTCGACTGGATAAGGCAGTTTTCTCAAGCAGGTACTTGATGGGATCCATTTGGGATACAAGTTTAATAGGGAAGGCGATCATGTAGTGTAGCAACTTTTGGGTGACCTAGACAAGTGCGACACAAGCCTTTTCTAAATCAGTGTATTTGACCTCATACCCGGCCAATTTGTGACTGGCGTAATAGATGGCTCTTTCTTTGCGGGAGTCTTCAAGGTATTGGGATAGCGAAGCCCCGGCTGCAGTGTCGATTATGGTTAGGTATAGGAGCAAAGGGAGACCAGACTGTGGTGGCATGAGCACTGGGGGCTGGGTTAGGTATTTTTTAATTCGGTCAAAAGCTTCTTAGTATGCCTCATTCCAAACCTTGGTTGAATATTTTCGGAGGAGCTTAAAGATCGGTTCACAAATGGAGGTTAGCTGGCTGATAAACCGGCTGATATATTGCAATTTTCCAAGAAAACCTCAAACTTCTTTCTCTGTTTGCGGCGGTGGCATCTCAAGTATGGTCTTCAGCTTTGCAGGATCTACTTCTATCCCCTTTTCGCTGAACATGAATCCCAAGAGTTTTCCTTTTGTAGCGTCGAAGACACACTTCTATGGATTAAGTCGCATCTGATACCGTCGCAGTCGTTCGAAGAACTTCCGGAGAGCGGGAACATGACCTTCTCTAGTTTTTAACTTCATAATCATATCATCCACATAAACCTGGACCTCCTTGTGGATCAGATCGTGCAGGATGGTTGTGGCAGCCCTTTGGTAGGTAGCCCCAGCATTCTTGAAACCAAATGGCATGACGGTGTAGCAAAAGGTTCCCCATGGAGTGATGAATGCGGTTTTTTCTTGGTGGTCGGGGTGCATCTTGATTTGGTTGTATCCATTAAACCCATCGACAAAAGACTTGAGAGCATGACTGGCTGTGTTGTCCACGATCATGTCAATACTGGGTAGCGGATAATCATCCTTTGGAGAAGCTTTGTTTAAATCTCGGTAGTCTACACACATTCGAACCTTCCCTCCTGATTTTGGCACAGGTACGATGTTATCTAGCTATGTGGGATATTTGATCACCCGAATAAAACCCATGTTTAACTGTTTGACCACCTCTTCTTTGACCTTGAGCGACCATTCGGTGCGGAGTTTTCTCAATTTTTGTTTAACCGGATTGTAATCTGGGAGAGTGGGGATCTCGTGCTGAGCTATTTAAGGATCGATGCCGATCATATCATCATACGACCATGCAAAGACATCTACAAACTCCTTCAGTAATTCTTCGAGTTGTGCACGCTCATGCTCATCAAGGGTGGCCCCTATCTTAATCTCGCGCAGTTGGCTACTAGAATCGAGATTAATAGCAACGGTCACTTCTTCATTAACTTAAACGCAGTTATGTTATTTATTATTAACCTTATTTAGATCATTTAATAATTGTTCATTTTCAAAATCATCGTCATCAAAAGTTTGACTAGAATTCAAGCAGTTAATGTAAGGTATAGCAATATTCTCAAAATCTTCATTTATTTCATTGATAGGAAAAACAGCATTGAGAACCTCATCAAAAGAGGCCTCGATTACATTTGAGGAAGGATAGACAACAGAAGAAGAAATAGGGTAAACATTGGGGTTAGGGGAGATTTTAAGAGGTAGAACTGGCACAGCATGCCGGTTGAGGAGAGGTGTATCAGTAGCTTTAATCAGACGAGATGGTTCCATTGATGTAGTGCCTGAATGAACCATTGAGAGTGCCAACCCCAGTATCTGTAAGTTGAAGGAATATTCGAAATCACATTCCTCGGTCTCTTCGGCATCATTGATGAGCGATTTTACTTAGTTTGGGGAAGCTTTCGGCCCATGGGTAGCTGTCTTGGAAAAAGATCTCCATTCTTGACCTCATTTACTTATCTGTGTGGTCATACCATGGTTCTGGAAAATAGCAAAAGGGGAAGTCCTCGCCTTCTTTGATGAATCGTCCATTTAAGGAGTCTCCTGAGATAGTTTGGATGCAGTCTGATCTTGTCTTTGGTCGAGATTGGCGGATCATTCTGAGCTCTTGTTCTGATGGTTGATACCCTAATCCACTAGAAGAGAAAGCTTTCTTCAGTTCGATGGGACCAAGTATCCCTTGCTGCCTTTGTCCTAGCCCCAATCCGGGCATGAAGTGCATGTTTTTGAACATCTGAATCACATTGACATTGCCATGAGGGTCATATTCTGGACAAACCCTTTCTTTAAAACCATCCCCTGCCGGGAGTAGGAGTGGCTCGACTTGGAATCCTGATAGGAGCATATCATTTGACCCGTGCTATATCTCGAGAACTGGACAGCTGGTGCTTGCACCCCCGATATTTTCGTTGTCGCCCAAAATGGTGATGACTTGCCCGTCGGTGAAGAACTTCAATTTTTGATGGAGTGAGGAAGACACGCCCTTGATATTGTGGAGCTAGGGTCGTTCGAGCAATAGGTTGAAACAAGATGGGATATCTATGACTTGGAATTCAACGACAGGGTTTATAGGGCTAACCCCTATTGCAAGTTTTATGGACCCCATCACCTCACGACGGGTATTATCGTAGGCACGCACAGCGACGGAGGTTGGGGAGAGATCACTTTCCTTCAGGCCTAAACATTTGAAGGTTCTCAGTGGGCAAACGTTCAAGGTGGATCCGTTATCGACAAGGGAGAGTGGCACGACCATTCCCATAACTTCGACGGAGATATTGAGTGCATGATTGTGATTCGACCCAATTTTGGGGATTTCTTCTACAGAGAATGATAGCATTCGGGTAGAGGTTAAGGATTCGACCATATTTACCGCTTCTTCTGGTGTGGTAGATGGAGGAACTATGGGTCCGGTGAGTAATTTGATTAAAGCATTTCTGTGCAGCTGGGAAGACATGAAAATCCCCCATAGAGTGATGTTAGCTTGGGTTTTCTTTAGTTGATCGAGTATCTTGCTCTCCTCGATGGTCATTTTTGGCATAGGAAGGTTTTCAAAGCCCTTCCCTTTATCATTTGCTGGTAGTGAGCTTGGTACCTGGTAATGTATCCTTGATTTGGTCATGTGATTTACTGAAGAAGGAAAGAACATGAATCCCGTTTCCTCGTCAATCTCAGCTTGTGTTACCACCCTACTTATTTCTCTGAGGACTTCTTCAAATGAGATCATCCCACATACATCGGCTACTGGGCCAGTTCTTCCTGAAGCTTGTTCTTCGCTCGAATCTTTGAATTTTTCCCCCCATCTAGTGGTAGAAATTATGTCTTTCCCTTTAAAGTCGATGCATTCCACAACCTCAACAGCTTCTTCATACAGGTCCTCCCATTCTGTGGGATATGTGTGATTGAAGGGACCAAACGCCCTTTTAGTTTTTAAGTGTCAAGTAACCCGGTGATACTGCAAATGCTATTGGTTTGCCCGAATAATTCTGCTATAATCTGGACAACATCATATAGGCTGACTTCGTCGGTTGGTACCACCCATTTGTCTGAATATCGGACCCATTTTCGTGCCTCCAAAAATAGTGTACTGAACTTCTGGCAATCGATGACCATTTGTGAGGGAAATTTCGACTACACACAAATGATAGAATTGTTACCTTTCAACTGGACAACCTTGTCAAGGTCATTGACTATGACAAAAAACACGCATTTTGTGTCACGATCATTGACCTTGACAAAACCGTGACAAAGAATTGTCACGGTCATTGACCGTGACATGTCCGTGGCAAATTTACTTATCACGGACTTGTCACGGTCAATGACCATGACAATTCTTTAAATATTTGTCACGGTCAAGGACCTTGACACGACCGTGATAACTTCTTCAGCAAAAACCCTTTTCCCTTCTTCCCCCCCCCCCCCCATAGTTCCCTCCTTTTTACAACTCTCTCTCTCTCTCTCTCTCTCTCTCTCTCTACGCTGCTCTCTCTCTCTCTCTAATTTCAGGTTAATTTCTCTCTCTCTCTTCCATTTATATATACGTTTGTGTGTATATATATGTGTGTGTGTGTGTATATATATGTGTATGTGTGTGTGTGTGTGTGGTGGGTGAGTATGTGGAAAATAGGGGTTGTTATATTAGAGGCAAAACATTGATGATTATGTATATAAAATTAGCCTTGTATGGGTATCAACTAATTTAGATTAATATTGATGATTATGTATATAAATATTAACTCATTTTCATTCGAATTAGACAATTCACATGTTAATATGTTGTTGCTTAACCTATACTTTTGTCTTAGGTTAGATATCGTTCATGAACTTTAGAATATTAGTCTTATCGACTTAATTCCACATTGAAGATATTTGTACTTGTATATTTGTGTCTAATTTTAATTTCAAAGGGAAGATTACGATATTTTGACTATGGTTAAAGATAAAAAATAATTCGTTGTGATTTTATTTCTAAGTGATTCTAGAATTTTTATTCTTGGAGTTAAAGAAATCAATGCATTGTTTCTGTTGAAAGATATTTATTTTTTAATAATGCGGGTTATTTTGAACTTTCCTTCACCATTAAAACATTAAATTGGTAGCATGATTGAATATGAGGACTATATCCTTTCATGATTGAATATGAGGACTATATCCTTTCATGATTTAATAATTCCTTCCATGATTGAATATGAGGACTATATCCTTTCGAGAAGTTTGATATAATATTGGCTAATTGCACACACTAAGATGTTTTTTAAATTAAGAGAATTTTTTCATAAAATGTGTTTTAAAAACCTTTTGAAGTATTGAAGAATTTTTTTGAGTTGTGTATTTACCTTTTGAAGTATTGGGATCTACGAAGAAGTTTTAAAAATAATTTTGGAATTTTTTATTTTGAGGCATTCGAACGGACATAATATATAACATCTATTCCATGCTTTACATCTATTCCGGTATATATAATATATATAATAATAAACAAAACCTCTTAAAAATAATATATAACATCATCCCATTATAACATATAACATACAATAATGGTAATAATAAGTTTTTTAAATATAAGTAAAATCTCTCTACACAATCAACAATTCTAACATCATATCCACCAACCTAAATCAAAGTTACTTCAATCAAAACATTAATGGTAATAATAAGTTTTTCAAATATTTCACTCATCCCAATAGAAAAAATACATAAAAACCCATATACTCCTAACATAAAATGATATCACCGAAGTAAACCTGCGATCTTGAAGCATATGACCTCCAAGAAAATGAATTCAGTGATTTTTTTTGTCCAAAAAATGTTTTCACTTGCAATAAGATTTATTAAATGTCAATTACCTTAAACAAAGAAGGATTTTTTTTAATAGTTCCAATAGATGACATAAAATCTCGATACATGTATCCACGTTAGATGTTTTCAACTAATTTAGACATATTTATGTGTGTATGTGTATATATGTGTGTGTGTGTGTGTGTGTATATATGTGTATGGTGGTGTGTGGTGGGGGAGGGGGTGTGGTGGTGGGGGGGTGTATGTGTACGTGTGCATGTGTGTGGTGGGGGTGAGGGGAGGGGGTGGGGGCAAGGATGAGGGGTGGGGTAGGGGTAGGGGTGTGTGTCTACAGGTAATAAATTTATATTTATATGAATATTTCAATTTTAATTTCAATTTCAATTTCAATTTCGATTTCGATTTCAATTTCAATTTCATTTTATATTTATATTTATATTTATTCACAACTAACATTGTATTTGTTGGACGGGAACAATTCAATTTGGATCCAAAGCTACGCGATTCCTTCTTGGAGCAATTGAGGGAGCAACACAAGACGTGGAAGAAAAATATGCGGACATGGTACTTTGAAAAAACACGAGAGTCCATTATCCAATGGCATGGATCCGTCACGCCCAATGAGACGATCTCATTGGCACAATGGCAAAAGTTCATTGATAATGAGATCGAGGATCGATAATTGGCATCTAGCCAATCGGGGAGGGAAAATCGGGCAAAAAAGACGGACGTGCACTACTCCAAATCGGACGTCTTACGCCGAGGTGGAGCATAGGATGAAGGTAAGATTTAATTTTTCTATAACTACAGAAATATATTATTCTTCATTATTTTTCTTTGCGGGGCCGATACTAATTTTACTTTATTTTATTTCAGGGGGTAGGGAGTGGCCCAGGGGGTAAGCCACATAGGCTCGATACTTATGTGGCTCTTCGAACGAAGAAGGGGAAGGACAAGGAGGTGTCCCCGAGCGTCGCGGACACGATTGTAAGTAATCCGACGTTTAATTTTTGTTAATTACGTTATATTTTTTTAGTTTACTTATTTTACTAATTATGTGCTTTTTGTCGTTTCAGGCAAAGCTTAAGGAAGTGCATGAGTCGCAGTCTGATGCCGGCAAGGCATCTTTGTCCACAAACGCACTCATCCAAGTGCTTGTCTCTAATCGCAAGGGGAGGACAAGGGGGTGAGCTCGTAGGTGACCAAATCTAGGATCATTGGATTGGAGACGAGCGACACCAGGTTAGCTCGAACGGTGGACTCACATGACGCGAAGCTACCCCGTTCGGAGGCGACGGTCCAAGATAGATACTCATTCATGAAGCGTACATTGGGCAGGGACCGTAAGGGGAAAGGTAAGGAGAAGGCGGTGGAGGAGGAGGAGGGGGAGGAGGAGGAGGAGGAGGAGGAGGAGGAGGTGCGGGAGAACGAGACGCGGGATGACGAGGATGTGGCCCTCGCTGCTTCATCACCGACACGTGCGTACTTCGATGATCCACTTTCTTATTTGTCTCCCTTACCCAGACCTATGTCGACAATTGGTTGGCCCAGTGTGTTCATATTGGACGTATTTGATGGCCAGCGGATAGGGAGGGGGTTGAGGGACCCGAATATCGTCCAGGGTGGAATAGTTCATGGACGTGCGCTTCAAGAGATCGAGTCCAAAGTGCTCGTCACGGGAAGGAGAACTCCCTATTGTGGTTGCGCGAACAATGCGGCACAATATATATTAGTGGGTGTGTCAATTCGTATATCGTGTGGCCTACTCACCTCCTCATATTTACCCCAGACATGTAGTGACATTATTTTTAAGTTGGTACATTTTAATTATATTTGGATTATAACGTCATGTATATTGTTTCTATTTTGAATATATATTTGCATTATCTTTAGTTTGTTTAGATATATGATGTTTAAATAGGTACAACGTTGCTATAACAGGTACAAATATACTACTGGGGAGTGGCAACGACCATACTGCCTAGCAGATTTTTTTTAAATTCTGTCCAGAATTGTCACGGTCATTGATCGTGACAAGTCCTTGACAAATATGGTTGTCACAGACTTATCACGGTCAATGACCGTGATAATTTTTTTAAAAAGGGTCAAGGATTTGTCACGGTTATGAACCGTGATTAAACTTATCACGGTCCATGACCGTGACACGACCGTGACATTTCTAACGAACTTGTCATGGTCAATGACCGTGACACGTCCGTGATAAAAAAAGTTGTCTCGCCCCGAATTGTCATGGTCATTGAATTTGACAAGTCCAAATTGTCAAGGTCAATGACCGTGATAATTAGGCAGATTTGATGTAGTGGTCAGCCCGAACTCTAGGAGTTAGTTTAACACCTCTGACAATTCCATATTTTATTTTTCAGAACGGTTACGGACAACGATGCATGCTCTGGTAAGAAGTGACAGTGCCTGATCAGTGAGGCTAGTAGGGTGAAGGAGGAAATATGGGCAAATTTGAAGAGGTTTAGGAGAGTGTATGGGTGTGATTTGAGTTGAGGGATCGAAATCTGGGTTTTCTTCTAGAGAGATAACTTTTCTATCATCGTTCGCCAGGGGCTCTTAGTTATATCAACACATACATTATTTGTAATACCCCAAAAGGATTTATGTTACAAACAGTGTGCAATGAGAGCAAGATGATATCATGGTACTTGAAGGTATTGTGTTTGGAGATTCTTTCGTCATAGGAGGAATGTTAGCTGGAGACGTAGCTGCCAAAGATCGAAATGCATACAAATGAGATGATTGATATATAGAATAATTTATGTGGACACCATTTGGTGACACAATTTAACAAATTGTGATAGTTATGAGGACTGAACATGTTTTCCATATAATTACTCTTTCATTAGACTAATCAATGAACCAAATTAAATGATAGGGAACACGTATCCATCTTGATCATTGGCCATTGATTGAGATCCTTTTTAAGTGGGGACTATAAATTTGGGACGAAGGGACGACATAGGATAACTCGTGTCATGCAATATAATTTGCGAATTGCAACAATATCCAGGCTGTTAATGTTTTTCTCATTGTCCGAAGAGTAATCTAAATCTAAAGTAAGAATTTTAAACATAATTTTTTTCAATTTCAATCCCATGTCATGGAATTTAGGTTCTCAAACACACCTTAGGTCGTTTAATTCAAATAGTATTTAGGGAAGTTTACAATTAGGTCCCCTGTTGACAATTTTTAAACATTAGGATAATTTACGATTAAGTCCACTTGTTATGTCACTAACATGAACTTCTACAAGTTTGAATTGGACTCTATTCATCACCTATTTTAATTTAAACTTTATTTTCTGTTATCATCCAAAATGACATAAATATAGTATAAATACGTATTTATACTTTAATTTGAATCTTCAATATGTAAAAATAGTATTAACATTTGAGTATTGACCAAGATGAAAAATATTGGGAAAAGTACTCTTAGATCCCTCACAAACAAATTTTAAACATTTAGGTTCACTAATTATCTTCAGATAGAAATCCACGCTAATGGCGTAAGTTAAATATTTAAAAATTATTATCAAGCGACCTAATTGTAAATTATGGAAAAATATTTTGGTTCAAACCATATAAAATAATGTGGTGTGCCAATATGTTTATATCTATGGTCATGTGAGGAGGGAAATTTGTGCGTGTGAATTACAAAAACTGAATATTTTGTGAGTATGGGTAGGACTTGAGAGAAAATGTTGATGTGAATACATTATTACCATTGCAACGGCTTATGGGTGGAGTCTAAACATTGCAAGAAGCAGGCAAAGCCAGGGCCTGAGTTTGGTTGACGTCGATTCCCAGGGACGAGCCACCACCATTAAGGACCTCACACAAGCACTGTGGCTGTGATCAGATGACCCTTGCAAGATGTGTGCAACAACCAGAGGATGAGGTGGATGAGTTGCCCGTAATGTATTTGAGGCAAGGCGACATGCTAATTGTAAGGGAAAAGAATATTAAGAAAGAATTGTGAAATAGTTTCTGATTTTCATTAATTGAAGAAATGATCCTACAGAGATATATATACTAGAGATTACATAAACTAACTCTAGCTACTACTAATAGAATAAAGACAACTATCATAATCAGTTTAACTAACACAAACAAAGTCTAACTGAAACTAACAAAGTCTAACAAACTGTTGAGAAAATAATTGTTCTGTTATAATAGCTTTTTATTCTCAACAGCCCCCCTCAAACTCAGAGTGGATAGACTTTCTACTCTGAGTTTGTCCCGAAGTAAGGGAAATCTTGAAGATGAGATGGCTTTTGTAAGATAATCAGCAGTTTGAGCCAAAGCAGGTACATGTCGAACCGCAATAGTCTTCTGGAGCACTTTTTCTCTAACAAAATAAAGATCAAGCTCAATATGCTTCGTTCTGGCATGAAGAATAGGATTGGCCGCTAAATAGACGGTACTAAGGTTGTTACACCAAACCATAGGTATTTAAGGTAGAGTAATATGAAGTTCAGTGAAGAGAGATTAAAGACATGTAAGTTCTGAAACAACATTAGCTAGACTCCTATACTCGTCTTCAGTACTAGACCTGGATATAGTATGCTGCTTCTTGGATTGCCAAGATACTAAATTCGAGCCAAAGTATACACAAAATCCAGAAGTGGAGCGACGGTCATCAAGGTCAGAAGCCCAATCTGCATCACAAAAAGCTTCCAAATTCAACATTGATGGCTTTCTAAGATGTAAGCCAAGATCTAAGGTGCCTGCGAGATATATCAGAATACGTTTTACTGAGTTCCAATGAGACTGGAGTGGATTTTTCATGAATTGACACATCTTGTTAACGCTAAAGGAAATCTCAGGCCTAGTGATAGTAACATATTGAAGAGCACCAACTATAGAACGATAAAGATGAACATCTTCGACAGGATCACTGCCAAAAGAAGAGAGTTTAAGGCCACTGGTCATAGGAGTAGAACTAGCTTTGGCATATTGCATTTTGGCTTTCCACAATAGATCTTTGAGGTACTTGGTTTAGGATAAATTAATTCCATCTTGAGTGTGATGAACCTGAACACCAAGAAAGTAGTTGATTTCACCAAGATCTTTAAGAGCAAACATCTTGTGCAAATTAGCAATAAGAGATATGACAAGAGAACGATAGCTGCCTGTAATTAAAATATCATCCACATATACCAGAACATAAGTGAAATGAGTAGGAGTATCTCTAAAAAATAGAGATTGATCGAATTTAGCAGACATAAATCCTAAAAAAACCAGGGCGGTATTGAGCTTCTCAAACCAGGCACGAGGAGCCTGTTTCAGGCCATAAAGTGCCTTCTGTAATTTGCACACTGAATTGGGGAAATCGGGATGTAAAAAGCCTAGAGGTTGTTCCATATATACTTCTTCATTCAACACTCCATTGAGAAAAGTATTGCTCACATATAATTGACGAACAGACCAGCCATGTGATAATGCAAGAGTTAAAATAACTCTAATGGTGACAGTTTTGACAACTGGACTAAAAGTCTCAATAAAGTCAAAACTAGGTTGTTGGTGAAAGCCCTTAGAAACAAGGCGAGCTTTGTACTTATTGATACTCCCATCAGGATTCTCTTTAGTCTTAAACACCCATTTGCAACCAATAGGTTTACGTCCATCAGGTAAAGGGACTAAAGTCCATGTCTGATTTTGATCTAAAGAAATAATCTCATCTTGCATTGCTGATTTCCAGTGAGTATGTTGCAGAGCCTCTTTAGCAGAGGTAGATTCAAGTGTTTCCATATAAATCTTAGGTTTGAAAATCCTAGCTTTTGATTGAGTCTGCATACAATGAGTGTTAGGACCTGAAACCTGTGGTTGCACTGATAAACTGTCAACATTAGAAATATTAGGGAGTGGCATAGGTGAACATTCAGCATGTTGGGCAGGAGAAGGTGAGCTATGAGAGACAGAAGATGAAAAATTATGAGATGAAAGGATAGGAGAGGAAGAAGAGATAGAAGAACTAATAGTAAGAGAGGACTTTAAAGGAGCAACATAAGGAAATAAAGATGAAGAAGAGATAGGTGGAGAAGCAAAAGGGATAATGGGAGGAGATGATGAGATAGGAGGGGAATTAGAAAATGAAATAGTAGAGAAAGGAAATGTGAACTCATCAAAGATGACATCTCGAGAAATGTACACACGTCCATTAGCCGCTAAACATTTGTAGCCTTTGTGGTTTAGACTATATCCTAAAAAAGTACAAGGTTAAGACCTGAACTGAAGCTTATGTTGATTATACGGACTTAAATTTGGATTGAAAGTGCATCCAAAGACTTTGAGCATGGAGTAATCTGGTGGAGTGTGAAAGAGATGTTCTATTGGGGACTTAGAACTTAAAACAGGTGTGGGAAGCCTATTTGATAGAAAGACTACAGTTCGATAAGCTTCATCCCAATATTTGAGAGGCATATGTGCATGTGCTAGGAGAGTAAGACCATGTTCAACTATATGACGATGTTTTCGCTCAACTACACCATTTTGTGCATGTGTGGGGGGACAAGCAACACAATGAATAATACCACTATTAGTGAGAAAGTCGGTAAACACACGAAACTCACCACCCCAATCTGTTTAAATAGCCTTGATTGAAACACTAAGTTGCAGCTCAACCTGACTTTTGAAGTTTTGAAAAGTTTTGAAGGCTTCTGATTTAGTTCGAAGAAGATACATCCAAGTATATCTAGAATATGCATCTACAAAAGTAATATAATATCGATAGCCGTTAGATGAAAGATGGGGTGAAGGTCCCCAAATATCTGAGTAAATATGTTGTAGTGGAGCAGTGTATGATGTGTTAGAATTAGGAAATGGTAACCTATGAATTTTTCCAAGACAACAGGTTGAACAAAAATCAAATTCAATTTTATTGCATTTGAAAGAAAGATTACACTTATTAAGAACAGTTTGTACAATTTTAGTAGATGGATGTCCTAATCTATTATGACAAAGATGAAAAGTAGATGATCTTGAGTTGATAGAAGAATCCAAAAGCTGAGTGAGTTCAGTGTTGTTGGTAGATAAAGGACCAGAAGAAGATTTTGAATGCAGCTGAGTAGGAATGGATTTGATCTAAGCTAAACTTCCCATTTTAGAGTGATCAAAAATATAAAGGCCATTCTTGAGTCTCCCCATCAGTAGGATCTGGTTGGAGATCTGATCCTTAATAAAATAAGAATCAGCATGAAATTCAAAGAAAATGTTATTATCACTAGCAAACTTAGAAACACTTAAAAGATTCTTTGTTATGGCAGGAACATGTAAGAGTTGATTTAAAGAAAGAGTTTTATGAAAAATGGAGAAGTGAAGGTAGAATTTCCAATATGTTTTATGTCCAAACCTGCGCCATTTTCCCATATGAATCTTTTCCTGACCACAAAATTTAGTACCAGCCATCAGATTATTTAAGTCTGGAGTAACATGGTATGTAGCTCCAGAGTCTGGGTACTAATTTGAATCAGAAACAGTAGTTGGTGTTGCAACCATGGCTTGCATCTTTGCAGGTGCTTTATGTTGAAAAGAATTGTTGTTTGATCCTTGAAAGGAAGATGGCCCTTGAAAAGAGTGATCAAACCTATAGTAACATTGTAGAACCAAATGTCCAAGTTTACCACAAAGTTGACACTGTAGTTTTTTGGCTTGATTCCATGTGGAGTGCCATCCTTGAAGACCACCTCCTCTGCTTTGATTTGAGAATCCTCCTCTAGATTGAAATTCAAAGCTACCACGATTGCCATTGTTATTAAGACCACCACGGTTTGGAGCACCAAAACCACCACGAGTATTCTGAAAATTACTACGATTATGTTGAAAGCCACCTCTATAATTATTAGACTGTGAAAAATGTGCAACATTAATTTCACTGGAATGCGAATCCAAAGATTTTGCATTCTTTTCAATTCGGGCTTCTTGAGCAAGTAAAAGAGATTCAATTTCAGCTACCGTGTAATCATCAGTGCGAGAATTGACAGAGACAACAAAGGTGTCAAATTCTTCACTGAGTCCATTAAAGATAGCATCAATGTGATCTTGCAGAGAAATTGCACGGCCAATGGAAGAGAGAAGGTCAACTAAACTCTTGATTTTCAACAAATAAGAATCAATTGATAGAGAGCCTTTCTTTGCATTCTGTAATTAAGTTTTAAACTGTCTAGTCTTAGCTTTATTCTGAGTAGAGAAGTACTGTTTGAGTGTATTCCAGATCTGAGCAGAAGTCTCACAACCTACCAATCGAGTAAGCAAACTCTGCGACAATGAAGATAGTAACGAAGATACAAGTAATTGATCTCGTAGCTCAAATTCAAGAGATTCTTGATTAAGCTGACCAACGATCTCATCTTCTTGACTTAAAAATTTTTGCTGGAAACGAATTCGGATCTAGGAACTTTTGAAGACGATGACCTTTGATTGGAGAAAGAACTTGATGTTGCCAAAGAAGAAAATTAGCGTTGTCTAGTTTAACAGACAAAGAGTGTGTGAACGTAACTGGAACAAATCTTGAAGAAGACAAAGATGAAGTTGGATCAGTAATTGCTCTGATACCATGTAAAGGAAAAAATATTAAGAAAGAATTATGAAACAGTTTCTGATTTTCATTAATTGAAGAAATGATCCTACAGAGATATATATACTAGAGATTACATAAACTAACTCTAGCTACTACCAATAGAATAAAGACAGCTATCATAATCAGTTTAACTAACACAAACAAAGTCTAACTGAAACTAACAAAGTCTAACAAACTATTGAGAAAATAATTGTTCTGTTATAACAGCTTTTTATTCTCAACATTAATGATCATGTTGGTGCAGCTCGACTGAGCCACAGTCCCTGTCCATACCATGGACACTAGGACCATCACTAGACCCATCTCACTTCTTCCGTATGCCATTTGATTAAACTATATATCTTATTGAAATGATAAAGAAATTGATGGGTAAAAAATACAAAAAGTATTGGTCTTGCAAGTGTCTGGGTGAGGAGAATTGTTGCTTAGTGAAGGAGCTTCATCTGTTGGGTTTGCATTATATATAGAGATTTTCGGTTAAAAGTCAGATCAAGGGTAGTTTTATTTGGTGACCTTCTTTTCCATCTCACTACGGGTACAGGTAATAATAATCAGTCAGCAGATATGAATGAATTTAGACCTTTTGTGTATGTTGGGATTTGTTTGCAGCTTATTTCGAGGGTGCCAATATGATGTGATTAGTTCGTTACGTAGGTGTCCTACCAATGTGAAGTTTTTTTTTTTAAAGTAAAGTATATTAAATTTTTGAGTATATTACTTTTTTAGTCACTAAACTATTGTGATAGTTTTTAAATCGACTTTTATCTTATGTTTGACTCATCTTAGTCCCCCAACTGTCACTTGTACCAAATAAGGGATTCCCTTCATTAGGCCATTAGATGTATAGAGCAAATCGACAAATTCATTTTCTATCCTCATTTGACACCATTAAAAACAATCGTAATAGTTCAGTGACCAAAAAAGTAATTTACTCTAACTTTTTTGTATCATACCATGAGGTGTCCGGGTAGATTACGCGCACCTCGACTAATCCCCATTTGCAGTTCGTGACCTCCTCTGACTGTAGGAGGGTAGTGAGACTGGGGTCTATGAAAAACTGGAAAGGGTGAGGCGTGACCCACTCCAATGGACACTTCCTGCAAGGTCTTCAAGGTCTTCGGGTGCAACTTCTCAAGAAAACTTCTCCATCTGGTAACAATGGAACTCAAGCTTCAACTCACTCCTGGAAGAAGATGAACTTTCACAACAAAAATAGTAATTTTCTTAAGGGAAACACCTGAGAATGATGGTTGTCAGTGGGGAGTGAAGGAACAAGGCACTCAACACTAAGAGAATGAGCAGGGAGAGAATAATAGGTAGGTCTGGTGATATTTTAGCAGAGTAACAGTGCAATTTCAATTGTCTCCCTATTGACCTTGCCTAGAGGTCTATTTATACTAGGGCATTAGGGCTGAGTTGGCATTTTTGGGCGCCAAAATTGAAAAGGTTGGTGGGGAACAATGTCTGAAGTGTACCATTTGTCCTTACCTGCAGGCAACCTGTATGTCCCCTCCTGCAGGCGCCACCTAACGCCGACCAAAGTGAAAAAGCACATATGTCTCCTAATGAAGACAAAATATCATATTTGGTAATTATCTTTTTGAAACGGTAACTTGCGGTGAAATTTTGCAAATCTTGAGAGAGGAGGCCTTAAGGACCCTTCTCTTCTAAAATTGTTCTTTTTTTTTAGAGGGACCTCGAGGACCCCCTCTTCTGGAAAAGTCACTTTTTTTATAAAGAGTTTATTTCTTGTGAATTACCAGCTCTTTGGCTGCTCACTTCACTTGTGACCTAGTGTGAAGTGTGTGTAGTCTTGAGTGAGTTCTGGGTCGTCCTACTAGTATTCTCTCAATCCTACAGTGCTAAGTGGTTGAGCTTTCTCAACATACCTTGTCCCTCTGCCGCCAAACCAAAACTCCCAGGAGGTCCCAACTAGCCTGCTTGAGCCTTGCTTGCTCAACTAGGCAACCTGTACAAGAAAGCAAAGTGTAAATACTGTTGTTCTTTTAAAGAATGACATTTCATGATGAGGAGTTGCTCGTGGTAGCCACTCCCTCATCCTGGCCACCCTGGGTGGGTTCCTTATCAATATGAGTTTCTGTCGGAACCCTTGCGGTGGCACTTCTCGAAAACATTTCTGCTGTGACCCTTTGGGGGGAACTTCTCAAACGTTATTTCTGTAGTGAACCCTGCGGTGGCACCCCTCGAATGACATTGTTTCAGTGACCCTTGCAGTGGCACTTCTCAATCTTGGACTTCTGCGGTGGCCGTTTCGGGGCACCTCTTGAATGTCATTGCTGCAGTGACTTTTGCATTGGCAGTGACCCTTGCAGTGGCACTTCTTAATCTTGGACTTCTGCGGTGGCCCTTGCGGGGAACCCCTCAAATGTTATTGCTGCAGTGACCTTTGCAGTGGGAGTGACCCTTGCAGTGGCACTTCTCAATCTTGGGCTTCTGCGGTGGCTGTTGCGGGGCACCTCTTGAATGTCATTGCTGCAGTGACCCTTGCAATGGCAGTGACCCTTGCAGTGGCACTTCTCAATCTTGGACTTCTGCGATGGACCTTTCGGGGAACCTCTAGAATGTCATTGATGCAATGACCCTTGCACTGGTAATGACCCTTGTAGTGGCACTTCTCAATCTTGGACTTCTGCGGTGGCCCTTCGGGGGTACCTCTCGAATGTCATTGCTGTAGTAACCTTTGAAGTGGCAATGACCCTTGCAGTGGCACTTCTCAATCTTGGACTTCTGCGGTGGCCCTTGCGGGGCACCTCTCATATGTCATTGTTGTAGTGACCTTTGTAGTGGTAGTGACCCCTGCAGTGGCACTTCTCAATCTTAGACTTCTGCGGTGGCCCTTGCGGGGCACCTCTCGAATTTCATTGTTGCAGTGACCCTTGCAGTGGCATTTCTCAATCTTGGACTTCTGCGGTGGCCCTTGCGGGGAACCTCTCGAATGTCATTGCTGCAGTGACCCTTGCAGTGGTATTGACCCTTGCAGTGGCACTTCTTAATCTTGGACTTCTGCTGTGGCCCTTGCGGGGCACCTCTCAAATGTCATTGCTGCAGTGACCCTTGCAGTGGCACTTTTTAATCTTGGACTTTTGTGGTTGCCCTTGCAGGGCACCTCTCGAATGTCGTTGCTGCAGTGACCCTTGTAGTGGCACTTCTCAATCTTGGACTTCTGCGATGGCCTTTCGGGGCACCTCTCGAATGTCATTGCTACAGCGACCCTTGTAGTGGCACTTCTCGATCTTGGGCTTCTGCAGTGGAGGGACTCTGGGGTTACTTCTCCAATATGGAACTTCTGCGGTAGAGGGACTCTGGGGTTCCTTATCCAATATGGCACTTCTGCGCTGGAGGGACCCTGGGGGGTTCCTACTCAATATGAGTTTCTTCCGGGACCTGGGTGGGTTTCTTCTCAATATTTCCAATAAAAAAATATTTTTATTTATATATTTTTGTAGGTAGACACCCTTCTACATTAGCCCCTCGTGCAAAGTCTTTTGTGTTGGGTAGACCAAAAGGCTTTATACGCCATAAATTTAGTTTTTTTTCCAAGGATCCTAGGGTTTCTTCATCATTCCCCTTAGGGTCATTAAATGTTATGTCACTTCATCCCAAGTTTTGTAAATGAGTCCACTTATAGTGGACCTCCTTATCAGGGCATAAACTTGGGCGAAGGGGTTACTCGCGGTGAGCCCCTCATTTTGTAGCCTTCTTCTATTGCCTTCTACATTATTTAAAGGGGTTGATCAAGGTGATCCCCTTGCCCTTGGCCTTTTTTTGTGTCTTTCTATCTTGGGTAGAGGGGTTGCTGAAAGTGAGCCCCTCTCCCTTGGCCTTCTTCTATGGACTTCTATCTTAGGCGGGGTTACTCACGGTGAGCCCCTCACCCTTGGCCTCCTTTTATGGACTTTTATCTTGGGTAGAGGGGTTAATCACGATGAGCCCCTCACCCTTCACCTTCTTCTGTTGGCCTTTCGTCTTAGGTAGAGGGGTTACTCGCGATGGGCTCCTAGCCCTTGGCCTTCCTCTGTGGCCTTTTGTCTTAGGCAGAGGGGTTACTCGCGGTGAGTACCTCGCCCTCGGCCTTCTTCTGTGGCCCTTCATCTTAGGCGGAGGGGTTACTCGCGATGAGCCCCTCGCCCTTGGCCTTCTTTTATGGCCTTTCATCTTGGTGGAGGGGTTACTCGCGGTGGGCCCCTCGCCCTTGGCCTTCTTCTGTGGCCTTCTATCTTGGGCGGAGGGGTCACTCGCGGTGAGCCCCTCGCCCTTGGCCTTCTTCTGTGGCCTTCTATCTTGGGCAGAGAGGTTACTCGCGGTGAGCCCCCCGCCCTTGGCCTTCTTCTGTGGCCTTTCATCTTGGGCGGAGGGATTGCTCGCGGTGAGCCCATCACCCTTGGCCTTCTTTTTTGGCCTTCTATCTTAGACGGATGGGTTACTCATGGTGGGCCCCTCACTTTTGGCCTTCTTTTATGGCCTTCTATCTTAGACGAAGAGGTTAATCGCAGTGGGCCCCTCGCTTTTAGCCTTCTTCTATGGCCTTTTATCTTAGACGGTGGTTACTCGCGGTGGGCCCATCGCCCTTGGCCTTCTTTTGTGGCCTTTCATCTTGGGCGAAGGGGTTACTCGCGGTGAGCCCCTCGCCCTTGGCCTTCTTTTGTTGGCCTTTCCTCTTAGGTGGAAGGTTACTCGTGATGGCCCCCTCGCCCTTGGCCTTCTTCTGTGGCCCTTCATTTTGGGCGGAGGAGTTACTTGTGATGAGCCCCTCGCCCTTGGCCTTCTTCTGTGGCCCTTCATCTTGGGCAGAGGATTTACTCGCGGTGGGCCCCTCGCCCTTGGCCTTCTTCTGTGGCCTTTCATCTTGGGTAGAGGTGTTTCTCGCGGTGAGCCCCTCACCCTGAGTTCTTTTCATTAGCATCAAGTTTGGGAAGAGGGGTCACTCAAGGTGGATCCCCTCACCCTAGGCTATTTTCTGTAAAACTTGCAATCTTGGGAAAGTGGAGCCACTCTAAGTGGATCCCCACACTCCAAGCTATTTTATTATTTGTTCACTTTCTTGAGGACTTCTCAATATTAGCCCCCTTGTGCAGAAGTATCTTGCAATGTCGAGAGACTTATGCACGAAACTGTCGTACCTTTTATTTATACTTGGCACTTGCTCAAAACTTTTATCGCTCCGGTGCCCTTGGAGCCTTGGGTGCTAAACTGTCGCACCTTATATTTATCCTTAACACTTGCTCAAAACTGCAAGCGCTCCGGTGCCCTTGGAGCCTTAGGTGCTCAACTGGCGCACCTTATATTTATACATGGCACTTGATCAAGACTGTGAGCGCTCCGGTGCCCTAGGAGACTTAGGTTCTCATCTGGAGCACCTTACGTTTATACTTGGCACTTGCTCAAGACTGTGAGCGCTCCGATGCCCTTGGAGCCACAAGTGCTCAACTGGCGCACCTTATATTTATATTTGACACTTGCTCAAGACTGTGAGCGCTACGGTGCCCTTGGAGCCTCAGGTGCTCATCTGGAGCACCTTATGTTTATACTTGGCCTTTGGTCAAGACTTTGATCACTCCGGCGCCCTTGGATCCTTAGGTGCTAAATTGTCGCACATATACTTATACTTGGCAGTTGCTCAATATTGTGAGCCCTCCGGTGCCCTTGGAGCCTTGGGTTCTCAACCGGCACACTTTATATTTATACTTGGCACTTGCTCAAGACTGTGAGCGCTCTGGTGCCCTTGGAGCACCTTATGTTTATACTTGGCACTTGCTCAAGACTGTGAGCGCTCCGGTGCCCTTGGAGCCTTAGGTGCTAAACAGTCGCACCTTATATTTATACTTGGCAATTGCTCAATACTGTGAGTGCTCCGGTTCCCTTGGAGCCTTAGGTACAAAATTATCGTACCTTATATTTATATCTGGCAGTTGCTCAATATGATGAGCGCTTCATTGCCCATGGAGCATGAGGTACTAAACTGTCGTACCTTATATTTTTACTTGGTAGTTGCTCAAAACTGTGAGCGCTCCGGTGCCCTCGGAGCCTTAGGTACTAAACATTCATACCTTATATTTATATTTAGCATTTGCTCAATATGATGAGCGCTCCGTTGTCCTTGGAACCTTAGGTACTAAAATGTTATACCTCATATTTATACTTGACACTTGCTATATACTGTGAGCGTTCCGGTGCCCTTGGAGCCTTAGGTACTAAACTGTTGTACATTATGTTTATACTTGGTTTTTGCTCAACTACTCAACCTGTGAAAAATCTTTGAGGGAGGTGGCCCCCTTTCACGTTCTTATTCATTCAAGCCCGTAAATCTTTGGAATATAATTTAGAACTTGTTCTTAGATTATAGATACGTGGGCAACAAGAACGATAATAATAATAATAATAATAATAATAATAATAATAATAATAATAATAATAATAATAATAATAATAATAATAATAATAATAATAATAATAATAATAATAATAATAATAAAATTATTTAGGAGGGCACCCCCTGCTGATACGTGGGTTATTTGAATAAATTTGAGAAAGTTACACTTTTTAACCCATCCTCGTATGATTGTGGGATATTTGTATAATGTGGACAAATTGTATACTTTTTAGCTCAGCATCATTTTTGAACTGTATTGGTTGTAATGGGATAAATTTTAACAAGTCAATCTGGTCCCATAATTATTCGAGCAGGGGTGAGAGAATAAATAAAATTTGTTACCCTCGTGGGTTCAACGTCCACCATGGGTCATCCTCGCAGTATAGTTGGAATCATTTTTTCAAGATGAGTTTTTCGAGGAATGCATAGTAGGTAATGCCAAAAGTAAAGATGGGTCTACAGAAACCTTATGACCCTCTACATCAGTTCCTCGCTTACATTTTGCCTAAATCACCTAAAATTATATATTCTCATTTTTCGAGCTAAACAAATAATCACCATGAGGCCTAGTGATTTCTGGTGTTTGTTATCGTCAATGTCCTTTTTTTTAAATACTGGATGTCGCTGAGACTGCCTTGTACTTTGCATCTTATGGCCCAATCATGCAATGGAAACGGGAAATTAGGGCTTTGCTACCTTTTGAGATAATGGTTCGTATCATTTTGTGATTTGTTCGCGCCTTGCGGGTTGAAGAAACCCATCTAGTGACTCCATTTTTCAAGGAGTTCGGGGGCTGTTGGCAGCGGAGGGGACGTCTAAGGGTCCCTCAATAATCGAAATTGGGTGTTGTTCATAAAAATAAAAACCACAAACCTTAATTCGTTGAGAAACAATTTGTGATGTCAAAAAATACAAGGGAGATCCTCGCCGCTACTTGAGATGGGGGTCCTTGTTCTCCGCTTCAGATTTGGTGGATTCTTTATCAGAGGTATTTCTCATCAGCGGTTCCTCGATCTTTGGTTTTACAAGGGGCGTGTTTTTCTATGCTTTTACTTCAAAAGTTTCAACATCTGCTATCAAGGTTATAGGGGTTCCTCGCACGCTGTTAGTGGAGCGTTTAATCTTGGGAGTATGGGTCCCTCGCCAACTATTCTGTCAAACCCTTATTCCTCATTTGAATATTATGTTATGCCGACAACACCTGTTATCAAAGTCTCGGGGTTCCTCGCACGCTGCGGGTTCTTTACGAGTGCCGTCAATCAATGTGGGTTCTTCAACCAAATTATTTGCAGTGGCAAGTTCCCCTTTCACAATACCGTGTTCCTCAACCTTTCGCGAACTTGTGGCGTTGACAAGGGTTCCTCGCCCCTAATATTTGTATTATTTTTTTTGTTCTGGGTTCCTCGCACCTTGGCGCTGGGGCGCTGACAGGATTCCTCTCACTAATATTTGTATTTTTTTTGTTGGGTTCCTCGCACCTTAGTGCTGACAGGGTTCCTCGCACTAATATTTGTATCTTTTTTTTCAAGTTCCACGTCCTTTCCCATAAGCTGTTGGGGTTGCTGTGGATGTAGGTGTCTCGACCTCATATTTTGTCGAGTGTTCGTCGTCTGGTAAAACTGGGTTTGGAGAAGAGGGTACCTCGCAGTTATTTCAAGAGGGGGTGTCTCGACTGTTGGAATTTTTCTTGGAGAGACGGGGGTCTCGACCCCTAGCTCTTTATTTCAAGAGGAGGGGTCTTGACATCTTCGGATTCTACAAAAATGGGTGTCTAGACTATTGGAATTTTTTCTTGGAGAGAGGGGGGGTCTCGACCCTAGTTCTTTATTTCAAGAGGAGGGGGGCTCAACGTCTTCGAATCCCACGAAAATGGGTGTCTCGACTGTTGGAATTTTTTCTTAGAGAGGGGGGGTCTCGACCCCTAGTCCTTTATTTCAAGAGGAGGGGGTCTCGACGTCTTCGGATTCCACGAAAATGGGTGTCTCGACTGTTGGAATTTTTTCTTAGATAGAGGGAGTCTCGACCCCTAGTCCTTTATTTCAAGAGTAGGGGGTCTCGACGTCTTCGGATTCCACGGAAATGGGTGTCTCGACTGTTGGAATTTTTTCTTAGAGAAAGGGGGGTCTTGACCCCTAGTCCTTTATTGAAAGAGGAGAGGGTCTCGACGTCTTCAGATTCCACGGAAATGGGTGATATATATTTTTTAGGGTGTCTCACTGACCATTGGCACCATGGGGGTGCGCTGCCAGTCATGGGTTCCTCGCGACCCTATTTATTGTTGGTCATACCTCGTTTGAGGGTTCCTCGCCTGGAGTTGCTGTTGGGCATACCTTGCTAGAGGGTTCCTCGCCAAGGGATTTTTTCACTATGGGTTTCCTCGTCAATCACAACTTCTGCCAATGTTGGGGGTATTGAACATGGGAGGTTCCTAATCTGGGCCTTCTGCCACTGTGGGTTCCTCACTTGAACCAGTTTCAATAGGGTCCCTCGTCAGAATTTTGGATTATTTTGTTAGAGGGTTCCTCACCACTTCCAATAGTGGGTTCCAGCCCATTTACGACAGTGGGTTCCTCGACCGAGTTTGCTGCCAATATAGGTAGTGGTTCCTCTTTAAGCGCGACTTTGAGCCTTTATAGTGAAAGGGGTTCCTCGTGCATTGGTTCTCTTCCCATAGGTTCCTCGCGCGTTGACTTCCCATTCGTGGGTGTCTCGACCTCACGCTTCATCGAGACTGCTGCCATGACTTTTTTTGTTGGCGGCGAGGAAGACCCAGGGTTCCTCGCCCATGAGTTCCTTGCTCCTCGACTTCCCATCCGAGGGTGTCTCGACCTGATGCTTCATCAAGACTATTGCCACAACTTCTTTTGTTAGCGTCAAGGGACACTCGGGGTTCCTCGCCCATGAGTTCCTCGCGCCTCGACTTCCCATCCGGGGGTGTCTCGACCTCATGCTTCGTCAACACTGCTGCCACAACTTCTTTGTAGGTGACAAGGGACACCTAGGGTTCCTCGCGAGTTGACATTTCTATAAGGGTTGTTGCTTCTACTTCCTTTTTTATATGACAAGGGATACCCAGGGTTTCTCATCCATGGGTTCCTCGCGAGTTGGTGTTTTTAGAGGGGATGTTGCAGCTGAGAGTTCCTCACTTGGAATTTCTACCACGATGGGTTCTTTTCTTGAGGGTTCCTCATTGCTATCATTGAGCGATAGGAGTTCCTCAACCATACCGAATTCCTCGCCAAACACTTAGGGTTCCTGGGGTTCCTGTCAGTGAACTTGACGATTGTCACAACTTGCCCCAGCGTCGTCCTCCACGACTGAGCTAATTCTACCGGAATCGCCGTCGGAACGGCCGCCCCTCCACAGGGGGTTACTGCTGGTGTTACACAATCTTGACCCAAACTTACCAAGTCTCAAAAAACATACTCATAAGCCTCTGCCACCGGAGCTGCTGCCAGTGAGCTGGTCTGCCCTCCCGGAGGAGCAGGTACCTTTGCTTCGGTCACCACCACATCCACCTGAGTGGCCTGGTCTCTTTGAGCTCCATTCCCAGATGGAATGTCTTCAAACACTAGCTTCTTAGAAACATGAAAACCTTCTTTGTCCATTGAAGTAAGGATACCTCCCCAGCAGAGTCGCCAAATGTAGGAGGATGGTGAGACTGGGGTCTATGAATAACTGGAAAGGGTGAGGCGTGACCCACTCCAATGGACACTGCCTGCAAGGTCTTCAAGGTCTTCTGGTGCAACTTCTTAAGAAAACTTCTCCATCTGGTAACAATGGAACTCAAGCTTCAACTCACTCGTGGAAGAAGATGAACTTTCACAACAAAAATAGTAATTTTCTTAAGGGAAACACCTGAGAATGATGGTTGTCAGCGGGGAGTGAAGGAACAAGGCACTCAACACTAAGAGAATGAGCAGGGAGAGAATAATAGGTAGGTCTGGTGATATTTTAGCAGAGTAACAGTGCAATTTCAATTGTCCCCCTATTGACCTTGCTTAGAGGTCTATTTATACTAGGGCATTAGGGCTGAGTTGGCATTTTTGGGTGCTAAAATTGAGAGGGTTGGTGGGGAACAATGTCTGAAGTGTACCATTTGTCCCTACCTGCAGGCAACCTGCCTGTCCCCTCCTGCAGGCGCCACCTAACGCCAACCAAAGTGAAAAAGCACATATGTCTCCTAATGAAGACAAAATATCAGATTTGGTAATTGTTGATACCAAAATTAATATGCTGATGTGGACGAATCATACGAAGACATTTGTCAATCTACGTGGTGCAATAACGACGAGGAAGTTCATTTTCCGACCAACTCATGATTCTCTCTGAGCAACGAGGATACACCGAGGAACTCTAGCGCTCTGAGGTACTCTAGCGCTCCGAGGAACTCCTGAGCAACGAGCAACTATGGCGGTCCGAGCTGCATCTCGGTCGTATCATTAATTGCCAGATAATCAACAGTTCAAATATTCATTGAATGTTCATCATCTTGACGCACACGCTACATTAAATGTATTACCCTTTCATATGTATATCATTTAATGTATCAACCCATTCATGTACAGCCTAAGGGCTATAAATACCTGGTATCACCCTCATTCAAAGGGACCGAAATTTCTTGAGAGAACTTGTATTCAAGAATTCTGCAAACACTCAGCAATAACATAACAGTGGACGTAGGCTTTATTCCTAGCCGAACCACTTTAAAAATCTCTGTCTTATTTATTTATCTGTGATTGAATAATTAGAGTGATCTAGTTTTTTACATCAACAGATTGGCGTCGTCTGTGGGAACGATTGTTATTATCGTTTTTCACCAAAAATCATTCATCATCAATGGCGGATAATCCAGAATCTAGCAATCGAAACGCTGGAAATGATGGAAATCCTCCAAATCCCTCTGCACCACCAGATCTGGCCGAAATTATGACGAATCTGGCTCAAGGATAAACCGCCATGCAAGACACAATGAGGCAACTCTTACAAACCCTTCATGGTGGTGCACCTGCACGTTCAGGACAGCAAAGTGGTCAGAGGCAAACTTATTTACTTTCTTCACGATCCAGGCGTACTGAGTCACGTCACAATGAGGAGTCTGATGATTTCTCTTATCAACCTGGACGAACTTCATCAATGAGGACGACAGATGCTGACCAACATATCACCCTTTTCTCCAGAAAGACCCAGTGCTTTAGAAAGACTGAGTAGGGCGTCTCCTTTCAGTCGCTTAGGCCCTAGGAGGAATAGGAGTCCACCTAAGACCATATCAAGGAGTTTTCGACAACCATCAGATCTAAGAGAAGGATCAGCACAGTCACGACCAGTCATTCGTCAAGATAGATCTCAAGAAGCTACCTCAGAACGATCGATTGCTTGAACCAATAGGCCCGAGGAAGGAAATGAAGCGTGGAAAGGATCTCTCCAACGGTTGGAGGATAAATTTGGAGAAATGGCTAAAGCAAAGAACCCCCTACAACGAACTTTTGTTCGAGAAACACCTTTTGTACAGGCCATTGTGGATTTTCCTACACCATCGAAATTTAAAGCACTTGTGGTAACTCCCAAGTATGATGGAAAGACAGATCTTGTTCTTCACATAGAACAGTATCAAGCTGCTGCTGACATCTATGTTGTTCCCGACGAGATGAGATGCAGGGCCTTCTCAGGAACTCTTACTGGATCTGCCCAGATATGGTACAACAATCTTCCTCGGGGTAAGATTTCAACTTTCTTTCAGTTAGCCGAGTTGTTTATTGGCAATTTTTGTTTTGGGGCGAAGCCGGTAAAGCGAGTAGCACACTTGCTAAGTGTTAGACAAAAATCAGGTGAAAGTACTAGAGATTACATAACTCGCTTTAATAATGAGAAGTTGGAAGTTATAGATTACGAAGAAAAGACAGCAATCACTACTTTGATGAGTGGTTTGCTACCTAACAAGTTGTACTACACCTTGGCCAAATATCCACCTAAAACTATGTCCGAGTTGATGGCAAAAGCGGACAAAATTATGAATGCCGAGGAGGCTATGGCTGCGAAGAAGAATATGGATAAAAAAATTAAAGTGGAGGTCGACAAGTCTAAGAAGAAAGATCAGAAAGGTAATGGTTGTAACAAGCACTCCAAGAATAATAGGACGTCATGGGAAGTCCTAAAGAAGTACGATAATTATACTCCATTGAAAATGGGTATTAATCATGTTTTGGAAGAAATCAAGAATAGCGAGGAAATCAAGTGGCCAGATAAACTGAGGACAAATCCTGATCTGAGGAATAAGGCCAAATACTGCGAGTTTCACAAAGATCATGGCCATACGACCAAAAATTGCATAGCCATTCAGAACGAGATTGAAACGCTCATCCGAAGAGGAAAATTATCAAAATATGTAGATCGCAGGGGTGAGAGGAAGAATGATGATAGAACTAGAGAGAGATCTAGATATCCTCGTCGTGTAGAGGAGAAAAAGAAGAGGGACCACGAAGATAATCCAGATGATGACCCCGATCTTCCCAAGAAGCCAAGGCAGCCTGAACGAGAGGTATTTTCCATACGTTTTGGGTCATTTGATTGTAATGTTATTACAGGAGGAGATGCAGGAGGAGGAGACCTTACTGCAGAAAGAAAATCTTACCTCGAATAGGCTCAAGCTTGTTCATATATTTAGCGAATAAATCTGGCCAAGGAGGATCGTCCGAGGAAGGTAAACAAAGAGAAGCTAGTCATTGGTTTTTCAAAAAACGACCTGGCAGGTGTTCTTTACCCTCATGACGATCCTTTGGTGATCAAAATGAGGATGAAAGATGTGGTCATTTCAAGGGTGTTGGTAGACAACGGTAGTTCGGCAGACATCATGTACTATTCATGCTTTGATAGCTTGAATTTGAAACTATCTCAATTGGAACCTTATCACAGACCCCTTCTGGGTTTTGCTGGCGAAAAAGTTTTTCCACTTGGGACGATCAAGTTGGATATACTCATTGGAACTTGGCCTGCTTGTCGAACAGAAAGAATAAGCTTCTTTGTGATGGATAAGAATGTGCAGTCAACCTACAACATCATCATGGGAAGAGTTGGATTGAAGAAGTTCGAAGCAGTTCCATCTACAGTACATCAGTGTTTGAAATTCCTAACAAATTTTGGAGTCGGAATTGTGAAAGGTGATCAAAAAGTAGCTCGGGAATGCTATTATTCGTCTGCCGAGCAAGAAGAACTTGAAGAATCAAGGAAAAAGACTACTACTTACCAAGTGGAGGAAGGTACAGAAATTGAAACTCTTGACCCTAGGGATGAATCTCAACTTGTAAAAGGACAGGTGGTAGAATCTACGGAAAATGTTATTCTGGACGACGAGCATCCTGAACGAGTAACCTAGATAGGATCATCGTTGGATGTTTCAATAAAATAGGAGTTGATAACTTTCTTGAGAAACAGGAAGAATACTTTTGCTTGGAGTCATGAAGACATGCCAGGAATAGATCCAAACTTCTTATGTCATGAGCTCAATGTGAATAAGGAGATCAAGCCTGTGAAGCAGAGAAGAAGAGTGTTTAGTCCCGAAAAGAACCAGGCCATACAAGAGGAGGTTGAGAAGCTCCAGAAAGCCCAATTCATTGAGGATGTGAAATATCCAGATTGGTTGGCAAATGTGGTGATGGTAAAAAAGAAGAACAATAAGTGGAGAATGTGTGTTGATTTCACTGATCTTAACAAGGCATGCCCAAAAGATCATTTTCGATTGCCCAGAATCGACCAGCTAGTAGATACTACCTTGGGACATGAGCTGCTCAGCTTCATGGATGCATATTCTGGCTACAATCAGATCAAAATGAAACCTGAAGACAGGGAAAGTACTTCTTTTATTACCCCAAGGGGAACTTATTGTTATAATGTTATGCCTTTTGGTTTAAAAAATGCAGGTGCAACATATCAGCGGCTGATGAACAAGGTTTTTGCCGAACAAATCAGTTGCAACATGGAGGTGTATGTCGACGACATGCTCACCAAAAGCAAAAGAGCTACTGATCATCTAGTTGACTTATGCCAGACCTTTGATCAACTGGATAAATACCAAATGAAGCTCAACCCGACGAAGTGTACCTTTGGAGTACGAGAAGGAATGTTCCTCGGATACATCGTCAACCAACGAGGTATTGAGGCAAATCCAGAAAAGATCAAAGCTCTTTTAAGGCTACGATCCCCAACGACGAGGAAAGAAGTACAGAGTCTTACAGGACGAGTTGCAGCGCTCAACAGATTTGTATCCCGAGCAACTGATAAATGCCTCCCATTCTTCAAAACACTGCGAAAAAGTTTTGAGTGGACTGATGAATGTGAGAAGGCCTTTCAATATTTGAAGAAGTATTTGGGAGCCCCACCATTGTTGTCTAGGCCAATAACAGGAGAAAAGTTGTACTTGTATCTGGCAGTATCAGAAAATGCAGTCAGCTCAGCATTGATTAGATTGGAGAATGGAGTCCAGAAGCCAATTTATTACACAAGTAAGGCTTTCCGAGGTGCCGAAATCAGATACCCAAGGCTAGAAAAATTGGCATTGGCATTAATTGAGGCAAGTAGAAGAATGAGGCCATATTTCCAGGCCCATACCATCATCGTGTATACCGACATGCCATTAAGGCAAGCTCTTCACAAGCCAGAAAAATCAGGAAGATTGATGTATTGGGCAATAGAACTCGGTGAATATGATATTGTGTAAGAACCCAGATCATCATTAAAGGGGCAAGATGTAGCAGATTTTATAGCAGAGTTCACGTACCCTGATACCCCCGAGGAACAAAAGGTACTTGCTGACCTACATGTGGACGATACAGGATCAACAGACACAGGTCCAGACCAACTAAGGTTGGTAAAAGGACTTGTGGATGTAGAAAAATCATCATATCCAAACCCAGACCAACTCCGGTTGGTAAAAGGGCGCGAACAGATGACCGACGAGGAACGAAAGATACCAGGGGATGATGAAAGAAAACAACAGATATTTTACCGAGGATCTATGATAGATAAGAAATTTGAAGACGAGTTACCTACATGGAGATTATATATAGATGGATCATCTTGTACAGCTGGTAGTGGAGCAGGGATTGTTTTAAACACCCCAGACGATATTGACATGGAATATGCCTTGCGATTCCAATTCAAAGCTTCCAATAATGAAGCTGAGTATGAGGCCATGATAGCAGGTTTTCATTTGGCGAAAGTTATGGAAGCACGGCAAGTAATTGTTTTCAGTGATTCTCAATTAATTGTGAATCAGGTGATGGGAATATATGCAGTTAAGGGAGAATTAATGGTGAAATACCATGCAAAGGTGATGGAGTTATTGACAGAATTTGAGGCTATTCAATTGGTGAGAATACCGAGGATGGAGAATGCTAGAGCAGACGTATTGGCCCGATTAGCGTCAGCTACGCGCACCGAGCTGCGAAGGACAATACCAATTGAAGTACTGGAAAGTCGGAGCATAGATGAAGACTTAACGATGAATGTCATCGCCCTTGATTTAGGACCATCTTGGATGGATCCCATCAGAGTATATATTGAAGAGGGAGAATTGCCAGAGGATAAGCTTGCTGCCAAGAAATTGAAGTATAAAGCTGCTCGGTATGTATTAACTAATGGTATTTTATATAGACGAGGAATTATGGCAGGTTTGCAGAGATGTGTACATCCCTCCGAAGTGAAAGAATTGATTGAAGAGATCCATGAAGGGTCTTGTGGAGCTCATGTAGCAGGTCGAACACTTTTGCAAAGGGTGATGACACAGAGATACTACTGGCCGACGATGAGGGCTGATTGTATAGCCTATGCCAAGAAGTGTGACAAGTGCCAACGCTTTTCCTCCATCCAAAGAACTCCACAAGCATTGTTGACACCCATAACTTCACCTTGGCCATTTTCCATGTGGGGGATTGATTTAGTTGGACCATTGCCGACCACCCGAGGAAGGTTCAGGTACCTCGTCGTGGCAGTGGATTATTTTACTAAGTGGGTGGAAGCTGAACCACTAATTGATATGACGTACGGGAAGGTATATCAGTTCATTTGGAAGAACATCATTTGTCGATATGCTCTCCCCCATGCTTTCATCACAGACCATGGAACACAATTCGATAACGAAGAATTTGCTGCCTATTGTCGTCAGTCGAACATTTTGAAGTTTCATTCAGCACCAGGCCATCCCCAAAGCAATGGACAGACTGAGGTGATGAATAGAACATTACTAAATGGTTTGAAGAAGAGGTTAAGTGAAGCTAAAGCAAATTGGATTAATGAGCTCCAATCAGTACTATGGGCTTACCGAACAAATCCCCGAGCAACAACTGGAGAATCACCATATATGCTAGCATTTGGAAGTGAGGCTGTGATACCTGCCGAGTTGGGTCTCCCAACGCATAGAGTGTTGAATTTCAATTCCCCAGTCAGCGATTTGATGAGAAGACTGGATTTGGATATGCTCAAGGAGGTTAGAGAAGAGGCAACCATTAGGAATGCTGCTTACCAACAACGTACAGCTCTGTTCTACAACAAAAGGGTGAAGAAATGTGACTTAAAAGAAGGGGATTATGTGCTAAAGAAAGTCATTCAGAAGCATAATAAACTGGAAGCAAACTGGCATGGACCTTACTGAGTTACAGAAGTTGTTCGACCAGGAACTTACAGAATAGACACTCTAGAGGGAGAGGAATTTAAGAATGCATGGATTGCTGAACACCTGCGCAAGTATTATCAGTAATGTAAAATGTAAAGCATTTCCTTCATTATGAATAAAACGAGGATGTTTCACCATTTTCTTTCTGTTGAAAGTTTTTCGGGGAATACTAGTGTAATACACTACGCTTAAAAAAATACTCCTTTGGTTAGGAGACGACACTAGCGTGATCAATTACGGTTGGTAAGATAACTAGTGGACAGTTCGAAAGAACCAAAAAATACTCCTTTGGTTAGGAGGCGACACTAGCGTGATCAACTACGGTTGGTAAGATAACTAGTGGACAGTTCGAAAGAACCAAAAAATACTCCTTTAGTTAGGAGGCGACACTAGCGTGATCAACTACGGTTGGTAAGATAACTAGTGGACAGTTCGAAAGAACCAAAAAATACTCCTTTGGTTAGGAGGCGACACTAGCGTGATCAACTACGGTTGGTAAGATAACTAGTGGATAGTTCGAAAGAACCAAAAAATACTCTTTTGATTGGATTTGAAAAATATAATACTCTTTTGGTTAGGAGGCGACACTAGCGTGATCAACTACGGTTGGTAAGATAACTAGTGGACAGTTCGAAAGAACCAAAAAATACTCTTTTGATTGGATTTGAAAAATATAATACTCCTTTGATTGGATTTGAAAAATATACTCTCACATTCCAACTTATGTTGGACGGGAGGTAATATTATTACAAAAGTTCTTCAGAGAACAAAACATTCAAAAATGAACCAAGTATGGTTGGTCGGGGATAAAAACCCACCAATTGTAGTTGATCAACGAGGATAAATTGTTGACCTCGGTTGGTCGGACACATTATATGAAAATATTTGAAATTGAACCAAGTATGGCTGGTCGGGGATAAAATCCCATCAACTGTAGTTGGTCGACAAACATTATTTAACCACCCTGGTTGGTTGGAAACATTTTGAACATTTTGTACTCATTACTTTATTATTAAGTGATTGAGCAACATTGATATTTGTAAGTTTGATTACTAAGCAAATATATTGTTATCTTTTTAACAGATATGTATACACAAATGTAAGAATGTTTGATAAACATAAGACAATCGCAATACAAATTTGCAAACAGAAAGTGAAATTCTTTCATTAAATTCAAAATAAATTACAGGTTACATGAATGTACTAATTATTACATTGATATTCCTATTCTATTGGTTTCTTGCCCTTTGCTTTAGAAACAGGTTCCTCGCCGGCAGGAGGGTCTTCTAGGCAAAGGGGAGAATTGATGAAATTAATATCTCTGAGCATTCTGACGTTCATCACAGAAGGTGTATCCAAGAGATGCTCGGGGCAAGATAATTCAGTCTGAGAATGAAGACTATAGTCGCTGAGATATTTTGAAATTAAACTCCGAGGAATAGAACGAGCTGGGATCCAGGACATGTCCAATTTGAAAGGTGGCACAGGCAAGTCTAATAACCCTGGAGCATGATAATCCCATAAATAATGCCCTCGCTCCAATTTTAACACACCCAGTGCGTTCAACCACCCCTACTTATAACCTTCATTGTTGGCATGTTCAATACGAGCATCCAAATGAACAAGGGCTTCATTGTATCCTGCCATCCAGAATTCCCTGGGTTGCTTATGAAATTGGAATTGCTCGAGAAGGTTTTTGGCAAAAAGATCTTTAGTATGTAGAGCAGACTTTGTTGCAGTAAGTTGATCTTCCAAGGCTAGATTTTTCTTGGACAATTCAGATAAAGCCCGATCTTTGGCGTTTAATTGAAATGCTTGAGTTTCCAAAGTAGACTGGGTACGAAATTCTTCAACATTGCGGCTAAGAACTCTTGATCGACTCCGAGCAGCTACTGGAGAACCTTACTCCTTGACAACATTTTGAACAGCTCTTCCTCGCCCCCGAGAACCTCTTCCTCGTCCCCGAACAGTAGCAGAAACGCCAGATCTTCTTAAGTTATCCAGTTCTTGCCTTAATTTGGCATTTTCAACCTCTAAGAACGAGAAACCTTCATCAGTAACTGGTACTAAAGCAGTGGAAGATGATGCTGCAGATTCATACTGTGCCAATTTTTTCTGCAAATTATTGTTCTCTTGTTCCAGCAACTCAACAATCTGCCTGCAGGCCTCAACCTCCCCTCTTAGAGTTCTTTCCCTAACATCATATCCAGCGAGGATCTTTTTATGGCCTGTTTCAGAAGAAAGCTGCTGATATCTATTTTCATACTCCTTGTGCAGCAAAGTCATTGATGCATTGTGTTGATTTTGAAGATCCTCTATGGAACCATGAAGTTCCTCGATCAATTCGTAGTATGCCACATTATTGGCCACAGATCTATCAAGAAGATCCTTCAAGTACCGGTAAGCCTCAACTGCTTGCTCTGAGGCATCTTGGCCAAGGATGTCGACAATCTCTGATACACTCACGTCTGTATGACCAGCTTTATAATATCCATTGCATTGTTGCATCAACTCGGTATCAGGGGCAGATATCAATTCCATTCTGACCAAAAACTAATCAAGAAGAGAAAGCAGGAGTTAATAAATAAAAGCAGACAGAGTATCAACAATGAAGAGGAACGAAGATGTATTTTATTAGATCATCAAAAGATTACATTGTTCGATTACAAGTAATGAAAGATAGAAATGATACCGAACAACTTCACACCTTTTCCTTGTCTCCCAAGACTTTCTCGGGAGGCTGGGACGAGGAGCTTGGTTGCTCGGTAGTAACTGCGGCTTAATCAGCAGGAATCTTCTCAGGAGGAGGAGGCATGGAAGAAATGTTCTCGGTGGCAGAGGGTTGAGAGGCAGAGACTTGATCACCTATGGCCATAGAAGATTCATCAGAGACAGGCTCATCTTCTTCTTCTTCCACAATTGGTGGAGGAGGACCAGGGAGGTGTAGTTGGAATAGCTCAGAATCGTCCTTGATCTTCAATTCCTGCAGAGCAGCTACCCATCCATCGTGGAAGTATTTCAACTTCCCATATTGAACTTGGGATGTCATCGCAGCAATCCCCTTATCCCATCCTTTATCCCAGCCAGCGCTGAAGGATTTTTTTACTGCAACCTTTCTTCTCAATTTCTCCGAGGAGAGCTTCACGTCCAATTCTTCTTTTTTACTTTTGATATCTCGCAGGGCGAGCAACTCTTCCTCTGCTTTCTTTAACTTATCTTCAAGCTCTCCAAAATTCTTGAGCTTGTCGTCATATTTTTTATGCTCAACCTCCAAACTTTTTACTTTATTCTCCAAACCTTTGGAGATCTCAGCCAACTTCACTTTCTCGGCTTCAACTATTGATAACTTTTTCTCCCAAGCAGTCTTGTCCTCATTGTACTGTTGGCGAGATTCCTTCAAGGATTGGGTCAAACCCAATAGAGCATCCTCTACACCAGACGAGGAACTAGAGGCTTTAATTACCTCGTCCTTCTTCACAATGTTATTAAAACAGTTCACCAGCTGAAAGACGAGAAAAACAGTAAGTCAGTGCAAAAATACAAATACTCATAAAAAGAAAGGAAATTCAGAGTGTGAGAAATTTACCGAAGCAAGATGGCGAGTAGCTAGGGATGTCAGCATATCCCTAGAAATTTTTTCATCAATTCCTTGGACCTCGGGTATGATCCAAGTTTTCACCGAGCTCATTGCAGAGCTCGGAGGAATGATGGTGGGAACACCAACACCACCAGCTGGCAGTGTGGAGGCAGTTTCAGCCAAATTGACTGAGGATGATTTCCTCAATCTCTTTAATGGGACTTCAGCAACTTCAACCAAGGAAGAACTCTTGGTCAGAGAGCTAGAAATTATCTCAACAGGAGCAACTTTGTTGCTCGGAGCCACTGGGGGCTTCTCGGTAGTTTTTGAAGGCACAACATCCACCTTCTTAGTCCCCTCTGGGACATCCATTTTGTTTTTCTTGGCCCCAGTAGCAGAAGAAATATCATCAAACAGAGCAGGAGGAGCTATTTTCTTGCCCATTCTCTGACTTAAAGGAAGATGAGAATCTGAAGAGGAGTCCTCTGGAGTTGAATCTGGCTCAACAGGGCAAGCAGTATAAGAGGTTGTATAACTCTTATACTGTAGCAAATATGATGCAGACCTGATGTGCTCGTCTGCAACGTTCTTATGCAAACCCCAGATAAGTTTCAGATGCTTGATATTAACTTCTGATTCTTTTGGAGTTTTTCTTTTGTTGTCAACTGCAAATAAATACATAATGAAATATCAGTCATACGTTTTATCAAACATAATGAGTTCACAAAATCAGAAAGGAAATAGAATGAAAAATAAACCTATCCCATTGCCATATGGGGGGCATTTGGGACCGTTATATACTCCATCTCCAACTAAAGGGGCATATTTCCAATTTTTAATAACCAACCCATGTTCAAAATAATCTCTATTTGAATCAGGGAGGTTAACTACAAGAGCTCTATTCAGAAACCTAGTTTTTAAGTAATAAATATTATCTAGAGTGGCCCACTTATAGCAGTACATAATTTCAGGGATCCCTATACGAGTCCCATGAGTTAGATTTAATTTGTACACCCCATTAATTATTCTCCATGAATTGGGGGCTATTTTTGCAGGGACAAGATCGAAATACTGACAAAACTCAAGACACAATGGGTTCGGTGGAAAAGAAAATCCACATTCAGCAACAAATAGACTGGGGAACCAATGTCCCTCAGCCAATGAAAAGTAATCTAAAGGCTCAGAAAGAACCTCTAGAGTTACCCATGAAGGAATGGAAAAATCAGAACGAAATTTCTCAACAGACTCCACAATATAAACCATACTTAATAAAAGAGAAGAAAGGAAGAAGATCTTACAGGAAGAAAGGAGGTATGTTGACAACGAACGAAAACAAGGATGAACGCACAAGAGAGAAGGAGAGAATAGAAAGCTTGAATGCAAGAAATTGGGAAAAGAAGAAGACGGTATGGTTACCTAAGAAGTTTAAATACTTTGCCTTGGGAAACGGCGAAGGAAATGATTACAAAAAATAAACTATTGAACTTCCGGCGGCTAAAAGGACAAAAAGGGCACTAAGATCGAAGCGCTCTTAAAAGTTCAAAAAAAGGCGGATTCTTCAAATTTGGAAATAAATTCAAATACGATGCTCCTAAAACCCAGGAAGATCATTCAATATGACCAAATACCGAGAAAGAATGTTTCATACTCCTCAAAGTTCGAAATATAAAACATTGGGGGCTTCTGTTGATACCAAAATTAATATGCTGATGTGGACGAATCATACGAAGACATTTGTCAATCTACGTGGTGCAAAAACGACGAGGAAGTTCATTTTCTGACCAACTCATGATTCTCTCCGAGCAACGAGGATACACCGAGGAACTCTAGTGCTCCGAGGTACTCTAGCGCTCCGAGGAACTCCTGAGCAACGAGCAACTATGGCGGTCCGAGCTGCATCTTGGTCGTATCATTAATTGCCAGATAATCAACAGTTCAAATATTCATTGAATGTTCATCATCTTGACGCACACGCTACATTAAATGTATTACCCTTTCATATGCATATCATTTAATGTATCAACCCATTCATGTACAGCCTAAGGGCTATAAATACCTGGTATCACCCTCATTCAAAGGGACCGAAATTTCTTGAGAGAACTTGTATTCAAGAATTCTGCAAACACTCAGCAATAACATAACAGTGGACGTAGGCTTTATTCCTAGCCGAACCACTTTAAAAATCTCTGTCTTATTTATTTATCTGTGATTGAATAATTAGAGTGATCTAGTTTTTTACATCAACAGTAATTATATTTTTCAAACGGTAACTTGCGGTGAAATTTTGCAAATCTTGAGAGAGGAGGCCTTAAGGACCCTTCTCTTCTAAAATTGTTATTTTTCTTGAGAGGGACGTCGAAGACCCCCTCTTCTGGAAAAGTCACTTTTTTTATAAAGAGTTTATTTCTTGTGAATAGCCAGCTCTTTGGCTGCTCACTTCACATGAGACTTAGTGTGAAGTGTGTGTAGTCTTGAGTGACTTCTTGGTCTTCCTACTAGTATTATCTCAATCCTATAGTGCTAAGTGGTTAAGCTTGCTCAACATACCTTGTCCCTCAGCCGCCAAACCAAAACTCCCAGGAGGTCCCAACTAGCCTGGTTGAGCCTTGCTTGCTCAACTAGGCAACCTGTACAAGAAAGCGAAGTGTTAATACTGTTGTTCTTTTAAAGAATGACATTTCATGATGAGGAGTTGCTCGTGGTAGCCACTCCCTCATCCTGGCCACCCTAGGTGGGTTCCTTCTCAATATGAGTTTCTGTCAGAACCCTTGTGGTGGCACTTCTCGGATAACATTTATGTCGTTACCCTTTGGGGGGAACTTCTCAAACATTATTTATGCAGTGACCCCTGTGGCGACACCCCTCAAATGACATTGCTGCAGTGACCCTTGCAGTGGCACTTCTCAATCTTGGACTTCTGCGATGGCCGTTGCGGGGCACCTCTCAAATGTCATTGCTGCAGTGACTTTTGCAGTGGCAGTGACCCTTGCAGTGGAATTTCTCAATCTTGGACTTCTGCGGAGGCCCTTGCGGGGCACCTCTTGAATGTCATTGCTGCAATGACCTTTGCAGTGGCAGTGACCCTTGTAGTGGCACTTCTCAATCTTGGACTTCTGTGGTGGCCCTTATGGGGCACCCCTCAAATGTTATTGCTGTAGTGACCTTTGCAGTGGCAGTGACCCTTGAAGTGGCACTTCTCAATCTTGGACTTCTGCGGTGGCCGTTGCGGGGCACCTCTCGAATGTCATTGCTGCAGTGACCCTTGCACTGGCAGTGACCCTTACAGTGGCACTTATCAATCTTGGACTTCTGCGGTGGCGCTTGCTGTAATACCCCGTATTTTTGGCTATATTTATTTTTGGGATTAATTAATTAAATGCGTATTAATTGGAAATTAATCCGGGTTATAAATACTAATGAGATGCGAGTTGGTATTTGATTATGTGCATATATGATTATATATGAACTTGGTATTATAAAATTTGTCGTGGGATTTATATGCGGCATTTTAGAAATTTTGTTGAGACGCGTGGGACCGCCGCGTCACAGTATAATATTTTGATAATAAAAGTGAATTTAAAATCTATAATCCGTATGGTCATTTTGAGTGCGCCAACGCATCCGGAAGGGTCGAGATAGTCAGAAAACACTAGCCGGGGATATAGTTTGGGTCCCGGGGTATTTTTAGGCCATACCGGTAACTTAAAGGGTATTTTGGTAATTTTACATTTTGAGGAATTAAAAGTGACGAAAATTAGAGATGTAAATCTGATGTGGATTAAACCCACAAAGCCCACTAACCATCCCATATTAAACCATTAAGCTACGGAGGTTATCTTTAGGTTTACAACTTTCCCCAAAACAAACCCTAGCCACCTTAAGCCACCATTGGAGAAGGAGCTTGGAGAGAGGAAATTCTGCAGAAAAACATCATCAACCTACACCAAAGTCAGAAATCAAACCAAGGCAAGTGACTTTATTCCATTTAATTTCAGAGAATGTTCCCTCCATGTTAGAAATTCGGATTTATGGTTTGTTCTTGATAAAATATGAAAAACCACGAAGTTTAGATTATAGAACTTGAGAAATTTGAGAAGGATTGCATGTAGAATGATAGGTAGATGTTTTTATTGATGATATACATGATTGAACAGAAATTAAAATGGATTTTGTTGGGTTAATTCATGATTCAAAATGTTAGGGTTCATGTTCTTGAGATAATTGGGGAAAAATGTAGAAATTCATATGTTAATTAATGTTGAAGAGATTTAATCCTTGAAAACATGTTAGTAGTTGACTTGAATATGTTTAGGATCACTTAGAGACCATAAAACGTTGTTGGGATGAACTTTGGATGAGATTAGAAGTGTTAAAATGGTTAAAAAACGAGGAAGGGAAAAATCTGCGACGAATCTGGCATCTCGTTAGAAGCCCCTACCCAGGTCGTTTGAACGAACTCGTTCGAACGAGCTTCTAACGAGTTGACCAGTCGCTGCTAACGAAAAGGGATTTCGTTCGATATCTCGTTCGAACGAGATATCGGTAGAAGGAATAGTTCGTTCGAACGAACTGGGATCTCGTTCGAACAGTCTCGTTCGAACGAGACTTCTAACGAGTTGGCAGAGGAATCTCGTTCGAACAGTCTCGTTCGAACGAGACTTCTAACGAGTTGACAGTTTGGTCCTTTTGGACTGTTTTGATTTTTGGAGTCCCGGAAACTGGTTCGAGGGTAGAGTTAACATTCTTTGATGATGTAAGGATAAATTTGGGACTTTTGGATTATTATGAGGTGTAAATTATATACGAGAGTTGTATCACATGGACGGTTTGGGTTGAGACGTGAGTGTTTACTACGACGTGAGAAACTATAGCGCGTATGAATATAAATCGGATTAGTATAAATTGCGATAATTATAGTTAGTGCGAGAATGCGATACGTACTACTATTAAAATACGGTATTACTAAGATGTGTGTTTACTTAGTATTAGTATATGGATTGTGTGTATGACATACCTACCATACTTGCTATCACGGGAGGTTGCGTTCGCTTAGGACCCTCTAATCCTTGTGTGCCTACGGGGGGATATAGACTGGTACCTCGATGAACATAGGTCATAGAAAGACTTATTGGGATATTAATAAGTCCGCTGATCGTGGGAGCGTAGGTATGTGCGTGACCCATGTGATGGTGACTGTGTTCGCCTCCATTATTTGTGATGTTGTTATCGGTAAACTATTCCTGAGAGATTCGGAATATGTAATCCTTATGTACGTGATGTACCGGGATGGATAGCAGAGTATGTGTGCACCGCAGCTTAGTTCTCGGGGTGCTTGTATTGTATAATTATGATGTGAATAATATACATTTAATTAATGGGAATCCTCATGTTAATGTTGTATATATATTACGGTGTTGTTTCGAGAAATATAACGGGTTAACTGATAGTTATATATATTGCATATTGAGTATCTGAGTTTACGTTAAATCCCTATATAATTACGAGTGTTATAATGTTAATAGGACCGGGTAATAAGGGTAGGAACTATTACAGTCTAGCTAGTTATGATGTCACTTAGCTAGTGGTTTATACCGTTGTAGATGGGTACTTACGTTAGGAGTGCACAGTTAGACGAGAGGTGAGAATATCATGTGAGTGCACATCCTAACATGTACTTTTCATTTAATGTTTTAAATGTTTTTAAAGCACTTGCAGGTTTTTAAAATATAACTCCACATTCGGGCTCTGACCCGTTTGCTTTTCAAATCTATTTTTCTTTGTAAAACCATTTTAGGTGCCCAGCCACAAGGACACCAAGCATAGGATACTAATTCAGGTGACGAGCTGTAGCTGCTTGTGGAAGCTACAGGGATTTGCATGTAGATGCTTCTATCTTTTGGATTCCAGAGTCACTATCTATCAGTTGTAGGTCATGTTGCCCATTTCTTTAGAGACATCTTTTACATTTCAGTTTTCAGACTTTAGCATGTATTGTTTCAGTTTATTTATTTCAGTTGTGGGATTGTAGTGAGGAGTTTTTCCTCCAGACTTTATTTACTGTTATGTGATGGTTATTCATTTTACTTCAGTATGGTGAATGGTGTTATTCTTCTTTTTACACTTGTTGCATGTTAATCAGACTTTAAATAAAATTTGGCACTTACTTTTTAAATACTAGGTGGTTAGTAATCTTTAAAATGTTTTCGACAGTGATGCTATTAACTGAGCCAACTTGGCATTTTGAATTAATTTAATAAAGGAGTAGCTACCCGGTATTTAATTAGTCG
Organism: Sambucus nigra; assembly: GCA_949130495.1. NCBI lineage: Eukaryota > Viridiplantae > Streptophyta > Magnoliopsida > Dipsacales > Adoxaceae > Sambucus > Sambucus nigra. Next base: position 470,754,061 of record OX422215.1, on the reverse strand, counting down.
GGGTGTCACAGGTGGTATCAGAGCATCAGGTTCTAGTGTCCTTTAGGATCTGTACGGCTATTATGTTTCCGCTGCGTTTCTTTGATATAGAGCCCTATATTTTAGGACTGTTGTATTCTTTTTGTGTATGCTTCGTTCTTCAGCTATTTTAAGTTTATAAATAGCGAACTTATAAACTTTGTTCTTATTTCAGATGCCTCCACGACGTGCACGATGAGTTCCCAGGGATGCAACGCCCGAACCCCAGCCCGCTCTAGTTCAGGGTATGATGAACGCCGCTGAGGTTGCAGCTATAGTAGCCCAAGCGGTAAATGCCGCGATTGCCGTGATTCAGCAGGCACCACCTCAGGCGCCGGTTGTCGCGCGGGTACAGGCAAATGCATTCCCGTCTGCTTGGGAGCATGTACGTGACGCTTTTCAGAAAGCGCATCCGCCAGAGTTTACAGGTAGCTCAGATGTGGTAGTCTCGAGCCAATGGAGGAAGGACATGCAGAGGCACTTGAGAATGCATGAGTGCACTGAGGTTCAGAAGCAGGTGCTAGCTACTTTCAAGCTAGTTGGATCTGCACTGTAGTGGTGGGAGTCTATTACCACCGCAGAGGAGAGGGATACTCTCACAATTCAGGAGTTCTGGGTGCGGTTTGACCGCAAGTACTTTCCGTCCGCTGTTCATACGGAAATGAGGAGGAAGCTGATGAGTCTGAGGCAGGAGGGCAAGACAGTGGCCGAGTATGAGGCCGAGTTTACTAATCTGTTGAATATCGTTCCAGACGAGATACCAACAGAGAAGAAGAAGATTGAGAAGTTCACCAATGGGTTGAATTGGAGGATCCGTCAGCATCTGCTAGGGAACCTATCGTTGGCCACGTATTATGATGTGGTTAACGCTGCATTGTTACACTGCCAGGACCACCGTTTGCATATGGCCGAGGGCAAAAGGTCGGGAGAGTCTAGCCATCAGGGCAGGACTGGAGGACATGGTGCCAGCGGGGCACAATCAGGTCAGGGGCAGAGACAGAATGAGCAGGGCTCCCAGCAGGGGGATAATAAGAGGTTCCGGTCAGGGAACTACAGGCAGGGACAGGGAGGTTTTCGTCAGGGCCAGCAAGGTCCAAACGGCCATCAGGGCCAACAGGGGCAGAATGGGCAGCAGTTTCACCAGGGCCAGCAGGGCCAAGGGAGGAACGGTAACGGCCACCAGGGTCGGGGACAGCAGGGGCAGAGGGGAGGGAACTTCCCAGGGAAGTGCTTTGTTTGTGGCAAGACTGGCCATAAGAAGCAGGATTGTCCTGATAGGGGCAGGGCCCCACAGCAGCAGCAGCTGGGTGCTCGCCAAGAGCCACAGAGGCCTATGTTTCCCTCCGCTCTTCCCGCACCGCCACAGATGGAAGCACTGCCACCCATTCCAGCAGTCCCAGCTCAGCAGGGGCAGCTACAGTATGGACGTGTCTACAACGTTCACCAGGCTGCAGTTCCACAGGCACCGCCCGCGATCGAGGGTACGTTTCCTATCCATGTCACTATGGGTCGGGTGTTATTTGATATGGGTGCTACACATTGTTTTATAGCTACACACTTCGCGAAAGCTTTAGGATTGTTAGCTACGGCAGAGAGCACAGTGACGTGTGTCGACTCACCATTGGGGAGTGGGTCACTTATATTCTTTATATGCCGGGGAGTGGGGGTAGAGATTGGTGGTTTGGTATTACCTACAGACATGTTGGTATTAGATATGCATGTTCACGATGTAATCATCGGTATGGATTGGCTCGTAGCTTATAGAGCCATGATTGATTGCTTCAACGGAAGCATTGTTTTTGCCATTCCGGGGCAAGAGATGTTTGTAGTGGCGATGCCTCGCCCAGAGGGAGGATCGACCGCTCATTTGTATTACATAGAGGAGGATACCTCTAAGGAGGTTGTTATTCCTTTAGATTCGATCCCGGTTGTCAGGGAGTATTCAGATGTGTTTCAGGAGATACCAGGCTTACCACCCAGTCGAGAGATAGATTTCGTTATAGACTTGCTATCGGGTACGAGACCTATAGCACGTGCACCGTACCGTATGGCTCCAGCTGAGATGCGAGAGTTACGGGATCAGATAGAGCAGCTGTTAGGATAGGTATTTATTCGTAGGAGTACCTCACCTTGGGGCGCTCCGGTTTTGTTTGTGAAGAAGAGGGACGGTTCACTGAGATTGTGTGTGGACTACCGAGAGTTGAATAAGGTCACGATACGGAATAAGTATCCGTTTCCTCGAATCGATGACTTATTCGACCAGTTGAGGGGAGCTTCTTTCTTCTCGAAGATTGACTTGAGATCGGGATACCATCAGTTGCGTATCAGGGAGGAGGATGTCTCGAAGACTGCGTTTTTATCGAGATATGGTTCTTACGAGTTTCGGGTTATGCCTTTCGGCTTGACCAACGCTCCAGCAGTGTTTATGGACTTGATGAACAGAGTGTTCAGGGATTTCCTAGATCAGTTTGTCATTGTCTTCATTGATGACATTCTGGTTTACTCTCAGACGGAGGAGGAGCACGCCGAGCATTTGAGGCAGGTTTTGCAGACACTTCGTCAGAACGAGTTGTATGCAAAATATGAGAAGTGCGGGTTTTGGTTGAAGGAAGTCCAGTTCTTGGGTCACATTATTTCCGACCGGGGAATATCTGTTGATCCGGGAAAGGTATCAGCGGTGAGGGAGTGGGGACAGCCCACGTCACCAACGGAGATTCGTAGTTTCTTGGGTTTAGCAGGATACTACAGGAGGTTTATTCGGGGTTTCTCAAAGATAGCAGGTCCTTTGACACATCTGACTCGTAAGGGTGTGCCCTATATCTGGAGTGATGCCTGTCAGTTGGCATTCGATGAATTGAAGGACAAATTGACCTCAGCACCTGTGTTAGCATTGCCGAGACCGGGAGTTGAGTATTTGGTTTACACCGACGCGTCTTTGCAAGGACTTGGAGGTGTATTGCAGTAGGAGAGACAGGCCATAGCTTATGCTTCCCGTAAGCTTAAGCCTCATGAGAAGAATTACCCCACGCATGATTTGGAGTTGGCAACGGTAGTATTTGCCCTACGAATTTGGAGACACTATCTTTTAGGGGAGAAGTTCCAACTGTTCACGGACCACAAGTCACTACAGTATCTGTTCACGCAGAAAGAGTTGAATATGCGGCAACGTAGGTGGCTTGAGTTTGTGAAAGACTACCAGCTCGACATCCAGTGCCACCCGGGTAAGGCTAACGTGGTAGCAGACGCGTTGAGCCGTAGGCCAGTAGATGAGGTGGCAGAGGTATGGAAGGCTAAGTGGAAGGAATTGGGACACCAGGATGCAGTGGCCCGATCTTTCATGTCTGTGATGACCATTACACTGCAGATTGTCCTGAAGGTAGTACGGGCACAGGCTAATGACTCGTTCTGTCAGGAGCAGATAGTTCGATTGCTAGCAGAGGGAGCCGAATCCTATACCGTTAGCTCAGACGGGGGATTACGCTTCAATGGGAGATTGGTAGTTCCAGAAGGAGAGGAATTATGACACGAGGTGATGGAAGAGTCGCACGGCTCACGGTTCGCGGTACATCCCGGAGGGGACAAAATGTACCAAGACATGAGACGGCAGTATTGGTGGAGCGGTATGAAGAGAGATATCGCTGAGTTTGTTTCGAAATGCGCCACTTGTCAGCTGGTCAAAGTGGACCATCAGAGACCGGCAGGATTGCTACAGCCGTTGGAGGTCCTGGTATGGATATGGGAGAGCATATCCATGGACTTTATCACGGGGTTGCCTACGTCGCAAAGAGGTCACGACTCCGTTTGGGTAATTATGGACAGGTTGTCCAAGGTCGCTCACTTCTTACCCGTAAGGACTGACTACACTACGGGACAGTATGCCCAGCTCTTCATTTCAGAGATTGTGAGACTTCACGGTGTACCCCTAAATATCGTGTCTGACAGAGACAAGATATTTGTTTTGCGGTTTTGGGAGAGTTTCCAGGAGGCCATGGGCACGGAATTGCGATTGAGTACGGCTTATCATTCGCAGACCGATGGGCAGACAGAGCGCACCAATCAGGTGTTGGAGAACATGCTACGCATGTGCATTATTGACTTCGGGGGTGGATGGGAGCAGTACCTTCCACTGGTGGAGTTTGCTTACAACAACTCCTATCAGTTCACGATTGGCATGGCTCCGTTTGAGGCATTGTACGGTAGGCCTTGTCGTTCCCCAGCATGTTGGTTGGAGGTGGGGGACAACAAACTACTTGGGCCGGAAGTGATTCAGGATACTTCGGCAAGGATTGAGTTGATTCGGAGTCGCATTCGAGTAGCTCAAGACAGGCAGAAGAGTTATGCTGATGCAAAGAGATTTTTCAAAGAGTTCCAAGTGGGGGACCAGGTTTTGCTCAGGGTATCTCCTATGAAGGGGATTATGCGATTCGGGAAGAAGGGAAAGTTGGCACCGAGGTATGTGGGGTCGTTTCCTATTATTGAGCGGATCGGACCGGTTGCGTATAGACTTGGACTACCGGAGCAATTACATCGAATTCACGACGTGTTCCATATTTCCTCACTGAGGAAATACCTTAGAGATAATTTGGCCCATTCTCACATTGCTGTGGAGGACATCGATCTCCAGCCGGATAGCTCTTACGAGGAGGGGCCGATTGCTATTTTGGACCGAAGCGAGAGGAAACTGCGGTCAAAGATAGTCCCGTTAGTGCGTGTTCAGTGGCGACATCACAATGTCGAGGAGTCCACATGGGAGCGCGAGGATGTGATGCGCGAACGTTATCCAGAGTTATTTTTAGCAGGTACTTTCTAGTTTCGAATTTCGGGACGAAATTCAGTTATTAGGGGGGGAGTATGTAATACCCCGTATTTTTGGCTATATTTATTTTTGGGATTAATTAATTAAATGCGTATTAATTGGAAATTAATTCGGGTTATAAATACTAATGAGATGCGAGTTGGTATTTGATTATGTGCATATATGATTATATATGAACTTGGTATTATAAAATTTATCGTGGGATTTATATACGGCATTTTAGAAATTTTGTTGAGACGCGTGGGACCGCCGCGTCACGGTATAATATTTTGATAATAAAAGTGAATTCAAAATCTATAATCCGCATGGTCGTTTTAAGTGCGCCAACGCATCCGGAAGGGTCGAGATAGTCAGAAAACACTAGCCGGGGATATAGTTTGGGTCCCGGGGTATTTTTAGGCCATACCGGTAACTTAAAGGGTATTTTGGTAATTTTACATTTTGAGGAATTAAAAGTGACGAAAATTAGAGATGTAAATCTGATGTGGATTAAACCCACAAATCCCACTAACCATCCCATATTAAACCATTAAGCTACGGAGGTTATCTTTAGGTTTACAACTTTCCCCAAAACAAACCCTAGCCACCTTAAGCCACCATTGGAGAAGGAGCTTGGAGAGAGGAAATTCTGCAGAAAAACATCATCAACCTACACCAAAGTCAGAAATCAAACCAAGGCAAGTGACTTTATTCCATTTAATTTCAGAGAATGTTCCCTCCATGTTAGAAATTCGGATTTATGGTTTGTTCTTGATAAAATATGAAAACCCAGGTAGTTTAGATCATAGAACTTGAGAAATTTGAGAAGGATTGCATGTAGAATGATAGGTAGATGTTTTTATTGATGATATACATGATTGAACAGAAATTAAAACGGATTTTGTTGGGTTAATTCATGATTCAAAATGTTAGGGTTCATGTTCTTGAGATAATTGGGGAAAAATGTAGAAATTCATATGTTAATTGATGTTAAAGAGATTTAATCCTTGAAAACATGTTAGTAGTTGACTTGAATATGTTTAGGATCACTTAGAGACCATAAAACGTTGTTGGGATGAACTTTGGATGAGATTAGAAGTGTTAAAATGGTTAAAAAACGAGGAAGGGAAAAATCTGGGACGAATCTGGCATCTCGTTAGAAGCCCCTACCCAGGTCGTTCGAACGAACTCGTTCGAACAAGCTTCTAACGAGTTGACCAGTCGCTGCTAACGAAAAGGGATTTCGTTCGATATCTCGTTCGAACGAGATATCGTTAGAAGGAACAGTTCGTTCGAACGAACTGGGATCTCGTTCGAATAGTCTCGTTCGAACGAGACTTCTAACGAGTTGGCAGAGGAATCTCGTTAGAACAGTCTCGTTCGAACGAGACTTCTAACGAGTTGATAGTTTGGTCCTTTTGGACTGTTTTGATTTTTGGAGTCCCGAAAACTGGTTCGAGGGTAGAGTTAACATTCTTTGATGATGTAAGGATAAATTTGGGACTTTTGGATTATTATGAGGAGTAAATTATATACGAGAGTTGTATCACATGGACGGTTTGGGTTGAGACGTGAGTGTTTACTACGACGTGAGAAACTATAGCGCGTATGATTATAAATCGGATTAGTATAAATTGCGATAATTATAGTTAGTGCGAGAATGCGATACGTACTACTATTAAAATACGGTATTACTAAGATGTGTGTTTACTTAGTATTAGTATATGGATTGTGTGTATGACATACCTACCATACTTGCTATCACGGGAGGTTGCGTTCTCTTAGGACCCTCTAATCCTTGTGTGCCTACGGGGGGGATATAGACTGGTACCTCGATGAACATAGGTCGTAGAAAGACTTATTGGGATATTAATAAGTCCGCTGATCGTGGGAGCGTAGGTATGTGCGTGACCCATGTGATGGTGATTGTGTTCGCCTCCATTATTTGTGATGTTGTTATCGGTAAACTATTCCTGAGAGATTCGGAATATGTAATCCTTATGTACGTGATGTACCGGGATGGATAGCAGAGTATGTGTGCACCGTAGCTTAGTTCTCGGGGTGCTTGTATTGTATAATTATGATGTGAATAATATACATTTAATTAATGGGAATCCTCATGTTAATGTTGTATATATATTACGGTGTTGTTTCGAGAAATATAACGAGTTAACTGATAGTTATATATATTGCATATTGAGTATCTGAGTTTACGTTAAATCCTTATATAATTACGAGTGTTATAATGTTAATAGGACCGGGTAATAAGGGTAGGAACTATTACAGTCTAGCTAGTTATGATGTCACTTAGCTAGTGGTTTATACCGTTGTAGATGGGTACTTACGTTAGGAGTGCACAGTTAGACGAGAGGTGAGAATATCATGTGAGTGCACGTCCTAACATGTACTTTGCATTTAATGTTTTAAATGTTTTTAAAGCACTTGCAGGTTTTTAAAATATAACTCCACATTCGGGCTCTGACCCGTTTGCTTTTCAAATCTATTTTTCTTTGTAAAACCATTTTAGGTGCCCAGCCACAAGGACACCAATCATAGGATACTCATTCAGGTGACGAGCTGTAGCTGCTTGTGGAAGCTACAGGGATTTGCATGTAGACGCTTCTATCTTTTGGATTCCAGAGTCACTATCTATCAGTTGTAGGGCATGTTGCCCATTTCTTTAGAGACATCTTTTACATTTCAGTTTTCAGACTTTAGCATGTATTGTTTCAGTTTATTTATTTCAGTTGTGGGATTGTAGTGAGGAGTTTTTCCTCCAGACTTTATTTACTGTTATGTGATGGTTATTCAGTTTACTTCAGTATGGTGAATGGTGTTATTCTTCTTTTTACACTTGTTGCATGTTAATCAGACTTTAAATAAAATTTGGCACTTACTTTTTAGATACTAGGTGGTTAGTAATCTTTAAAATGTTTTCGACAATGATGCTATTAACTGAGCCAACTTGGTATTTTGAATTAATTTAATAAAGGAGTAGCTACCCGGTATTTAATTAGTCGGGGTGTCACACTTGCGAGGCACCTCTCGAATGTCATTGCTTCAGTGACCCTTGAAGTGGCACTTCTCAATCTTGGACTTATGCGGTGGCCCTTGCGGGGAACCTCTCGAAAGTCATTGCTGTAGTGACCTTTGAAGTGGCAGTGACCCTTGAAGTGGAACTTCTCAATCTTTACTTCTGCGATGGCCCTTGCAGGGCACCTCTCGAATGTCATTGCTGCAGTGACCTTTGCAGTGGCAGTGACCCTTGCAGTGGCACTTCTCAATCTTGGACTTCTGCGGTGGTCCTTGTGGGGCACCTCTCGAATGTCATTGTTGCAGTGACCTTTGCAGTGGCAGTGACCCCTGCAGTGGCACTTCTCAATCTTGGACTTCTGCAATGGCCGTTACGGGGCACCTCTTGAATGTCATTGTTGCAGTGATCCTTGCAGTGGCACTTCTCAATCTTGGACTTCTGCGGTGGCCCTTGCTGGGCACATCTCGAATGTCATTACTGCAGTGACCCTTGCAGTAGCACTGACCCTTGCACTGGCACTTCTCAATCTTGGACTTCTGCGGTGTCCCTTGCGAGGCACCTCTCGAATGTCGTTTCTGCAATGACCCTTGTAGTGGCACTTTTCAATCTTGGACTTCTGTGGTGTCCCTTGTAGGGCACCTATCGAATGTCATTGCTGCAGTGACCCTTGCAGTGGCACTTCTCAATCTTGGACTTATGCGGTGGCCCTTGCGGGGCACCTCTCGAATGTCATTGCTACAGCGACCCTTGCAGTGGCACTTCTCAATCTTGGGCTTCTGCAGTGGAGGGACCCTGGGGTTCCTTCTCCAATATGGCACTTCTGCGGTGGAGGGACTCTGGGGTTCCTTATCCAATATGGCACTTCTGCGCTGGAGGGGCCGTGGGGGGTTCCTTCTCAATATGAGTTTCTGCCGGGACCCTGGGGGGTTCCTGCTCAATATGAGTTTCTGTCGGGACCTGGGTGGGTTTCTTCTCATTATTTCCAATAAAAAAATATTTTTATTTATATTTTTTTGTAGGTAGACACCCTTCTACACTGACCATTCATTATTTTGACAGTGCCGAGGATCGAACTGAGGACCAAATCCAATCTACCCCCAAGGTTGTCCTAGTGACAGCGTTATTCCACTGGACCAATACGCCTGGTTGTAAAGTATATTAAATGAAATCATTGAAGGAGCGAAATATCGTATATAAGAAATATACAAAGACTAGTTTGCAGGGCAGGCGTTACATCGTCATAAAAAGATACTTTTTAGAGAGTCCCATAGTGAGAAAATATAGTTAAGACACTTTGAAAATAAATTTAACATGGTAGAACGATATTTTGATGGTGAATAAGGTGCCCGAATATCTTAATATTATTTTAAATAAATAATAATAACTATTAAACTAATATATAAAAATTGTTATGAAATAGATTATTATGTTTAATATTTCATAAAAAACAACGTAAAACAATCCTAAAATATTTAAGATAAATTCATCAAATCTCTATATACTCTAAATTGATGTACAAGCATTTAAAACCCTCAAGGTCTACGTTATCCATGTAATCATCCAATTTGGCTCAAAGTCGTATGACCAACTATTAACGAGTTATTTTACACTGATCTTTTAAACTTCCAGGACAAGGTCTATTCATCTTTTTTAGTTACTTTATATCTGCCCAACTCTTTTCGCAATGTTAATAACGTTGCACTGTGGAGAGAGAAAGTGACCATCAAAGTCAGTGGCTTCTGAGGTTCTCAAGAAAAGGTACGATGGTGCAAAAGCTGATATATGGTCATGTGTAGTGATTTTATATGTATTATTTGGTGGATTTTTACCATTTCAGGATGAACCCACAAAAATCCATCTGCTGATACCCTTAAAATCCTCCTGCCATTCTCTTTCCTCTTTCAAATGAAAAGCCTCTAAAATGGTTTTCTAGATTTTTCTCCAAGAAAAAATCTCTTTGCTTTAATGTGTAACTCTTTGTCCCCCTTCTGCCTGGAACCTTTCCTTTAACCACTACCATCATAAAAAAATTGGGGCTCGAGGATAAAGCATTGAAAAGGCAGATATTGCTTTAATTTAGAGCATCCGTAGTGGTGTATATCGGCGAAAGGTAAGTTTAACAGCGTGTGAGGCGCGTGTGTGTGTTTTACCTATCGCTCAAATGGGCAGCAAGTAGTGGTGGAGTTCTTACGAACTTCTATAGTTCGTAAGAACTTCTTACGGACAAATGAAGTCCGTAGGAAGTTCTTACGAACTATAGAAGTTCGTAAGAACTTAACGGTCACATTCAAACGGTAACATTCCTCCGTTTATATATTCAGGAAACTTCTTCCTTCTTCTTCATTCTTCCCAATCCGTTTATTTATTCAGTTCCTCTTCTTCCTTCTTCATTTGTCTTCTGCATCTTTCATCTTCTCCATTTTCATCTTCCTCCATTTTCTTTTCTTATTTACTCAATATTTGTATGTACCAGTCTCATATAATTCAGTCCAAATATTTTATATATTTTTCCTAAATTTATTCATATACTCTAAAAAAAGATTCCATTTATTCCCAAATATAATTTCAAATCAGTCCCAATCTAGATATAGAAAATCCTCCAAATCAGATCTTGTCAACACGATGGAATTAGGTAGAAAATGGAAGAAATATATTAATATCGGGAAATCGAAAAAATACGGGTCGACTTCAACGACAATTCCCGATTCTTCCGCGTCGATTCAATCGTCGAATTCCGTAACTGACAACTATACCCGTATTTATGACGGAGTATCACACGCGTCGGACGGCGAAACTCCGATAATAAACGGAAACAAATTCGAATTTCGGGGGAATTGGGCGGGGCCAATGAAATTGTACAAATTGATTCAAGAGAGAAAGCCCGATATCAAAACAATTATCGACAGTGTCGGTTTTATGTCGAATTTCTTTTCTATGGTGATGTCCAATTCCGATCATTGTATTGTGACGGCGATGATCGAACGTTGGTGGGACACGACGCATACCTTCCAACTACCATATGTCGAGCTTGCGTTCACTCCGCTGGACTTCACAATGCTTTCCGGTAATAATTTATGACTTATTTTGTTCTACTTATATTCATAATTGTTTCAAAATGTGAAAATAATATGTTGTACTTAAATTCATATTTAAATGTTTGAAATATATTTTTAGGTAATTATATTCATAATTATTTCAATATACGACAAAAAAATTGTAAAATGTACCCGCATTCTCATTGTGTCAATATATGAAAATAATTATTTATATTCACTTAATGTTTCAATATGTGAAAATAAATAGTTGTACTTAAATTCATAGTTGATTGCTTGAAATATATATAATGGTTTTCATATTCATAGTTATTTAAATATATGTACCGGCATCATAATTGTTTCAAAATGTGAAAATAATATGTTGTACTTAAATTCATAATTAAATGTTTGAAATATATTTTTAGGTAATTATATTCATAATTATTTCAATATACGACAAAAAAATTGAAAAATGTACCCGCATTCCGATTGTGTCAATATATGAAAATAATTATTTATATTCACTTAATGTTTCAATATGTGAAAATAAATAGTTGTACTTAAATTCATAATTGATTGGTTGAAATATATAGTATGGTATTCATATTCATAGTTATTTAAATATATGATAAAATTTTAAATATATGTACCGGCATCATAATTGTTTCAAAATGTGAAAATAATATGTTGTACTTAAATTCATAATTAAATGTTTGAAATATATTTTTAGGTAATTATATTCATAATTATTTCAATATACGACAAAAAAATTGAAAAATGTACCCGCATTCCGATTGTGTCAATATATGAAAATAATTATTTATATTCATTTAATGTTTCAATATGTGAAAATAAATAGTTGTACTTATATTCATAATTGATTGTTTGAAATATATATTATGGTATTCATATTCATAGTTATTTAAATATATGATAAAATTTTAAATATATGTACCGGCATCATAATTACTTCAAAATGTGAAAATAATATGTTGTGCTTAAATTCATAATTAAATGTTTGAAATATATTTTTAGGTAATTATATTCATAATTATTTCAATATACGACAAAAAAATTATGAAAATGTACCCGCATTCCGATTGTGTCAATATATGAAAATAATTATTTATATTCACTTAATGTTTCAATATGTGAAAATAAATAGTTGTACTTAAATTCATAAATGATTGTTTGAAATATATATTATGGTTTTCATATTCATAGTTATTTAAATATATGACAAAATTTTAAATATATGTACCGGCGTCATAATTGTTTCAAAATGTGAAAATAATATGTTGTACTTAAATTCATAATTAAATGTTTGAAATATATTTTTAGGTAATTATATTCATAATTATTTCAATATACGACAAAAAAATTATGAAAATGTACCCGCATTCCGATTGTGTCAATATATGAAAATAATTATTTATATTCACTTAATGTTTTAATATGTGAAAATAAATAGTTGTACTTAAATTCATAAATGATTGTTTGAAATATATATTATGGTTTTCATATTCATAGTTATTTAAATATATGACAATATTTTAAATATATGTACCGACATCATAATTGTTTCAAAATGTGAAAATAATATGTTGTACTTAAATTCATAATTAAATGTTTGAAATATATTTTTAGGTAATTATATTCATAATTATATGTCCCCAGTCATAGCTCGGGCATTTTGGTTTTATGTATTGGGGAGTGTATTTTTTCCAAATGCTCACTCCACTACCGACCTCGGTTATTTACATTATCTGGAGGATATTCTTGCCATCAGCACATACGACTGGGGTTCGGCTATTTATGCCCGTATTTTATGGTCTTTGGACAAAGCCAGTCGACGATCGTTGACTAGCGTTGAATGCATGTGGCAAATACTCGAGGTATATTATCGTTTCATCTTATTTATTAAAATTTATGTTTTATTACAATATACGTCAACTTATTCTAGTGTTCTAAAAAACGCGCCTAGGCGGCGCCAAGGCGGGCCTAGGCGCGAGGCTTTTTAGATACGCCAAGTTTTGGCCCTAGGCGTGGATCAAGGCGTGGTCAATGATCGTCAACATTTTTTGGGGCAAGGCGTGAAAAAACGCACGTTTTTTGGGGGTAAGGCGTGAAAAAAGCGAGTTTTTTAGAAGTAAGGCGTGAAAAAACGCAATTTTTTTTATTTTTTTTTGTATTTTAAAAAATTGTATTTTAATTTACAAATATTTAGACATATTTTTAAGGTATGTATCATTTTAGTATTTTTAATAGCCTTGTCAAAGTAAAAAAATTATTAAAATATATTAAAAAAGGCCTAAACGCCTTTTCACGCCTTTTTACGCTAAAGCCCGCCTAGGCTTCTAAGGCTTAAGGCTTGGCCTCTACGCCTCGGTCACGCTTTGCGTTTTTTAGAACCTTGACTTATTCTAATGAATTAAATTTATTGGAAAATTTTACAGTATTTACATCACGAGTACATGGCCACGGCATGTGTCCTATTCTCGTCGATCCGTCTATCGATACGTGGCCCCGCATATTTCGTTGGTCGAGGGGGAACAGAAAGAAAGTAAAGGGAGCACAACGGTTTAACATCTCAAGCAGTCAACATCAACTTGAGATGCGGTCACCCGAGTCCATTATATTGCAGCCATACAAGACTTCTGCCTACCGTGACTCTGATGTCATCTTATATGCTCGAGAGATATCGGGGTTACGGATGATTTTTGGGATCCCCTATTTAAGGATTTTTGGTACTTGGGTGATCGGGCCATCCGGCAATTGACTGGGAGGATATGTATAGCAGACAACCCACTATCAAGTTTGTGTTGTGCCTCAGAACATGGTTTCCAAGCAGCTGCCGCCCAAAATTGGCCTATCGCAAATCAATACGTAAGAGATGTGTCACAAGAAGAGTATAATGCATATTGGAAGGCAGTAGCACTCAGGCCAATACTACCACCGATTGCCAGATATGTTAATGTAGATTTGATTGGAGTTGGTTCAGTGGCACCTTCGACGTTGCGAATCCCACAAGCACCAGCACCGACAAATGATCCGCATGTGTATGAGACACAGTTCTCTGTGGGTGGTTCTACGCACATCCAACCATCGAGGCAGAATTGGACGGTTGACGTAGGCCTACCGAAAGGGGCTTCATATACTATAGATGTGCCGAGACCTGAGTTTTCAACCAACGCACCTCCAGCTCAATCTTTGACGCAGTTAGAATGGCGTCAGTCCTACGTCGAGGCAGCAGATAACATTCGAGGTCTACGTCATTTAATATTACACGACACACATGAGCGAGAGGATCAACTCAAAGCATGTGATGATCGCATTGATGAGTTGGAACGTAGACTAACACGTTTTACTATGCCTAGTCGAGGGTTTGAGGAGGGCGGTACTAGTTCTAGTCGTCCGAGCGTTTACAGACCACACCTAGCCCCACCCTCTGACCCGGTCCCTACATATGAGGCCTAATAAGGTTGGGATAATTTATTTGGGTCTGACCCTTACACAGGTTCACATGAAGATTTAGGTGCTGATTTTGAGTTCGGCCCGGGGCGCCAGTGATGTATAATGTACAATTGAAAAATGTTAAGAATAAATTTTCTTATTGTTGTCTCAATGTAATTGTGATGATAAATGTTATGATGTATAATGTCTCATATTTATGAAAAATGTTATGATATAATGTCTCATATTTATTTTCATTTATTACACATAGAATTATTGCGATTGCTTTGAAAAATGTTATGATATGATGAAAAACAATTATTGCGATTGCTTTGATATGATATAATGACAAACAATTATTGCGATTGCTCTGATATCATTTTTTATTATTGACTTAAGTAGTAAAAACAATAATACACGATCAAAATGATTATTAGGAGTATGTGTTCAAACGCTTAGGTCGAACCTAGTAGAAGTACAACAATATGGTTTCCCATTGCGCACTAAACATTTAGATAAGTAAGATCGTTGTGTATCTGAATCAACATATTCTTCGTTGTAGTTTGATATATTTGGTTCGTACTCTTCCCCGTCATTTTCATATATGTATTCCGAAAAGTAATCATAACCGGAATTGGTGTAGTCTGAAATATCGTTATGATGCCAACGTAGAGTAGTTATATATGTTAATTAATTGTTCTTGAATGTGACGACCTGATAGCATCGCGCGTTGTGCTTTGTGATAACGTTGTAGGCGCCTCTCCATCTGCCATATCTCTTCCTCCAATAAATCAAGACAAAGCATATCTGCTTCTTCGGGATACGATATTGGCCAAAGTGCGGCAGCCCAATTTTTTGGCACAGATATGTGATGGTAATGGTAAAGCACCTCCAGGTCACACCTTTCATCATATTTATCTGGCCATGTGAGGTGTTCCCAAGGATACACAACTCCGTCTTCAGGTTCCGAATTGGGAGAGATTATGAATATATGACCAAAGTCATTGAGAAAACGTCGAGAAGTATCAATTGGATATGTTTGGAAAATTATTTTTTTCCCATACCAATCGTTATTAACAAAAAGTTATGTGTAAGAGCCATTGTAAATGGATGAATAGTAGGGAGATGAAGCCATTTTTGAAATATAAGACAATGGTAGATAAAAAATTGTTGCAATCCTTCTAATTTATTTATAGGTAATTTTAATCCTTCGAAGATATAATTTTAATTTACAATGATATAAAGGCACACATACCAATGTAAAAGATAAATTATATAAAGGCACACATACCAAGGCAAACATAAAGCTGAAAAATTATCATGTAGTAATTTTATAAATTTATAAATTATAAAAAGGCACATATAAAGGCACAATAATAACATGCAGACGATTGAAGTTACCACATAGTAACTTTCTAAATTAACTATACAACATATTGATTGCCTGAAGAACCTGAACCCAAAATGAAGCACACTTACCAATAGCACTGATAATATCAGTAGCACACTTACCAAGATCATACAATATATTTACATATGGAAAGGACACGGATATTATTGACGCTGAATGAGCGCACTAATCTAGATAAATTTGTATTGCACACTTACCAATAGGACACAGAAATTAACATTTTACATATATTATCTGTAGCACACTTATCTGTATCACAGTTACATGTAGCACACTTACATATATATAAGATTTACCTATAATTATAAATACCTGTGTACCGTAAAACTATACATGTATAGTATAATATTTCATCTACATCAAAATTAATTTATTTATAGGTAATTTTAAACCTTCGAAGATATAATTTTATTTTACAATGATAAAAAATATTTATAATAATACAAAGGCACGGATACCAATGGAAAAGATAAATTATAGAAAGGCACACATACCAAGGCACACATAATGCTGAAAATTATCACCTAGTAATTTTATAATTTCATAAATTATAAAAAGGCACATATAAAGGCACAATAATAACATGCAGACGATTGAAGTTACCACATAGTAACTTTCTAAATTAACTATACAACATATTGATTACCTGAAGAACCTGAACCCAAAATGAAGCACACTTACCAATAGCACTGATAATATCAGTAGCACACTTACCAATATCATACAGTATATTTACATACGGAAGGACACAGATATTATTGACGTTGAACGAGCGCACTGATCTAGATAAATTTGTATTGCACACTTACCAATAGGACACATAAATTAACATTTTACCTATATTATCTGTAGCACACTTATCTGTAGCACAGTTACATGTAGCATATTTACCTATATAAGATTTTACCTAAAATTATAATTACCTGTGTATCGTAAAACTATACAGGTAGAGTATAATATTTCATCTACATCTAAATTAATTTGTAACCATATTATATCATGGACTCCTCTAGTTCTAGCGATGAGGGACGGAATATTTTGCTCCAATATGCACAATTTAATGAAGGTGGATCATCCGATGATTCAGACGAGGAAATGATTATTATTATTATGGAGATTACCCGGTGGTGTGCTGAAAAAAATATAATTCGCGATGGGAAAGAACTCGAAACGAGACGTCGAGTGAATCGTAGGAGAGAAAGGGGACATGGAACACTATGGGAAGATTACTTTGGGGAAGATAAGGTATACAACGAGTATTTTTTCCGAAGGAGATTCAGGATGCCGTATAGTGTTTTCAATTGCATCCTTGGATCTGTTTGCCTTTATGATAACTACTTTGTTCAGAAGAATGATGCTTGCGGTCATCAAGGTTTAAGCTCTCATCAGAAAGTGTTGGGGGCAATTCGACTGTTAGCTAATGGGGGTTCCCATGACGTGTGGTCTGAGCAGTAAGCTATGAGTGAAACCACTCTATTAGAAACTGTTATTAGATTTACAGAGGCAATTGTACGAATTTTTGGTCCCCAGTACGGCAGAAATCCGACACAAGGCGACGTTACAAGGTTACTCGAACAAAATGCAAATAAAGGTTTCCCAGGAATGCTAGGGAGCATAGATTGCATGCATTGGCATTGGAAAAATTGTCCAACAGCATGGCACGCTCAATATAGTGGTCATAAAGAGTCACCAACTATAATCTTTGAAGCGGTTGCCTCCTACGATCTTTGGATTTGGAAATCATTCTTTGGGGTGCCTGGTTCTTGTAATGATTTGAATGTATTGCACCGATTTAATGCCTTTCAAGAATTGCGCAATGGGACGGCAGCTCCCGTTAATTACAATGTTAACGGAAATTCTTACGACATGGGCTACTACCTTGGAGATGGAATTTACCCTCCGTACGCTTCAATAGTAAAAACATTTAGGAACCAAAATGGTATTACACAAAAACAGAAATTATTTTGCAAGTACCAAGAAGCGTGCAGAAAAGATGTTGAACGTGCGTTTGGTGTATTACAAGCTCAATTCGCATTTGTTCGGGAACCTTGTAAATTATGGAATAGGGCGTCACTATCAACCATTGTGAAATCGTGCATTATAATGCATAATATGATTATTGACGATGAACGTAGAGATTGTCCATGGCAAAATGAGTACGAACAGAATGATGAAACACCTGTAATTATGAGGGGCCAGACTAATTTCTACGACTACCTCATACGGGATGCTAAGATAAGAGACGTAACTAAACATCAACAGTTACGGAATGATTTGGTAGAGCACATTTGGAACACCCATGGTGATTTAATGGTCGGTTGATGAATTTATTGTATTTTCTATTTTAACCGTGGTTAAATGTTATGTTTGTTCCATTTTCAATTTGTATTTGTAGGATTGTCGTAGTGATCATATACCTGTTATTCTATATAAAATAATGGTTTAACCGACAATATTATATAAGCGGAAAATTACTAAACAATACTCACATTTCATCTATTTAAGGGTGACATTTCATTTATTAAGATGGATAGTGAATCACTCTCCATATACCGAAAAAAAATGAAATACAATTATGAGGATTCAATACATCATTTAAAAACACTACTAATCATTAATTGAACCGCTTGGACCAGACGACCCGGCAGAGTTCGATTGCAACTCAAATATCGCAGCTTCGGTCGCAACAACCATCGTTGTTAGGTCATTGAACCTTTTAAAATGAAACTGCTTTTGTATTTCATTCATATGGGTCATATCCAGCTCCATGATGTACGATTGCTCTCGTCCTAGGCGCACGAGTTGATCCTGCTTTTTGGTGAGTTGATCAGCTCGCTTCATCTGAATGAACGCATCCATTTGAGAGTCAAATTTAAGGGCACGATTATTCTTCCACTCTTGCTTGCTTTTAAACATTGCATTGAAGTCTTCGCAATGTTTGAGTACTGTCGTGTTACAATCCAAGCTGTCAAAACACGCTCGTTGGCGTGCACGTTGTTTCTCACCCTTCCTGCCTGGGGGTTTATCCGGTACGTCTCATACCCCCGGAGTATCGTCTTCGCGTACAGGTGTAGGGTTGTCGTCGTTCCCCGCTGTATTTTCCAAGTCAAATTTTGGTAAATCTTTTAAAATTTGATAGCAGTTATCGAACGTAAAATGTTTGTTGGTTTCGGCGCGGTACGCGTCGCGTACATTACTAACCGCTTGGAATTCGTTCGTCCCGCTTCCCATATTATTCATTTGGTGAGAAAGCTTTGCAATATATAGCATTATTTGATGCGATATATGATTATAACGTGTTGATAGCGTGGATCTCGTACGAGTAATTGTAATTCCATGCGTGACGTTATACTCATCTTTCACAGTGTCCCAAAATGTGCCCGATGATATTGAGTTTCTTTCA
This sequence comes from Sambucus nigra, assembly GCA_949130495.1. Classification (NCBI taxonomy): domain Eukaryota; kingdom Viridiplantae; phylum Streptophyta; class Magnoliopsida; order Dipsacales; family Adoxaceae; genus Sambucus; species Sambucus nigra. The sequence goes on along the minus strand of OX422215.1, from coordinate 470,734,912 downwards.
ATACTTTGAGCTGTATATTTTGCATAAATGATACATAATACTTCATCCTCAAAAGGAGTCATATTAGGTTGTCGAGATGTACCGGAAATAATTGGTTGAGAAGAAGACATATTTTTTTATAGAAATATAATATATTTAGAATGAAAATAAGAAAATGGAAGAGAAGACTCTAAAAATTTATAAAGGGGGACAATAAGAAATTGGAAGAAACTTGGCCCCTATTTATAAAGAATTCTCTCAAACGGTATTAGATTTTACAGTGGGTAAAAAGGGTTTCCTGTGAACTTCTTTTCTTCGTAGGAATTCTTACGATCTTCTGAAGTTCGTAGGAACTTCCTACGACCATCAGAAGTTCATAAGAAGTTTTTACAGAATCAGTAGTCAACCGGTAACTTTACAAATTTCTTACCATTCCTCTCTCCAGTTTTGGCAAGTGTCTATCCCCATTATACGTCTACAAATTTGTAATTTTATTATTTTTTTTTATCCAAACCCTTCACCATTGTGGATGAGCTTAGAACGCATTACGTAACCCTATTTGGAGCAATTGTCTTCCACATCTGGCCTGACATATTAAAAGAAGGGAAGGGCTGCCCCGAAAGACTTGTAAGGTAAAAAAAAAAACTTTTTTGTTTGTTGGTATGTATCTAACATTGATCAAACTCGGTTTTATTACTATTTATTGATGTGCAAACTAGAAAAAAATCCAAGTTAATGGCACAATGGTCTATTTTGAGAGATGATGAACTTGATCAAATTCGTAGGAGTAATGGGTTATGTTTTTATCTTGATTCTCCGGTAAAAGGTGGTGGGATGAAAATAACTATAAAGACAGACTGAGTAGCTTTTTTGATCAAGTTTTTTGAGAAACAAATATATTTGCCCTCTTTCGACGACGGTCACAATTAAGTCATAGAGGTTTCTAGCTTATGGTCATAACCTGTACAGTTGTTTCCTTCACTATCAGAGCACAAGGCTCAAGGACATCTTGCCAAAATATTCAGTAATAACTCTTTGCGTCCTCTCTTTTCAAATAAATGAGTGGAGAGAAAAATGTTTGAAAAGAGAGGACCAACTCATATCTTCTCCAACTTATAAATCCATTTTTGGGTCCACATCTTTTTTTTTGGGGGGGGGGGGGGGGGGGGGGGGCGGGGGGATCTTTGGTTCTATTTAAATGGATTCACGATTTTTATTTTTTATTTTAGAGTGCATTTATATGTTTGGTGTTATATACCCATTTTAAAATACCCTTTCTCCTTTGAAATTGTGTGTTTTACCTTTTATTTTACTGATATAGGGTTTCTATATAATTCAGGTGCGTGTTCTTCCCACATACTTAATGTCAAATACAAGTGTTTACCTCTGTTCACCAATATCAGCATCCAATGCACCTTAGTTGTTGATAAGTTTTCGCATTTTGGGGTTTTTAGATTTTTCATCTTAGTTTAGGCTTTTCCCTAGATTTGACAGTTTTTTTTTAGTTTATGGGTTTATTCACGTTTTTTTGTGTGGCTTTATGTATGGAATTTCATTTTTTCAGCATCAACCGGATGGCTATATATTTGTGTCTCAAAATGGGTTGTGTTTATTTATCTTTTGAGGCTTACCGTTGCATTTAATTTAATTCGAGTAAAGCTAGAGAGATCCATAAATAAATTCATTTGGTAAATTCAATGAATAAGATAAAAATGGGTACAAGCTTTTAATGCATATTTTGATGTCCTGGTGGGATCCATAACAATAAGATATAAGTTTTTAATATTATAAGTTTATGAAATGAGTTTTTTTATGGGTATCACTAGATTTATTCATTTTATTTTTTCGGTACTAATTCCGTGTCTCAAATCTGGTTTGGGTTTGATTTTTGTTGTTGACTGGTTATGGTGATTGTTGATACCAAATTTAATCTGCTGACGTGGACCAATAATAAGAAGACACGTGTCAATCTACATGGCACAATAACAACGAGGAAGTTTATTTCCCCCGACCAAGTCATGTTCGCTCCGAGCAACAAGGATACCCCGAGGAACTCTAGCGCTCCGAGGTACTCTAGTGTTCCGAGAAACTCCTGATCAACGAGCAACTATGGCGGTCCGAGCTGCATCTCGACCACAGCATTGATTGACAGATAACCAACAGTTCAAAACTGTTCATTGACTGCTTATCATCTTGACGCACACGCTTGAAGAATATTAAATGAGTTACCCTTTCAGATGATAGCCTCAAGGACCTTTCATATGCATATCATTTAATGCACCACCCTTTCATATGTAAGCCTCAGGGCTATAAATACATGGTATCTCCCTCATTCAAAGGGACCGGAATTTCTTGAAAGAACTTGTAATCAAGAATTCCATAAACACTCAGCAATAACATAACAGTGGACGTAGGCTTTATTCCTAGCCGAACCACTTTAAAAATCTTTGTCTTATTTATTTATCTGTGATTAAATAATTAGAGCGATCTAGTTTTTTACATCAACAGATTGGCGCCGTCTGTGGGAACGTGTTACAAGCGTTGTTCTCCACCAAAAGCTAAGTTTTTATTTTCTCTACGTATAATCAATTATACATACATCTTTTGATTCAATCATGATTTTTATGTTTATATACATAAATTAATTGTCCAATTTTTATCTGCAAATTGTTGCATATCATGATTTTTAAATCATAACTGTTAGATTTATCCTTATTTAGAAATCTGAAAAATAATGGATTTCATAAATCATAAATTTTTGCTTGATTCTCAAGTTTCTATTTTATATCATGGAATAAATATTGTAAATGATTACATATGCCAATATATATGACGGTGGTAAGATTTAATCATTTTCATTGTTGATTTTGAAATAAATTTTGTAAGATCTTTGATGTCTATTCAAATTCCCATCATATTTTTAATAAAAGAATGGGAAAAGGTTAAAGATAATGAAAAGTCTTCTCATGGAAATCATGACCCATATATATTCTCTCTCTTTTCAAGTTTGAGTCTCTTTGCATTCGCTTTTATGAATTATATACTTAATTTGGTTCATCTTCCATTTATGTCAATAAAGTCAAATTGATTGATTTTTTATATAAATTTGGTAATAACTTTAATCATTTACCATATTTTTATCTCTCCAAATTGGGAATAGGAAGGGATCAATATAAAAAATAATTTTCTCTCACCTGAAAAATCATTACCCACCTCTTGTAAAAGAGGATCAGTAAAATAATCATGACCATATCAAGACTGGGAACAAATTTGATATTTTGGCCCCTCGTTCATCACATCACAAGATTTCTTTGACGAAATCATACGATCTAGTGGGTTATATATTTATTCATTTAATTAACATTCTTAAGGCTTAAATTTTACATTGAATGTTATTTTTTGATCTAAAGATTCGAGATATTCTGGTCATCCAACCATATATTCTATAATTTGAGATATCCTTAAATGTTGGTCGGCAACATCCATGTTGTTTGTCAGCAGCAGTAGAATCTTGGGGTATTAAAAAATGCTAAGCACCCCTGATATTTTGAAATTAATATTTTTATTTCTCAAGCATATACATATCATATATTGATTGGATGAGTAAATTATTCTCATGACTAATCAATTCAGCCTACACATATGGTAGAGCAAATTATTAATTTTTACAGGCACAAGATTCAATGCCGACGAATGCTGAAGCACAAATTATTCTATATCCGTTCGGATTCATATTTTATATTTATCTCAGCATGGAGCTCGAAAAATTTCTTCTCTCTATATATATTCGGCTCCGAGGAAAAGCTACAACATTTATTATATTTCACCCCCAATGGATAGTTGGTCGGGGTAATTCTTATTTATATGCAGGCCCAGCAAAGTTCTCGGCCATATTCTTATGTTCTGGAAAATATTATTCTTATTCGGCATTCTGCAATTATGCCTCGACAAGATACTTATTCAGCTTTAAGGAGAATTACAACATTCGTTCGGATAATTCTTATTTATATTCAGGCCTGACAACGTTCTCGGCCATATTCTTATGTTCTGAAAGATCTTATTCTTGTTCGGTATTATATGATTCTACCTCGACTGATCGGCGAGGCACTTTATTATTTTTAATTATTCTTTATATCTATTTGGATGCATATTATATTCTCATTTCAGCATGGAGCTCGACAAATATTTATAATCATATATTCAGCTCCAAGGATATCTCCAACATTTATATTATCTTATTCCCAACAATCTGTTGAGGACAACATTTATTATATCTTATTCAGCTCCAAGGATGTCTCCAGCATTTATTACATATTATTCATCTCTAAGGATGTCTCCAGCATTTATATTATCTTATTCCCAACAATCTGTTGGTCATCGCCGAGGAGGTATCCTGCATTTATTATATCTTATTCCCAACAATCGGTTGGTCATCGCCGAGGAGGTATCCTGCATTTATATTATCTTGTTCCCAACAATCTGTCGGTCATCGCCGAGGAGGTATCCTGCATTTATATTATCTTATTCCCAACAATTTGTTGGTCATCGCCGAGGAGGTATCCAGCATTTATATTATCTTATTCCCAACAATCTGTTGGTCAGCTCCGAGGAAGTCTTCATCATTTATTATCAATTACCACCAATTCCGATTGGTAGATAAAATCCAACTCCGGTTGGTAGACAAAATCCAACTCCGGTTGGTAGATAAAATCCAACTCCGGTTGGTATTGGTTCGATAAATCTCATTCAAAGTTCACATTCCACAGTTGGGGGCTTCTATTACAGATATATTTGTTCATTTGGTGGCATATTCTTATAACATCATGCAGTCGAGCATCAAATTCAACCCCGACTAATCACTTTCTCAGGAATTACTTTTGATATATAAGTTCAGGAGGAATATTGAAGTTCAGGAGGTATATTGAAGTTCAAGAGGAATATTGAAGTTCAGGAGAAATATTGAAGTTCAGGAGGTATATTGAAGTTCAGGAGGTATATTGAAATTCAAGAGGTGTATTCAGAAGTATCAGGACATGATGAAAGAAAGAGACAAGTATTCCACCGAGGAACTCTGTCAGACCAGAAATTAGAAGACAAGTTGCCTATATGGAGGCTATATGTATATGGATCATCCTTCACTACAGGTTGTGGGGCAGGGATCGTTTTGAACAGCCCAGATGAGGTCGACAGGGAATACTCCCTACGTTTCTAATTCAAAGCTTCTAATAATGAGGTTGAGTAGGAGGCCATGATTGCAGGTCTTAATTTGTCAAATACTATGGAGGCACAGCAGGTTATTGTCTTCAGTGATTCTCAATTGATCGTAAACCAAATGTTGGGAAAATAATGAGCCGAAGGAGAATTGATGATCAAGTATCAAGCAAAGGTGATGGAGTTGGTATCAGAGTTTGTTGCTGTTCAAACTGGTAAGAATATCAAGAATGGAGAATGTGAGAGCATACGCATTGGCCCGATTAGCATCAGCTACTCGTACCGAGCTGCGAAGAACGATACCAATTGAAGTATTAGAAAGTCGGAGCATAGATGAAGACCTGACGATGAATATTATTACCCTTGATTTAGGACCATCTTGGATGGATCCCATCGGAGCATATATTGAGGAGGAACAATTATCGGAGGATAAGCTCGCTGCCAAGAAATGGAAGTTTAAAGCTGCTCGGTATGTACTAATTAATGGTATTTTGTATAGACGAGGAATTATGGAAGGTTTGCAAAGATGTGTACATCCCTCCGAGGTGAAAGAATTGATTAAAGAGATCCATGAAGGGTCCTGTGGAGCCCATGTAGCAGGTCGGACACTTTTGCAAAAGGTGATGACGCAGAGATACTACTGGTCGACGATGAGAGCTGATTGTATAGCTTATGCCAAGAAATGTGACAAGTGCCAACGCTTTTCCTCCATCCGAAGAACTTCACAAACATTGTTGACACCCATCATTTATCCTTGGCCATTTTCCATGTGGGGATTGATTTGGTTGAACCATTGCCGACGACTCGAGGAAGATTCAAATACCTCCTCATCGCAGTAGATTATTTTACTTAGTGGATAGAAGCTGAGCCACTTATTGACATGACATACGAGAAGGAAGGAGTACCAGTTTGTTTGGAAGAACATCATCTGCCGATATGGTCTCCCTCATGCCTTCATCACAGACCATGGAACACAATTTGATAACGAGGAGTTTGCTGCCTATTATCATCAGTTAAACATTTTGAAGGTTCACTCAGCGCCAGGATATCCTCAGAGCTAATGGACCTGATAGTTCAAACCCACGACCAACTCCGGTTGGTAAAAGGGCAAGAAAAAAAAATACTCCTTTGGTTAGGAGGCGCTCTAAGGAGCCAAAAGCTCTAAGGAGCCAAAAAGTGCTCTAAGGAGCCAAAAGCTCTAAGGAACCAAAAAATGCTCTAAGCAGCCAAAATCTCTAAGGAGCCAAAAAATACTCCTTTGGTTAGGAGGCGACACTAGTGTAACCAACTACGGTTGGTAAGATATCTAGTGGACAGCTCGAATGAGCCAAAAAGTTCGAAAGAACCACTACTACTCCTTTGGTTAGGAGGTGTACACCAGCATGATCAACTACGGTTGGTAAGATAAAGATATATTTTCACATTACAACTTATGTTGGTCGGGAGGTAATATTATTACAAAAAGTTCTTTGAAGAACAAAATATTCCAAAATACACCAAGTATAGTTGGTCGGGGATAAAAACCCACTAACTGTAGTTGATCGACGAGGACAAATTATTGACCTTAGTTGGTCGGACACATTTTTATATTTGAAATTGAACCAAGTATGGCTGGTCGGGGATAAAAACCCATCAACTGTAGTTGGTCGATAAACATTATTTATCCACCTTGGTTGGTTGGAAACAGTTTGAACATTTTTATACTCATTACTTTATTATTAAGTGATCGAGCAACGTTACTAATACTTTGTAAACTTTTTAAGCTGATGAACAACACAATATTGTTATCTTTTTAACATATACATATGCATAAATGTAAAGTGTTTGATATTTACAAGACAATAGCAATTAAGATTGCGAACAAAAATGAAAGTCTTTCATTAAAATAAAAAAAACAAAATACATTTAGAATGAAAATGTATACTAACTATTACATTGAGATTCCTATTCTATTGGTTTCTTTTCCTTCTACTTTTGAAACAAGTTCCTCGCCAGCAGGAGGATCATCTAAAATATAAGGGGAGTTTATGAAGTTAAGACCTTTCAACATTCTGATATTCATCACAGATGATCTATCTGAGAAGCATTAGCTCATTCTCGAGAAGCACTTGCTCGTCCCTGAGAATCACTTGTTAGTCCCCGAGAACCTCTTGTTCGTCCCCGAGCAGAGGTAGAAGTCAAAATCAACATCTATAGCACTGAGATTTTTGCTACTACTGTCTCGACGAATAATGAAGAAGAATTTATATGAAAATGTTTCGAAGTCCACCACTAGCTTGGTACTAATCAGATTGAAGAGTTGGGTTCAAAAGCTATATGTTACTCGACAAAGTATTCAGATAAGCATAAATCAGAAAAATCAAGCACGTGAAGTTAGCACTCAGTTGCTCGACACAGGAAGCAGTTGGTCGGATGGCAAACCAATTAACATACTTGAAGATTATGACAAGCTACAAGTTTCATACTATGGCATGGCTGCATCCAAATTCCCAGGGGTGATACATAGCATACGGAGTTCCTCTAAAGAAATATTAGCAACCATCGATCAGTCAGCATCATACTTCGTCCAGGAGATAATGCACTTTATGTTGAACAAATCAAGAAGGTAGATCAAGATTTTCACGAGCACCGAGCAACACTGCAGAATAAATACTCCATCCTTTCAAGTAACCCATCAAGCATGAAGCATTGGGGGCTTCTGTTGATACCAAATTTAATCTGCTGACGTGGACCAATAATAAGAAGACACGTGTCAATCTACATGGCACAATAACAACGAGGAAGTTTATTTCCCCCGACCAAGTCATGTTCGCTTCGAGCAACAAGGATACCCCGAGGAACTCTAGCGCTCCGAGGTACTCTAGTGTTCCGAGGAACTCCTGATCAACGAGCAACTATGGCGGTCCGAGCTGCATCTCGACCACAGCATTGATTGCCAGATAACCAACAGTTCAAAACTGTTCATTGACTGCTTATCATCTTGACGCACACGCTTGAAGAATATTAAATGAGTTACCCTTTCAGATGATAGCCTCAAGGACCTTTCATATGCATATCATTTAATGCACCACCCTTTCATATGTAAGCCTCAGGGCTATAAATACATGGTATCTCCCTCATTCAAAGGGACCGGAATTCTTGAAAGAACTTGTAATCAAGAATTCCATAAACACTCAGCAATAACATAACAGTGGACGTAGGCTTTATTTCTAGCCGAACCACTTTAAAAATCTGTCTTATTTATTTATCTGTGATTAAATAATTAGAGCGATCTAGTTTTTTACATCAACAGTGATTAAACTAAATAGTGTACTCATTAGACATTTTGTATTATCATCACTTTGATTTGTTAAGTCTTTTTAGTAGGCTGTTGATAATTTGTATTGTTTAAATTAATTCACATATTTTATATGTAAGACACGATTTTTGTATGTTACTCACAGCCCATTTGTTTAAACTACAGGAGTCAAGTTGAGATTTTAGTGGTTCCATGGATATTTTTATGAAAAATACTACAACAACATGCGTTTTTGATATAAAATTGAGACTTAATGATGTGGCATTGCAACATCATTAAAAAACACACTCCAAATTCAAGTAGTAACACATTACAAATCCATTTTTTTCCAAAATATATTTTTTAAATAAAAAACAGTTAATTAATTTAATAAAAATTATTTTGAGTTGATTTTTTTATGTTTTACCTAAATGTTTAAATACCACATAAAAAATAATCAACTCAAAAATAATTTTTTTACTATTTAAAAAAATAGATTATGCACTTTTAGGACTTTAAACAATATTGATTATGGATATAGGACAACAAACATTCAATTTTCATTTTTAGTCCCTATTTTCAAATTATCGACTGGCGTGGCATTTTGTGATTGCTTGACGTTTTATGGATATGAGTCCGCACCAGTGTCTTTATTCTAAAATAGGGACTAAAATTATAAATAAAATATTTGTTGTCCTATTTTCATAATACATATTATAATAGGTCCTAAATTACAAAGCTCCTAAAAAAGATGGTCCACGCTAGCAATACGTATAGTCGGTTCAACAACCTATACACACTGCTGGCGCGGACCTTATTTTCTAAGATAGTAAAAAGATTATTTTTGAGTTTTGTTTTTTTGTGTGGTTTTTAAAAAAAATGGTTCGCACTGAGAGTATGTATAAGCAATTTGACAACCTATACATATCACTGATGTGAACCTTTTTCTTTAAATAATAAAAAATTATTTTTGAGTTGAGTTTTTTATGTCTGCTATTTAAAAAACAATAACACCAGGTCGACACATATTTGCGACACAGTGACGTGTCGCATCGATATTGGTTATTTTTTGTAAATACTAAAAAATTATTTTTGAGTTGAGTTTTTTTTGTATGGTATTTAAACATTTGTCATCCATAAAAAAAATTAACTCAAAATGATTTCTTTTAATTAATTGAGCAATTTTTTTAATTTGAAAAAAGTATTTTGGGAAAAAAATAATTTATAAGGTGACAAAGTATTTTGGGAAAAAATAAATTTATGGGGAAAAGTTAATTTGGACGTCGGTATTGAGTTTTTAAGTGGGAATGAAAATGAACAGTTTTGGGGAAAATGGTTGTGGCTTTTGGAAATGGAAATGGAAAGAAAGGCTTGGGGGGTTTTGTTGTTGACGTGGCAGTAGCCACCTCATTAAGCCCAACTTTTAAGTATCCTTTGCACATCGCTGTAGTTTTACTCTATTTTTATTCTGCAAGCTCATTCTATATCGTACGTTGTACCCTTACGTATACCTCCAATGATTGACTTGATTGTGTATGTCTTTCAAGATTTTCACTGGATAAATACAAATGGAGCATCGTAGAAATAACACTTCCTCTACTTTAAAATCCATTAATGTTATTTGATTTTTTTGTTATGCGTCGTACTTTCTTATAAAAAAAATATTATTTTTATTTATAAAATAGTAACTTCTTTATAAAAAAACGTTTTATAAAAAATGTAAAGAAAAAACTGTTATATAAAAAAAAGGACAAAGAAACTGTTTTATAAAATTGTTCTTTACAAAAAAAATGTAAATTAGTAAGTTTATATATTTTTTTCATAATTCTTATTAATATATATTTTCACTTAATTACAGGAACATGGATGAAAGGGGACAAAAGATGATTTAGATTCAAATTCTTGCGTGTTAACTCAATCGTCAACTGTCATCTTATGCTACTATCATATATTTCTACATTAATATTTCTCTCTATGTCGAACTGTGACAATGTTTATTTCCATTTCGAATTAATTTTTTGTTTTCATCAATATGAATTTTTATTCTAGTATCCAGCTTATTTTTGTCGTTTCTTCATATTTCCATTGGCTTCTTTTAACTTGCTTACTATAATGTACGACCCACGCATCGTGTGGATTTACCACTAGTATATTACAAAATCTTAATATGTAAGATTAAACTTTTTATACAATATATGTCACGTTATAAATTTATATAAAACATACTTTAACAAATCTAGTAAGCACAACATATTAGTATCTATAGCTAAGAAATTGTAAGTGTAAATATAGTGCACTAGTAATGCATGAAGCAAATATAAAAATTAAGAAATATACTAAAGCATTTAAGACCATCACACCCCCAAAATTCAGATAGGAAAAAAATTTCATTAGAGCCTTCATTCAATAGCTAAAGTATTTATTCAACTTGAGAATACCTCCTTAAACCCCTTTATCGAAATACATGACTGGCAAAAAAAATATTTGAGAGATAATAAAATACACTAAGAGCAACCCTTACGCACAGGGTAAACCAAATATACATCAAATATACTAGTCTAAAAATACCTTACAAAAACTATCGAAATTGCTACGAGAAAACCAAATATACATCAAATATACACTAAAAGACGTTAAACGACGCCGTCGTGAAAAAAACCAGAACAACCGCGGAACAAGATGTTTCGTTCTAGCTGGCCACGTCATCCCTTGGGTGGAACATGATGTTTCGTTTAAGGGTTCCACATTTCCCACTTTCAGCCTACACATTTTCTGATAATTAAGCAATGGCCCAAATTAATTAACTCAACCATTTGTAATAACCCTTACTTTTGATTAATTGATTTTATATTAATTTGCCATGAGAGGTTATTATATAAAATATTAGATAATGGGGTAAATATTATTTAAGTGAGTTAAAAGATTATATTTACTAGATTTTGCATATCTACTGTTATGTGAATGTAAATAGCATCATGTTATGATTTATGGCGTCGTTGTGCTTTAAACGACATTTATGGTTTAAATGAAGTTGGAACTTGAAATGATTTATATTATTTCGGATGCCAATTTAGAGGGCACGGTTAGTCCTGAAATAGTCGAGAAGGTCAAAATAAGTGTCCTATTGTATTTTTGGGTTCCGGGCACTTTTGACAGGTTATGACTCAATTATGTAGTTACGAGCCATTTTAATGATGTATTAACATGTAAAGATGGAAATTAAGGCTAAGTACCCGATTGAATCTTACAACCCCTTTTATTTCTCAAGTGTATTCTTACTAAACCTAGAGAGAAAGAGAGAGAAAGATAATTGTGGAGAAAAAGCAGAGAAATGAGAAGAATTGAAGAAATTGGGTTTGATCTTGCATCTACCGTAAAGGAATCCGAGATTTCAGCTTAAAGCAAGTTTCTTACTTGCTAGTATATGGTTTGAGGTGAATAAATTGAAGTGATGGTTGTGTATTGGAATAATTGAACAAATATGGGTTTAGAGAAATTGAAGTGTTTGAACCCTTACACTTTGATGTAGATAGTTATTGTGTGAATTATTGTAGTTAATATGTACATAGGATTGTTTTGGTTGGATTAATGATGGTTGGTGTGGGTAAAATGGAGGAGAAATGAGTTTGGGAAAAGTTGGGGTATTAGACTCCATAGCCGAAATTTGGCATTCTGGCCCAGGCGAATCGATTGACCCCTAGCGAATCGATTCACTAACGGGGTAGGTTACAGGTCTGTGTTTAGCGAATCGATTTGGCCTATCCAAATAAATTCGGCAGTATGCAGAATGTTGGGTCCTCTTGACCGAATCGATTCGGACCATCCGAATCGATTCACTTCAAGACTGAATCGATTCGGCGAGGGCGAATCGATTCGACGGGGGAGAATCGATTCGGAATTCCTGCTGTTTTAGGTTATTTTTCTAACTTAGTTTGTAATCCATTTCTTGTAGGTTTAGGACCTATGAACTTTCTCTTAGGAAAAAATAAAGTATACTAGGGACTTACTGTCACCCCCTAACCCCATTAGGATATAATTAACTAAATAGTTTACAAACCACAATTACAATTTATTTATTATTTTAGTAATACATATTGAAACAACTTCAAGGTTAAAATGCGGAATACTAAAAATCCAATCGTTTTAAGGAGACATAATTTCAATAGAACTCACCTATCATTTAACTTAATTACAAATAGTACAGTGTATAAAACAAACTAACAAGACCCTACTTCTATTTACTCAACCTCCTAGACCTGGCAGTGGCAGCTGGAAAACCTGAAAATGTAAACATATAAAACCATGAGTTTAAAAACTCAGTGAATGTACTACAACTATCTATAATAAAAGTACTATATTAACATTTCAACATAACAATGTATACATCTCTGTGTCAAATTAGGCCATATACATATCCGGAGTTAATAAACCCCACATCTCGTGCCCGTAGGAAATAATCATATCCATAGGTTTTAAAAACCTAACAGCTCCTGAATTGCATAGCAACTCAACATATCTTGGCTTTTAATGAGCCATAACATCTCAACATCTCTTGGGTTTTAATAATCCATATCATCTCAACATATCTTGAATTTTAGTAAGACATAACATCTTAACATCTCATGACTTTTAATAAGACATATCATCTCAATATATAATACATACACATCATATCCCAAATCAACTCAGTAAGTACACTCACCTCGTGTTGTCAACTATGTATTCACGTTTCCCTCGAGTGGAGCTGAACTTGGTTGATTTGACCTTACACCTGTTAATCCAACTAAATCAATATTTAAACTCAATCATAAGTATTATCTTAATATAATTATGTGACTTTAAATAAGTACACAATCACAATATGATTCTACTCAAGTCATATTCCATGAAACATATGTAAAGATGAAATGATGGTATATATGTTGATAAGGTCATGAACATTCAACTCTAGAAAGTACCTCGTAAGGAAATTATAACTAAACTCAAGTAAAGATAAAAGTATACTTATGAATATATATACACATGAAACATGTACTCAAAATACCCTTGGGAAGGAGCAGATAAAAGTATTCTTTCATGGGATATCCAGTATGGCCTAAAATTATTGCCCTCCATACTTAACCTTCCCATATTCATCAATTGCACACATACAAGTGTTCAACCTTATCAATATGAAAACATATATGAATATACTTTCGAGAACAAGTGACGGTGTAATTTTTCAAGCTCCCTAGGGCAAGTTATGACTATTTCTTTACAACACAAGAAATCTGCCCTACAAGCTCCTCTATTGTTTCTTCAACTTCCAAGAATTTTCATAATTTTTATACAACATAACTTTACATGATTTTCAACACACCTTTAGTAAACATACTTAATAGTACATAATTAAAGTTTCATAATATTTGGACTTCATTTGCTATCTCAAAAGCTTGACCAAATTCAGGGCATACCGAAATGAAATATACAAACAACTATATACCAACTTGCAACCACCACTAAGGCCTAACCATAAAGAGTTAAATTCTAATTTTCGGATATGATATGAATATATGAGTCTATTTTCATATCCAATTGGAATTTCTTAATTCCAGTAAGCACACAAAGATATATGCAAGTTTGAATACAAAGCAATATGACCTATAATACCACTTATCTCACATATGAACCAATACATATTCTCCCCAAGGAGGATGGAATTTTAATCAATACTTCACGATTTACATACTTTGAAATAAGTATAATACAATATTAAAATAATATTAACAAATAATTTTATCTTGGAAATACCTTAAGGATTTTCTTGGAATTGTTTTCCTAGATTTTCCTTGTAACCCTTTCTTCCTTAACTTCTACCTCTCTTTCCTCAAGCTAATAACACCTTAAACTGAACCTAGGGACTTATTTGCTGAAGAAATAAGGTTAAGGGAGAGTTTTAAGTCGGCCAAGGCTGCCTCCCAATCCATCCAATCAAATTAAAACATTTGGTTTAATAAAAGACAATTTACCACTTAAGGGAATTGACAGATTTGCCCCTTGTTCGTAATTTCGGCCTAACTTCTTACTCGAACATCCGTTTGATGCACCGTTTGTTGTGTTACAATCTAACTCACATGTATACAACTATGTAGTTTTCACCTCAAGTCAATTGTAATGTTACAAGGGTCAAAACTAGTCTTAAACAGGAACATTTCTATCGAAAATAACCAAATCTTGTGTTTGTAAATAATTCGACATTTCATGACTTATGAAAGTAGAATTATACTAACCATAATCACTTAACATTAGATATACTAATAACACATTTTTCATATCACATAGGATAAGTATGATTTAAATATAATTTATCATAATTATATACGGGTTGTCACACTTACCTTAGGTACGTAACCACACTAAATTCTAAAGGGTATACTCGGGCTTATCTCGGGGTTTTTCACTACACCACAATGACCATTTAATAACACATAATGAGTGTTAGTAATCAATTTTCTAACGGATATATCCGTTAGGAATAATGTGTTGGGAATATCATTTCTAACGGACACAACCCGTTAGTAAATTTATTAATTCTAATGGATTAAAACCGTTAGAAATTTGTTATTTCTAACGAAAAATAACTGTTACAAATAATAAAAACCGTTACTTATGTGAGAACTTATTTTCACATTATTCTTTTCCTTTTATTTACCAACGGATCTAAACCGTTAGAAGTGGGACTTTCTAACAGTTTTACTTCGTTAGAAAATGTCGTGTTATATATATATATATTCCAGGGAACCAACCAATCCATCTTTCTCACCCTTTCAAAATCAATGTCAGCATTAAATGAGAGCCAAAATAATTATCAAAGACAATCACCAAAAAGAAATTCATGAAAACTCATGCTTGTTAAAATTTTCAAATAATTAATGAAGTTGGCATGTATAAAAAAAACGAAAGAGAGATAAAGAAAGCTATACAAAATCAATGACCATCATATCATTGTCCATAAATGCATAAATATGCATAATCCATAACAATCATAGAGCAACCATCCAAACATACTACAAAAGGCCCACATGCACAAAAACATAAGCAAAAATAAATGTTATGATTCATCCATAAGTAGAATCAAATGTACTTCAACCAACAATGAAGCCATATGAGATATCCCCCACCCGCGAAGCCAGCCAAGGTATATAAACCATCTTGAGGAGCTTCCACAAATGAGCGTCAGAGTCAAACATTTCCTCCACAAAAACTATCTTTTCTCCATTTTGGGGACGCTTGAAATGACACGTTTACCGTGATGGATCTATCACAACATGACCTTTTGCCAAATTTTTACTAACTTATTACACAAGAGGACTTTAGGTTCGTTCATGGGAACATGAGGAGGAGGATGAGTTTGAGATGCACCAAGCGATGCGAAAACATTATCCACGTTTTGGGTTAGAGGAGAAGGGCGATTAGTTGAGATGGATCGATCACTCGCGGGAGTGTTCAACGGTGCCCCACTTTCTTTCATGTTTGATACAATGACACATAACCTGTAACATAAATGGACAAAAAATAAAAGTTAAGAGCACGAATAACACAATGAAGTTGTAACATGGCATGACAAAATTTAAAAACATGAATACCTTGAGGGTATCCTCGATAGTGTGTAGTCTTGAGTTGAGTTCATAATTATTCCATGCATCTTTTTCATTTTCTGTTTGCCCCCGTTCAAGTGTCTCGCTCGCAATCCCAATATGAATAAGTTGTGTCCTAGAGATATGGCTTGATTAGGCACGAACACTTCCCCTTTTGTCCTTCCCAAATACTTCAGTAACTACATATATGTCGATGCCTCCCTCATCATGGCTACTTCCTTCACATTTTCTTCCATTCTCAATAGCCATCAACTCATCCTATAGTATGAACAACAAAATGCTAAACTATAAATACATGTAAAAGAGGAAAGATTAAAGGAGAAAAAAAATAATATCACAGACAAAAAATCAAATACTCACATATTTAGCCTTAGCGCTTGCCATCACATTCCCATTTTCATCAGTGTGTCCCGCAATCCACTTATCTATTCACCTAAAGTTTTGGTAGGCCCGTCCTTTCCCTATAAATTTGATGTCAAGTGTAAGACTAAAAAGTGTTAAAGACAGCAAATTATAAACATAAATGTCTACCTTTTTTAATGCTTTCTGGGCATAGCTACAACGCCCGAGACAATGGGGAATTTGAAGTTTTTGTTGATTTTCACTATTTTTAATATTTTTGTTGTTGCTTTTTGGGATTATCTTCATTTTCTATAAATCTTTTCCAAATTTCATGATCAACGCCTTGAGGCACTTCACTGCCATTTTTCCTTAAATGGTCTCGCAAACTAGACTTGAAGATCCTAAACCTTTAGGACCAAGGTTTCTCAAGCAAAGGGCGAGCAACTTCAGCCGAAACATTAAGTTCAAATTGGCCCTGTAGAAAAATGTAAATAAAAAATAGCAAAAGGTTAGAAAACAACAAAATGAGTTTATGCATTTGCTTTACGCACGAACATACTATGATTCAAAAAATAAATTGTTGAATCCACGGTATATCTATGTATGTTTCGTATTTTAAAAAGGAAAAAACATCATGTATGGATAGTATTTTCAAAGGAAATTGAATATTACCATTAATGTGCGCCATACATCATCTTTGAAGTGTTGTGGCACCTTTCGCCAATCATCATAGCTAATGGGAATAAGACTTCGCACTAAATCCCCTACACGAGAATTCCTCTTCTTACAATAATCACCCACAACAGAGCCGTCAATTTCAACTATGATTGGAATTTTATCCTTCTCATCTTTATCACCCAATGGTTGAGACGAAGTTCGCGCAGAAGATGGTTGTTGTGTTGCATTTGCATCAAAATGTTAGAACATTAAATACTACCAAAGCAGCAGCAGCAAAATTTAGGAAGTTCATATTGCATCGACATTTACATTGATTATTTCAAAAGTTGTATAAATCTATGGGCATGATAAAGCTAACCGATTCGGTGGAAAGTATTGTTTCTTAGCCACACACATTAATGTGTATATAGGAGTAATGATAAAAACCTTTCGGAGAAAACTCCTGTATACTTTTAGGTTGTCAAAGAGACTAATGGTGTTCTCAAGACTTTATTTTGTACGGATAAGTCAAGGTTTGCTTCTTATTTTCTCATGGATACTTAAATCAGCACCTTGCTCAATTATATCAGGTATACACATATCTTTCTAAATGAATTTATCAATTCACTGCAACAATATGCAGTAGAATACGTATCTTTCGCAAGGAGGGAGACTTATTCTGATTAGGTGTGTGCTAAGTACCATCCCCATTTTTACATTAGCAGTTTTAAACCACCTGAAAGCAGTCATAAAGAGACTCCCTTCGGGGACAACTGATAAAATTGGAACAAACACTGCCCGACTGAAATCTCCTTATTCACATGGAAACTTCTAAATAGTGAAGTTCCTTTTAACTCATAGATTAAAAAATGGGTAAAATGTTGGCCTCAAAAGTGCAGATTTGTGGAAATAAAGAACTTAAATGATCTAAGGTCCAATCGAAAGTTAAAAAAGATGTTGTTCAGTGGAAAGCCGTCTGTTCAAATGCCCAAGGAATTTCAGGTGTTCACAATAAAGATTTTTTGGACGAGAGTCATCCTTTATTTGGTAATTGTGCACTGTGATAATTGTGCAATGGAAGACCAGCTTGAAGAGAGTGAAATAGAGATAATTAATATGGATGAGATTCCCAAACTTAGAACAGTGGCAGTTAATCAAGAACTGATGACCTCAATTTGTCTCCAAGGCTAATAATTCTTGCTAGTAATCAACATAATATAAATTCTTAAACCTCAAAATTCCAAATGATAACTAAAGAAATTACCAAATGATAATCCCATAACTAAATAAACTCTTAACATCTCTCTATGGCCTAACCAGCCATATTGCTCCGCTAATAATCAAGGAATGACTTGGAGTAGTTTTTGCAATCAAACTGGAATTCAAAGAAAAACAAACTGACCTTAGCTTGCGGATAACAGTTCCCCAGGTTAGCAAACTGCGATTTATGTGTCACCCCTCTTTTAACCTTGCGCCAGCTAATAAAGACTGAGATACGCCCTCACTTCCAGCAAGATCAACGAAATTCTACATTAAAATGGAAAAAGTAAGGTATTTTGTCTTACTAAGCATCATGAAATACATCTTATTCACCAACCATTGTATAAGCCTAAGAAAATTATGCATATACCACAGTAGCCACAAGGGTGCTTGAGTTATCCTTGACTAAAAACTCACAAGCAGAACGTTCAATTGTCTGCAAGAACTCACAAGCAAAACTTCCACAGTAGCCATACTTCTTACTCTTCTTTGATTTTACTGGATGTATTCCAGGTTCTTTTTTGAATATGTTGAGTGGTCAATGCTTCACAGGGGCTAAAAACAAAAGGAATAGAAGGAAATATGTGGCTGCTTCAAGCATGGTGATAAGAGAAAAAAAACTCACAAGCTTCTATCCCTGACGTATTCTGCTGATTAACATCATTTACTGAAATATTAAAGGTCTGGGGAACAAACCAACAATTCTAGGACTCAAGAAACTGATCAAAATTCATAATGTTTCTGTTATATCTCTTATGGAACAAAAACTAGATGATATTAAAATTATGGAGTTATGTTTCAGGTTAAACTTAAAAGGGTCTAATGTTTGCACCTTTATTTGGGTGTTATGGAAATATGACTCATTGGTGGCTATGTCGTCCAATAGTGATGAGTTATTTTGTTTGTGGTTTAAACACTCTTGTAGTAGTATACCAATTAGAGTCATGTCTGTTATGCTAAGTGCAACAAAGAAGATATACACTCCTTATAGACGAATATTGTGACCCATTTGCAGTATGATAGTTCGTTCTTAGCTGGTGGAGACTTCAGTGTGGTAGCTACTCGAGTTGAGAAATTGGGAGGCAACTATGTAGATATGGAGGGAGTTTTAGAATTCAACAAAGCTACAGTGATAGCTGGTCTGATGGAAGTTATTTACAACGGTTCGAAGTATAAGTGATGATTGTGAAAATACTCGTACTGATGCCAAATTTACACTATGTTTTGGTACCGCTGTCGTTTTGTACCTACTTGATGTTTTAAATTGTCTTTAAAATCAATAATATGCAAGTAGGTATCAATGCCATTTTATACCTGCCTTGTGTTTTAAATTGTCTTCGAATCAATAATATGCAACTACTTAAGTAGTTAATTTAGACACTCCAATGGGTTTCATTAAAACTTATCCTCAATCTGTTCAAGAACGTTACCAGATATGATATGCATTTACTGGTCTTATTCAATACATTCATATATTAGAATTTAGAAGAATTGACTAAAAATTCTAATCAATCATTTTAAGACAGATGACAATGATAGAGGAAAAAGGAAAGGAAGGTTTAGATCATTTACTAGTTTTGATATCACAAGGGAAGACTAAAAAACTATGGCTTCACTCACTTACTTATTCCGGCATTAAGCTTGGCACTTATATTTCAGTCCCCATTGGATCTCTGATCCAAAATACATATTCTCATACACTATTTAATTAATTACTTTAGCTAAATCATACACACACATGGACAGCTTATTCTTCCATCAGTTGTGCATATTTGTGGTCTTTTGGTTTGAAAATGTTACTAATTTAGCTGCAGCATCTACTACTGATACAACAAGAGAGGCAGGAGCTCTACTCAGAAGTGGCGAGTGTTGGATTGTTGTTCCCCTTTAGAATTCTACACGTCACTATTATTGGTATGACTTCACTTGTAGACACTAAAATAAATTGGAAAGCGGCAAAAGCCCATTTGCTTGGGTAATTAAGAACAGAGGAAATTTTATAGAGACAAAAAGCTAGAGTTAAATGGCTCCAGGAGGGGGATGCGAACCCGAAATTATTTCATGCCATGAAAAAAAATAACAGAAGTCATTTGGGGATCGTTAGAATAAAGGATGAGAATGGGAATTGGACCTTGGATTCTAGGGTGATAAAGGACCTTCTTTGCAAATATCAGGAAGACCTCCTAGTAGCACCAAGTACAGTGATGAATAATGATAATCTCCTGGAACTTATTTCTTCTTCAATCACGGCTTAACACAATACTATAATCAGTTTCGTTACGACAATTTAGGAGATCAGGGATGTGGTTTTCAACATGGATTGGTGCAGCATGGCAGGTCCATGCAGATTCAATTCATAGTTTTACGAGTGTAGCTGAGAAATTATAAAAGAAGACCTTTTCAAAGATGTCTTAAGATTATTTATGGAGAGGACTTTGCCCACGTCTTGGACAAGTACGTTGCTTACTTTGATTCCAAAAATAAAAAGCACTAGTATGTGTGGGGACTTTCGTCCAATTAGTTTATGAAACATTTCAAAAAATAAACCCCTACAAAAATAAATGAAATATATATACAATAGGCATATGACATGAGTTCATAACATGACTATGTGGAGCATTCTCTTTCCTCTGGAAAGTATATAAGGTCTTGGTGGTATCTTCAGAACATTAAATATGAATCTAACAGTAACAACATTTACATGTGGACATAGCATGATTTAAGACAGATGACAATGATAGAGGAAAAAGGAAAGGAAGGTTTAGATCATTTACTAGTTTTGATATCACAAGGGGAGACTAAAAAACTATGGCTTCACTCACTTACTTATTCCGGCGTTAAGCTTGGCACTTATATTTCATTCCCCATTGGATCTCTGATCCAAAATATATATTCTCTTACACTATTTAATTAATTACTTCAGCTAAATCATACACACACATGGACTCAACTTATTCTTCCATCAGTTGTGCGTATTTGTGGTCTTTTGGTTGGAAAATGTTATTAATTTAGCTGCAACATCTACTACTGATACAGCAACAGAGGCAGGAGCTCTACTCAGAAGTGGCTAGTAGTGGATTGATGTTCCCCTCTAGAATTCTACAGGTCACTATTATTGGTATGACTTCACTTCCAGACAATAAAATGGATTGGAAAGCGGCAAAAGCCCATTTGCTTGGGCAATTAAGAACAGAGGAAATTTTCTAGAGACAAAAAGCTAGAGTTAAATGGCTCCAGGAGGGGGATGCGAACTCGAAATTATTTCATGCCATGACAAAAAGTAACAAAAGTCATTTGGGGATCATTATATTGAAGGATGAGAATGGGAATTGGACCTTGGATTCTAGGGTGATAAAGGACCTTCTTTGCAAATATCAGGAAGACCTCCTAGTAGCACCAAGTACAATGATGAATAATGATAATCTCCTGGAACTTATTTCTTCTTCAATCACGGCTTAACACAATACTATAATCAGCTTCGTTACAACAATTTGGGAGATCAGGGATGTGGTTTTCAACATGGATTGGTGCAGCATGACAGGTCCATGCAGATTCAATTCAAAGTTTTACGAATGTAGCTGAGAAATTATAAAAGAAAACCTTTTCAAAGATGTCTTAAGATTATTTGTGGAGAGGACTTTGCCTACGTCTTGGACAAGTACGTTGCTTACTTTGATTCCAAAAATAAAAAACACTAGTATGTGTGGGGACTTTCGTCCAATTAGTTTATGAAACATTTCAAAAAACGAACCCCTACGAAAATAAATGAAATATGTATACAATAGGCATATGACATGAGTTCATAACATCACTATGTGGAGCATTCAATTTCCTCTGGAAAGTATATAAGGTCTTGGTGGTATCTTCAGAGCATTCTCGTTTTGATAATATCTGTTAGACCATCATCCAAACTCTGCATTCAAACTCATCCCAATCGAACAATAACAACATTTACAGTTGGACTATAATATTTCTCCATTCATACTCACACCAACCGAACCACATATGAAAATAAACAAACTCAAAGAAAGAGAAACAGAGAAAAGCGACTAGACATAGCATGATTTATAAAAAGAAATGTCTATAAATATAAGAAGTAATTCAATGTCATTCCAACCATAAAAAGATAAGAAAAGAGGCATTAATCGTTCCAAAGGTATTCACATATTTCCAAATGAGTTTGTTGATTCAATAGCTAGACAAAACCATGAAGTTCAAACATCTTTTCCAAATGAGGTTGGTCTTCAATAATAGATTGGAAGTTGGCATATCTAACTCGTCTACTCGACTGGTCAGTCTCTTCGATGAGTGTGCAACCATCCACCAATTGGTATTCTTAAGGTCTCTTGAATAGAATACTTGGTTGGCCTCAGAAGCGAGAATTACAGGCTCATCTAAGTCATTGCTCAAACTCTTAAGCTTGTCAAAATTCACCATCACCAAATTAGAGTCCGGACAGTATCGACAACCATTGGTCTTATCTTCCAATCTAACCCAATCACAATAAAACACTACCTCCTTAATTATTGGATAATTAAGCTCAATTATCTGTCTAATAACCCCATACCACATTGTCCAAGCATCCTTTAGATTTTTATCGCTTTTCTTGCCTTGAATTTTGTCCACGACTTTAGGCAAACATCGTTGTCTTGTGTTACAACACTATCGTCATGGTACTTAGTTGAAAATACAAAACCGTTGACGCGATACTTCTTATATGTCTTAACCCTATGATTTGGCCCTTGAACTAATCGCCACAACAGTGCCTTCGATTCCGTCTCTCTTGAATTGGCCAACTGGGCAAAAGACCAAAACATAATTATAACACTAAATTCTAACATTATGCTCACTAATAAACGACATGTCTAGGCATTCTTATTATATATTACAAACCTTTTCGTATAGCCATGTTATGAAAGAAGTTTGCTTCAATACTTTTGTCATTTTGATCCCCTTTCCTTTACCACGAGAATTGGACTTCAATAATGATTTATACTCACTATAAATTGTTCATGTTACTTTCAAGTTTCAATATAACAATATTAATACACGTGTAATATAAACATGTGAAGAAACTCAAACCTGTAGTATTCATGGAGTCCATCGACATTAAGACAAAATAGTACCCACCAACGTATTTGTTCAAACTGTGTTGGTTCCAACATCACAATCTTATCGTCAAGCAAAGGGCCTTCATCAGAGAACTCTCCATCTTCCTCTAAGAATGCTTCATGAGTCCGTCGATGATTTCCCTCTAGAGGGTTTGGCATATACTCCATGCAATAGCGAACCGACTAGAAAACAATATAGGACTCTGTAATCGACCCTTCAACATATCGTTTATTGTTTGGTATATTTTTAAAGTCCCCCATTTCTCTATTCATATGAGCGAAAAATTAAGAGCATTACAAAGTCGTTAACATTTGCGTGTTAAAATTCAATATAAGATAAAGTTGTTTACCTTTCGAACGTAAACATCCACCGATCTGATATACGTCCACATATCAATGCTTCATCTGCTAGATGCACCATAAGGTGGATGCTAATATCAAACAATGTTGGTGGAAAATATTTTTCCAACACACACACTGCTTCCACAACCATATATTTGGCTCTTTGGATATCCTTTCGAATTAAAACCTTCGAACACAGTATGTTAAAGAACAAACTCAACTGTTGGATAGATTTTCGTAAATCACGGTGTTTATGGAAAGCATATTGAAGCAAGACAGGTAGTAAATATTCTATTATGACATGATAGTCATGTGACTTCAACGACTGCAAGTTGGGTGGATTAAGAGTGACAATGTTTCTCAAGTTGGATGAAAAACTTGAAGGGAGCTTCAAGTCTTTCAAAATTTGACAAAACTGTTTTTTCTCCTCCTTATTTAATGTAAATGGTGCTTTGGGTTTTATCTCTTTACCAGTGTGTTCGTTTACTTTTATCCATTAACTACTGTGCATGTGCATATTCTCCATATCCAACCGAGCATTTATTGTATCCTTTGTTTTGAGATCAAGGATTGTGTTATATAGATGTTCTGCAACATTCTTCTCTATGTGTATCACATCAAGAACATGTCGAACTTGATGTGAAATCCAATATTTAAAATCAAACAAAATGGACCTTTTATACCACGCCTCTTTAACTTTGGTATTACACTTATCGATTACATCACCAACCTTTCGCTTTTTACTATGGACTTTTGGGATCTTCTTAGGAATATAATCAGTGTGGGATAACTTCTCTAATAGTGCATCACCATTTAGCCGACTAGGAGGGTCTCTATATTCTGTCGTTTTGAACCCCAAATAACCTCCTTTCCTGAACGGGTGTCATTGTTGAGAAACATATGGTAGTTTGTGTAAACTATCTTTTGGCTATGCTTTAGTCGGATGGACTTAGTATTATCGCCGCAAACAGAACAAGCTTTGTTACCATGTGTCACGCATCCAAATAAATTCTCGTATGTGGAGAAATCATGAATCCCCCACATAAGCATGGCTCTCAACATGAAAGACTCTTTTCTCGACATTTCATAAGCCGACACTCCTTCTTCCCATAGTAGCTTCAAATCGTCTACTAGTGGCTGAAGAAAAACATCAATGTCTTGACCAGGTGCCTTTGGCCCAGGTATTAACAAAGACAACATATGAAACTCTCGCTTCTCGCATAATGATGCTGAGAAATTTAATGGTGTGGTGATAACAGGCCAATAACTATAACTAGAAAATTGAATACCACATGGATTAAACCCATCAGTTTCTATTGCTAACCAAACATTGCGATCTTCTTTAGCAAAATCTGGCCATTTCAGTTTAAAATTTCTCCATTGAGATGAATCGAAAGGATGTCGTTGCAAATCCCATGAACTGGTTGCTCGACTATGCCATGTCATTTCCCGTGCTATCCATGGTATGGTGTACAATCTAACAAGTCTAGGAATTAAAGGAAAATGCCTCAATACTTTCTTAGGTTCTTTGTATACTCTACTCCCTTTGCTCGTGGTAACTTCATATCTCGACTCTCCACATTGAGGACATTCCTCCTTATCTTCATTTTCCTTCCAAAACAAAATATAATTATTGACGCATGCATGAATGAAATTGGCCTTCATCCCTAAGTCTTTCATCATACGCTTCATGTGAGGATACTTTTTTGGCAATGTGTTTCCTGTCGGGAGCCACCTTTTCAATACAGATAGAAGTGTTGTTACACTATTTTCTAACCATCCAAACTGCTTCTTTATATTACGCAATTCTACGATTGCAGAAAGAGTTGTCTCAGGGCCCTCACATAAAGGGTACAGTTTCTCGGTTGCTATTCTTTTGTATTCATCATACTTTTTGTTACCTGGATACGTTTCTTCAGCAACCCCTAGTTTACCTCCTTCAGTATCTATATAAGTACCTTCATGCACTCCATAAAATGTATCAACAAAGTTCCCCATACCAAGTCCTGCATTGTTAGTGCTTTCTTCTTCAGTTATTTCTTCAACAATTCTTGTCAATGGGTGCCCTTTTAAATTTGTGGAAGACTTTTCACCATGTAAAGCCCATGTAGTATACGACTGATCTATACCGTGTCTCAGCAAATGTGTTTGAATTTCTGTCACGGTAAACCGCATCCCATTCTGACATTTTGAACATGGACATGGAAACATTGACAGTAGTTGACCATTATTTTCAATCGCAAAGTCGATAAAATCTTAAACTCCTTATTTATACACTAAACTAAATCTATTCTTTTGACCCATCTATCCTTTATTAACTGGTCGAGACATTCTATAACGTAAAAAAGTCAAGTGATAAGAGCATATCGTATAGTAAGACAATACATTCATATGAAAACAATAAATAATTATTTAATGTTGAAGGCACATTGTGTTACCTCAAAGTTTCAATAACACTTATGTAATTCTACCATCGAAATAATCTTCGACTGAAATAAACGTGTACAATATTCAAACTTCGATTTCAAACACATTTAAAACTACAAAGATGAAATTGTACATTATTGTGGCAGGAGGAGGATATATAACAAACTCATACTTTAAACTTTCGATTTGATCTAACTTAAATCCCTAGCTTTGATTGCAACCTTCGATTTCAAACGTGATATCACATATCAACCATGATTTTGTGATTTCAACCGGATAAATATGGTTATTAACGGATGTAATTCGCAAACAACAAAACCATAAACTAATACCCTTATTATCCAATAAAGATATACAGTAATTACATATATTAACAAATAACGCACATAAAAGAATGGGTTATCAAAATGAACAACTTCTCCATCTTTTAATATATTTTTCCTTTTTACAATCTTATATTTAAACAAAAAAAAAACATAATAATAAATATATTCGTACATATCACTCTCATAAACTAATAAATTCAAATCTTTTGCATAATTGTGTATATATCAATTGGTTAAATAAGCAATGCATAATGATTACACAAATAATTATAATTTTGCAACAGAATTTCAATTCTAATGTGTGTATATATTTATACATATGAGAGAAGGAATGATGAATATACATACCTGATTAGAAGAGAGTTGGACGGAGAATTTGTACCTTCACAAGAACTGTTCAAGAAATTGAGAAAAACAAAAACAATATATTTTCAGAATATATCATCCATAAACTGAAAAAAAACAAAAAAAAACAATACGAGTTGGACAATACCTCTCTTTGCAACAAGAACTTATGAGATAATAAGAGTTGGACAATACCTCTCTTTGCAAAAAAAAAAGAACTTATGAGATAATAAGAGTTGGGCAATACCTCTCTTTGCGAAAAAAAAAGAATATATTTTCAGTCTCCTTGGGATAATACGAGTTGGGCAATATCTCTTTTGCGATATCTGTGCGATCTCTGGACAGGGGTGAGACTCTCTCCGGACAGGGGCGACGGTGGGAGGAGAATGGAGGTGGAAGGGGAACGGCGACAATGGAACGATATGTTTAGGACCAGTTTGGTGGCGCAAATTGTTTGATTATGTAAATTGATTCATTGTGAATTAATGAATTGTAAATGAGTAGATTTGAAATGAGTTTAAATCCAATTTTACACGATGTTTGGTAATCTGAAATTGATGTTAAGGTTTTATGAGGAAAAAAAGATTAAAACAAATTAGGTGTGTGAGAGTGTGTGTGTGTTGAGAAGGGAAGGAAAGAGAGAAATGAGCATGCACATTATGTGACTCCTATTTCAAATGGATGTATTTCACGTTTTTTGTGAAATGATTCAATTTCAGATTTCACACATAAGCTAAAATGAGGCAATTATTGAATCATTTCATTAATGAAACCAAACACAATTAATGGATCAATTTGTAGATGAACCAATTTATAAATGAGTCAATTTACAATTTTGGGACAACCAAACAGGGCCTTAGTGTCCCAACTTTTACATGGGAATAGAAACGTGGGAATGGAAAATATTTAAGGTAAAAAAATAGCTCATTAAATAACTCCCTCCATTTTTTCGCCAATTTGTTTTGCTAACACTTGTTTTTAACCTAGAAAAAAAATTAAATTTTAAAAAATATATATTATAATTAAATATAAACACACTAAAAATAATTGTAACGGACAATAGTAATTACTAACACTTAAATACTGTTAGAAATTCCTAACGCACTCTAACTGTTACAAAACCAAATATAGGTCAGTTACAAATGTTCCCATATGGTGTAGTGTTTGAAATAGACGTTAGGGTGGTTCTTTCTTGAATGAACTAGTTTGAGACTAGGGAAGAGTAGGATCATATAATTGTGGAAATTTATCGACGTATTTGAGGTATACTATACTTGGTGGCTTATAGTAATGTCATTATTTCTCGGAGACTAATTTGGGGGTTTATTAAACGTTGAAGTTTATACTGATGGCATTAAACGCTTATGGCTCCAGATAAAGACTTAATGTATATTTTAAAATGGGAATAACTTATGAATGATAAATTGCTTATACACACCTCTCTAAATGCTATCATAGGAGTAGTTACGCGCATGAGGTGAAGTTCCCTGGCTAGTGAATGCAGGGTGAATATAGTCCTCGGCCATAGGACCGGGTATTATATATTGTGTGATTATTGTTCGTAGTGAGGTAATTTCGGGTGTGATTATGACTCACTATTGAAGGTATTTGGCCGCTTCCCGACATCACGCGATGTAGGATGCCCAGGTTGTCTTGGTGATAGGCCCAAAAAGATGATAACTATTTAGGGGCGCATCCAGTGGTGAAAGCCGTGAGGATGGTCTTAGAATCATTATATGTTGTGAAATATAACTATTCTTATTAAAGTGGGATTTTGTTGATAATACGACACTTTATGAAGTAAATTGCTTAAATACATTTCCTAATGAGAAAAAGGAAAGGTCAAATGAAATTGTGTAAAAAGGAAATGGAATCTCATTAAGTAATATTTTATTTATATTCTCCTGCACAAATGAATTGTGATCATTGTCATTATTATTGCGTTAGGTTATGCTTTTAGATAGAAAGGTTATATTCGTTATCATCATTTATGGTGAACGAAACGAGCTTATTATGGTAATTAAATTGTCCATAATTCTCATACACTTTATTCACTTGGTAATCATATCAAAACCGGGCCCTGACCCGTTTCTATTTCTTTGTTTTACTTGAATCTTATATTCGTCCAGGTTCTCCGCCGCAAGGACGCTCGTATTGACTTTTCTAACCCAGTGTCCTGGAGCTGTAACACTTTACGAATGTTACGGGATAGTTGATATAAACGCTTCCATCTTTTTGTATTCTAGTTATGACCGGTTACACATTTGTGCGTGTTGCCCAACTTTTGTACTTGTATTATATTATGTGACATTGTACTTTAATACTCGGTGTAACCTAATTAGAAGGGTTTGTTAACCGATAACTTATTCGATTATTTTTTATGTATATGATTGTTGATCGGATACATGTCTTTACTTTATCGACCTTCTTTTTCAATTGGAATGTTTAAATGTTTTTCTTCAACTTACAAATTAAATTTTAACAATTCGTTTTTTAAAATAATGGGTGGTTATCTCGTTAAATTATTGTATTATAGTGATGCTAAGAATGGACAATCTATGATTCATGTTATTATTGAAGTATCGGGCTGGCCACCTCTTATTTTAATAAGCAGGTTGTCACAGATGATATCAGAGCATCAGGTTCTAGAGTCTTTAGGATCTAAGCGGGCTTGTCACATTCTACCGTAGCGTTCTTTGATATATAGCCTTATTGTTAGGACTGTTTTGTTTGTCTATATTTGTAATCTTCTGCTAAGATAAATTGTTCTTAATCGTATTCTAATTCAGTTATTTCTTCGTCTCAAATGCCGCCTAAGAGAGGTCACCCTGCGAGAAGAAATAGAGTTGTAGAAGATGATGTAGGTCCTCCACCGCCACAGCAAGGAACTATAAATTCCGCTGAGGTAGCTAATATTATGGCCCAGGCGGTCAATGCTGCTATGACTGTCGTGGTTCAGCAAATTCCCCAAGCCCAACAACCCAGGGTTCAAGAGGTGCAAGCCCCTGTGGGACATCTTCCATGGGAAAGAGTCATAGAATCCTTCTTGAAGGGTCATCCCCTAGAATTTCAGGGTGGTTCTTACGTGAAAGTAGCTAACTAATGGAAGAAGGATATGCAGCGTCACCATCGCTTGATAGACTATAGTGAAGAGTGGAAGCCAATCTTTGATACTTTTAAACTAGTGGGATAAGCCTTACACTGGTGGGAGTCGATGACCACGCCAGAACAAAGAGATACTATGACTATAACTGACTTTTGGGTTTTGTTTGATCGAAAGTATTTTCCTCTCGTAGTTCAGAGGGAGATGAGGAGGAAAATTCAAGATGTAGTTCAAGGTGAACGTTTGGCAGCAGAGTATGAGGAGGAATTCAATAATTTGGCTTGTTTTGTGTCGGATGAGGTAACTTCGGAGGAAAGGAGAATATCAAGGTTTATAGGGGGTTTACATTGGAGGATACGTCAACACTTGTTGGGAAATACAGCTTTACAAACATTAGGGGATGTGATGAACGCCGCATTACTTCATTGTCAGGATCATCGGTTGCATGTACAAGGAAGTAAGAAAGTTTCAGTTATGGTACAATCGGGTAAGACGAGAGGCAATGGTGCCGGAGGAGCACTATCCTCGTCCCAATCATCAGGAGGTAAGTAAAAGGAAAGGGATACCCAATAAGGGGACTTATCCAAAAGACAACGTTTTGGGGGATTTAATTTCGGTATCAGTAATTTTAGGCACGGTCAGGGTGCCCAACAACAACATCAGGTGGGTCAGGCAATTCGGGGTAACAATGGGAGTCGAGGATATTCGAGCCAAGGCTTTGGGCAGTTTAGAAATAATAGAGGCCGTAATCAGGAAAATATGGCGAGTCGTTATTTTCAATGTGGGGAGCCAGGTCATTATAGAAAATCGTGTCCGTAGTTGAACGGGGGATAATTTCCTAGAATTCCATAGCATCAGAAGGCACAACTACCGCTACCAGTGCCTAATCCAGTACCCCCCCCCCCCAACAGGGACAATTACAGTATGGGCGTATCTACTATATACAGGATGCTATGCTTCCTGCAGCCCCGCCGATGCCGCCAGCTATCTAGGGTAAGTTTCACATTCATGGGCATATGGGTCGTGTATTGTTTGATACGAGTGAGACACACTCGTTTATTTATAGAAGTTTTTCTCAATCGACGGAATTAATTAAATCTGCAGAGAGAACTTTCACTAGTGTCGAATCCTCTATAGGTGACGGTTCGCTTATTTTCTTTATTTGTAAAAGAGTAGAAATAAATCTAGGTAATTTGTGTTTTGAGGCTGATGTTCTCGTCCTTGATATGGTCGGATACGATGTAATCCTAGGTATGGATTGGCTAGTGAAGTATCGCGCGATAGTAAATTGTTATGGGAAGAGTATAATCTTTGCCATTCCGGGGCAAGAGATGTTTCTTGTGGCTATGCCTATTTTTGAGGGAGGTTCTAGCACGTATTTATATTGTATTGCGAAGGAGATTTCTCGTGATAGAGTCATTTCCTTAGATTCGAGTCCTGTTGTTCGAGATTTCGAAGATATTTTTCAGGAGATACCGAGTTTACCTCCAAGTAGGGAGATCGAGTTCATGATTGATTTAGCACCGAGAACGCGACTGATTGCTAGGGCTCTGTACCGTATGGCACCTATTGAGATGAGGGAGTTAAGAGATCAGATTCAGAAGTTATTAAAACAGGGGTTTATTAGGTGTAGTACGTCGTCGTGGGGTGTTCCTGTGTTATTTGTGAAGAAAAGAGATGGTTCTCTTCGGTTTTGTGTTGATTACCAGGAGTTGAATAAAGTTACCATTAGGAATAAATACCCACACCCCCGAATTTATGATTTGTTCGATCAACTTAGGGGAGCGTCATACTTATCTAAAATATATTTGAGGATGAGGTATCACCAGCTACGGATACGAGAACAGGACGTGTTTAAAACTGTGTTTCTAGCTAGATATGGGTCATATGAATTTCTGGTTATGCCTTTCGGGCTAACCAATGCTCCTGCAGTGTTTATGAACCCTATGAATAGTGTGTTTCGAGACTTCCTGGACCAGTTTGTTATCGTGTTTATTGGTGACATCCTAGTGTATTCTCAAACAAAGGTTGATTATGCTAAACATTTACGGTTGGTCCTGCAGACATTAAGGGATCATCAGTTATATACCAAATTTGAGAAGTGTGGTTTTTGGCTATAGGAAGTACAGTTTCTGGGTTACATTGTGACATTTCAGGGTATTTCAGTAGATTCGAGTAAAGTTATTACGGCGAGGGAATGTGGTCAACCCACAACACCTACAGAGATTCGCAGTTCTCTGGATTTGGCTGGCTATTACCGCAGATTTATCGTGGATTTTTCTAAAATTGCTAGCCCTTTGATCAATTTAACTCGGAAGGGAGTGAGGTTTATTTGGGATGATTCTTGTCAACTGGCTTTTGATGAGTTGAAAGATAATTTGACTTCTGCTCCAGTACTTGCGTTACCGAGGCCAAGATTGGAATATTTAGTCTTTACGGATGCATCTCTGCAAGGGTTGGAAGGTATGTTACAACAAGAGTATTGGGCTATTGCTTATTCTTCTCGCAAGCTAAAGCCCCATGAGAATAATTATCCAGTTCATGATTTGGATCTTGCTGCAGTTGTTTTTGCCTTGAAGATTTGGAGACATTACCCCGTGGGGGAGAAGTTTAGTCTTTTCACGGACCACAAATTGTTGCAATATTTATTTTCACAGAAGGATTTGAATATGCGGCAACGTCGATGGTTATAATAATGAAGGACTACCAATTTGATATTCATTATCATCGGGGTAAGGCTAATGTAGTGGTGGATGCGTTGAGTCAGAAACCCAAGGGGGAGTTAGCACTGGTATGGAAGGCTAAATGGAAAGAACTTAGCCAAGAGGATGCAGTGGAAAGGGCGTTTATGTCGGTGTTGACCGTTATGCCTACGATAGTGGCAAGGGTTGTGTAAGCTCAAGGAAGGCATAAAGGTTGTCAGGATCGTAAGAACCAATTATTAATTGAGGGAGCGAAATCCTACTCTATACGTTCTGAGGGTGGATTACGTTTCCACAGGAGACTTGTTGTCCCAAAAGAAAGGGATTTGAGATGGTTCGTAATGACAGAATCTCATGGGTCCAAGTTTGTAGTACATCCCGGTGGAGACAAAATGTACCAAGACATGCACTATCAATATTAGTGGGCGGGTATGAAACGCGATATTTCTGAATTTGTTTCCCAATGTACTACTTATCAACTGGTGAAGGTAGATCATTAGCGATCGACGAGATTGTTACAACCCTTGGAAATATCGGTATGGAAGTGGGAAATCATCTCGATGGATTTCATCACGGGATTGCCAACATCACAAAGCGGTCATGATTCCATTTAGGTGATTTTCGAACGTCTAACCAAGTCGGCACATTTTTTACCTGTACGTACAAATTATAATACTGCTCATTATGCCCGGCTATTCATTGTAGAGATTGTTAGACTCCACGGGGTGCCCATTAATATAGTCTCCGAACGAGACAAAATTTTTATTTCCCATTTTTGGCGAAGTTTCCAAGAAGTTATGGGAACCGAATTGAAGTTAAGTACCTCCTATCACCCTCAAATAGATGGGCAGACGGAAAGAGTTAACCAAATGTTAGAGGATATGCTCAGAATGTGTGTGCTTGATTTTAAAGGAGGTTGGGAACAATACCTTCTCTTGGTAGAATTTACTTATAATAATTCGTACCAATTCACTATTAGGATGGCACCCTATGAAGCATTATATGGACGACCATGTAGATCACCTACTTGTTGGTTGGATGTAGGGGATAATAAATCACTTGGACCTGAGATAATCCAGGATACTTTTTTAAAGATTGAACTTATTCGCAATCGCATCCGAATTGCTCAAGATCATCAGAAGAGTTATGCTGATGTGAATAGAAGGCATGTATATTTGGAGGTTGGAGATCAAGTGTTGGTACGAGTTTCGTTGATGAAGGGTATAAAGCGATTTGGGAAGAAAGGAAAACTTGCGCCACGCTACGTAGGTCCTTTTCCCATTATTGCTAAGATAGGCCCAATAGCTTTTCAACTTGCCTTACCGGACTATTTACAACAGATTCATGATGTGTTTCATGTTTCATCCTTGAAAAAGTATAAGAGGTGTGAAGGAGCTCACTGGAACATTCCTTTAGATGATATCGAATTGCAGCTTGATGTTTCATACAAGGAACAACCAGTTGCAATCTTAGATCACGGGGAGCGTATGATAAGATCTAGAGTGTTACCCTTGGTTCTGGTCCGATGGGGACATCACAATACCGAGGAGTTAACGTGGAAGTGGGGAGGACGATATGCGAGAAAAATATTCACATCTCTTTTTGCAAGGTACGCCTATATTTTGAGGGCAAAATTCCCTTATAAGGGGGGGAAGTATGTAATGACCCTTACTTTTGAGTAATTGATTTTATATTAATTTTCCATGAGAGGTAATTATATGAAATATTAGATAATGGAGTAAATAATATTTAAGTGAGTTAAAAGATAATATTTACTAGATTTTTCATAGCTGCTGTTATGTGAATGTAAATAGCATCATGTTACGATTTATGGTGTCTTTATGTTTTAAACGACATTTATGGTTTAAATGAAGTTAGAACTTGAAATAGTTTATATTATTTCGGACCCCAATTTAGAGGGAACGGTTAGTCCCGAAATAGTCGAGATAGTCAAAATAAAGTGTTATATTGTATTTTGGGGTTTCGGGCACTTTTGACAGGTTATGACTCAATTATGAAGTTACGAGCCATTTTAATGATGTATTAACATGTAATGATGGAAATTAAGGCTAAGTACCCGATTGAGTCTTACAACCCCTTTTATTTCTCAAGTGTATTCTTACTAAACCTAGAGAGAAAGAGAATTGTGGAGAAAAAGAAGAGAAAGGAGAAGAATTAATGAAATTGAGTTTGATCTTGCATCTACCGTAAAGGAATCCGAGATTTCAACTTAAGGCAAGTTTTTTACTTGCTAATATATGGTTTGAGGTGAATAAATTGTAGTGATGGTTGTGTATTGGAATAATTGAACAAATATGGGTTTAGAGAAATTATAGAGTTTGAACCCTTAAACTTTGATCTAGATAGTTATTGTGTGAATTATTGTGAATTATAGTAGTTAGTATGTATATAGGATTGTTTTGGTTGGATTATTGATGGTTGGTGTGGGTAAAATGGAGGAGAAATGAGTTTGGGAAAATTTGGGGTATTAGACTCCATAGCCAAAATTTGGCATTCTGGCCCGACGAATCAATTCGCCCCTAGCGAATCGACTCGCTAACGGAGTAGGCGACAGGTATTTGTTAAGGGAATCGATTCGGCCTATCCGAATAAATTCGGCAGTATGCAGAATGTTGGGTCCTCTTAACCGAATCGATTCGGACCATCCGAATCAATTCGCTTCAAGACCGGATCGATTCAGCCAGGGCGAATCAATTCAGAATTCCTGCTGTTTTAGGTTATTTTTCTAACTTAGTTTGTAATCCTTTTCTTGTAGATTTAGGACCTAGGAACTTTCTCTTAGGATAAAATAAGGTGTATTACGGACTTACCTTAGGTATGTAACCACACTAGATTAGAAAGGGCATACTCAGGCTTATCTTGGGGTTTATGAAATAGACGTTAGGGTGGTTCTTTCTTAAACGAACTATTTTGAGACTAGGGAAGAGTAGGATCATATAATTGTGGAAATTTAGAGATGTGTTTGAGGTACACTATACTTTGTGTCTTATAGTAACGTCATTATTTCTTGGAGACTAATTTGGAGGTTCATTAAACGTTGAATTTTATAAAGATGACATTAAACGCTTATGGCTCCGGATAAAGACTTAATTTATATTTTAAAATGGGAATAACTTGTGAATGATAAATTTCTTATACACACCTCTCTAAATGCTATCATAGGGGAAGTTACGTGCATGAAATGAAGTCCCCTGGCTAGTGAATGGAGGCTGAATATAGTCCTAGACCATAGGACCGGTTATTGTATATTGTGTGATTATTGTTTAAAGTGAGATAATTTCGGGTATGGTTATAACTCACTGTCGAAGGTGATGCCCAGGTCGTCTTGGTGATAGGCCCTGGAAGATGATAGCTATTTAGGGGTGCATCCAGTGGGGAAATCCAGAAGGATGGTCTTAGAATCGTTATATGTTGGGAAATATAACTATTCTTATTAAAGTGGGATTTTGTTGATAATACGACACTTTATGAAGTAAATTGCTTAAATACGTTTCCTAATGAGAAAAAGGAACGGTGAAATGAAATTGTGTAAAAAGAAAATGGAGTCTCTTTATTTATATTCTCCTGCACAAATGAATTGTGATCATTGTCATTATTATTGCGTTAGGTTATGCTTTTATATAGAAAGGTTATATTCCTTATCATTATTTATGGTGAACGAAACAAGCTTATTCATGGTAATTAAATTGTCCATAACTGTCATGCACTTTATTCACTTGGTAATCATATTAAACTGGGCCCTGACCCGTTTCAATTTTTTTGTTTTGCTTGAATCTTATATTCGCCTAGGTGCTCCGCCGCAAGGACGCCCGTATTGACTTTTCTAACCCAGTGTCCTAGAGCTGTAACACTTTGCGGATGTTACGAGATAGTTGATATAGAAAATTGGATTGTTTAAATATTTTTCTTTAACTTACAAATTAAATTTTGATAATCCGTTTTCTAAAATAATGGGTGGTTATGTCGTTAACTTATTGTATTATAGTGATGCTAAGAATGGGCCATCTATGATTCCTGTCATTATTGGAGTATCGGGCTGGCCACCTCTTATTTTAATAAGCGGGTTGTCACACCCTTTTTACCAACCACCTAAATAAATGTAATAACCCTTTATATATCTTGGCTACCGAAACCAATTTCTGCATAAAAAAAAAAAATCAACTCCCAGCTAAAAAAAGAGGTAATTTTTTGGTTGTGTTAATTTTCATGTTACATTTATTTACAATTTCGTTGTTCTAATATCTATGTTGTATAGTTGTATACATTTTTTAGTAAGTCGTTATGTAGAAAAAAATCAAAAAATATTATTAGTTAACGTTAGATGTTCATATATGCTCTACACAATGATTTACTAACTAATAGTGATTGTATTTTATTTCTTCCAATCACTATTATTAGTTAATGTTTTATACAAATATTAATAAAATAGTCATGTGTAATTATTTAATTTAATTTAATTTAATTTAATTTGTTATGTTATGTTAGTTGTAAAATTTATTTTTGAAACGATTTTTTTATTGAAACCTATTTCGAAAAATCCATATATTTTATGCCGTGTGTAATTTTTTTTGCAAATATATGATATTAAAATAGTGAAACTCAATTTTCTATTGATTTTGATAGGAATTTTTTATTCCGTTAAGATTATTTTACCAAATAAAATATTACATAACATTTATTTATTCAGTAACCAAAATGCTCAAAAATTGATAACTTTTTTGTTGACATTGTAGTGTTGATAATGGAACAAGTTGGAAAAAAATTAGATGGGCGGTTGGGGCTAGAAAGGCTAGAAAAATTTTAAGAAGAAAGGCGATAGCCAAAAATTCCTACAGCCAAGCGACCTATAGTTTTTAAAAACTATAGGTGTATTGCGGACGACGGAGATCACATTAAAGCTTCTCCGGACATGGCCACAAACGGCAAGACAATAAAGATGCGTGGTAACTGGCATAGTCTAAGAGCCACCTACAAATGTTTTAAGACATCTCCCGAGGTCATGTATTTAATACACCGTAGTGGTTGGGGATAATTATTGGACACTCAAATTCCCAAGACAGGTTGGGGGTTGGTACAAGCGCTCAGTGAGCGTTGGTGGGATATAACCAACACGTTCCAACTACCTAGCGAGGAGCTGACCATTAATCCTTATGATTTTACGGTTTTGACTGATTAGTTTTTTTATATAAAAAATTACCTGAGTAATAACATTGATTAGTACAATAATTAAATTTACAATTGATTGTTATCCTTACCATCTTGTAGGTATTCCCATCGAAAACGAGCGTTTGGTGTTCTGTAACTTAGGTTCGCATTCGTTCATACACCAGCGAAACTCTGGAGTAAGGATAAGTTGTCATCTATTATGCATTCGTACATCATAATGCACAACATGATTATTGAATATGAGAGGCGTGATTATAATTGGAGAGATGAATACGACTTCCCGCCTTACCCGGTTCCTATATTTCGAAACTCTCTTGAGCAACATTATGCGATTGAGGCTAGGACAATGCACATGCACGATAAGAGGAAGCATTTACAGCTACGTGCAGATCTCGTTGAACATGTTTGGGAAAAGTTTTCCAATAACAGTGTTTGATTTTACCCAATTTATGTTTCTTTTGTAATGTTGTTATGTTGTTGTCTTTATTATCAATGTTGTATCGTTAAGATTGTACCCCACTTATGTTTATGTATGGAAGTTTGAAGCAAATTCAGTTCACGATTTTTTTAATCATATTACAAAGTACAACAAGCGATAAAAATAAATAACAGGTTACGTACTCAGAAGCATAGAAATTTTAAAATCCAGAATGACCTCCAGGTGGTGGATAATTTGGAAAGTTTGATTGCCCATGTTGGCCCCGTGCTTTGTTGAGTATATTGGACACAAGGTATTCATGGTACTCCCTCTGGGATGAATTCATGTTTGAGGTGTCAGTGCTCATAATTTGTTGGTCAAGCAATATTTGTTCATGATTGTCTTTTCTCTCTATAGCTAATATACTGCGTTCGTTGAGCCCCAAACTACGCTCCTTAAGTTGTGGTGAACGTTTAATCCCCTCATGGGCCTCTTCGTCACGTACACGATCAGCCTGACATGATCGCTCGAATGATTCAATGAACGAAGAGCAATTACTGAGTATTTCTTGGTTCACCTCAATGTTTGTAGCCTTCGCTTTTCCTTTAGCCCGTTGCTTCATCTCTTTGCTTCCAGGTGGACTCGGATAAGGCCTTTCTATATCAACTTCTGCCCCATCTTTGGAATTTCCTATGGGAAACTTAACATTCAGACTTCCTTCACTTTCTGTCACACCAGTAATTGGTTAATCAAAATGAAATTGAGGGGAGTCTAAAAATGTTTGGAAAATTTAAAATTTGTGGAGTTCTCTTAAAATTTGGTAACAAGATTCAAAATTAAATGATTTTCCCTTGTTCTTTCGCTGGAAGGCTAGATTAGCCGCAATAACCTGAAATAATATGATGATGTAATTTTATTACCTCATTAGCAACAGATTTATGAGAAATAATAATTAAAAATTAATTACAAAATAATAGTGATTTTATTAGTCTCTGTTCACAGTCCCACTACCAAGACTTGTCACCGATGACACTTTCAATTTAGAAACATATTACATTACGTGTCTCGTAATTTTGCTATAGCAGTTTTGTAGGTTGCCTCCCATCCGATGTTCAGTGATACCCGTCGTTGTATTATATTCTTCGGCGACTGCATCCCAAAATAATATGCCAGTTCGATTAGTTCCTCGTAAACCATCATTTGTTTGATTTTCATAAGCGGTGCATAATAGTTCATCGCCGTGTTGAGACATATTTTGGCCTCGAACCATTGTAAAATAATCACAAAATATATTTAAGCAAATATAAAATTTTTGAAATTATTTTTGGTTAAATAAATAATATATATTACAGCTAAAAAGAAAATATATGGTGATAATTCAAATGAAGATATGAGAGAGTGTTTTGAATAAAAATATTAAGGGTATGATTTGTGTTGGATTGAACCTTTTATTTATTAAAAAAAAGAGAAGAGTTGGATAAATCAAATATATTCGTTGTATTTATATAACCGTTGCAAATATTCCGGGGGTCAAAACAGAAATGGGGAAGTATGTTATAAAGCTTATGCAGAACAAGATATTCTGCTTTAGGCTTTATATTTATTTTTTCTCTTGCGCAGAACAACATGTTCTGTTTTAACAGCGAGTCTCACAAAAAACCAACTAGTCCAATTGTATATTTCTTATTTTTTCACCTAGCAACGTTCAAATATAAAATTTTAGACTACCCATAACATACGCGGATACAACATATTTGGGTTTTTACACTACCCATAAGTGTTGCTCTAACACACTCAATATTTGAGAGATAACACTCGATATGAGGAGATAATTTTTTTTACTACTCACAATATTTTTGATTTTTTATGACTTCACTTCAAATGCCAACATTATAGGGGTATTTATAAGATCTCTAAAATGTATCTATCCAAATACGTACATATATTACATTTAATATAAACATACCCCATTTAGACTTCTATACACGAACCTCCTAATACATGAACCAACTAAATGCATGTATTGACCAAATATATATGTGTCTACATTAATCTAGATAATGCAAAATTAATAAATTATTTAATGAAGTGTAGATGTATCAATGTGTGGGAGCGACAAATGTCGACGCTGGGTTGTGATGTCAATTTTAGGTATATTATATAATTTTACAAAAATAGAGGGGGATAAATACAAACCTCCCTAATACCCCTCAACCCCGAAACCCACACCAAAACATGTCGCCTTCTTGAGCCACACATGCAAAGAACTCAAAAAAATGTCCCGAAGTATTGGTGTGTGAATCTCCTCCCCATCAAAGCACCTCGTATTCATCTAGTTCCAAATTGTCCAAAAAAGCATAAAGGAGTCATTCATCACACCGTTCTGGCAACCCTCCCCCTCACCTTATAACCCCAAGACCCCTCACTTTATAACCCCAAGCTGCCAAATCCTCACTCGCTGATTCATCACACAACCAATTCACCCTAAATATAGAATAGACGAACTCCTACAGACTCCTGACCACCCCAACAATGTAATAACAATTGACTATTAATTTCCTCGGCATTATTACATAACCAACACCTACTATCCCTTCATATCCCTCTCTTCTTCAGCCCATCTATCGTCAACATTTCCTATCTCACCGTAGTCCAGGAAAAAAGAAACTTTTAGAGGGGCATTCATATACCAAATACACTTCCAAGGAAAATCACTTCCTCCACTGCCCACTAGCAACTCATAATATGATGTCACCGAATAAACTCCCTTCTTGCTGACCCTCCACCACACACAATCCTCACCCTCATAGGTAAAGTCCCTCACCCCAACCACTCGAATAACTCCTCCTCCTCCTCCTCTTCTAAATCCAAATCCCTATGTCTCCTCCTAAACCTAGGATTCCAACCTCTCCTCTCCCCATTCTTCCAAATATGTCATGCCACGAAGCCTTTCCACTCACTCTAAATGGGAAATAACCCAGGAAATAAATCCTCAAGAGAGAGATCACTCCGCACATGTCCCTCCAGAATCTAACCCTCTCCATGTTCCCCACTCTCATGGATGTATGCCCAAGGAACTACATCCAACCCCTCGTTATATGCTTCCACAACCCCCACCCCATGAGGGACCTGCCTTCCCATTGAACCCCACACATTATGACCCAAGAAAAACCTCTCCACCACCACCTTTCTGCAAAATCTACCCGTCTCAAATGTTAACCTCCACAATGATTTACCCAAAAGAGCTTGATTAAAAGTTGCCAATTTTTTCATACATCCGCTCCTCCCTCCTCACCAGTTTGTAAACATCATCCCTCCTTACTAAACTATATTTATACCTTTCTTCACTTCCATGCCACAAGAAATTCCTCATTAACTTATCTATCTTTTGGTGGACAAAGACCGGTAGAAGAAGAATGTATAGGTAATAAGAGGGTAAACTAGAAATGTTACTCTTAATCAAGTTCATTCTCCCTCCCTTGGATAAATACACCTTTACCACCCTGTGAGCCTCCACTACACCAAAAATGCAATTTTATAAGTGTTTTAAACACTTATAAAATCATTTACAACAGTTTTCAACCGTTATAAAATCGGGGGTTATAAATTTTATATAACGATCCCAAACCATTACAATTTGACATTTGTAATGGCTCATTCGATTAATAAATTAAGTGTGTGTGGGGTATTATTTAACCAATTGCAACGGTTTCGGACAATTACTCTTTTGGGAATTTTTAATGGTTCAAAATCATTACAAATAATAACCATGTTTTTAGTTTAAAACGACTATGTAAAACCATGTGTAAAATTTGTAACTATTGTGAACCGTTACAAATTGTATTTGTATATATTATAAGTCCATCTTGTAACAATTTTAAGCAGTTATAAATGTCACTATATACAAAAAATGCCTTATTCATAGAGGCCTCCAAACAAATATTTAGCATCAATAAATCAAAGGAAATCAAGACACATATAATAAACACATTATATATACCAGTTTTACAACCGATACACCAAGTTGCTATCGAAAGGCCACCTCTCCCTTTTAAGTGAATATTTAAAACTTATATACAGTTTCCATCACCGTGCCGCTTAATATGGATCCATGTCATATTTACCAATAGGTATCATTTATCCAACATGAAATGTTCAATAAGAAATGAGTTATTGTGAGATGCATATAATAATTTAGGATGAGAAATGTCTTTGAAATAACACTCCCTTGAATAGAAAACTTCTCCCCTACTTTTTTTTTTGAATAGGAAAAAGGAAGCATATCATATAATAGTGAAATATCCACACCAATAAGAATGGATAAATAAATTAATAAACACGTGATAAAAAATAATATTTCAAGCCCAACATCAATATATAGAAATGAAAAACTAATGTTGGATAAATCAATAAATGAGTGGGAAAAATGGCAACAACTAAAGTATATATACGAAGAATATGTGAATGTCATCCATACAATATCTTATCCAACATAAATATGTGAAAATGGGTGAGAATAGTGGATAACTGACGGAGTAAGTACATAAATATATTAAAATTCTTATTTCTCATGCAAAATAAATTATCTCAAAACAACATCTCTCTCTCTCTTTCTACGATCAATCTATTTCCGAATCACCACCTTGGTTTTGATCATGGGATCCACCATCACTAGACGATCCCTTTATACCAGCATGATCTTCTTTTTCGATCTCAAGTATCCGCTCCTCGTGTCGTGCATGCTCTCTCGACTCACTGAGTTGGGCATGTTTTATCTTTTGAAGAAATTGTTCCTGCAACTCGATACTTTTTTCTAGATTGAGAAAAGGGTACACAACCCTCTTTATAATGCTTAATCAATCTAGGCAACAAAATGCTCTAAAATTTTCTAGGAAATATTTACGAACTAGCTCCCAAACGAGGGAGACTCTACAATAAGGCTCCTTACAATATGGTGTAGATGTTCAATAAATCTCTACAAAGCACTTCATATTTTTTCCACTGAAATTTCCAACCCTGATCTTCACTACCTCTCCAGAAGAACTTGTTAATCATGCTATGAATTTTTACAATAAAAGTTTTGGGAGGAGAAATAGATGCTAAAAGATAACATAGAATAGATGATAAAACATGTTTCATAAGGATGAGTTTACCTCCATTGGATAAAAAATTGGACTGCCAACCAAAAATTTTTAATCTCAAAGACCCAAGCAAGCTATCATAATAATTTACTTTATTCCTTCCATTGAAAAGAGGGCACCCCAAATATTTCAGAGGAAGAGATTTGTGATTTAGGCTTATAGATGTAGCAAGCATAGACTTTTTTTGATGAGAGAAATTATCATGAACTGTAAAGCTACTCTTGGATAAGTTGCATTTCTGGCCCGATAAAGAGCAGTAGTATTCAATGAACTTCATAGTCTTATCAAGACTCTTCTTATCAGCTCTGCTAAAAATCATAACATCATCAGCAAAAGCAAGATGAGTGATTAGAGGGCTTCCACTAGGATGGTAGAAAGGTAATGCTTCTCTAGAACTTTGCAGTTTATTGAGGCCTCTGTTGAGAAAATCTGCAGCTATGATAAAAAGACTAGGGGATAGAGGATCCCCTTGTCTTAAGCCCCTGGTTGATTTAAAGAACTCTTTGTTTTGGCCATTAACATTAATAGAAAACCAGTTATTAGATATGCTTCTCCATATAAGGTCTATCCATCTCTCCCCAAATCCAAATCTTCTGAGAACTGGAATTAGAAAATTCCAGTGAACCCTATCATAGGCCTTCTCCATATCTAGATTGATTATAACATTACCTCCATGAGATTTATTGTCTAAATTATGGACCATTTCTTTGGCTAGAAGAACATTGTCTTGAATAGATCTACCTTTGGTAAATCCACTTTGATTAGTAGATATGATGGATGGCAAGACTGTAGATAATATTTTAGACAAAATCTTAGTAATCACTTTAAATGAGTAATTACACATACTTATAGGCCTGAAATCCCCACACTTTTTTGGAACTTTAGTTTTTGGTATAAGCACTACTGAAGTACTTGTCCAAGATCTTGGAAGCACACCACCTGCAAATAAATGATTAATAGCATTCACAAAATCTGACTTGATTAAATTCCAACAGTGTAAGTAAAAAGATCCTCCAAATC
Source organism: Sambucus nigra (assembly GCA_949130495.1). NCBI lineage: Eukaryota > Viridiplantae > Streptophyta > Magnoliopsida > Dipsacales > Adoxaceae > Sambucus > Sambucus nigra. Next base: position 470,690,427 of record OX422215.1, on the reverse strand, counting down.
CATCCGGAACAGGAGCTGAATCCTCATTTAGAGACTTTTTGGCTGTAAAAACTTCTTCCTCTTTGACAAAATCTTCAAGCATATTGTTCATTTCAGTAGAAATTAATGATGGAATAAGGTCTGTGGAATCAATATAACTGGCAGGTTGAGCCTCAGTCAATTATTTCTTAAAGAAATTAATAATATGGTTACTAACCTCTTGATCATTATCTCAATAATTCCCCTATTCATCAGTAATGGAGTGGATTCTAAGATTTTGGTGCTTTGCCTTTACACTTGCATAAAAAAAATTTGTATTAGCATCCCCATGTTGCTACTATCTAATTATTGATTTTTGTCTCCAATATGTTTCCTCCATGCTATAAGCAGCCATCAGATCAACTTTGGTCTTGAACTTTTCAACTCTATTAATATCTATTGGATTCAACTCAAAATTTAGCTCCATTTGAAGATTTAAATCCTCAAGATCTTTCACTTTCTAGAAAACATCTTTAAAAACATCCTTATTCCATTTCTTGATATCCCCTTTTAGTCTCTTAAGTTTTATAGCAAACTTAAGCTGACCATTGAAATTTGAATATTTAGACCAAGACTTTTCAACTAAGTCAAGGAAAGATGGGTGCTTACACCACATTTTCTGGAAAATGAAGGGTCTAGGAGAGGTCTCTCTCAAATTATTAATAGACAGCAGTAAGGGAGCATGATCTGAAGCAGCCCTATTTAAATGCTGTACTTTAGAGTTTGGGAAAATTTAAAGATATTTTTTATTCATCAGACATCTGTCTAGACTTGCCATAATCAACCCCACTTCATCTCTGTTATTACACCAGGTATATCTAGTACCACAATATCCAAGATCAGATAAACCACTATCCTCAATGGCTTGGTTGAATTCATCCACAGCATGATGATCAATGATATTGCCACCCAATTTCTCAACTTCAGAAGAAACAACATTAAAATCCCCAAGGACCAAATGAGGGAGATTCTTAGTCGTAAAAACTCTCTAAAACTATCAAAAGGAGAACTCCCTAATGTCTGGGAATTAATTAGAATAAGTATCCTACAAAAATTATAAGAGTTTGAGCTAAGTTGGACTCTCAATTTAAAAAAGAAAATCCAAAAAAATTACAATCAAATCGGTCCGGCGTGGTCTTTCGATTCGATCTAGTATAAGACGGATCGGTTCATTTTCCTTTGAAATTGGATCGGTTCGGCTCTCAAATTTATGTAGAGATTCTCAAGGCATCAAACCGGTTTATTTTTGGCTTTATGCAGATCGGTTCGCTGGTGAATTTTATTCAGAGTCTGGATCTCCTCCGGATCGTTTCTCACTTGGCAGTGACCAGTCCGGTTCGGTTTTGGAATTCTTTCTACTCTTGTTTTCTCTTGATTTTCTCTTATCTTTGAAGATCCATAACTTCTGACCCGGGACTCAGATTGGTATGTCGTTTCTTCCTACATGCATGTAGACTCGAAGTCTTTAATTTTTATTTTGGTTCTTCGTCCTAACTCCAGATATAAAGTTACTATTTTTCCCTTTGACTTTCCTTCCTTTATTTCTTCCTTGATTTCTCGGTTCTTGCATTTCCTCTTCTCTTCACTTGCATAAAATACCTATAAAAAGCACAAAGAATACACAAAACTTGAGGCACTATATAGGAACGGTCAGTAGCACATATATGATATAAATCCACACATTTTACATCACCCAGGGTGCAAAAAGCTACTAAATTAAGGGGATAAATTTGGAAGAATTTATGCCAAATCAAACCCCCTAACTTAGAACTTTGCGCGTCCCGAGCAATGTAAAAGAATTGTAACTAGGCTCAACTCTTGAAAAAAATATTTTATTAAGATAGAATACCTCTTTCGCGGGCAAATGATTTCATTTAGCATATGCAACAAGCCTTTAAACCCCTAGGTTACCCTAGTAGGACGAGTGGTGTCTCGTGAGGGTTTGCAGTGAATATTCCAACAAAGTTCGGTTTTGACTCAAAAAATTTCAAAATACCTAAAAATTGTATAATTCAAACTTTATGGAAAATAATCACCATAGATTTATATTCATGAGTCTCTATTTGCCGTGTGTGTGTACGAAGCCAAAAATTTAACCGCAAACTTCCACCGATTGATCATTACGTTACTTTTTGAAAATTCATTTTGATTCAAATGCTCAAAGGATACTCTCATAAACGAATCACTTAGAATGTGGCTATTTTTCTCGGTATGCGTGATATAAGGAGTAAAAGTATTGGAACACGAGTTCACACATACAAAATTCAAAGACGAATATTTATGGGTGAAAAGATATCTTCATCAGGTTACGGTCATTGGAAACGGAAAACATCACCTCTTCTACACACCAGTTAATCTCTACTATTATATTTTCGTGTTTTAACTCTCCGTGCGTTAATTAATTTCGCAATCCGGACTTGGTTAGGACTTTCTCGGGTTATAAGGTGTATTAGGTAATATGGTAATGGTTAGGAAATTCGAAATTGGAAAATGTTCTTATGCTGTCCCTTAGTACTTTTTCGTGCTTTTGCTCATTTTCTTTTCTTTTTCTACTTTTCTTTTTATTTTTATTGAGCATTTTTCTTTTCTTGTCCCATTTCAATGCACTGTTTGGACTTAATTTTCAAATTTTACATTTTTCTCAATTCTGGGCTATTTGGTTTTTTCGGGTTACCAAACGAAAGGAAAATTTTCTTCGGCACAAAATGGCTAGCAAAAGGATAATTTTTTCACAACTTTTTATGGATAATATTTTTTTTTGGGAAACAATCGACGCCCTAACTTCATTTATCCGAATTACTAATCATATTAGCTTATGCGTCTCATGATTGATTTAATTTAGAGATATATTTTAGTTCGCTTCTCGACGCAACATCTCACATATTTCCCGTAACCAATCAAAACAAGGGATTGAGATCCTCAATGACATTTTAAAACGCTGAAATGAACTTTGAGTTAGCCGTTAACTCCGATGGATTTAAAAACTCAGAAAATTCGATAGGCTCGAAATCTCACCAGGTTGTTTAATCTCCACACTTATTCGTAAAGTCGTCAATTTTTGCTCAATTTCCATCTTTGGAAAATTTCGGCTTAGTACATTTTGAATTTTATAAATTTGATACTTTAAACAAACTTCGGTGATATTTCTGAAAAAAAATTAATCCCAATTTTAATTTACTTTGAAGAAAAATATTTTTGGATTTTTTGAAAATTTTGAACTTTTCTATTTTTTTTGTTTTTGGGCATTTTGAACTTTGTGAAATTTGGAAGCGCATGCCCCCCCCCCCCCCCCCCCCCCCCAACTTAAAGTTTTGCAAAGTCCCGATGCAAAAGGATGAAAAGATAAATTAAAGAGAGAAAGCATAGAAATGGAACAAAGTACAAAATGCTAGACATAAATAAGTAGGTATAAGACAAGGCAAGATAGGCAAACCAATTTCCATTAGAATTTCAGCATACAAACATGTGGAAACAGCAAACGGGAAAATTACATAAACAAAATAAGCAAAGAAAGTATTGAGGTGGAGTATGAGAGGTACCGGGATCATTCAGGTTGTATGGGTCTTAAAAGTAATCCGGTGGAGATACACCCATAGTCATTCGATACATCTCAACTTAAAGACGATGAATCATGCTTGTGTCTCGCTGGTATGCCCGTTGGTTTGCATCGTATCGATTTATGAACCCGTCGAGTCATGATTCTAGCGCGGTGATGCGTGTATCGAACTCTGCTCCCAGTGGCTCGTAATCTGAATCATCATCTTCATTATACTCCTCCTCTTCACCCTCGCCCATGACAACTTCGGCGTCCACATACTCTTCCTCCTTGGAGTCATCCTCGTCATCATCTTCCGTATCAGTCCCATCATTATCATTGTCGTCATTAGCATCATCCACCCTCCATGCACGGATGATCTCCCTTTGTCTCTCGCTTTTGGTGTGGGTGCCCTACCCAAAAGGATTGGGAAGGCGAGGAAACCCGGTGAAAGGAGCAATATCAGTGTCGGTAGAATGGAAATGATGAGCCGGGTATAAGGGAGAGGGGAGGCACCCTTTTTGTGCAAGGATGAAAAAAATATGTCTTTGTAGATGATACAGGTCAGGTGGATCGGAGTGGTGGGGTAAAAGATGATACATGAGGGTCACCTGACGGGGGTGCGTAGCGGAGTCCATTAAAGTTTGTAGGATATTGGCACTGACTATTTGAAATGTTATGCATGCTTTTTCTCTCATCCGGCCCACAAAAAATGTCTTGGTACCCCAAAACTCACCGAGTGCGATGCGGTATAGGCATACATCTTTTTCAAGGGGCAAGAGTGTTGGGATACATGAATTCGGATGGGATCAGGACATATTTTTTCGCTAATTTTTGGGTGAGAATTTCGAGGGAGATTGGAATGCGGGTGCCATTAACATACACTTCGTAAACGAAATTAGTGGTGCATACAAGGGATCCATAGAAAGCGTGCACCTCGGCTGCCTACAACTCTCTGACACCAACCTTTCTGAAGGAATAGGATAGTGACGGAATAGGGAAAATTATTCTAGTGCTCTTGGCACTCCATATGTAGCTTCCGAGAGTGGTTAAAAAAGCATTCACACCAAATCTATTCTTAGTTCGATCGGTATGCATCATTTTCATGGTAAATAACCTCCATAGAGTTGAATTTTTGAGGTAGGGCTCGGTTGGCCATATGGGAAAGATGTGGGTTGAATGTAGAAACTGGAAGGGAGAGTAAGAGAGTTGGGTGAGAGGAATGGTGGTGAAATGAGGGAGGATGATGGGGGTGGAGTGGGAAGGGTTGCCTTTTGGAGGGAAAGGTTTTGGAGGGAAAAGGGAGTGTATTTAAGAGGGAAAGAATGGATGGGGAATAGGGAAAAATGGATAGGGAGGGAAAAGGGGGGGGGATTGGGGAATGGGGGAGGTGAATCTTGGGAAGGAGCAAAAATGAACAGACGCGAACCGATATGGGTGCCCAAGACCGGACAGGTCCGGTCCTATTTTTTTATTTTTTCCATAAATGAACTGATCTAGACCCCCAGGGGTGGACTGGTCCGGACCCAAGAAACTTTCAGGTTCCCCCAACTTTAGAATGCACTCTTCTCTCTCAATTTGTGGATGCTCCCATAGCTTTTCCTTTGCATGATTGACCTAGAACCTCCCAACGCTTGCTTCGAAAACCTAGATTCTCTCTCAATGTGTGTTCTCCCGCTCCTATCCTAATGCATCTTATACCTACCGACTCAAACTCCCCTAACCGACTCGCATCTACTATACACAAGAATCACCCCATATGCATCGGGGATGTGATGACCTTCTCGTACTTCTTAATCAGTCCCCATAGATGGGGTCCGATAACCAAATGGTATGGGATTCTTCGATACACACTTCAAAGTATGGTTTGAGGCGTTGGCCATTCACCTTTAAAGTATTTACCGCTTTTGAATCTTCCAACTCTATAGCTCCGTGAGGGAATACTCCTCTAACCACAAATGGACCCGTCCACCTTGAACGCAACTTGTCGAGATACAAGTGTAGTCGAGAGTTGTAGAGATGCACTTTTTATCCTGGATGAAATTCCTTGTGTCGAATTATCTTGTCATGCGTGAGTTTCATTTGGTCCTTTGAAATCTTAGCATTTTCATATGCGTCATTGCGCATCTCTTCCAACTCGTTCAATTTAATCTTGCGAGCTTCATCGAATTTATCTAGATTGTAGTTCAACCTCTTGATTGCCCTATAGGCTTTGTGTTCTAGCTCCATGGGGAGATGACAAGGCTTGACATAGACAAAACAAAATGGGGACATACCGAGGGGGTTCGTACAGTAAGGCCATAGTGCATTGTTTAATTGAAGTGACCAATCTTTTCGCGTAGGATCAACGGTCTTTTCAAGGATGATTTTGATCACACGATTTGTTAACTCGGCTTGTTAACTTATTTGGGGGTGATAAGTCGTTCCAACCTTGTGGATGACCCCATAATTTCTCATTAACTTTTCAAACAGCCTATTGTAAAAATGCATGCCGTTATCACTTATGATCTCCTTCGGAGCACCGAAGGGAGAGAGAATGTGTTCTTATAAGAACTTTATCACCACTTTCTTATCATTTTTCTTGGTAGCTATTTCCTCTACCGATTTGGAGACGTAGTCTATCGCGATGAGGATGTATAAGAAGCCTAATGAGGGAGAGAATGGTCCCATGAAGTCAATACCCCAACAATCAAATGACTCAATAACGAGTATAGGGGTTAGTGACATCATGTCGCGGTAGGTAATATCTCCCATCCTTTGACATCTATTGTAATATTTTCAATAAGAATTCACATCTCAAAACATTGTGGGCCAACAGAGACCTCTTTGGAGGATTTTAGAGGCTGTCGTATTCTTGAATAAGTGTCCTCCATAAGCTTATGTATGATAAAATCGGATTACACTTTGAATTTCCTCATCCGGAACACATCTTCGAATGAGCTCGTCTGTACAATATTTGAATAACAATGGGTCGTCATAAAAAATATGTCAGACCAAGTGATGAATTTCTTCTTCTCTTGCAGTGTCGATTCGCGAGGAATGGCCCCCATGACAAGATAATTAACAATGTCCGCAAACCAAGTTAGGGAATAAGTATTAAAGAGTCACTCATCCGAAAAATACTAGTCTATGGGTATTGGATCTGTAGGCACGTCGGTCGAGAGCCATGACAAATGGTTAGCAATGACATTTTCTACCCCTTTCTTATATTTTATAGAGAGATTAAACTATTTTAGGTGTAGGATCCACCTTATGATGAGTGTCTTCGCATCCTTCTTAGTAAGGATATATTTAAGGACTGCGTGGTCGGTAAAGCATATGATGGGCGACCCAACAAGGTATGAATGGAATTTATCCAAAGCAAAAACAACCCTTAGCACATTTTTCTCCGTGGCAGAGTAGTTAAGTTGTGGCCTGGTTAAAGTTCGACTAGCGTAATAGATGACATGAGCTTTGTTGTTCTTTCATTGCCCTAATACAGCCCCAATCACGTAATCACTAGCATCAAACATAAGATCTAATGGAAGGGACCAATTCGGAGATTGCATGATGGGAGAAAAATTTATATGCTTTTCAATTTATCGAAGGCCTCTTGGCATGCATTATTCCACTCAAAGGGGGCATCCTTCATAAGGAGGTTACTCAAGGGTCTAGCGATGAAGCTAAAATTCTTGATAAACCTTCTATAAAATCGTGCGTGTCCGAAGAAGGAACGCACATCCTTTAGCGATTTAGGCAGGGGAAGCTCGTTTATAACATCTATTTTGCTCAATCAACTTCTATTCCTTTAGATAAAACTATGTGGCCAATATTGATGCCCTCGGTAACTATGAAGTGGCATTTTTTCCAGTTGAGGACTAAGTTCTTTTCCACACAACGGGATAAAACTTTCTCAGGATTTGCTAAACATTGGTCAAAAGAGGGGCCAAAACGCTAAAATCATCCATAAAAACCTCAAATTCTCTCTCTATCATGTCGCTAAAGAGACTTAGCATGGACAGTTAAAAGGTCGGGGGTGCATTGCTCAATCCAAAAGGCATACGTTTGTAGGCAAACGTGCCAAATGGACATGTAAAAGTCATATTTTATGGATCAAGTATGTCTACCTCAATTTGGTTATATCTGGAATAACCATCAAGGAAGAAATATTATGGGCGACCCGCTATGCGTCCAAGCATTTGGTCGATGAAAAAGGTAAGGGAAAATGATCTTTTCTCGTTCCGGTATTGAATTTTCAGTAATCAATGCAAACACGCCACCCGGTGGTGGTGCGTTTAGGAATTAATTCTCCCTCAGCTTTTTTGACCACCGTCATTCTCGACTTCTTCGGGATGACTTGAATTGGGCTCACTGATTTGCTATCCGAGATAGGGTAAATAATCCCGGCATCTAATAACTTGATAATTTCCTCTCTAACAACTTCCTTTATGGTTGGGTTTAGTCCCTTTGCATTTTCCTCGAGGGCTTCACGTCCTCCTTGTGGTCATCCCCGATCCTCGCGGCGGGCAGGCGACGTGATGGAGGATCCTAGGTCCCGCGTGTCCCTCTCGGGAGCGCTTCGTCCGACATCATTTGGGTGAGGTGAAAAATGTAGAGAGATAGAGTCGCCAGTCTATTTTACTCAAAACAGACAAAAGAGAGGGATCCATCCCAAAGGACAGCATCCAAAGACATACTGATGCATACAAAACCAAAAATGATTCAAAAAGGGTTCGGAGGCTAAGTTACGAAATGGGAAGGTGTTAGGCACCCATTTAGCCCTTTTGATCTCTCATGGGTTTTTATTATTTTTCTTTATTTTCCCCTTGATATGTGTGCATGTGTAGATATAGTGGAGATAGGAATCATCAACTTGCACCATGGAAGAGGTAAAGCGAGTCATCCGTAAGACGGTATAAAAATATTAGAAAATAGGATTTACGCGATTATCCTAACATTGACCGTTATGATGGAACAATAAATCATGTGGAATAATACGCCACTAAGAACATATATATATATATATATATATATATATATATATATATATATAAGAGAATGGAGTTTAGAGAAAATAGAAAATGAGAGAAAAAGTAAAAATAGGACTCGAGTCTCGGGTTTTACCCCGAGATGCCTACGTAGCCTATAGAGGCATCAAAGTCCACGTAGTTCGCACTCAAAGCGATAGGTGAGGTTTATCCCATAAATCCAATCGGAGGATTCTCTTGTGTGTGTGTGTGTGTGTGTGTGTGTGTGTGTGTGTAGAAAAAGTTTTTGAGTTGTGAGAAAAGTGTGAGAATTCCCGTTTGGAATTTATGAGAAAACCCTTTTTTTTTTTTTTTGGGTTTTTATTTATATGAAAATAAGAGATGTACAATAATACTAAATAAAAAGTATATTAGGATGTGTGAGATGAGATAATGAGAGTGCTAAGTAATAAAATAAGTTATTAAGAGTTTATGAGAATTTAAGGAGAGAGTTGAGAAAATTGGACCTTCTTGAAGATCTTGAATGTTGGAGAGAAGACCTTAGACTTGGATGATGATATAGGGTAGTGAATTCACCAAGTTTGATGAAAATGATGATTAAAAGTGAAGGTTGAAAAGGGATTTGGGTGTGGAAATCACGCTTACTTAGGGAGAGGTTTTCTCGATTTGCTGAGAGTGATATCTATCAGATCTGGGCCCTTCTTGCAAAGTGAGGTCAGGCCTCCTTTTTATAGGCCTAGGGAATTACCGATTAGCAGACCTATTCCTGGCAATCGGCAGGTGCGTTTAGGCACACTGTCGATAGGAAGGGTCTGGGACCTGCCGTTTGGCAGTGTCTTTTAGGCCTTTTTTGAAAATCGATTGCAGAATTCAAACCATTGATCAGAATCGTGCACGGGGCAAACCATTGGAAAGGTAATTCAGAGACCTTCAAAAGTCCTTGGACCACTCCCGGGTTCGAGAGTTGAATTTGGGTCAAATATGGCTTGGAAGCATTCGTCGGTCCATTGGACGGGGAATCATCGGATGCAAACGGATCGTTCGTCCATATGGTAAGTCCGATTCATGCACAGGGCAGATCGTTGGAAAGGTTAGGGGATTTACTTCAGCATTCCAAAGAGTTTGATCCAGTTAGGGGAGTTGACTTCGGTCAATCGAGCCCTGGAAGCATTCGGTGACCTTCCGGAGTAAAACGAATCATTCGTCCCTACCGTAAGTCAGAATCATGCACGGGATGAACCGTTGGAAAGGGGTTTCAGTTTCCTTCGAAGATTCATTTAGTATCGGTCAAGTTGAAGATGTTGAATTTTGGTCAAACGGGGCCTAGGAGTGCCCGATGGCTTCCTGATTGAGTTTCGGGGGAAAATAGGTCATTCATTCGCATGGTAAGTCAAAATTGCACACGAGACGGACCGTTGAAAGGGATTTTAGTGCCCTTCAAAGATTCATTCTGTCTCGGTCGAGTTGAAGACTTTGACTTTTGGTCAAACGGAGCCTGGGAGTTCCCGATGGCTTATAGGTCAGTACTCGGGGTATGACCTGGGTTTGTAGTGATGAAGGGAGGTGCTAGGGACCTAAATAGAGTTTAGGGGGTAATAAAATGGGGTGTTTATAGAGCCCCTCAATAGGTGAGTTTGGAACAAACGATAGCCGTCGAATAGACACTGCATGATGATTTTGAGGGAGGATGACTAATTCAGAGGGTCGAGGATGATTCTGAGGACCTAAGGTAGTGAGGATGACCAATTCAGAGGGTTGAGGCCGATTCTGAAGACATACAGAGCGAGGATGACCAATTCAAAGGGGCGAGACTAATTTTGAGGACCTACGGAGTGTGCTGGGGGATAACCAATTTGGTGGGTAGAAGCCTATTCTGCGGGATTAAGTTGTGATGACCAATTCTTTGGGTCGAAGCCAATTCTATGGGCTTAAGTAGAGATGACCAATTCTGCGGGTCGAAGCCAATTCTATGGGCTTAAGGTGGAGGTGACCAATTCTGCGGGTCGAAGCCAATTCTGCGAACTTATGTAGGGATGACCAATGCTGTGGGTCGAAGCCAATTCTACGAGCTTATGTAGTGATGAATAATTCTTCAGGTCGAAGCAAATTATACGGGCTTAAGTAGAGATGACCAATTCTGTGGGCTTATGTAGTGATGATTAATTCTGTGATTCGAAGCCAATTCTGCGAGCTTAAGTTGAGATGACCAATTCTCTAGTTTGAATCCAATTTTGCGGGCTTAAGTTGAGACGACCAATTCTATGGGTCGAAGCCAATTCTGCGGGCTTAAGTACGAGTTGACCAATTCGGCGGGTCGAAACCAATTTTGAAGGCATAAGGTGGGATGACCAATTCTGTGGGTCGAAGACAATTCTGAGGGCTTAAGTAGGGATGACCAATTCTGCGTGTCGAAGCCTATTCTAAGGGCTTAAGGTGGGATGACCAATTCTACAGGTCGAAGGCAATTCTGTGGGCTTAAGTTGAGATGACCAATTCTGCGGGTCGAAGCCAATTCTGTGGGCTTAAGAAGAGATGTTCTTGGGGAACTCTACCGAGGAGATTTATCTTATGATTTTGTTTTGAGCTGCGAAGCCGATTGCTGGGGAAATATTTTGCAAAAATTTCACTGGGGAGGTTTAGGTGGCCTAGGGTTTGGATATATTGCTTGGGAAAAATTGAGACCTTTGGGGAAAATATTTTATCCGGAGGAGTTTTACTTGGTTTTTGAGAGTTTCGCTGGGGAAATAGGGGTTTCGCTTGGGGGAGTACGAAATTTTCTTGGTGAAAATGTTCTAAATCCTTCCTGGGATTTTTAAGAATTTTATGAGAATTTTTCAGGGATGTTTGGTAATTTCTGGGAATTTTTGTACAAAATTTAAAAGGGGGTGCCGGCCGGCATGGTTCAGAGGGTGCCATTTGATAGTGGCACTATCTTTTGGACTTCTTGAGGTATTATTTAATTTGCATATTTTCCTTCCATGCATTCACCTTTTCCTTTTGCGTCTCTTTTTTATTGTGGATTCCCGTCTTTGGCAGACGTGTTCTATGAGGTGATTGGGTGCAATACGCAACTGATTGCCTTGAAGGATGAGACTGTTGGGGACTTCTGCCGATTGTATCGATGGTGCAAGGCCGATCGACAGTTGAAGAGATCTCTCTCTCTGGAGGCGGTGCATTAGGTCTTGAATGGCCTGACCAGTGGTAGGGTAAGACTCTTTCTTTTAAGTATTGGTTTTTTTGCATATTCTGATTCTGTATTGACTTATGCCTGATGGGTATTTTCAGGTGACTTTTTACCCTTGGGGGATAGCCATTCAGGATATGGGGGCAATCGGGGTGAATGGGCAGATGAGGCATTTGCTCGGGCATGAGTTCGGCCATTCCTGGTATCTGGGGGAGCGGGTGGTTCGGAAGATTGCGGAGGAGGAGGTGGTTGTGCCACCTGCGCAACCTCCCACGTCTATGAGGTGAGAGCGGCTGTTTTCAAAGGATGCGAGGATCGCGGTGATGATCAGTGAGTCCTACCTGTTACATACTGATACGACTGCACCGTATGACTATATGGACTTTGTGATGAGCTGGTTGATGGCGCCCAGCATATATGATGCCTTGCCTTTCCCTCCCGTGGGTTCGAGTTGGGTGATGGGGTCTTCCCACATCGACGGTGGTCCGTCGGTGTCTGCGATGACGACGACTTCAGAGGTCCTGTTTGTGCAATTGCATACCCCTTCCTACAACATTCAGCGGGGTGTGGAGGGATGGTGCCTATGTTGAACCATCCTCATGCGATGGATCCGGAGGAGTTGGGTTTGACAGAGGAGGTTCTTCGTCCTGCGGTATACCTTCTTCCTCTTTTTGATTCCTTTTCTGTTTTGATCCCTCTTTGATACTGATTTTGCCTTCTTGCAACAAGTTCGTGTGTCGACCACTTGGCTGAGGGACATCAGAGACTGGATATCTTCGGTGACTACCCATATTCGGGATGTGGTCCCAGTTCTTTCTTTCTTGGGGCCGTCTGCTTCATCCGAGTAGGACTCTGGCTCGGGTAGTGGTGGTGCCTCGTCTCGCCGTAGGGGAAAAAGAGTGCGTCGCAGGTGTGGAAGCTCTTAGAGAGAGGGGTGAAAGGTAGGTGAGAGAGAGAGAGAGAATGTGGGTTCGGACAGAGTCCCGTTGTTTTTTTGCTTTTCTATATTTTCTGTAAAATTTGATGTAACACAGAAGAATATATATATGCAATGCAATGGGATTTTTTTTATTATCGTTTGTTAATGGTGAATGAATGAATGTATGCACATGCGCTTTTTACTTTGCTGCTGAGACCGTAAAAAGAGACATTTTTAGGATTTTTTTGAAGGAAAGTTTTAAAAATGGGAAATTATATAGGGGTGGAAGAGGATTTTTTTGAAACTCTATTGAGAATATCAATTTTAATTTTATTGGATTTTTCTGATTTTGATACAAAAGGAAAAAGGAAAATTTCCAAAAATGGGGGGTTGCTGATTAGCAATCCCCTTGCCCTACCTATCGACAATCAAGTCCAGTCCCACCAATTCAAAGCTTTTGATTAGTGCCCTCTTCAGCTTCTTGTACCTTGTGGGGTAGGATTCCCTTTGATTTCTGCAGGGGTTATGTCTTTTGTTAGGGTTCTCAAGTATAAAAAGTGGTAGGGGTGGAGTGTTTTCATCACACCTTCACATTCTTACTTACTTACCTACTATCTATTTATCTTGCAAGATGGATCTCCCTGGTAACATTGAGTTTTCTAACTACCTTGAAGCCTTGGAAATGATGTGCTCTTATAATGTCGACTATGATGCTTTCAACATGCGTCGAGTCTCTTTCTGGCGCAATCGGCCCATTGAGTGGAACATGTTGATGGTGACGGTATAATTTTGGTACCCCGAAGAACATGTACTCCTCTTTGGGTTGGATGAAGTTTGTCCTACCTACGAGGAATTTTCTACCATTCTGGGGATAAATCCCAGTGTTTCTACGGGTTTACCCAACGTTTCCCGTTCTCCCAGGTATTTGTTGGCCCGACTTCTTCGTATTTCGCCTTAGATGACTAGATCACTGGTTGTTAGAGGAATGATCTCCCTCCCGACGGTGTTTCAGTCCGTGCATTTGTGGGAAGTAGGTGATGCTGGCTATTCTGAAGCCGTTGCTCTGGGCCTGGTTTCAAAATTGCTGCTGGTGATTGGGGAACTGCTGGTGGATTCGCAACTTGCAGCCATTACTTCATGGATGTCATACTTTCGCAATCCTATGGTGGTGATACTGGCGGAGACCCTGAATGGTCTCGATGCCTGGCGAGAAGGTCGTTCTGACTTCCCACGGGGTAGCCTCGTGATGCTATTCATTTGGTTATCTGAAAGACTCCGCCTGGTGACTCTTTCAGAATATCCTTTGTCGGTTGTACCCAACTTCTTTTTGCGTATCTTCTTTAGTGTTGGCCTAGATATTGAGATTTGGGATAATTGACTTGTGGATCATAGGACTCGAAATCTGTACTGGTCAGTGCCTTGGTGGGGACAACTGCTGCCTGTTCTGGAGCTAGGGGAATACCCGTATGTGCGGTTGGTTGGTCTCAGCTAGACCTCTTTTTATTTCCCTCAGCGACTTCTGCGCAAATTTTTCTGGGCACATGTCGTCCCACCTCAGACCCTAAATTTCTTTTTGGTAGAGGATTTGACCGAGCGTCTGTGCCTGTGACTTGGCTCTTTGTGGGAGAGTTGGCGTCCGTCAACCCGTCCCTCTCAGTCTGTTGGGAGAGTTTGGCATATTCCTGGGGATTATATAAAGTTGTTGTGGAGGAGAGTAGTTAACAAAATATTGGAAGTGGAGACTGGACAAAAGTTGCTTATCTCTTTTAGCACCACGGAAGGAGGTATTGTGGTTTTTTCGAAGCTGGTTCGAGCTTATCGGTCCATGGAGTGTCCGCGACACTCTGTTCAGGAAGGGGAAACTTAGGGACCCCAGGATGCAAATAATGATGATGGAGTGGGCTCCTTTGGTTGCTGTGGGTAGGATGGTTTATTTTGTAATGGGGAATAAATGTGGGGATTTTATTTGGCTTTTTTAGGAGGGTAGGGGGAAGGGAGTTATCTATTCCTTTTCTTATGTAATCTGTACCGTAATTTCTTATTAGTAAAATAAACAAGTTTATGATCATCCAGATGTGCCTTTCGATGAATTTTGTATTGTTTGAATTATCTATACCGATCGCTAAGGCATATATAATCATTTTGTTCAAATATATGTTAGAATGAACTGTCGTTCTCGGAGGTAAGAAAATAATAGTATTTTGTGAAAAAGAAAGGGTTGTGCTCATGTAAGGTGTATGAGCTGCCTACGTACCTATGGGGTTTTGAAATTTTATACTTTGTTTGAAAATGGTTATTTGCAGCGGATCAGGCCCAAGTAGTTCTGGGCAGGGGGAAATGAAGAGATTTTTTTTCTTTTTAGAATAGAAGGGAGACGAGGAGAGTCGTAGCGTGCCGAGATTTTAGATTAGGGGTAGAACTTCTTAAGACGGTCCAGGTTGACTGGACAAGCCATCTCTTCGCCATTTAAGTCGGTAAGCATGGCGGCACCGCCGGACAAGATCTTATTGATAATGTAGGGGCCGCTCCAATTGGGCTTGAATTTCCCTCTGGGGTCCCAAATGGGTTCTATGATTTCTTTGAGGGCTAGGTCCCCTTCTCGGACACCGCAGTTCTTGACTCTCTTGTTGAATGAATGTTCTATTCGATGATGGTACCCTTGTACATGGTATAGTGCTTTCAATCTCCTTGAGTCTAGGAGGGTCAGCTCGTCAAGACGACTTTGGAACCAGTCTTCTTTGCTGACCTTGCTTTCAAGTATGACGCACAACGAGGGTATTTCCAGTTCCACGGGTAGGACTATTTCCATACCATAAACTAGAGAGTAAGGGGTAGCCCCAGTAGAGGTTATAATTGAGGTTCGGTAGTCCTAGAGGGCGTACGGGATCCAATCGGCCCATTATCGATAGCTTTCTGTCATCTTGCTGATGATGGATTTGAGGTTCTTGTTGGCGGCTTTAACTGCACCGTTGGTCTGAGGTCGGTAGGGAGAAGATTTGTGTCTCTGAATCCCATACTCGTTAACCACCTTTGTGACTTTTTCCTCGAAATGCAACCCATTATCTGATACTAGCTCGTGTGGTACCCCATATCGGCAGACGATGTTTTTCTTAATGAATTTGGCCACTTTCTTAGCGTTCAGCACTGCGTATGACTCAACTTCGATCCATTTGGTGAAGTAATCAATGGCAACTAGGATGAACTCATGCCCATTGGAAGCCTTAGGTGTAACCTTACCTATGATGTCGATGCCCCATGTGTAGAACGGTCGGGGAGAGGTCATGTTGTATAATTCATATGGAGGCAAATGCTGAAGGTTGGAGAATTATTAGCATTTGAGGCATCTCCGAACATAGGCGGTGCAATCCTGGGTCATGGTGGTCTAGTAGTAGCCTTATCGGATGATCTTTTTGGTAAGCATGTGACCGTTCATGTGGGGTCCGCATTCCCCTTTGTGGATCTTCTGCATTATCTTTTCAATGTTAGCCCTTGCGATGCAGTGCAGATGAGTTCCATCGAAGTTCCTTTTGAGCAGTGCTTTGTGACAAATGATGTACTGGGCGACGAGTCATTCGAAGGGTTTCCTAATATTTCTTGTTGGAACCCTAGGGATACCTACCATACTTGAGGAAGTACCAGATATCATAGTACCAACAATTGACTAGCTCGGGATCTTCTGTAGTGACGAGATCAATGTGGTAGCAGTGGGTTAGTTTGTCTTGCTTTTAAATAAGGAAGGGGGTCATTGTGATTCCTTTGAGCATGAATACTATGGAGGCTAGGGTAGTAAGTGATGATACGAGAAATCGTACATAGGTAGATCTCGTGCCAACAAGTCAAGTATGAAGTGTAGAATAAATAGATAAAGCAAGTAAATAGAGAGAAGACAAGATATAGAGTGGTTCAGCCCCTAAATGGGCCTACGTCCACTATGTTGCTCCCTTTTCATTATGTGCGTTGCATTGTACAATATAATCGTGCCTATAGAGGCATATAATTACGAGAATAAAGGAGAGTACATGATAGTATTTGAGATTCCGGTAAGCCCGTTGGGTGGCTGTGATGCAGATCCTAGTCCTCCAAAGCTTATGTTGGGATGATGTAGAGAGGATCTGTGTTGTAGTGCCTCGGGTGTGTCCGAACCCCCCTTTTACTTTCAGGTGTGGTCCTCTATTTATGAGGAAGTGTGTTGAGTCACGTGCCCTGTGCACGTGGCGTATACCAAGTCTGCAGTAGATGTGGATGAGGGCGTGTGGCCCAGAGTAGCAGCGCTGAGCTGTTGGAGGGGGATCGCGGACCCTGAGCTGGGGTGCCGCGGCCTCTTAGGGAGAGGGCCGCACCCTACAGGAGTTCTGGCCGTGCCTCGAGTGAGATACCGGCCGCGGCATGTATGGCTTGAATATGATTGTAGAAGTATTGCCACGGCATGGTGCTATACTTGTACTATCAATAAGCCCCCAAGCCGTAGTGCCAAGGGAGATATATTGGGACTGCGGCTTAGCCTAGGTGCCGCGGTGCTTCCAAAGCGACGATTCATCTTCCGCGCTCCCTTATATAAATTGTTTCTAGCCGTGGACTTCATTACGTTTCTAAAACTTTTGAGAGAAAATAGAGAGAAAACCTTGTTATTCCTTTCTCAAGCATTTTCCGGCAGCCTTCCAAGGTGGTGTGAGGCTGAGCATCGAAGATTTCTTCGTTTCCAGGTAATCTTTCGATCAATAGACTTTGTAGTTTGCATTTCTTTCCACTTTTTAATGACCAAACATCTGAATTGTACACCCAACCTACTTTCTAATCTTCATGAACAAACCCTAGCTGTTTGATAGGAATCTAGGGCTTTAATTGAAAATCTGCTTATTCCCTCAGAATCGAACACATGAATGCTGAGTACCTAAATAATTTCTAGGTTAAATCTTCATATGCTGAACACATGATGCCATGAAAATCATATAACTGTTCTTACTGTTCTCGATGCTTTTCACCAAGTTCTTCATATTTTGCGAATTTTGATCTTTAAAACGATTAAACGTTATATTCACCAACTATTTTAAGAGTAAGGCCGTGGCATGATGCCCCAACTTTAATCTATTCCCATTTTGGTCCTTGTGGCATACCGTGGGCGTCGACCGCGGTCTCCTAAAATCTGAGATTTCCCTTTGCAAAACAAGAGTAAACAGTAATGTTGACCCCGTTCTGGAACCTAATCGCGACATTTAGTAGGCTGGTTTAGGACCCTTAGGCTGATTTATCCTCCTTGGTTAGATCAGGGTTGCGCCCTTTTAAGTTCAATCAATAGTAGGCAATTCATGTAAATAATCTTTCCGCGGCTTCTTGGTCTTTTCCCAACCATACTGGCTGCGGCGCCTAACTGCGAACTCTGCTTTTCAGGTATCGCTGCAGCCATATGAACTTTGACCCAGACGAGTTCTTGAGAGGCTTTTGGGCGAAGCATTTTGGGGCCTCTCCTCCTGAAATTTCTTCCGTGCATCCTCTAAGGTCAATAGGCCCTTGCAAATTAAAAGATTGCCCAAATTGCATCAGACTCGACTCAGACTCCGCGGAATCCTCATCTGGGAAGGCCTTCCAATCTCCGCTGATGGAAGAGGAAGCCAACTCAAGTACCCATCCCATGGGTGAAGGAGATATTGTCGCGGCTGCTAGAAATAAGCCTGGAGGTACATCAGGGAGGGCTACGAGACCTTTGGCCGAAATTGGTATTCGCAGCTTAATGACCCAAAATTGGGTTAATCAGGTGGCTGAGGCCTTCGAATTTCCAGAAAATTTGACGTGTTCAGCCCCTGCCGCGAATCAAAGACCGTGCACGGCTCTCTCTGATGATGGAATTTGCTTCCCCCTGTACGCGTTCATTTACGAGCTGCGGCTACCTGTCCCAGTTCCTATCCGTTGTCTTTTTCAGGCGATGAACCTGGCCCCCGCGCAGTTGGACCCTAATGGCTGGAGGGCCATTCTCGCTGCAGTTTTCCTTTGGGAGAAGTTGTTCAAAAAGGACATCACTCCTGCGGAGTTCTTTTACTTCTACCGCCCAAAGGAAAACTCAGTAAAGTTCGCGGGCTACTACTACTTTTCTAGCCGCAGCAGGGATGAGACCCTTTACACTGGGAGACCGACCAGTGTGAAAAATTGGAAGGGGAATATTTCTACATCTTCGGTGAAGGCTGGGAGATGCACCCCGAGGAGAATGAAAGAGAGAGATCATATAAAATGCCGCGGCAGTGGGGGCCACCCTCAAAATTAGGTATAAGATTATAGCCGCGTCCTTTTTATTTCACATGTAACTTCCACTAACTTGAATTGTCTTTTCTTTCTGCAGCCCTTGACAATTTGCATTTGAACAAGCGGCAGGAAAAAAGAGTTGCTGAGGCTGCAAAAGTTCCTGCTGAGCACAAGAAGTTCAGCATACTTGTAACATTGGCAACTATATTTGAGGCGGGATTTTTCCCAAACAAATCCATTCCTCAACAAATGGGCGTGGAAGGTAATTAACTATGCCATTATTTTTATTCCGCGATCATTTCTTTCCTTGAACTCGTGTTATTCTTTTTTAGGTGAGGAAGTTGATAGGGAGCTGCTGGCTGCGCAGCTGGCAGAGATGGATGAGGACGCGGCCGCCCTGAATAACACTGTGTGAAGCAGAAAAAGGAAGAGGTTTAGAGCTAAGGTACCTGCCGCGGCCCCCACTGGAGATAAGGCCACTGATCTTGCCGCGGATCGGGTGGTTAATGATGAAAACCCTGCGCATCATGAACACTTTGATGATGACATAGGGGAAAATTTGACAGCGGTTGGCCTGATGTCAGCTGAAGTCCCCCTTCCATCGTCCTCTCCTCTGCCGCCAACTGTAGTGGCGGTTAATACGAATTTTCCACCTTCCCAATTCCGTGGAGAGTCCGGACCAGACGGTAGGCCAAGGCCTCAATTAAGGCAGCCTGACCCAAATTCATCCTGGGACACTAGTGCAAAGGCTGCGCGGAGAATGAAGCGAGACTTGGATGCCGCGGACCTCGACAGGCTGGTTGGGGAAGATCACGAAGATCTGGAGGACTATGGCCTCCACAGCCTTCTGAGGGTATGTACTAGTCATTTAATCTTTGCATCTCATATTTTTTTTGTACTTTTGCTAACGTCCTTTATTTCATACAGGCCGCTGATGTCATTGTGGTCCAGAAGAGGAAGTATGAGGCTTTATACAGGTTGAAAGAGGCCGAGAAGAGTGCTCATGCCATGGACCTGCAGTCTGCACGGGCCTCTTCTTTTGAGGCAGGGAAAGAGTCCACTGCCGTGGCCCTCCAGGCAGCCCATATGGACTTGGAGAAGGCCACCAAGGCCAGAGAGGAAGCGGAGGAGAATTTCAATCAAGACGCGGAATCTCTGAAATCATCACAGGCCCAAACATCCGAAGCCGTCCGTGTTGCAGAGATTGCAAATACCAAGCTCTCCCTCCTCCAGCAAAAATATCAAGAGCTAGAAGCCAAGTCTGCTCAGAAGGATGAAGCCCACGCCGCGGCCATACAAAAGATGGAAGTTGATTATGGCGACGCCCTCCAGCTAGCCATAGATCATGCCGTGGAGTCATTCAAAGGCTCTAAGGATTTCTTCCTCACCAATAACAGGGCATACCTCCGCGGCTACCAGGAGTTACGGTAGAGAATCATTAAGAACTTACCTGATGCCAAGGAGACGGTCCTCGCTTGGAAATTAAGTGATGCAGAACATCAGGAGTGCATTATTGAGCTGAAGGCCGCGGCTGAAGAAAGAGCAAGGCTGATAGCCCAAGCAGAGGCAGAGGCAGCGGCTGAGGACGGGGAGACAGAGACTGCCGCGGGCGGAGAAGAGGCTGATGATGATGATGATGACGCAGCCTCTTAAATTCTCAATTTCTGTTGCATCATCAACTTTTTGTAATCTTAAATTCTTAATATAGGGCTGCGTCCCTCCTCTTTGTAATCTTAAACTTCTGTTGTGGTCGCGACCTCCATTCTGTAATCTACGGCTATAAATACAAAGGTTGCGGCCATATTTTTATCACTGTGCTTAATATTCCTTGCTTTTCAATATTGCATGTTTTACATTGACTGCTATAATGAATGGTTGCACGTTACTGCCTCATATTTGCAACTTGCTTTCTGTATTGAATGAAATTGTAGGACTTGTAGCTAGGTCCGCGGCAGCATGGTATAATTCGATGCAATCTTGCTCTTATTAATCATTCGCGATGTCCTTGTCACTTTGGCCCTTTTTTTTGTTTTTCCCCTGCACCTTTCACTGTAGGGCCGTGATCCCCCAAGTCGCAGTGCCAATGAAGTATGGTTTTGGGCTGCGGCTTAATTTCTTCAATTTTTCGTAGAAGCCGTGGCCCTTTTGTCATCTACTCGTATGCCATGTAGAAATAATGAATAGATTGATGCCGCGGTAATTTGAAGAAGGGTAAATATTCTGAATTCAATTCCACCTCAGTGACTCAGTCGCTTTTTCCATTCAGCTGTGGCAGGTTGCCATCCAGCGTTAGGGCAGCGATGGATGAGGATGCCGCGGCATCTACTTGACTGCTGACAAGATAATGAGGCTGTAGAACCTTGCCCTTGGGGAATTAAGGCCATACTTCTGTAGGTTTGACATGCTTCATGATCATAGTAATAGAGCCTCCTATAGCCGCTTCGGTTGTCTTTCATGGCCTTCTTTAGTCGATCTTGGGACACTATGAAGCCTCCCCAGGCTGGGTTACGTTATTAGGCCACCCACAGCTAATATGCGAGACACTATCAAGCCTCTCCAGGCTGGGTTATGTTATTAAGCCACCCACAGCTAATATGAGAGATACTATCAAGCCTCTCTAGGCTGGGTTATGTTATTAAGCCACCCACAGCTAATATGCGAGACACTATCAAGCCTCTCCAGACTGGGTTATGTTATTAAGCCACCCACAGCTAATATGCGAGATACTATCAAGCCTCTCCAGGCTGGGTTATGTTATTAAGCCACCCACAGCTAATATACGAGACACTATCAAGCCTCTCCAGGCTGGGTTATGTTATTAAGCCACCCACAGCTAATATGCGAGACACTATCAAGCCTCTTCAGGCTGGGTTATGTTATTAAGCCACCCACAACTAATATGTGAGACACTATCAAGCCTCTCCAGGATGGGTTATGTTATTAAGCCACCCACAGCTAATGATATATATTAAGCCATCCCTGGCTAGACATTGTAAACCTCCCGGCTCAATGACGAGTCCCAAAAGCTAAGAATGGGCATTATAAGCCCCCGTGGATAATGTCGCACCCCGAGAGCAGAGAATTGGCATTGTAGGCCCTGGTGGTTGATAAAAGCTCCTTGAATCCTCAGATGCTTTTGCGAATATGGTCATCATATGATAAGATGTAGTTGCACATTGTGAGGGGAACTTCTGAGCTATTGAAGGTCATAACCCATCCATAAGTGCATCCCGAAGTAGAATAATCCTTCGAGATAATTTTGTTATATTTCCTCTGAAATCTGTTTGAGACAAAAAGTCTTTTTGTGAGGTAGCAGGTTATGAAACCAAGAGAAATATCAGATATAGATAAACTTGCTAGTTCATATATTTATATATGTATGCTGCAGCTAATGACTTTGTTAACAAAACATAAAGTCTCGAGTATTAAGGCTACAGTGAGCTTCATAAAACATAAACATAAATAGTTGAAATTAGAAAGACTAAGGATGAGATGCGGTATGCAGCCTCTGCTAGGTCTGGCTGAATCCCTTATGCATTCTTCAGGAATCGCTGCAGCATCCCTTGCCCGATTAGCCTTTCAACTTCATCCTTCAGAGCATAGCATTGCTCTGTGTCGTGGCCATGGTCTTGATGGAATCTGCACCAGGTAGCTTTGTTCCTCTTGTGGGGTGGAGCTCTCAATTTTTCTGGCCACCTCAAAATCTTGTCCCCTTTGATGACTTCCAAGATCTCTTCAATCGGGAGGCTCAACTGAGTATAGACACTCGACTTTTTCTGCTTTTTTTGACCTCTGAGAGTTGATTTCGCGGTTTCATTTACCGCCGTGATAGGCATGGCTGGCTTTGCTATTTCCTCCACTTCCATGCCTATGTTTTTAGATGCCGCGTCCTCCAGCATTAACACCCTCTGAGTGAGAAAATTGACCTGGGTCTGAAGCGAGGCGTGGCTGTCATTGAGGTGATTAAGGTGATTGTATAGTTGCACAATCCCATCCTTGACTTCTGCACTCCGGCTGGATTCTCCTTCCATCTCTGCTTTTGTTAGTCTTTACAATGTATATATATAATCTGAGAACAAACTAACAGAAGTGAGCACTCTCAGAGATACTGAAGTAACCAAGTAGGAAATGGGGATGCAACATTCACTGCTACGGGGCACCGCGGCCGCGACCATAAGGCACGTAGCAAGATGCACCGTCGTGGCCTCATATGATACACCATGGTAGAGCTAGAGCCTGACTGATTATGCCCCTCAACGTTTGAAGCTTTTGTAACAACTACCCTAGTGGAGGCTACGACCCTAAGACATATTTATTGTCTGGTCGCATCCCCTCCTAGGCAGCAAGGAGCAATCCCAAACCTGAAGCTCGGGAACTTAGTTTCTTTCCCGAAACTTATGGAGAGCACACCTACTAGGGTTTGTTCATGAGTAAATAGCCTCTCGGTGTATAACATGGCACAGTTTCAATGATAAACCCTAGATCATAGGCCAAGAACAACAAAAAAGGAGTAGATACAATCCCTCCCTAATCATTCATATTTTTTAGGCAAAAGCCCGTCATGCTTTTCGATACTAGCTAGATAGAATGATATCACAGGGGTATGCAAGATGGATCTAAAGCCATAAGATGGAGTATATCTGGATATAAGAAATACCCACCTAAGGGTGTGAATATGATGCGAAGTCTAATAACCAGTAACCGACCCGTGAGGAGATGATCCAAAGGACCCCCCCGGGATCGAATAAGGTGTTTGAAGAACTCATATATGCAGAGAAACAAGATTGAAATGTCTCTTTCCCACAGACGGCGCCAAACTGATGATACGAGAAATCGTACATAGGTAGATCTCGTGCCAACAAGTCAAGTATGAAGTGTAGAATAAATAGATAAAGCAAGTAAATAGAGAGAAGACAAGATATAGAGTGGTTCATCCCCTAAAATGGGCCTACGTCCATTGTATTTCTCCCTTCTCATTATGTGCGTTGCATTGTACAATATAATCGTGCCTATAGAGGCATACAAGTATGAGAATAAAGGAGAGTACATGATAGTATTTGAGATTTCGGTAAGCCCGTTAGGTGGCTGTGATGCAGATACTAGGCCTCCAAAGCTTATGTTGGGATGATGTAGAGAGGATCTGTGTTGTAGTTCCTCGGGTGTGTCCGAACCCCTCCTTTACTTTCAGGTGTGGTCCTCTATTTATGAGGAAGTGTGTTGAGTCACGTGCCCTGTGCACGTGGCATATACTAAGTCTGCAGTAGATGTGGATGAGGGCGTGCGACCCAGAGTAGCAGCGCTGAGTTGTTGGAGAGGGACCGCGGACCATGAGCTGGGGTGCCGCGGCCTCTTAGGGAGAGGGCCGCACCCTATAGGAGTTCTGGCCGCGCCTCGAGTGAGATACCGGCCGCGGCCTGTATGGCTTGAATACGATTGTAGAAGTATTGCCACGACAGGGTGCTATACTTGTACTATCAGTAAGGGCATCGACTAGGTTATTCTTTGCTCGAGGTAGGTAATGGAAGGTGATATATTAGAATTGGGAGGCTAGTTCTTCTAAGTGGGCATGAAAGGGTTGGAGTTTCTCGTCTTTGACTCTCCACTTTTTGAGCACTTGACTGATGATGAGGGTGGAATCCCCATAGACATCTAGGCTTTGAATACCTTTCTTGAGATAAACTTTGAGGCCTACTGTGCATGTCTTGTATTCATTCTTGTTGTTGGTGCAAGGGAAATTCAACTTGATGGCGATGGGAGTGTGGGAGTCATCTGGGGCGATCAAAAGTATCCCAATGCCATATCCCCTCTTGACAAACCCTCCTTATCCAGCCTAATGGACCGATGGTTGATGCTCCTTATCCAACCTAAAGAACATTTGCCATCGATGGTTGTCTTGAGCAGTGCAAAGGATGTTTTCATCAGGGAATTCGGAGATCCAGATATCAGCTTCTTCTATGGGGTAATCAGCGAGGTAGTCAGAGATGGATCTTCTTTTCATGGATTTTTACGTGACGTACACAATATCGAACTCGGCTAGGAGCATCAACCATCGGTCCATTAGGCTGGATAAGGAGGGTTTGTCAAGCTGGTATTTTATGGGGTCCATTCGGGATACAAGTTTTATGGGGAAGGTGAGCATGTAGTGCCATAACTTTTGGGTGATTTAGACAAGTGTGATACACACCTTTTCTTAAGCAGTGTAGTTAACCTCGTACCCAGCTAATTTGTGACTGGCATAATAGATGGGTCTTTCTTTGCGGGAATGTTCAAGGTATTGGGCTTGCAAAGCCCCAGCTACAGTGTTGGTTATGGTTAGGTATAGGAGAAAGGGGAGATCAGGATGTGGTGCCATGAGTACCGAGGGTTGGGTAAGATATTGTTTGATTTGGTCAAAGTCTTCTTAGCATGCCTCATTCCAAACTTTAGTTGAATCCTTTCGGAGGAATTTAAAGATAGGTTCGCAGATGGAGGTTAACCGGCTGATGAATCGACTGATGCATTGCAATTTCCCGAGGAAACCTCGGACTTCTTTCTCTGTTCAAGGAGGTGGCATCTCAAGTATGACTTTTAGCTTGGTGGGGTATGCTTCTATCCCCTTCTCACTGACCATGAATCCCAAGAGTTTTCCCTTTGTAATGCCGAAGACACAGTTTTGTGGATTGAGTCTCATCTGATACTGTCGCAGCGGTTTGAAGAACTTCAGAGAGCAGGAACATGACCTTCTCTAGTTTTGGATTTGATAATCATATCATCCACATAGACCTCAACTTCTTTGTGAATCAGATTGTGTAGGATGGTTGTGGAAGCCCTCTGGTAGGTAGCCCCACCGTTCTTGAGACCAAATGGCATAATAGTGTAGCAAAGGGTTCCCCATGGGGTGATGAATGTGGTTTTTTTCTAAGTGGTCTGGGTTCATTTTTATTTGGTTGTATTCGGTAAACCCGTCGACGAATGACTTAAGACCATGAGTGGCTGTGTTGTGCATGATCATATTGATATTGGGTAGTGGATAATCATCCTTTGGAGAGGCTTTGTTAAAATCCAGATAGTCTATACACATCCGAACTTTTCCTCCTGATTTTGGCACGGGCACTATGTTGGTTAACCACGTGGGATATTCGATCACGCGAATGAAGCCTACGTTCAACTATTTGACCACCTCTTCTTCGACCTTGAGCGACTATTCAGTGCAGAGCTTTCTCAACTTTTGTTTGACCGGCTTGTAATTTGGGAGAGTGGGAATCTCATGCAGAGCTATTTTAGGATCAATGCCAGGCATATCATTATAGGACCATGCGAAGACATCCATGAATTCTTTTATCAATTCTTCGAGTTGTGCACGCTCATGCTCGTCGAGGGTAGTCCCTATCCTAATCTCGCGCAGTTGGCTACTAGAGCCGAGGTTAATAACAACAGCCTATTCTTCATTAATTTGAACGTGATTATGTTGTTTATTATTAACCGTATTTAGATCAGTAAAGAATTATTCATTTGCAAAATCATCATCATCAAAAGTTTGATTCGAATCCAAACAGTTAATGTAAGGCACAACAAGATACTCAAAATCTTCGTTTATTTCATTAATAGGAAAAATAGCATTGAGAACCTCATCAAAAGAGGACTCGATTACATTTGAACAAGGATAGACAACATAAGAAGAAAAAGGGTAAACATTAGGATTAGGGGAAATTTCAACAAGTAGAACTGGCGCAGCATGCCAGTTGAGGAGAGGTGTATCAACCACTTTAATCAGGTGGAACGGATCCGGTGATGTAGTGCCTGAGTGGACCATGCAGAGTGTTATCCCCAGTGTCTGTAAGTTGAAGGAATCTTCGGAGTCACTTTCCTCAGTCTCTTCGGTATCTTTGATGAACAGTTGTACATACTGTTGGGAACTCTCGACCCATGGGTAGTTGCCTTTGAAAAAGATCTCCATTCGAGGCTTCATCTTCTTGTCTGTATAGTCATACCATGGTTCTAAAAAGTCATAAAAGGGGAATTCCTCACCATCTTTGATGAATTATCCATTCAAGGATTCACCTGGGATAGTCTGGATGCGGTCTCGTCTTCTCTTTAGTCGAGACTGGCGGATCATTCTAAGCTCTTGTTCTGACGGTTGATACCCCAAACCACAAGGAGGGAAAGCCTTATTTAGTTAAATGGGCTCAAGTATCCCTTGATATCTTTGCCCTAGCCCTAGTCCCTGGACAAACCCTTTCTTTGAAGTTGTCCCCTACCGGAAGTAGAAGTGGTTCAACTCGGAATCCTGATAGGAGCATATCATTTGACCCGTGCTGTATCTCAAGGATTAGACTGCTGGTACTTGGGCCATCGGTATTGTCTTCGTCACCCAAGATGGTAATGACCCGTCCGTCGGCGAAGAACTTTAATTTCTGATGGAGTGAGAAAGACATGCCCTTGATACCATGGAGGCAAGGTCGTCCTAGCAATAGGTTGAAACGGGCTGGGATGTCCATAACTTGGAATTCGACGATAGGGTTTATAGGGCCAACCCCTATTACAAGCTTTATGGATCCCATCACCTCCCGAAGGGTATTATCGTAGGCATGCACAACAACGGAGGTTGAAGCGAGGTCACTTTCTTTCAGTCCTAAACATTTGAAGGTTCTCAGTGGGCAGACATTCAAGGAGGATCCATTATCGACAAGGGAGAGTGGAACGGCCTTCCCCATAACTTCGACAGATATGTTGATTGCATGATTGTGGTTTGGCCCAATCTTGGGGATTTCTTCTTCAAAAAAAGATAGGATTCGGGTAGAGGTTAAGGATCCGACCAAATTTTCCTCTACTTCTGGTGTGGTAGAAGGAGGAACTGTGGGTCTAGTGAGAAACTTTATCAAAGCATTTCTATGTAGCTAAAAAGATATAAAAATCCCCCATAGAGTGATGTCAGCTTGAATTTTCTTTAGTTGATCGAGGATTTGCTGTCCTCGAGGGTTATTTCTAACACAGGAAGGTTTTCAACGCCATTCCCTTTGTCATTGACTGGTAGTGAGTTTGGTATATGGTAATGCCTCCCTGATCTGGTTATGTGATTTACTAAAAAAGGGAAAAACATGAATCCTGTTCTCTCGTCGATCTCGGGTTGTTTTGCCACCTTGTTTATTTCTCCGAGGAGTTCTTCAAATGATATCATTCCACACATATCGGCTACCGAGCTAGTTTTCTTGAAATCTTGTTCTTCATTCGAATCTCCAAATTCTTCCTCCATTCGGTGGCAATAATTCTATCTTTCCATAAAAGTCGATGCATTCCACAACTTCAACGGCTTCTTCACACAGGTCATCCAATTCTGCGGGGATGTGTAAGGGGGAAGGGACCAGGCGCCCCTGTAGCTTTAGAGCATCAAGTAACTCGGTCATACTGCAAATGTTGTTGGGTTGCCTGAATAATTTTTCCATAATCTGGACAACATCATCCAGGATGTCTTCATCGATCGGTATTACCTAACTATCTGACTTTCGGGCCCATTTATGTGCTTCTAAAAAGAGTGTACTAAACCTCTAGCAATCAATGACCATATGTGAGGGCAATTTCAGCCCGAACTCTAGGAGTTGGTTTAAGACTTCTAATAATTCCATACTTCTATTTTTAAAATGGGTACGGACTGCGATGCATGCTCTGGGAAGGAGTTACAGTGCCTGATTAGTGAGGCTATAAGGGTGTAGGAGGAAACATGGGCATGTTTGAAAAGGTTTGGGAGAGTGTATGGGTGTGATTTGAGTTAAGGGATCAAATTTTGAGTTCTCTTCTAGAAAGATGGCATTGACATGATTTGGAAGTGGGTTGTGAGTAGTGTTTGGCTTAGGATTGACTGGTGGGTCCCGATCAATTAGACCTTGGATTATATCTCGGAGGTGAAAGCATTGGTCGGTGGTATGGCCAACAGTTTGGTGAAAGGCGCAATGGGAATCTGCCTTGAAGTTTCTTAGGAGTGGATTTAGCAATGGACGAGGATCCAAGGTTTTGATAAGGTTTCGGCTTAACAAGGCTTAATAAACTTTGGAGAGGGGAGCATGAAGCTCGGTGTATTCTTTTCGGACTGGGACAGGGCGAATTTTTGGTGCCCATGAGGTGGTTAGCTGAGAGATGTTGTTGATGGTTGAGACTGTAGCATTGACAGTTTTATTATATTTTCTGGGGGTGAATTGTCCGGACACCTTCTTCGGTCCGACATCTGTTTTAGCAAGACCTTGCTCGATTTCTACTCCTGCTTCTCTGAGAGCTCATAAATGGGGATAGTGCTGTCCTGCGATCGTTGCTCGAACATGGGGCAAGAAGTTCTTATTCACTATGCTGAGTTGTTCTTCCTCGGAAGAACGATTAGTCATGGTTGTTGCTTTTTCCCTCCATCGGGCTATGAAGTTACTTACTGATTCCCCAGAGTTCTATTTGAGCAGCTCTAAATCATGGCAGGTGACCTCAAGCTCTTCGTTGTATTTGTACTGTGACATGAATTCTCGGGCTAGATCCTCCCAGCTACGAATTCTGGACTCTTCGAGAGACAAAAACCATCAAAGGGCTCTATCCTTCAAAGTTCGCTGAAATAATTGGGCCATCACTTTTTCAGAAGCCCCTAGTAGAGTCATGGAACGGTGATAACTTCGGAGATGAACAATCCGGGGTCCACTTCCTCTGAATTTCTCGATATTTGGCATCTTAAACTTCTCGGGTAACCTCGTTTTAGGATAAGGAGACATGTGGGTGTAGTCCATGTAATTCCCCAAGATTCTGACTTGGTTAAACTTCTTGGTGAGAATCTTGAGGTCCTCTTTGACTTGTTCAGCTCTTCTTCCTTCGGATCAATGATCATAGGCAAGTTAGCCCCTGGCTGGGCAAGGTTCGGCATAGGAAGTTGGGCAGGTATCGACCCATTAATAAGAGGGGCACGTGGAGCGTGCTGATACTCTTCGAGAACTCAGATAGGCTAGGTTTGACCCATAACACGAGGAAATAGGACCTTGTGTTCTTGAGTAATAGGAACCTGGGTTCGTTGCATCTCTCGAACCTAAGTTTGGAGGTTGTCAATCTTGGACACAAGCTGAGCTAGGGCTGCCATTAGATCCGGCTGCACAATGGGTACTTAATCTGTGTTCTCCATGGAAAGCGAATGGATACCTGACTCAAAATAAGTAACAGGGGAACGGATGGAGCTCCGGGGTGATTCGACTGAAGACCGAAGCCAATAAGGAGCCAGTCCAAGGGCTTACGATCGACCTGAGAAGGCGCAAAAATGGGATTTATTTTGGGAAAAAGGGATGAAAATATTTTTGACATTTTTTTTCTTTTTTCTTCTTGAGATTGGAAGATAAAATATTTTTAGCTTTTTGATAAAGAGGGGAAGTTTTTTTTTTTTGTATTTTTTTGATAAAGAAAGGAGAGACGGTCTCAGCATGAGTATTACAATTATTATGTTTTCACTTGTATTAATTCTCCTAAATGCAAAATGAAATGCCGGACGGGACCCGAGCCTGGAAAGATTGGGTTTGTAATACATGCAAAGCTATGGCTGGACTTGTGACCAGGCTCACGGATAGGGTCCTATTTAAAAAATGCACGAAAATTCAAACGACAGGCCGACCCGGTATTTCGGTAGAGTTTTGGGTTGAAACTGACAATCTAACATGTGTTTCCTAGGCTTGACACCTATATGCAGGTATGCAGTTGGTTGGGTGAATCGGAAAGGGTTCCCCCATTTAGCGTGACTTCCACGATATACGTCTTGCTCTTGCGGGCAATCGGTACGTGTGGACAGGCCATTTAATATACCTGAGTGTACATGAATTGCCTCACTATATACCTCGTGGGGACGGTACGTGTGAGAGAGAATTCGATATACTCGGCGTACGTGAAGGAGTTCCTTGCGATATAACTCCCGTCATGACTTCTATCAAGCGATACGATGTAGGGGAACCGTTCGATATATGTTGAAGGTACTTGGCCAATGAAAGGTGAGAGTCATATCGCTTAGGCTAACTGTGCCCTGTCGGACCAGTGCCCATCACAAAGTGACCCTCTAGTTACTGGGTAAAATTTGGTCAATCATAATTCTCTTTGGTGATATCGTGTGAATCATGCATGATTCTCTTATTAGTATCTTATGAGAATGTCTTTTCCGATTATGCCAAACAGGAAGCAAAGTACAAGTACCAATGGTAAACCAAGTATGGATGGATGATGCGTGCAACATGTGGATATATATGACCCTAGGTGCACGTGGTGCGACTTGTACATGGAGAATTTTCTACAAGTGTGTGAATAGAACCATAAGTATGGGAGATACATGGAAAAGGGGAACATGCAAAAATGGGGAAATTATCAACAAGTATAACAACCATGTAAATAGAGTCTACCCCTCAAAAGAAAGTCCCCATCACAGTTGCCATTGTGGCCATCCCCGATCCTCGTGGCGAGCGGGCGGCATAATGGAGGATCCTAGGTCCCGCGCGTCCCTCTCAGGAGGGCTTCGGTCGGCGTCATTTGGGTGAGGTGAAAAATGTAAAGAGATAGAGTCGCTAGTCTATTTTGCTCAAAATAGACAAAAGAAAGGGAATCATCCCGAAGGACAACATCTAAAGACATACTGATGCATACGAAACCAAAAATGATTCGAAAAGGGTCCGGAGGCTAAGTTACAAAATCGAAAGGTGTTAGGCACCCATTCCGCCCTTTTGGTCTCTTATAGGTTTTTGTTATTTTCCTTTATTGAAGTTGCAAGGTTATATGTTCTTAGTTTAATTCGTGGAATACACACACTCAATCCAATTTTAATATTAGCTATAAAGTGATATTCTCCAATATCCATTTAAAA
The DNA here is from genome assembly GCA_949130495.1 of Sambucus nigra. Lineage (NCBI taxonomy): Eukaryota > Viridiplantae > Streptophyta > Magnoliopsida > Dipsacales > Adoxaceae > Sambucus > Sambucus nigra. The sequence goes on along the minus strand of OX422215.1, from coordinate 470,658,738 downwards.
GAAGATTCACAAGTTCGCAAGAACAAATTTTGATTAATGCAATGAGATTGATAACTTGACTAATTAAAATAAAATTATTCCAATTTTATTCATTTTATCCTAAGCATACATCTAGGTGATTTAATAAAGTAAAGTGCGAAAATCCCAACCACAACACGCCGATGTACGAGGAAAACCCAAATGGGAAAAACCTCGGACGGCTGGGCCTAGACAAAATCCACTACAAAATAGGTTTTACAAGAGACTCAAAACACTTACAGACATTGACTCACTCAAGACTTTCTTATGCCGTCCTCGACCTTTGAATTTGTAGTACGCGAAGCTACAACGCGTTGCTCGACACTCCTCATGTCGCGGTATCCATCGAATCCCAAAACTACCGTCTCCTCAAAGCTTGAATGCAGAGATCCACTGTAAACTTGCTTGTTGAATGTCAAGTTGATTGAAGGGGTTTTGTTTTAAAAGATGATAAAAGTGTTGGAGATTATTTTTACCAAAAAGAGGGAAGTTATGAAAAATTCCCTTGAAAGAATAAAGAACTTCCTTCCCCTTTGAAACTGATTTTCATCCATATAATATAACTGAAAAAGTAGTGGACCAAAAATAGTTGTGGGAAAAAACTTCTTAAAAAATAAGTTCAAAAATTCAGTTCTGACAGAACTCGTTCGAACGACTTGTCGTTCGAACGAGTTATCTAACGAAGTTCCAGTTTCGAATTAGATAGGTCGTTAGAAACCTCGTTCGAACGAGATCGTTCGAACGACATTTCTAACGAACTTCTAACGAAGTTCCAGTATAGCCTGGGGAATGTTGTTAGATCCAGGTTGTTCGAACGACCTGGATAAACTTCGAACGAGATTTCATATTTTGCACAAATTTGTTCAAATTTATTTCAAAGATATTTCTTTATGAAAATTACTTATTTACGGACATTTCTCTATATGAAAATATCTTGATTAAACAAAATACTCCAACACATAAAATTTATTTTGGTCATATACCTTTTTAGGATAGCTAGCATGGCGTGCATGTTGATGACGCGTGAACTTTGGATGCGATGCTTGAATCTTTATGTTGAATGATGCTTGATGCAGAATGACCCAAAATTATTTTGTCCAACGGAATATAGCCAATATAAAAATGACTCGATTGGAAATTTGTCCTTACAAATCTCCCCCTTTGGCTATTCCGGGACAAAACAGAATATTAAAAAATAAATAAAAAGACAGAATTTGCTAAGCCAGCCGTCAAGCAGTTTCTAAGGCCCGTCCCAAAAACCAAAAAAAAAAAGACAGACACAAAGACAAGACTGACGAGCTGAAAAGAAGTAGGAGATGTATCCTACACACATGAAACAACAAATTCATAAACGCACGGGGAAGTAGAGAATGAAATATATATAGAACTATGTGTTAGCATATGTTGTGAATGGTAAATGAAAGTCTCAATATTCAATATTAAGAATTTAACTCCCCCTAAATTATGCATACAATCAATATTAAATCCAATTTAACTCCATCTAAATTATGCATATGATCAATATTAAAATCAACATTAAATCCAATTAATTTATTCTCCCCCTAAATATGAATTCTTTAATAAATGTGAATTCCCATTAATTAATGTTTCTCCCCCTTTTTGCCCGGAAAAGACAAAGGGATAAGGGGCCTGCATGATAAAGGATAATAGAGAGAATAAAAGGCAACAAATCAAGAAATATGAAGAAATAAGAGTGACAAGGGAAATAATGAGGATTCATTAAGTAAAGGGAAAGGGGAAATAGTTAAGGTTCATACATGAAAATATCCAAACCAAATGAAAACAATACATGAAATAAAACAACCACTCATCCTCACAAATACAAGTAAACAGGAAATGAAAAACAAATCACATCAAGAGCCAGGAGCATCAGGTGGAGTATCATCGGGAAGAGAGACGGTTCCGGAAGAGCCTGTCCCGTGGCGCATCTCCATACAGCGAATGGTATCAAGATGCTCTAAAAGGAAAGAGTCCCGACGAGCCTGGGATTCATCTCGACGCGCTTGTGCCTCCTCCCGGGATGCATCTCGACGCGCTTGTGCCTCCTCCCGACGAGCGTGTGCCTCGCGGTCCTGCTGCATAGAAACTAAAAGCTCCTGCATAAGCACCCTGTCCTAACGTCGATCCTCCTGAAGCTGTTCAACCTGAGAACGAACAAACAAAAAATTCTCTGACTCGACGGGTGTGGGAATATGGGAAGGGGATGGGCGATGGATAGAGCGGGAGGGAGCGGGACGACTGGGGGCAGGGTGAGAGGAAGCGGCTGAGTGAGAAGAGGTGGAGGGAGTGAGGTGAGGGGTATCCGGGGGTAAATAACGACTAGAGCGACTGATCAAGGACATGTCGATGGTTTGATATTTGGTGAAGGGGATATCGGTGGAGACGCGGGGCTGCCAGCGGCTAGACAAAAATGGGTAATAATGGCCGCAAAAGGGAGGGCTTGGTGAGCGAGACTGGAGGGGAGGATCCTAACAGTTCGAATGACACTAAAAATGTAGGCGGGGAGGTCGATGTGAGCCCGAATGCTAATAGCAAACATAAGGTCCACGTTCTGTTTGGTTATTTGGGTTGTGTTTGCACGTGGAAAAAGAAAGGCACATATGATCCAATTAAGGACCATAAAGTCAGGATGTAAATGTTTATGGAAGATTGTGACATTGCCGGGAGGGAGGAACCTAAAAATGGTGTTGATAACAAGGGAAGGATCGGAACGGGTATCGGATGTCCAAGGGAAGGAGGGATTAGCGACCCTAGGTAGGGGGATGAGTTTAGCTATCGAGTCGGGAGAGACAATAATCTCCCTACCGCGCACCTTAGAATAAATGTGATTATTCTTATCGTGCATCCCAAAATAAAATTCCCGAACAAGGTCGGGAAAAACGACATCCGTGATAGAGAAGAGAGGGTCCCACCCTAAATAAAAAATCCACGAATGCACAGTGGTGCCGTGGAGAGAGTGGAGATTAATAATTTTCTCCCGAACGATAGAACGGGTAGCGAAACCTTGTGTGTGGTAAATAGTGTGTGCAAAGAGGGTCCTCCAACGCAGCCTAAGGTCGGGTATAACTGCATTGGCACGGGTCTCCTCATCAGAAGACGAGGAGCGTTCCTCGGGGGAATCGCTGATACGACTTTGGCGACGGTTACGGGCCATGGTAAACACGACGAAAACTAGAACCTACCCGAACAAATTCCAACCAATCCCCCAATCACACCAACAAACCAACAACCAATTAGAATAATCCCATCCTCCGTTAAGTAAAAAATAAAAATAAAACTTAGTTAAGATAAATTCCATGAAATTAAAAAAAATTGAGTTTAAAAACAACTTATAATATCATGGAATAGAGCTTAACCAGAGGCAATCAGAAATATAATCAGATAAATTAAAATGCCCCCCAAAAAATATACACACATTTATATATATGAATGTTGGGTAACACAAATCGATTTTGACGTAAAAAAAAGGACACAAACTCATATATATAGATATGGGTATATGTATATATAAATAAATATCTAAGTATATATATAGATAGAGATATAGAAATATATATATATATATATATATATATATATATATATATATATATAGCAAGGGAATAAAAAAATAGCGTGAAATGAAGAGGGAGAACACCACAAATCCACACAGAAAATGGGTAATGAAAGGAGGTTAATAGAGGAGATGAGGAGGAAAAATCATGGGAGAAGGAGAGAGTGGGAGATAGGGGGAATGAGGGATAGAGGAGAGAGAGAGGGAAAATGGAAGATGTGGGAGAAAAAAATCTGGGAAAGAGGGGTTTGGGAAAACGTGGTGAGTGGAGAGAGAGAGGCGACAGTTTTGGGAAGTGTAACTGCAGGTTTTACACGCAGGTCGTTCGAACGAGTGATGTCGTTCGAACAAGGTATTTCGAACGAAGTCATAGTAGCGATTTGTTAGATATCTCGTTAGAAGTTCGTTCGAACGAATTTTGTCGTTCGAATGACATTTCGAACGAAGTGATAGAATGAAGGTTATAAATTTCGTTAGAAATCTCGTTCGAACGAGAATTTCTGACGAAAATCAATATTTTTTAAATAAAAATAACGTAAAATAGGGTTAAAAATAGCATAATATCACGAATTGGGAAGGCCAGAACGATGTGAAAATGTAGATTTTAATAATCCTGGCTTGTGGCAACATATCCAAATAGCGGGAGCGAGAATGTAGGGGTGTGAACAATACGAGTGAGAGTTTTTATCCACAACAATGTACAAGTGCGTAATGCCAAACAATATATACGCGCAACATTCACTCATATTAGCCTTATGTCAAAAAAATATATTATTGAACACTTAAACACGAATGTAACAAGCATACAAAATAGATGATTCTCTCGCCAATAATGTCAGAATGAGAAAGAAATAAATCGATTAAATGTGCATGCCCATTGATCTTCAACTTATATCTCCCATGAGCAACAATAGATTGAGACTAATCTTTTTGAAGAATAAATCAAGCCTATTATTTTGGCCTTGGCATTATATATCATTTTTAATGCTTCTATTTTAGCCACACAACTGAGAATGCAAATGGTGGCTTTTCACGCAAAATTTTTTATGTTTTTCGCAGCCCGAGTCCATTGCTTGAAACGAAAACCAACCGGAAGAATATAATCATGTTGTTTCAATCCGGGCAATGGATGATCATGCACAATTTTGATTGCTTATAATGGATGTGACAGGATTGAGAAGACAACACCAAATCTCACTTTGCAAGAACAATGTGAACAAGATATTCGTAATATTTCGTGTACGGTGTGTGCAAGAGGCAAAGATGTGAGGAAATCACAAAATTATATATCATAAAAGAGCATTATTGTGCACAAGATAAACAAGGTATGGATTAACTACTCATCGAAAGCCACGTGGATATGGAAATAGATAGTGATCCGAATACATCGACCACAAAGCCATATGGAAAAAAATTTGAAAGCTATTCTAACCATTCCCGTTTTCCTTGAAAATAAAAGAAAAATATTTTTGAGATTGTGAATAAAATATATACAAAAGAAATCTAGTTCATAGGTATAAAAATATGCAAGAGAAACACCGTAAACTAGATAAACTGCTTCGATCTCAATCAATGGAGAAAACCCCAATTGATTTCCTAAGGTTTTCAAACCTAAGGGCATCTATAGGTTTAGTAAAGATATCGGCCAATTGTTGATCGGTAGGAACAAAACTTAGAGAAACAATTTTCTCTCCAACCAATTCACGAATGAAATGTTCACGGATCTTAATATGCTTGGTTCTAGAATGTTGAACGGGATTACAGGAAATATGAATTGCACTAGTATTGTCACAATATATAGTCATAGTGCCTTGGGAAATACCGTAATCTTCCAACATTTGTTTCATCCAAATGAGTTGAGCGCAAAAACTCCCGGCGGCAATGTATTCAGCCTCCGCCGTGGACAAGGAAATAGAATTTTGTTTCTTTCTCATCCATGAGACAAGTGCACTTCCAAAATAGAAACAACCGTCAGATGTACTTTTACATCCATCAACATCTCCTAACCAATCGGCGTCTGAGTATGCCGATAGACAATCATTGGTGTCAAAAGAGTACCAAATTCCACTTTTGAGTTGACGAACTTGAAGACCTAGAAAGAAAGTAAGTTCACCTACCATACTCATCTCAAATTCATTGTGCATTTCTTTTGAAAAAATTTGAGTATGTTTATCACACGTAGACCCAAACACTATGTTGTCGACATATACTTGAGCAACTAGAATACCTTTTTCATCACGGCGAACGAAAAGTGTCATATCAACTCCCCCTCTCAAAAAGCCACGAGAAAGGAGATAAGAGGTGAGTCTCTCATACCATATAATTTAAATTGAAGGTGACATGCTATGGCAAGTAAAAGGCGAACCGATTCTAACCTAGCAACAGGAGAAAAAGTTTCATCAAAGTCAACACCTTCTATTTGGGTGTATCCTTGAGCAACTAATATAGCTTTATTTCGAACAATGACATCATTTTCATCCATTTTATTTTTGAAAATCCATTTGGTGCCAATGATATTTGTATTAGATGGCCTAGGGACTAATTCCCAAACATCATTTTTCTTAAACTGAAACAGTTCTTCTTGCATAGGATTAATCCAATGTTCATCTTTTAATGCTTCTTTAAAGTTTTTAGGTTCAATTTTAGAGGTATAGCATAGATAGGTAACTTCATTTTCTAAGTGCGCCCTAGTCTTGACACCTACCTCGGGATCTCCTATAATTTTTGAAGTGTCATGACTTTTACACACCCAAGGAGTAGGATACTTTTTCTCGATAGTTGGAACAACCGAATCATTTTGAGATTCAATACTTTCAACATTTCACACAACATCACACTCACAAGACAAATCTTCCCCATTATCAATTAATGTGGTCAGAGCATCATCTTTTATGACAACATTAATGGATTCCATGACTTTAGAGTTACTTAAGTTGAATACTCTAAAGGCTCTACTATTTTGAGAATATCCTAGGAAAATACCTTCATCACTCCTTGAGTCAAATTTTCCTAGAAGTTCTCTATCTCGATGAATATAGCATGGACTACCAAACACTCTAAAATAAGACAAATTTGGTTTCTTACCCATCCACAATTCATAAGGAGTTTTGTTAGTGTTAGGGCGCAAATAGACTCTATTTACTGTGTGACATGCAGTGTTAACCGCTTCGGCCCAAAACCCACGGGGCACATTTCTTCCTAGGAGCATAGATCTTACCATTTCTTGGATCGTTCGATTTTTTCTTTCAACTATACCATTTTGTTGTGGTGTTCAAACGACCGAGAATTCATGTTTTATTCCTATTTCATCACAAAAGGCATTCACACCGGATTCTTTGAATTCAGTTCCATTATCACTCCTAAAGCGGTTTATGGTAACACCGTGTAGATTTTGAAGAGCTCTACATTTAACAATAAGAAAATCAACTATTTCAGATTTTTCTCTTAGAAAGCCTACAATAGAGTACCTAGAGAAATCATCCACCATAACTAAGATGTATCTTTTTCCTCCTATGCTCTCGGCACGAGTGGGACCCATAAGGTCCATGTGTATCAATTCTAAGACACGAGATGTTGTTATAGAGTTTAATTTCTTAAGAGGACTCTTAATTTGTTTTCCTAATTGACACGGCCCGCAAATGGTGGAGGTTGGCTTTCCTAGTGGCGGTAAGCCTCGAACTAGATCTTTTCTCACTAGTATCTTAAGATCTCTAAAGTTTACATGACCTAATCTTTGATGAAAAAAATTGGCAGATGAGGCTTGCATTATTACAAACTAATGATGATTTAGGAATGATTTCATAGCAATTTTCACTAGTTCTAACACCTTGTAAAACAGATTCACCTGACTGATCATAGACGGTGCACTCTGATTGACTAAATTTCACATCAAGATTTTCATCGCATAGTTGGCTAATACTTATCAAATTAGCCTTGAGACCCTCAACATAAAGAAAATTTTTAAGTTTAGGAAACCCAAAGATTTCAATAGATCCTCTACCCATGATTTGAGACTTGCTACCATCCCAAAAGTGACTTTACCATCTTTATAGTTTTCAAGATTGGTAAATAAAGATTTATCACCAGTCATATGTCTTGAACAACCACTATCAAAGTACCATTGAGAGGTATTTTGAGCCTTTAGTGCAACATGAGCAACAAAAACTTTCTTGGTATGATTTTTCTGAACCCAAGCTTTAGTTGTTTTCTTTCCTTGATTGGCTCTAGTCTTATAATTGGAATTATTACCTTGGACTTTAGAAAATCTAAGAAACTCTTCCATTAGATTTTTAGAAGTTTTGACAAGATACTCGACTTGACTCTTAAGACTAACAAAGGAGCTATAGGGTTGTTTAGAATTTTTGAATTGAGAGTTCTTTCCAAGCTTGTATAAAAAATCTTTAAGATGACCCCGTTTGTGACAATATGTGCACACATAGGGTTGTTTTGGGCCAGCTTTTAAAGGTTGCTTAGTAGGAATTGTTTTAGAAACAATAGATTTGGTAACAAACTTAGCTACTGGTTCAGGTTTGACTTTCGATGAATCTCCTTCTTCATATCCTACACCCTTTCTCTCTTGATAACCTTTCTCCTTATATCCTAAAATAGGACCTAGAAATAATTTTCCCATTCTTCCTAAATTATCCTCGAGTGTGACTTTAACTTCACGAGAGGACTCGAGATCCTTTTCAAGTTGGGCAATTTTAGCTTCTAGAGATTTTCTAATTTCTAAAGACTCATTAAGATCTTTGTTAACACCTTCCAAGGAGATAATTAAGTCATATTTTTCTTTACCAATCATGATAAGCTTCTCAGAAAGAGATATCTTAATTGCCTCGAGTTGACTAACTAAAGCCTCCTTCTCCTTCAGGCCTTTCAACTCTTTTTCTAAAGTTAAGACTTTAAAGGTTAATCTTTTGTTAACTTTTTGAATGTGAATAGATTCATTGTAGACTTCAGAATAAGAAGATTGCAGTTCACTCTCATCTATATCACTATCACTCTCTTTTTCATCACTACTAGTAGAATGAGTAGAAACAACCTCAAGATTTTATTCGGAATTGTCAACTTTAAGATATGACGCACTCGAATTACTAGCATGGCTTTCCATAAAGGCATTGAAGTTATTTCTAGACGGGTTAGAGTCATCAGAGTCTTCAGACTCATTCTCACTGTCACTTAGAGTAGCATTGTAAACAACTTTTTCTTTGCCTTGTCTTTTAAGTTTTATAGGGCACTCGAAAGCTCTATGACCATATCCCTCACATTCAAATCATCTCTCAGAATCATCCTTTTAAAAGTTATATTTGTTGAACTTATTTAGATCCTGATTATTGAATTTTTTATTTCCTCCTTTGTTTTTGTTCTCAAATTTAGGTTTTTCGAATTTAGAGTTTTGTTTTTTAAACTTGAGAAATTTTTTAAATTTTTTAGAAAATAAGGCTATATCATCAGAATCAAAGTCAGACTCATCAGAATCAGACACATCGTCTTTCTTAACTACTAAAGTAACACCTTTATCTTTGCCTTTGTTATCTTTAGGAAACATATCTAGTTCATAAGTTTGCAGATCACCAACAAGTTCTTCAAGTTTTAAAGTATTTAGGTTTCCTAAAGAGTTAAGTACAGTGACTTTAGGAATGAATCGTTTAGGAAGACATCTAAGTATTTTCTTAAAAACACGATTTTCAGGTATTTTTTCACCTAAGTTAAAGCAAGAGTTAACTATGTCTGATAAACGAGCATAAAACTCATCAAATGTTTCAATTTCTTTCATGGTGATCGTTTCAAATTGTGTAGTTAAATTTTGAAGTTTTGACGCTTTAACAACACTAGTTACCTCATGAGTAACTTGGAGAATGTGTAGTTAAATTTTTTATATTTTGCACAAATTTGTTCAAATTTATTTCAAAGATATTTCTTTATGAAAATTACTTATTTACGAACATTTCTCTATATGAAAATTTCTTGATTAAACAAAATACTCCAACACATAAAATTTATTTTGGTCATATACCTTTTTAGGATAGCTAGCATGGCGTGCATGTTAATGACGCGTGAACTTTGGATGCGATGCTTGAATCTTTACGTTGAATGATGCTTGATGCAGAATGACCCAAAATTGTTTTGTCCAACGGAATATAACCAATATAACAAATGACTCGATTGGAAATTTGTCCTTACATTTATTTTCCCCGTGATATATGTGCATATGTATATATAGTGGAGATAGGAATCATCGACTTGCACCATGGAAGAGGTAAAGCGAGTCATCCGTAGGAAGGAATAAAAATATTAGAAAATAGGATTTACGCGATTATCCTTACGTTGACCATTATGATGGAACGATAACGCATATGGAATAATACGCCACTAAGAACAAATATATATATATATATATATATATATATATATAAGAGAATGGAGTTTAGAGAAAATAGAAAATGGGAGAAAAAGTAAAAATAGGACTCGAGTCTTGGGTTTTACCCCGAGGTGCCTACGTAGCCTATAGAGGCATCAAAGTCCACGTAGTTCGCATGCAAAACGAGGGGTGGGGTTTATCCCATAAATCCAACTGGGGGATTCCCTTTTGTTTGTGTGTGTGTGTAGAAAAAGTGTTTAAGTTATGAGAAAAGTGTAAGAAAAGTATGAGAATTTCCGTTTGGAATTTATGAGCAAACCCTCCTTTTCTTGTTTTTTGGGTTTTTATTTATATGAAAAAAAGAGATGTGCAATAATAATAAATAAAAAGTATATTAGGATGTGTGAGATGAGATAATGAAAGTGCTAAGTAATAAAGCAAGTCATTACGAATTTATGAGAATTTAAGGAGAGAGTTAAGAAAATTGGACCTTCTTGAAGATCTGGTGCTTGATCTTGAATGTTGGAGAGAATCCCTTAGACTTGGATGATGATAGAGGGTAGTGAATTCACCAAGTTTGATGATAAGGATGATGAAAAGTGAAGGTTGCAAAGGGATTTGGGTGTGGAAATCACGTTTACTGCGAGAAAGGTTTTCTGGATTTACTGAGAGTGAAATCTATCAGATCTGGGCCCTTCTTGCAAGTGTGGTCGGGCCTCCTTTTTATAGGCCCAGGGAATTGCCGATCGGCATATCCCTATTCCTGCCAATCGGTAGGTGCGTCTGGGACCTGCCATTTGGCAGTTCTTTAAGGCCTTTTTGGAAAATTGGTCGCAGAACGTAAACCGTTGATCAGAATCGTGCACAGAGTGGTCCATTGAAAAGGTAATTCAGAGACCTTCGAAAGTACTTTGGAACTCTCCCGGGTTCGGGGGTTGAGTTTGGGTCAAATATGGATCGGAAGCATTCGTCGATCCATTGGATGGGGAATCGTCGGACGCAAACGGATCGTTCGTTCGCATGGTAAGTCCAAATCGCGCACGGGGTGGATCGTTGGAAAGGTTAGGAGATTTACTTCGACATTCCATAGAGTTTGATTCAATTTGAGGAGTTGACTTTGATCAACCAAGCCCTAGAAGCATTTGATGACCTTTCGGAGTAAACCAGATTGTTCGTCCGTACCGTAAGTCAGAATCGCGCACGGGACAGACCATTAGAAAGGGGTTTCAATTTCCTTAGAAGATTCATTCAGTCCTGGTTGAGTTGAAGACTTTGACTTTTGGTCAAACGGAGCCTGGGAGTGCCCAATGGTTTCCTGATTGAGTTTCGGGGGAAAACAGGTCGTTCATCTGCACGGTAAGTCAGAATCGCACACGAGATGGACAGTTGGAAAGGTATTTTAGTGCCTTTCAAATATTCATTTAGTTTCGATCGAGTTGAAGACTTTGACTTTTTGTCAAACGGAGCCTGGGAGTGCTCGATGGCTTCTAGGTCAGTACTCGGGGTATGACATGGGTTTGTAGTGATGAAGGGAGGTGCTAGGGACCTAAGGTGAGTTTAGGGGGTAACAGAATGGGGTGTCTACACTCCTCGAGGCGGATCTTGTGGGTACAAATAAGGGGACTCATACCATTCAAATCCTCTATAGACCAACCAAAAGCACCTATGTGCTTCCTCCAAATTTCCAGCAGTTTACCCTCTTGCTCTTTATCTAGGCTAGAGGAGACAAAAATAGGATCTCAACCTCTCCTAAAAAAGCATATTTCATATTAGAGGGTAGTTTCTTCAACTCAAGGGTAGGAAATTTCTCTTCGGAGGGGGTCAAGCATGACTCCCTCAGGGGTAGGCCTATCAACGGGTTGGGTCTGGATCCGCCTGGACTCGATCTGTATAATAGGGTCTGAGAATATTTTTTTGGACTCGAGACCCGAAAACCCGAAGACCCATTTATTATCAGGGTAGGGACTGGATCTTATACAAAATCCAAACCCGAAGACCCGACCCGAATTGTACATTATTATTATTTAAATATAAATATATATACTATAAATTTATATATATTTATAAATATATCTTATCAGTATAACACGTAAGTATTCTTTCTCTCTCTCTCTCTCCCTCTCTCTTTCTATATATATATATATATATATAATAAATATAAGTAATATATGTTTTATTTATACTAATCATATACTATAACGCATTACTAAATATTTTATTCTATGATTAAAAAATAAAGAAAAGGGATAAAATAAAATTAAATGTATATGTCTGGACAAACCCGGACCAGAACTCGAAGACCCGGAGACCCGTCGGATTCGGATTTGAATTCAATATTGTAGACCCGATGAAGACCCGGACCCGAACCCGAACTCGAACCCGACCCCGACCCCGAAACCGAACTCAAACCCGAACCCGATAAAGACTCGATTAAACGGATATGGATCTCCTTAAATCCGACCCAACTCCAACCCGTTGACAGGCCTACTCGGGGGTAGCTCCTCGAATCTAGAAACCCAATGAATATCTCTCAACTCCTTTATCAACACTCCCTTGTATAATGTAGCTTACAACTCCTCGACCTCTTGCTTAAACTCAGTGTATGGAATATCACTCTCATCACCTCTCACTAGGCATGCTTCTAAAGCATCCCCACTAATGGTTCTCTCGATGTTCTCTTCCACTACCTCCTCTATGAGGTCGATCGTATGGATTTCATCTTCGTCACCCACTTGGTTAGCAACATTGAAGATGCTCATCTAGAGGGTCATGTTCCCAAAAGTGAGCCGCATTAGCCCATTTCGTGTATTGATTAAGGCATTAGATGTAGCTAAGAATGGACGTCCTATAATGATGGGAATATGGTTGCTAGAATGGATGGAGGCTTCGTGTCCTAAATGACAAAGTCTACCGGGAAGTAGAAAGTGTCCACTTGGACTACCACATCCTCAAAAATCCCTCGAGGCACCTTCACTGTGTGATTCTCTAATTGGAGAGAGATTCGTGTGGGTTTAAGGTCACCCAACTCAAGTTGCCTATAAATGGAATAGGAAATGATATTAACACTCGCTCCTAAGTCCAACAAGGCTTTCTCAATTCGACGCTCTCCAATAATAGATGAGATCATGGGCCAGATCTTTAAACTTGGGTGGAAGGTCATTAAGTAGAACAGATCTCACATTCTGTGCTAGGAAGACATTCTTCTTGACCTTTAACTGTATTTTCACAGTCAAAATATCTTTAATGACCTTGGATTAGGCGGGAATTTTCTGGATGGTATCCATGAATGGAAAATTCAGCTTAAATTTCTTAAGAACATCTAGCACATCTGCACAGGAGGCTCCCCTCCCTTTTGATGTGAGGCCAATAGTTAAGGGAATGGAGTGGCAATGGGCAGTTTCACAACAACTTCGAGCTCGCTAACGTCTTCCTTGTCAGTCTCAAGCAAAGGGGCATTTTCGACCTCTTTCGTTCCGGGCGAAATCTCCTTATCTTTTGGCTTCTCATCTGTGGGAGGTGATAAATAAATGACTCGCACACTACGCAGAGTGGTGACGGCTTGGCATTACTCTTGCTAATCGAAAGATGTAGAGGTAACATTGGCTTGACCTTGAGGAGGTCTTTGACCTTGAGCGAAAAACTTGACCTTCTCTTGAATACTTTATGAGGATTGCAACTTATATATGCTTGTATGAATTTCAGTGAACATGCGCTTAAACTTGGCATTTGATAAACTGGGTTAAGTAGTCATCAATAGTCCTCTACGGTGGAGTAATATATGGGTCTGTAGGTGGTGCTTTCATGTGTGCTTGCATAGGTGGCACTTGTTGAAATGGAGGAGGGGGTGGAGGTAGGGAAACATGTGAATTTGTATTCAATGCAGCTTGTTGTTGCTCGTTGCTAAAACCAGGATGGTTTCTCCACAAAGGGTTATATGCACTACCGTGAGGGGCGTTAAAATTTCCCTTAAACCCTCCTATTTTTTCTACTTGCTCGGTAATCATGGATTTGTAAGCGAGTATCGTCGGACATTCCTTTGTTGAATGGATCGCCTCACAAATGGCGTACATATTTTCTTTTACTGCACGGGTGGATCCAGTAATTTCTCTCAGTCGTACCTCAAGTAGGTATCTCATACTTTTCTCAAATTATTCAAGTTTATGACCCACCAAGGTATCATGATTCAATTGGTATAGACCGAACGCAACAAGAGTAGTGGACACTTGTCGAGGTCGATTTTGGGCATTAGAATTGGATGTTTCCCATGCTTGAGTAGTATCGATGACATACTTAAGATAAGCCTCAACGTCACTCGCATCTAATTCCCAAAACGGTCTTTCACACATTATTTGAACAAGATGTTTAAACTCCATAGTAAGGCCGTGATGGAAGAAAGAGATAAGGCGATGTTTCTCAAATTCATGGTGGGGGCAAGCTTTAACCAACTCTTGGAATCATTCCCAACACTTATCAAATGACTCATGATCTTGTTGTCGAAAAGCTTGAATTTAAGCCTTGACAGAGTTGGTTTTATGTTGTGCAAAGAACTTTGAAAGAAACTTATATTTTATATCCTTCCATGATATGATAGAGCTCGGTGGTAAAGACCAAATCCAGGTCATAGTTTTATTTTTTAAGGAAAAAGGAATGAGCTTTAGGTGAACGACATCTTGCATGAAAGTTTTATTACTAAAGGTTTCACAAGACTCTTCAAACTCGCGGATATGGAGATATGGTTTCTTCGAATCCATTCCATGAAGGGTTGGAAGAATCTGTGTCATCCCATTATAGAAGTCGAAATGTCCTACATTGTACGGAAGTAGAATGCATCCAGGTGTGATAGTTCGCTCAGGAAATAAGAGTTCATTCATGGGACGATTCGGTGGGCTTCCTTCACCAGTACCAAAATTGTCAATAATCAGCATTTCTCTCTTTCCAATGGACTCAGAATCCTCACTCGGTGTTCTAGAAGTGTGACTCAGCATGTGGCTTCTGATGGAGTTATGAGATGTGGTAGGTGGGGACCAAAATTGTGGAATGCGAGGGGTACGGGGGCTATTGGGATTATAGTCAATGATGGGATTTCGTGGATTCTTATTGGAGTATTTTGAGGAGTTTGTTCTGTATTTTTACATGAAAGGGATTTTGAGAGATGGTTTCTTTATGAATTTTTATTTTTCTGGATTTTTCAATTTTTTTGGCTTTTTAAATTTTTTTTGGAACCAAATTTCGGATTGAATCTACTAACCTAAAGTCTACCTAATTCCCCGGCAACGGCACCAAAAACTTGACGCGACCACAAATGTGTCTAAAGTGCGTGCTTATATAGGCTCAAGTGCAAGCCTGTTGCTCAAATAATAATTCGATAAGGCGGGATTATCTCCACAGGTACTAGGATAAAAATTCATGATGACGTAGGAATAGAAGACTAACCCTAACTTGATTCGACAAAAGAAACTAAAAAGATGATTAATTGTGAACTGAATGAATACTAACTAAATGTGAAGAAAATTTAAACTACCAACGAAACTAAGTGCACAGAAATAAACTACTGCAGTGAAGTAAATATGAATAAGGGAAAGATAGGTTAAGATACAATCCCCCGAACCCTAGTACATTTATCAGATAGAATACTCGCTTTTGAATTAAAAAGTTGATTGAACACAGTATTTATTAATCCTAAGCATTACATATACGAGGGTACTAGCCTGCATCATATGTAATCAAAGGTAAGAATAAAACGGTGCTGAATAGCTAACATGCGCATCGTATCCTTAAATACCCAGTTACATAGGGCAAATGAAGTTAAAAAGCCTACAATGGTTGTGCGTACTACACAACACGATTCAATAAATTTTCAATTTAAAACCTATTTTCTACACATGTAAATTATATCGGATCGGGTTCATGCATCCCAACTTGTAAAAACTTAGCTGGACATGATTAAAGTAAATATTATCACAGAATTTAATTTGCACAAATTCATAGCTATGTGAAAATTTGGGAAGAAATTTTGCAAATGAAAATTGTAACCTAAAATTTAATGACTAATAAAAAATAACTCTGAAATCAATTAAAATTATAAAATAAATAATAGTTGCAATCAAGAAATTCTATAATTAAAGCTTGGAACTTGAATAATTATTGCAGAAATTAAAACCTAGGGTTCTTAGTTGCAAAACCTCTCTAAAACTATATATAAAAAAGAACTCCCTAATGCCTGGGAATTAATTAGAATAAGTATCCTACGAAAATTACAAGAGTTTGAGCTAAGTTGGACTCTCAATTTAAAAAAGAAAATTCAAAAAAAATCTCAACCGAATTGGTCCGGCGTGGTCTTACGATTTGGTCTGGTTTAAGCCGGATCAGTTCGTTTTCCTTTAAAATTGGACTGGTTCGACCCTTAAATTTATGAAAAGATTCTCAAGGCATTGTACCGATTCTTTTTGTCATTATCAAAATCGATTCCCTATTGAATTTTATTCAGATTTTGGATCTCCTCCTTATCGATTCACTATTGGCACTGACCAGTTCAGTCCGGTTTTGGAATTCTTTATTTTCTTGTTTTCTCTTGATTTTCTCTCATCTTTGAAGTTCCATAACTTTAGACATAGGACTCGGATTAGGATGTCGTTTCTTCCTACGTGCTTGTAGACTCAAAATGTTCAATTTTCATTTTGGTGCTTTGTTCGAACTCTAGACGTAAAGTTACTATTTTGCCCTTTGACTTTATTTCCTTTTTTCTTCCTTGATTTCTCGGTTCTTGAGTTTCCTCTTCTCTTAAATTTCATAAAATACCTATAAAAGGCATTAAGAATACACGAAACTCAAGGCACTATATAGGATAGGTCAGTAGCATATATATATGAGATAAATACCCATAATTTACATCGCCCAAGGTGCTAAAAGCTACTAACTTAAGGGTAAAGAGTAAAGTACAATTATTTACTTCTGCATATTTCACAAAGAGTCAATTATCAAATCAGCTACCAAAGATTCCAAATCAACTCAATTGGAAGTAAGCAACAACAACATATCAATAAAACTGAAACTAATTACACATCATCAATGGCAGATTTTGAGTACTTCAAAAAAATTCCATTCAAGTCCCCCTAAGCAAGTTTCCAGCAAGATGTAACTGATGTGTGCATTACACACATCAACTTTAGTGTCATACACAATAAGATATAACATATTTCAAATCATATGTATTTATTCATTTATAAGAACTAAAAATTCAGTATCAACCAATTTCCCCTCTTCATATAATTACCCCTCCTCTATAATATTTACCCACATTTCTTCTTCGAGCATCATAAAAAATGTCCCATGTAACTATTGGAAAGAGGAAATATCATAAGGCATAAGATAAAGAGAACACATACCAGATATGACAAAGGATTAGGTAGTTGATAGACAGGGTTTTGTCACTGCGTGAGAGTCACTTACGCGCCGGTCGTTTTGAATTTGGCTCACCTGAACTATACAAAAACCTAAATTTATACTACACTCAACGGGTGAGTATAGCGGTAAGTCGGGTATCGAAAATCCACAGAGACGAGTTGCTAGAATTTATAAGGTTTAATATTCCTAAATAAAAGTGTAAAAGATGATTATACACAAAAAGGGAAAAGATGCAAAAAGAAAAATGTTTAATCTAGGCGAGGGAAAATAAAGCTAGATTAAGAAAGCAAGTAAAAACTATAGGTTGCGTCGAATATCCCTCACTTGAGTTAATTAGTATAAAATGGTTACATGGGTCGATGAGTTATTACAAATGTGTCTCGTTTCAACAGTTAATTAAATCAAGGGTTGTCACGCCCCCAAATTTGCGTAAAAGCCTAATACGATTTTGGTGTCAACAAATACCACAAAAATTACGCAAGCAAGGTCGTAAGCACGGGACATACATGATATGCCCCATCAAATATCCTAGGCGTAATAACTAGGACAACGCACCCGAAATAGACCCGTAAACACCATCACCAAAGCAAAGCAATGTGTCAACCCGAGTGAGTTCAATTCAAACACAACCTAATTTAAATTACCTAGACAACATCGTAAAAATGCGGTAAATGGAAAACGGTAAATTTAGACTAGAAATAAAGTAATCAAAGCATGTAAATAAAGCATATAAACCTAAATTATAAAGCTTGTAAATTAACTAGAAAGTAAGAAATGAAGAAATACAACTTATATTAAATGGCAGGGACGATGAATAGTGTAACTTACAACCCAATTGGGTGTCAAACCGAGAAGAAGCAAAGCCAAACTCTTCAAAAAACCCCAAACCCTAACTACCACTCCCTACCATCTCTTCTAACTAAGCATATATGATATTTACAACAAAAAAGGGTATTTATAGTAAGTGGAAAAAAGTAAAAGAAAAAGGAAAGAAGAAGGAAAGAGCCCAAAATATCTGGCACTACCGGTTGACCGGTGGCAGGGGCGCGGTCGACCGGTCCCTTAAGACAAAGTGTATTATCTCCTTCTCACGGAAAAATTCCAAAATGCGGTCGACCGGTCCCAGGGACGCGGTCGACCGGTACTCTGTTTTCAGGCTGCATTTGGTCATCACAAAGAAGAAAAGTTTCATTACGGAAACGGGCCTAGCTTCTTCGTCCGAACTCCAAACGACGCACCGTTTACAGCCACGCGATGCCAACTCAATGAACTACGGATCCGTGGAATTTCCATGAGCCGAATAAGAAATATGAATCGACTAAAATGCCCTTGAAGTAGCGTCCAACGACGGAACTTCTCCGAAATGCAACGAAACCTCACTTTTAGCGTTCCAATACGTACAGAAGCACAATTAACCCCTGTAAAACATGTATATATCCAAATCCAAGGTTGTCTGGTTAATGAGCATAATTATAGGAATTTAGGACCGTAAAAGTGCTAGAATGCATAACGATAACAGGCGAAAATATGAAATATTCGATACGAATCAGTAGTCAAGTGAAAGATTCTTCAACAAACACTACACCAACATAGGATTTTAGTAACATGCCATTTTTTTCATTACTAACATTATTCTAACATTACTATTTCTAACAATGCTTCCCGTTACTAATTTAACTTAAGTGTTACTAATTAAAAAAAATCAATTATTTCAATGATTCCCTAAAAGAAGGAAATATCCCATATACATTTTTCCTAGCCCCATTTTCCTTCCCCATTTTCCCCTCCTAAACCAAATACTGAATTTCCATCCCAAACATGACTTCACATTTCCCCCTCAACGTTATCTTTGTCCTCCTACCACCAACTCAAACATTTTCTTTTGCCCTAGTAAGTTTAATTTTCAATATGATTTAAGTTTTGTTCTTGAAAGATCTGTTAGCAAGTTTTATTTTGATCTTTGGTTTAGTATTATAACATTTTAGGATTTCAAAAGGGAATCATCCGATTTCTATTATGAATTTTGATTTCTTTTGTATTTTTCATTTTCTTCATGATATAATTCATATAAATTGTTTTGTATGGACCTAAAATTGATATGTACGATGATAAAACTAAATGTATCACACTTAATGTTATATTCTGACCACAAAACTAACTTGTAGAGTATGGATCGAAGTAACTCATTTGTTTGATTGATTAAATTAATTTTTGGAATATATATATGCTTTTGAGTTAATAAAAATTACATGATATTCTAGTAATTGTAAAAATTGAGTTATTTTATTGCTATACCTTGTTATAAAATTACTAGGGTTTATATTAGCATCTTTAATAATATGATGAGTATCACAGTATAACTATTGAAACATTTTAGTTCATGATATATTTTTATGATTAATTTTCATTATGATTTTTAGTTAGGTTTCATGAATTTGGCATACTGCTTCAATAAATAATGCACATTATGATACTTTGAATTTATACTATTTGATAGATGTTTTGATTTTCTAATTGGACACTATGGGGTTATTCCATATTGTGCATCTTCGTAAACATTCACGGTATTGTGGTTTTCAGAATGCAAAATGCAAATATTTGGTATTTTTTAGTTCAAGATTCTAATTTTCCCTTTTGTTGCGTGTCTTAAAATTTACTCCTGACTTTCTTTTATTCTAGCCATTGTAAGCTATTCTATATCTTGTTGTATTTGAAGCTTGTCTTTTGTGTGTTAATATCTTTAATGTTTTATAATTATTCCACTTGTTGAAGCTTGTTAGGTTGGTGGGAACTAAATTGTAGGTTGTCATATATTTCCACTTTTATGGGGTTATGATTAAATACTTGCTTTAAATCGAGTTTATTTTGATAAACCAGAAAATAAAGAATAGTATTTCAGTTAGGATTCTCCACCACTGAATTTATTTTTAAGCCATAAAGATTCGTTTTTAGTTAACATATAGGGCTCATTCACGATTAAGGTACCGAAGTTTCCTTATTTTTTAATTTATTTACTTCTAAATCATACATTGATTATTAATATATGTGTGTATGATTGTTTAGAATTATGGACCCGTGGTTATTAGATATGATGTTTTATTGTGATGTCAAATTTATTCAGTGTAACAGTAGAGGTGGTGATTTGGATGGAGTTTTACTGTTAGTGTTTCTATTCGAGTTTATTAATCATAGTTGTTTATTTTTGCAAATCGGAATCTGAAACAATTGGAGACTTGTTAGATAGCTAATAGTGTTCAAATTTTTGATAAAAATTATGAGGCGAACGGGTGAAATTGCATCTATATTCTATTTGAATCTGAAGATTCAAATTTGAATCAAAGATGTGAAACTCCATCTTGCCTCATGTGGACTTCCTTCCCCCTTTTCTATATTTTGATGCAATCAATAACTACTATTCCACTACTTTAATTATTTAAGAGTCATATTTTGACATAGCTGGATGTTCTTTAATTTAATTATTTATATGATCTTCAAGTAATGTGATTAAAGTTTGTAATTTAGGCCTCGAAAAGTAGTCTTTCATATCTAGCTGAAGATAATGAAGATATTGAAGAAGAAGCAGATGAGATGGTTACTTATGATGTTAAAGAGGTAGAACTAGAAAGAGTCAACCTTGAAGAAAAAGAACGGGTGCAGAACTTGCTCCTTAATGAAATAAGAAAATTATCTCTTTCTATTAGCACTTATGAAGAGCTTTACCTAGAGAAGGAATATGGATGATAATTAATGGAAGATCTACATTGGCGAGAAATGAATCTTGTGAACTACTTTTGCTAACCCGTATAATATGAATATTGTAATCTACTTCTGTTAACCCACATATCGATTGAAACGACACATTTATCTTTGCTTTCAAGATTTCTGGGAGAATTTCATAAACAAGCTAAGTATATGGAACCCTCAGATTTCTATCTCAAGGTGAAAGGTTAGTTCTCATAAAGCATGTTCTTTCTTCAATTCATATGGATACTTTTGTAGATCTAAATGCTCCAAAGCTTGTGATAAATAGACTTCACAGTTTATTTTCTAAGTTTTTTTAGGGACTAAATAGCACTACACCAAAACTGCCAACTTGTTACTATCAACAACCTTGACAAGTTTGGGGGTGACAAAGGAATTTGTCACGGACTTGTCACAATAAAAAATCATGAAAAGTTTGTTAGATTTGTTACGAACTTGTCACGAACTTTGATCGTGACAAGTTTGTCACGGACTTTGACCGTGAAAAGTCCGTGACAAAAGGAAAACTTGTCACGATTAAAGTCCATGACAAATAAAAAATTGTCACGTACTTTGACCGTGACAAGTCGTGACAAGTTTCCTTCGTCGTGAACTTGTCACACTCAAAGTCCATGACAAATCTGGGCAGATTAAAAAAAAAAACTACTGGGCAGTATGGCCACTGCTACTGCCTAGTAGTATATTTGTACCTGTTATAGAAAATTTTAACCTATCCAAAAAAGATATATATCAAGCAACATTCAAAATTAAATAACCAACACAAATAAATACAAATATACATAAAAATACTAAACCAACAATTGATTATCCATAACCAAATCAAAAAATACAAATAATATCTAATATACAAATAAAATAAATATAAATTATGTCATAGAGTAGGGTTTACAATAGATTGGAGGAGGAATATAGGCCACACAACATATGAATTGAGAAACCCATCAATTCGTTGAACGCCGCATTGTTCTTCCAACCACAAAGGCACATTCTCCTTTTCAATGAAAACATGTTTGACGAGACCCTTTGCCTCAAAGTCTTGTATGACACATCCATGAACCACCATACCCGGGTGGGTGCTCGGGTCCCTTAAACCCCAGCTATCGGTGTGCCACCAAATACACCTATTAAAAACACGGTTGGGCAACTGATTGTAGACATCGATCGTTCGATGTGCGACGAGTCCGTACGTATTGATGAGTTCGTGCGTATCGGTGAGGTAGCAGTGGCGTCCTCATCTACCTCCTTCCCCTTGTCCTTGCCCTCATCGGAGGTGCCCTTATCGAAGGTGGATACCCACTGACACTTTATGAAGGAGTACATATCTGGGACCGTCGCCTCCAACCTTGATAGCTTATTATCATGGGTGTCCACCTTACGAGCCAACACGATGTTTTTTGTCTCTATCCCGATGATCATCGATCTCCCCACCCGAGAGATCACCCCTTAGTCCTCTCCTTGTGATCCTCCCCAAGCACTTAGATGAGTGCATCCATAGACAAAGATATTTTGTCAGCATCAGACTGCTTTTCATGCACTTCCTTAAGCTTTACCTGAAATGAAAAAAGTACACCATTAGCTAATTAAGTTATTAAAAAATTATAATGTAATTAAAAAAATTAAACAATAATAACTTACAATCGTGGCTGCCATGCTCGGGGAACCTCCTCATCCTTGCCCTTCTTCGTCCAGATTGCCACATAGGCATCGAGTCTATGTGGCCTTACCCCAAGGCCTCTCCTTGCCTTCTAAAATAAAATAATATAGAATTAGTAAGTAACGCAAAGTAATGCTAAATTAGAATAACATAAAACTAAAATTAAAGAAAAATAAAAACTTACCATCCTGTGCTCCACCTCGACATAAGACGTCCGCTCGGAGTAGTGCACGTGCACCTTTTTTGCCCCATTTTCCCTCCTCGATTGACGAGATGACAATTGCCTCTCCTCGATCTCACTGTCATAAAACTATTGCCACTATGCCAATGAGATCGACTCCTTCGATGGGATGGTGTCGTACACTCTCATATTGAACTCCCGATTTTGGCCAAAGTATCGTGTCCGCATGTTTTTCTTCCACGTCTTATACTGATCTCTCAACTATTCCAATGTGGAGTGGCGAACATGTAGGGGAAGACCGAATTGATCCTGTCAAATGAATACAAACCCAAAAGAAAAGTAAGTGTTAGTTGTATTTAAATTATAAAATATAAATATAAATACACTACCTGTAGTGCCCCCCAGATTGAGATCTTGAGCTCATTTAGCACCTTCCTCCAATCAGTATACCCCGGGCCGATGATCGCCTTCAGTAACTCTAGGGATCTATCCAGTAATGCCATCTTGTTCTCGACGACAGACCCTAATCTGCCCCATTTAGGAGGAGCCTTCGTCGCCTCCGCTGCCACAAATGAATTAGTACAAAGATGTATATGAGGAAATGATCAAATACAAATAAATTAGAATATTGAAGAAGTTAACGGCATTATAAATCTAAAAATATTGTTTCGATATCAGGTAATGTCATGGACTTTGAAGTAATGCTTAAATTGATTAAAATCCAAATTAACATATTCACTAACCAAAAACCCAATTTTAATTCAAATCCGATAATAACATAGCACTAGAAGAATACAAGTTAATGACATTATAAACGTAAATATTGTTTCAGTATCGGATCATGTCATGGAGTTTGAATTAATGCTTAATTTAATTAAAATCCAAATTAACATATTCACTAACGAAAAATCCAATTTTGATTCAAATCCGATAATAATGAAACACTAAAAGAATACAAGTTAACAACATTATAAATCTAAATATTTATTAAATATCGGGTCATGTCATGAAGTTTGAATAAATGCGAAATTTAATTAAATTCCAAATTAACATATTCACTTACCAAAAAAAAAATCCAATAATAACATATTCACTGGAAGAATACACCCACATGTTATTACACCCACTGGTTATTACTAGTAGTAAACTGATCAAGTACAAATGCATAAAAATCATTAAACTGTCGTCGAATAATAATAAAATAATAGAATAACGCTTGCTTTGCGGGCTACATGCATGCATGTATTCTCACGTGAATGCATGATTACTTATTACTTGTTATATACAATTTATAGTCTGTTTCATTTAATTATATCATATTTATATTCTTTTTTTACATAGTTATGTTTCATTTCACATTACAACCCTAAATGTTAGAATTGTCTAGGTCCAACCAACTCAACGACCATCTAAGTGTTCAACGTGACACCCCGCCTAATTAAGTACTAGGTGATTAGTCCTTTATCCAATTTAGACAGGAATCTCATATGGTTCATTTTAGCATCACTGTCCAAAACATTTATAATTTAACTAACCACCTAGTATTCAAAAAGTCGGTGCCAATTTTTTCTTTCATTTAGCAATCACAACACGCGAAAATAAAAACTAAACCAAACAATCCATGCGGTGAAATAATTTGAACTAAGAAGCAACTAAAAGACTGAAATAACATAATACCGATTAAATCACCGGTTCCCAAATCAAAATCCAGCTAAACATCTAATGATATCAAACTGAGTCCACAAATACAAATTTTGATAAATTGAATAAAATAAATAGCTGAAGTGGCAACATGACCAAATAAAATAATTGAATTGCACCCTACTCTAGGAATGAAGTAGCTGAAGCGACTATGTCCAAATCCTGTAAGCATCAACATGTGCTGCAGCTACGCCACCTTGGAACAGATCGTCAAGATTGACATCCCTGTGGCTGGACACCTGAAAGGTTTTGTAAAAGTTTTACAATCATTTAAATTGCAGTTTAAATGAATAGTTATTAGATACACATGTTAGGTTGCTTACACTCCATTGAGTTCCTCACCTGTCATATATAGTGCACACCTAATGGCTTCTATTAATCCCACCTAGTCAAGCTACCTAATCTAACTAGGTCCCAAAAATCTAACTACCGATAAACCAGTCTAGCTCAATCGTACTTCCCATACAGTACACTACATTATACCCTTAATTATTATGAAGCCTTTAGTTAAGTTTCTCATTAACTTACACCGTACCACCCATATGTTACTCTATCAAACTAATTAATAATTAACGTCTCCCTTATGTAATTATTAAGCCAAAGTTAACATTTAACTTATGTTATCGTTTAAAGCTACTCCATTAAGTTTCTCTACTTCAATTTTTCCTTAGATAGCCGCTACCTATCCTTCTTACTATTTACACTTTAGTAGATTAAGTATTGTCTTTGATATACATTATCTAGTCTCCCTATTATATATATATATATATATATATATATATATATATATATATATATATCATACACTATATATATCACAAATGTAGCATCCATTGGGATGGACATTGATATACCCATGTATATCCTCGGCCAGGTCGAGGTCGCCCTCCACCGAGATGAGCCCAAGAACACCTCGTGACCCATCATCAAGCCCAGACGACCCTCCAAGGGGCCGACCCTTCATCAGGCTTGGACAACCCTCCAAGGGGCCGACCTCTCACCAGGCCCGGACGACCCTCCAAGGGGTCGACCCCTCACCAGGCTTGGACGACCCTCCAAGGGGCCGATCCTTCATCAGGATCAAACGACCCTCCAAGGGGCCGACCCCTCACCCGGCCCAGACGACCAGCCAAGGGGTCGACCCTTCATTAGGCTCGGATGACCCTCCAAGGGGACGACCCTTCATCAGGCTCGGACGACCCTCCAAGGGGCCTACCCCTCACTAGGCCCAGACGACCCTGCAAGGGGCTGACCCCTCATCAGGATCGGACGACCCTTTGAGGGTACGACAGTACGAGGCCTAAATTAGGCCAGACTCACTACCAGAAGGAACTTTGCCCTCGGCCTCATATCATAGGCCGAGGGTGACATCATCACAGCGCGTGGTTTGGGAGACGCGTGGAACAGTGCGTGTGAGGCTCACATGGCACGTGGAAGACCGTTATAATCATATCACTCCCTCACGTGAGGGAATATTATGTCATCATTTGGCATCTATAGGTGTCAACAGGAGATTGGCTAGATCGTCATTCACATGCACCATGCATACTTGGGGGGTACACTACACCCCTCAGGACCTAAATATACTTGTCACCTACAACCCTACAAAGGGATCGATCGATAATTGTAACCCTAGCAAAAACTCTGCTTATACACACAGTAGAGAGAGAAAGTGAGCTTATGTGTATTGTATCCAAGGCCATTAGTGCCCATATTTAGTGGATCACACACTCACAGTGGATGTAGGCCTAATTGGTTGAACCACTATACATCACTGTCTTATTCCTCTTATACTCATCTCCTTCTATACACTTATACACATACATCTTTATGGCTGCCACGGTTACTACTATTTGAGCTCATCATCATTTATTTGGTGGTGCCAGATTTCAGCATCATCAGTTTGGCGCCGTCTGTGGGAACGAGAAGACGTCTCTTCCTTAAATACAGCTTGACCTCACTGGGCACTCTGGTGGTGAGCCAGTCCTCCCCCTGTGTGGAGATGTTTCACCATTAAAAGAGACCCATTAAGGTTCTCAAGCTTACAAACCTTCTTCTGTGCAACTCTTCATAGCTCAAACACATGGCACCAGAGATGCCACCACCACCACTGCCCCCACCGGATGATGGAGGAGGACCCAGTTCCAGTCAGCCACCACCTCAGTCTGAGATGGCTGATGTGGCGGCAGCCTTGAAGTCTCTGGCAGCGAGCCAATGGATCATGCAGGAGCAGTTCACAGCTCTGAGACAGAACATACTAAGACCACCAGGGGTCTCACCTGAGATGATTACTTCGGCAGCAGCTCCAGGATAGCATGAGGCCAGGGGACCACCCCAGGCACCACGCAAAGACCTGCCAGCCCCTCAGCGGCGTAGGGATACTGCTGACCCCAGGCGTCTACGCCTGGGGAGGCAAGGAAACCCTTGCCCTGAAGACAGGTATGATGATCTGGAGGGGGAGGAAGCCCCCATAGAATGCTGGGAGCCATATGAGGTCTCCAATAATACCGTACGACCTCTCCAGGAGAGCAGAAGGAAGTGTGGAAGGCAAAATCCTGACGATCGCCTGAGCAGGGGATCGACCTTTGAGAGGCTGGGCCCAGTGAATGACCTGAGGGAAAAATTGTCTAGATCAAGGAGTGCTGCGTGGTCCAGAAGGGAGGCGGTTGAAGGCCGACCCCAAGGATGGGACGACGGTCAGGGGGAGGTAAACAGCTGACACAGGCCAGCTGCGGCAGAACCCTCAGTCCATCTCAAAGAAGCGGCAGGGGATAACATTGGCGAAGCCGACCCTACGAGGCCTTGGAATGACTCGATCTAGCGACTGGAGGATAAGATTGGCGATATACTAAAAAGTCGCGACCCTCTTCAGAGAGGATATTCCATAGTCTCACCATTTGTGACGAAGATAGTCAACTTCCCTATGCCATCGAAGTTTAAGCCACCTGTGGTCACCCCAAGATATGACGGGAGCACCAACCCTATCCACCATATCGAGATGTATCAATCAGCAGCAGACATATACTCTATCTTAGATGAGATGAGGTGTCGTGCCTTCTCTGGTACTCTGACTGGGGCTGTACATGTCTGGTACATGTCTCTCCCAAAAAACTCCATTGAAAACTTTAAGCAGCTGGCAGACCGATTCATACACAACTTTTTCTTTGGGGTGAGGCCACAGAAGAAGACCACACACCTGCTCTATGTTAAGCAGGGGAAGAATGAGAATCTCAGAGACTACATAGCCAGATTCAACAAAGAAAAGTTAGAGGTGGAAGACTATGAGGAGAGCATAGCCATGATCTCCCTCATTAGAGAGCTCCAGAAGGGGAAGCTGTTATGGAATCTTGCCGAAGACCCTGCGAGGACGATGGAGGAATTGTTGTCAACAGCAGGAAAGGTAATGAACGCCGAAGAGGCGATGGCCGCAAAATACGAGGATGAAAAAGGAGGCCCTAGTGGGGGTAGATACTCTAATAAGAATAAAGAGTGGAAGAAGAGGTCTACGGATGACAAGTTCGCTGGTTACACCCCACTAACGGTCAACTGTGAACATATTCTTAATGAAATAAAGAGTGATCGATCCCTGAAGTGGCCTGAGAAGTTGAGGGCGGCCCCCAACAAGAGGAACAAAAACTTGTGGTGCGAATTTCACCAAGACCACGACCACATAACAGACAAATTCTTTTCTCTGAAAGATGAGATTGAGAAGATGATGAAAGAAGGGAAGCTCAGAAAGTACGTCGATAAAGGTGCCTTTAAGAGGGGCCGAGGGGACGACCCCAGACAGAAGCGAGGTGATGCATGTAGAGAAGGTCCTCAAAAAAGAGGGGATGACCCTTCTGATGATGGGGACGACCCTGAACTCCCGCCGAGAGACGACCAAGGCCCTGTCAAGAGGCTTAATATAATCTCGCTCGGAGTGGGAATGATCTCCGGGGGTCTAGCAGGAGGAGGGTCTGAGGTCGCTGACAAGAAGGCCCATGTGGCTGAGGCCAAGGCAGTGGCGAAGACGATACACTCAATCTCTCTGGAGGTCAAGTTAGAAAAGAGGAAGAAGGTCAATATGGACACTCTGATATTGGGGTTCTCAAGAATGGACTTTAAAGGTCTCCTAGTCCCACACGACGACCCACTCGTCATCACAACTAGGGTGTACGGGTGTGAGGTGCCGAGGATATTGGTCGACGGGGGCAGTTCTGCAAATGTAATGTTTTGGTCGTGCTTCAAAGCCTTAGGTCTCAGCTATGCTAGACTCGTCCCATACTATCATCCATTGATTGGGTTCAGTGGGGAAAAGGTTCATCCCCTTAGAGTGTATGAGGCCGATGTCAGGATGGGGGACGAGTGGCCGAGATGGATTACTAAGAAGGTCAGTTTCTTTGTGATGGATGAACATGTGTTTTCGGCCTACAACATCATACTGGGGCGTGTGGCCCTCAAGGGGTTTGAAGCTGTGCCGTCTACGGTCCATCAGATGATTAAATTTCCTACCCCTTACGGGGTGGGGGATGTTCAGGGAGACCAGACGATAGCGTGAGAATGTTACTGCAACTACGCTAAAGAAAGAGAGGCACACAAGAGGGCTACAACCACTTACAATATTGATACCCTAAACCCCAGGGATGAGACGAAGCTAAAGAAAGGAGAGGCCGCGAAAGAGGTAGAATCCATCATCCTCGATGAGGATGACCCAGAAAAAACTGTCCAACTCGACAAGTCTCTGAAGCCCAATATCAAGGAAGACCTCATTAAACTGTTGAGGAGAATACGAAGCGTCTTTGCATGGAGTCATGTAGATATGCCGAGGATCGAACTTGAAATTATGTGCCACAAGCTCAATATGGTAGAGGGAGCAAAGCCGGTAAAGCAGAAGAGGAGAATTTACTATAGAGAAAAGTATGAGGTCATAAGGGATGAGGTAAAAAAATTAGAAGACGCTGAATTTATCAGAGAGGTCATATACCCTGAATGGCTGTCCAATGAAGTCATTGTCCCAAAGGCCAACGGGAAGTGGAGAATGTGTGTGGATTTCACCGACCTCAACAAACACTATCCCAAAGACAACTTCCCTCTCCCCCGCATTGACCACATAGTAGACGCTACCGCAGGCCATGAGCTTAAGAGATTTATGGATGCCTATTCAGGGTACAACTAGATCTTCATGAACCCTGAAGACTCGGAGAAGACAACCTTCATTACGGACAAGGGGACATACTGTTATAGGGTCATGCCCTTTGGCCTAAAAAATATGGGGGCAATGGACCAACGCCTTGTAAATAAAATGTTTGAAGACCAAATTAGGAAGTCTATGGAGGTCTATGTAGATGACATGATGACTAAGAGTTTGAAGGCAGAGGATCACGTGGCAGACCTAGAGAGGACCTTTAATACGATGGACAAATACCAGATGAAGCTCAACCCGACCAAGTGTGTCTTCAGGGTCGGAGCAGGGAAGTTCTCGGGGTTCATTGTCAACCAAAGAGGCATCGAGGCCAATCCTAAAAAGATAAAGTCTCTTATTGAGATGAAGACCCCTAAGTCCATTAAAGACGTTCAGAGACTCACAGGGAGAGTTGCTACCTTGAACAAGTTCATGTCTAGGGCCACAGACATGTGTCTACCATTTTTTAAAATTCTTAGAAAAGCCTTCGAATGGAGTGAAGAGTGTGATGAGGATTTCAAGGAGTTAAAGTCATACCTGGGGTCTCCCTTGCTGTTATCACAGCCGGTGCAGGGTGAAAAACTTTATGTGTACCTCTCCATCTCAGAGTCAGCCATCAGTTCGGCCATTGTGAGAGATAAAGATGGGGTACAAAAGCCCGTGTATTTTAACAGCAAGGCACTCCAGGGGGAAGAGCAAAGATATCCAAGGATGGAGAAGTTGGCCTATGCCTTGATCCATGCATCGAGAAAGATGAAGCCATACTTCCAGTCCCATACAATGGTCATCCTCACCGACTCTCCCCTTAGGCAGGTTTTGCACAAGCTTGAGAAATCAGGGAGGCTAATGGCCTGGGCTATAGAGCTGGTGGAGTTTGACATAGTGTATCAGCCTAGGATGGCCATTAAGGGGCAAGCATTGGCAGATTTCGTGGCCGAGTTTACTTGGGAAGATGACGAAGCCTAGGGTAAGAGCCTCCGGAAGATAGATACCCGACAAGGTGAGCTCACCGACACACCTGCTGATAAGGATGAGACAAGCACCGCTAGAAGGAAAGTGGCTAAAAATGAAGAGGGAAGATATCTCTTTAGATAGGGGTCACTCACCGATAGAAGTTTCTCGAAAGAACATGCCGTGTGGAGTCTCTTCATTAACAGGTCCTCTTACGAAAGTGGGAGTGGAGCTGGATTAATAATATCAGCACCTGACGACACAGAAATTGAGTATGCCCTGAGGTTCAACTTTAAGGCCTCCAACAATGAGGCCGAATATGAGGCCTTGATAGCAGGTCTCTCCTTGTCCAGATATCTTAGTGTCAGCCAAATTTTGGTTCATAGTGACTTGAGGCTAGTAGTGAATCAGATGCTAGGAGCTTACGAGGCCAAGGATGAGAGGATGGATAGGTACCTTGAGAAGGCGCGGTCATTACTGAAGAGCTTCAGAGAAGTGAAGTTAAAGAGGATACCTAGGCTTGATAATGTCCGTGATGACGCCCTTGATAGGTTTTCCTCGGCGACTAGGACAGAAATTAGGAGGACAGTCCTAGTGGAAATTTTGCTTCAACCAAGTATTGAAGATGCTGAGGGATCACTTTGCACTTGCCTGACTATTTCCAAGGAGGCTTTATGGATGGACCCTCTGATCCGATACATCAAATAGGGGGAGATGCCAGAAGCTAGACAGGAAAGGAAGAAGTTGAGATACAGAGCTGTAAAGTTCACTGTCATTGGGGATGCCTTGTACAAAAAGGGGTTTTTTCTTCCCATACTTAGGTGCGTGCACCCATCTAAAGTTCCACACATTTTGCAAGATATGCACGAGGGGTCATGTTCAAGCCACATTGGGGGCAGGTCCTTAGCGAAGAGAGTGGTCACCCAGGGGTACTGGTGGCCGACCTTGGGGAAAGATGTCGCGACATATGTAAAAAAATGTGACAAATGCCAAAGATTTTCCACCATCCCCCACCAACCTCATCAGTCTCTTACTTCCATTACATCCCCGTGGCCATATGCAGTATGGGGGATTGACCTGGTAGGACCCTTGCCTAGGGCCATCAACAACTATCGTTTCCTCATCGTGGCCATTGACTATTTTTCAAAATGGTTAGAGGCGGAGCTAATGGTAACGATCATAGAACAAAAGACCTTCTAGTTCATATGGAGAAATATTATATGCAGATATGGTCTCCCAAATACCCTCATCTCGGATAACGGGACTCAGTTCAAGAATACATCCCTACAGAAGTACTGTGAAAGGGTGAGTATCAAACAATTCTTCTCTACACCAGGCCGACCTCAGGCTAATGGTCAAACAGAAGTTACAAACAGGACAATCCTAGATGGAATCAAGAAGAGACTTGTGGCGGTAAAAGGAAGATGGGTTGAAGAGTTATACGCTGTACTATGGGCCTATAGGACGACAAAAAAGACCTCTACCGGGAAGACCCCATTCATGCTTGCTTATGGCTCAGAAGCCATCATCCCCACTGAAATTGGGCTTCCTACTCATAAGGTCCAAATGTATGACCCCCTAGAGAAATTCAAAAGAGATGAGACTCGACTTGGACCTGATCGAGGAAAGAAAGGAAGATGCCGAGATAAGGAAAGCTGCCTACTAGAAGAGGACTACAAGGTTCTACAACCAGAGGGTGAAATAGAGACCAATTGCAGTGGGGGATCTGGTCCTAAAAAAGACTTGGCAAAAGCCCAACAAGCTCCATCCAAATTGGCATGGCCCATACAGGGTCACTGATGAAGTCATTCCCGAGACCTATAGATTAAAAACCTAGAGGGGGAACCCTTTGCCAATCCCTGGAATGCAGACCATTTGAAGAAATACTATCCGTAATTTTGTAAAGTCCTATCGGACGACAGTTGTAATGGGTGTTGCTCCAGTAGAACACCGGGAAAATTAATGAGAAAGATCAGTGTTTCCTATCATTTTGTGTTTGTCAGTTCTAATACGAATGGGATCATCTTTGGGAAAAGCAGCCCTCGGCTATAATGAGGGTCAATGGTGGGGACGACCCCACCATTGCCTTCAAAAAAGACAAGGGAATACTTAATTAAAAACCATTAGTTTGGTTGTTGGAACCCTCGGCTATAATGAGGGTCAATGGTGGGGATGACCGCACCATTGCCTTCAAAAAGTACGAGGGAATACTTAATTAAAAACCATTAGTTTGGTTATTGGAATCCTCGGCTATAATGAGGGTCAATGGTGGGGACGACCCCACCATTGCCTTAAAAAAAGACGAGGGAATACTTAATTAAAAACCATTAGTTTGGTTATTCAAACCCTCGGCTATAATGAGGGTCAATGGTGGGGACGACCCCACCACTGCCTTCAAAAAAGACGAGGGAATACTTAATTAAAAACCATTAGTTTGGTTATTGGAACCCTCGGCTATAATGAGGGTCAATGGTGGGGACGACCCCACCATTGCCTTCAAAAAAGATGAGGGGATACTTAATTAAAAACCATTAATTTGGTTGTTGGAACCCTCGGCCATAATGAAGGTCAATGGTGGGGACTACCCCACCATTGCCTTCATAAAAGATGAGGGAATACTTAATTAAAAACTATTAGTTTGGTTATTGGAACCCTCGTCCATAATGAGGGTCAATGGTGGGGACGACCCCACCATTGCCTTAAAAAAAGACGAGGGAATACTTAATTAAAAACCATTAGTTTGGTTATTGGAACCCTCGGCTATAATGAGGGTCAATGGTGGGGACGACCCCACCATTTCCTTCAAAAAAGACGAGGGAATACTTAATTAAAAATCATTAGTTTGGTTATTGGAACCCTCGGCTATAATGAGGGTCAATGGTGGGTACGACCCCACCATTTCCTTCAAAAAAGACGAGGGAATACTTAATTAAAAACCACTAATTTGGTTATTGGAATCCTCGGCTATAATGAGGGTCAATGGTGGGGACGACCCCACCATTGCCTTCAAAAAATACAAGGGAATACTTAATTAAAAACCATTAGTTTGGTTATTCGAACCCTCGACTATAATGAGGGTCAATGGTGGGGACGACCCCACCATTGCCTTCAAAAAAGACAAGGGAATACTTAATTAAAAACCATTAATTTTGTTATTGGAACCCTCGGCTATAATGAGGGTCAATGGTGTTAATAATATTTTTGTAATTCAAATCACACAAGGAATGAATATGAAGAGAGCAAAGGGAGACGATACCATAGAATAAATATTACAATGTCTTGTTCAAAAAAAGAAAAGTACAAAAATATTAAATACATGAAGAGGGTATGGGCTACAGACAACCACCTATTGAGCAATATCAGAGGACAAGGCCTCAACATCTATTGGAGATTCTTCTACGACCATGACAAGCTGAGCCTCAGACGTGCCTGCGCCTTCTACATGTTGAGATTCAACTTGGGCTAGGGCTTCAGCAATAAGTGGATCGTCCAGTTGAACTTCCTCAAGAGAGGGGCGAACGGACGATACGTCGTCAGTAAACTTAAGGACGACCCACCGACAGGCCGTCCTAATCCCCCTCTCTAAGTACTCAAGACCGAAGCCTTAGAACTCATCCGAGAGTTTGTAGGCCTCCACAGCATCGACCCCTGCCTTCCTCACTGCCTCAGATAGCTCAGCCTTGAACTGAGTCCCTAGGTTGGTCAAGGCTTCAACCTTCTCTTTAATGAGCAAGTCTTTGGCCTTCAGGTCCTCATAATGCTGCCTCGTCAACTCGTCCAGAACCCTTGCATGTTCAGTTCTGGCACTCTCTAGCTCAGCCCTCGTAGTCTCCAAGTCAGTCTACAGATCAACCTCACGTTGGATGGCCCTCTCGGCCTCATGAAATTTATCCTGATTCTCAGCCATCCACTTGGTGGCCGAGGTAAAGGCGTATACAGACTGCACATAAATAATAAACGAATGTTAAGAGGACGAGAGAACAGTTTGTGAAAGAATACGACTAAGGGAATGAAGTGAGAACCCATACCTGAGCTAGGGCGTGCAGACCATAGTCATACACCTTTGCTGGAGGCATCTTGGATAAAAATTCATAATCAGCAGCAGAAGGGGCAGAAAACATGGACACTTTAGCCGCCCTCAGGTTCGCGATAAGGGAAGAGGGATCGGCCTTAGGGAAGCGCCAGGTTCTGGGACTAGAAGGCCCCCATGATGGAAGAGGAGGTAGCCCCTTCAAACGCCTCAACCCTTACCCTTGTCCGAGAATCTGGCCGAGGGTCGATAGGGACCTCGGGCTCTTTCCTCTTTTGTCTATCAGGGGTCGGCTCAGCATGTGTCGGCCCCACCGTCTTCATCTTCCTCGGGGCTTGCTGAGGCTCCTTCCCCTTCTTCTTTCCCAAACCAGATAGTAGGTTCGGGGCAGTCATTTCCCAGAGAAAGTCTGATATACCAGCAGGACGATCTGAAAGGAGAACGACCCGTCAGAAAAATGCTGAGATAAAGATGAAACACTTGAAAAAAGTAAAGAAGGAGCAAAAAATAATATAACTCACATAGTTCTGTCAGAGGAACGACCCTTAAACCAGCTTCCTTGAGGAACCGAGGGGTCATCAGATCTTCAAACTTTGGAAGTTCACCCCCTCTCCCTCGTCCTCTCCGATATTCAACTATATCTTTCTCTTCCAAACTAAGTCCGGGGTTTGACCTGGCCTTCATTAAAGGGTTAGACCATCTTCTGGGGACCCTTGGACCATCGGCTAAAGGTTGTGCCTCAGCGGGAAACTCCCACTCTCCAGAGACAAAGAAGAATCTCTTCTTCCAATCGTGGTTGGAGGTTTGTGCCACATGGAGAAATTTTTTATCGGACTTCCTCGCACCCAGATGGTAATACCCAGGTTGTTTGGATGAGGAAGTGATGTTATAGAAAGCCAAGAACACATCGGAGGAAGGCTCATCAGTAAAGGATTTTTCCATAGGGAAATGAAGTCGAGGATCGTCCTCTAGGAATTAGGAGGGAGCTGAGATGGGGCTATGCCGAGGGATGACAAAATATCTATGACAGCAGGATGTAAAGGGAGTATAACACCTACCTTGAACATTTGTTCGTATACCTCTATCTCTCCCTCTTCGCCATCAAAGACCCTCTCGTCCCCAGAGGGAACCCTCATAGATATGGTGGGAGGAACACCATATGCATGCCTCCACAGAAGAAGGTCACGATCCCTGACCGAGGAAATATAAGACGAGGCATGAGATGTGTCAACTGGGTCATCTGAGTCCTCATCATCCTCACTCCCCTCTCCCTCGGCCTCGGCCTCATCACCTGTCAGAGGCCCTTGGGGAAAAGCCATCTGGGAAGTGTGTGGGGATAGGGTTGTCATAGGGACAGCCTCAGAAGCAACCATACCCTCGACCTGTCGGCCTGGGCTTTGATCAGATGTCTCTACTCTCCCAGAAGGTCCAGCGCCTGTTGGTGATGACGCCCTCTCATCCATCTCACTTGAATAACTCTCGGCTGGACGACAGGACGACCCGCAAGACTTAGAGGGTTTTATTATGGCAAGAGGAATGGGAAAGATGGGTCATACCCAATTAGCGTCTGCCTCTTGTCTTCTCTCTTCCTCTTCCTCTATTCGTCTGATCTCAACAAATAACTTCTCTCTCGGGGAAGGGAATTCTTCAGCTAAGCTGTAAAGCCTCCTAAGCATCAAGGGGGAGACCCTACACTTGGAAGAATTTGGGGAACTTAACTACAAACAAGTTTCCAGTTGACCAGGTTGGACTTTCGTATTAAAACAAAAGAAATCAATGGTTTTTAATCAAGAACAATCAAGAACACTCAAGAAATCTCAAGAACACTCAAAAACTAGTCGTCGAAAAAGTTATGAAACAACCCAAATCTAGCCCTACAAGCCTAAAACAAGAAAGCAAAAAAGAAATGAAAGTAAAGAGGACACTGGGGTAGAGAGATTACTTGAGAAAAAATAGTAAAGCTTCCAAACTCAAAATGTCAAAACTGGAGAAATGGAAAGAAGGCTGGAAGCTAGAGAGAGAGAGTTCAGGCGCGAAGAAGAAGAAGAAGAGAGAGAAACTTTAAAAAATTATTTAAATACCTTGCCAATGAGTGGGCCCACTAGCCAATGCAGAGCACGGCCCATGAACAGGAAATCATTAGGGCACACAGTCCCATGCCAAGTGTGCAGCCGCCACACCTTGGAAACTGAAATAATAATGGATATCTGCCTAGGTGTCATATCAGCTTGACAGGTGTCACTCACCTAACTGATCATACACCCATCTCAACTACAACACTATCCCTCAGCCATCTCAACAACATCTATGGCTAAGGGCTGGGGTGATTGATATACCCATATATATCCTCGGCCAGGCCGAGGGAGCCCTCCACCGAGACGAGCCCAAGATGACCTCGTGACCCATCATCAGGCCCAGACTACCCTACAAGGGGCCAACCCTTCATCAGGCTCGGAAGACCCTCTAAGAGGATGACCCCTCACCAGGCCCAGTCGACCCTCCAAGGGGCCGACCCCTCACCAGGCCTAGACCACCCGCCAAGGGGCCGACCCTTAATCAGGCTCGAATGACCCTCCAAGGGGCTGACCCTTCATCAGTCTCGGATGACCCTCCAAGGGGCCGACAGCTCACCAAGCCCAGACGACCCGCTAAGGGGACTACCCTTCATTAGGCTCAAACGACCCTCCAAGGGGACGACCCTTCATCAGGCTCGGACGACCCTCCAAGGGGCCGACCCCTCATCAGGCTCGGATGACCCTTCTAGGGTACGATAATACGAGGCCTAAATTACGAAAATACGAGGTTTAACTATCCATCCAATTCGAGATGAGCCGGTATGGTCTCGGCTTAAGTGAGGCCGAGGTAAATTATTAAGGTCGTCCTGGGCCGAGGTTAAGCTAGAATAGGCCTGAAACATCGGCCGATTCACTGATGGGGTTGACCATGGTAGGATGTATCCTTGTAACCTCGGCCTATCCCCGGCCGAGGTTTTCATTCCTGGGTGAACTGATGAACTACTGACCCCCTAATTTATGCAGTCCCCCTTGAAGAGGTTGGTAGAGGCGTCGGCCAGGGCCGACCCTGTTATGGCTGAGGCTACCGGTCACTAATCCAAGGCCTTTCCAACATCGGCTATATCCTCGGCCGAGGTTTATGTCTCTGAGATGAGGTGGCACATTTGGGGAATATCAGTATGGGACCCTAGAGTGACTAACCAATCATTCTTATACTTATTTCTAATAAAAGTTTGCCAAATTCCCTAGTCAAATCAATATTTCCAGCATAATTTTATGCTAAATGCACATGAAATATTATTAATTTTCCTGAAGTTGAGGCCACCTTCTTCAAATGGATAACACAAGTCAGTCCATTTAGACCATTGGCATGGGTTTTCTTTTGAACTACCTCCCTAATAAAATTTACTAAAAAGGTTATGCAGTCTCTTAATAATACTATTAGGAGGATTTAGAACTTCTAGAGAGTACACCGACATAGATTGTAAGACATGTCTGATTTGAATAAATCTACCATGTTGGGATATCATTTTTGATAACCAAGTGTAAAATTTATCCATAATCTTAGAAAGTAACTTAGAGTAATGAATACCTTTAGGTCTACCTTTATTCAAACTTCATCCCAAATATTTCATAGGAAAATGGTTGTTTGATAGACTTGTTTGATTTGATATTGTATTTCTTTTATGGGGACTAAATTTTTTGTCAACATAAAAATAACACTTGGAGAAGTTCACTTTCTGACCTGAAGTGTTTTCATAAGAATTAATCAAATTAATAAGATCTTTGATACTATGTCTAACCCCATTGATGAATGTAATTAAGTCATATGCATATCCTAAATATGATATGAGCTTATTGTTTGTGGGATGAGAAAAGGGAATGACCTTCTTAAAAAAAAATAATTTATCTATATTTCTACTTAGAGCTTCGGTAGCCAGGATAAAAAGACTTGGAGATATGGGATATCCTTATCTAAGTCCCCTAAAAGAATGAAAATATTCAATGCTTTGTCCATTTAGGATCATAGAATACCAATTATTGAAGATCAATCTCCAAATCATATCTATAAATACTTCATTAAATCTAAATTTTCTTATCTCTTCACATATAAAAGGCCAATACACATTGTCATAGGCCTTTTCCATATCTAATTTAATAATCAAATTATTTCCATACTCATTCTTTCCAAGGTTTTAAACCATTTCTTTAACTAAAAGAATATTTTCATAGATGCTTCTGTCTTTAAAAAAACCACTTTGGTTTTGTGAAATAATAGATGGAAGGATGTGCTAAAGTCTATCATTTAGAATTTTAGATATAATTTTATTTGAGAGATTGCAAAGACTTATTGGCTTAAATTGAGAGCATAGAGAGGCGTTTGACACCTTAGGGATTAAAGATATGGAAGTAGAAGTCCAACTTTTAGAAATATCTGCTCCAGTAAAGAAGGAGTGAATGGCTTTTATGAGGCTAGTCTTTGTTATATCTTAAAATTTTAAGTAAAAAGTCCTTCCAAAACCATTATGACTAGGAGAGCTTGATTGATCCATATTACATGTGGCTGAGAATATTTCTTCTTCATCTGGGAATTCTGAGAGATTTATATTCATTTCTTAAGTTGTTTCTTTGTTAATGACTTCCAGAAATGAGTGATCTATAGGAAGATATTCAGCTGACCTTAAATTTTGAAAATGATATTGAGATATTACCCATCTCTTCGCTAGATTCTTTCCACTAATTTGAAGATTCTTAATTCTAGAGAGGGATAGTTTCCTTTTTCTATTCTTAGCTAAAGTATGAAAAGGTTTGGTATTTTTATCTGCTAATTTAAGCCATTTGATATAACTCTTTTGGTGCCAAAAACTCTCTTCTCTTTTTAATGCAATATTCAAATCAGCTCTAGCTTTAAACATTTCACTTCTAGTTGTATCATTAGAAGAAGCTCAAATGCATTTTCTTTTATAAGGACTAAATCTTCCAAATCTTTAACTGTTTGAAAGACAGTTTTAAATGTTTCCTTATTCAATATTTTAAGCTTTGATTTCAAATGTTTTAAAGTTAAAGAAAATTTAGTCATTGGAGGAGCTACGATGTGACATGACCATGCTTCTTTAATGATTTTACGAACATTTGAGTTAATGCACCACATTGAAAGAAATTGAAAAAGTTTTGGATAATTATCTTTCTGATTTTCAATAGATAAGAGAAGGGGCTTATTATCAGAGCATGCTCTATGTATATGAGTTATGTTAGTTTGAGAAAAATTCAAGAGCCATGTCTGATTAACCAATCCTCTGTCTAATTTGCAAAAGATTGTTCCATTAATTTTATTATTGGAGCAAGTAAACCTAGAACCTAAATAACCGAAGTCCATTAAAGCACAAGATAAAATCATATCATTAAAATCTTTAATTGCATGAAATTCAGGATTATTTCCTCCTACTTTTTCACCTTCTGATGAGACTACATTAAAATCTCTAATAATCAGCCAAGATTGATTTGCAGAGTCTATGGTTTTATGTTCGAGATCTTGCCAAAAACCTAGTCTTTCACTTGAAGAACATTTGGCATATACAATAGATAAATATATTGTTAGATTTAGAAAGAAAATATTAATTTCAAGGCATAATAACTGATCAAAATCAAAGATTACTTTAACTGATAAGTCATTTTTACATAGAAACCAAATTTTACTAGATTGATAACTTACACTGTTTGAGAATTTCCAATTCTTTTGGTAATTTTTAATTTTATTCATTCAACATTAGTTTCTAGTAGTACCATTACAAGTTATACTTTCTAATTATCCTTTTGATTCTTCTATTTGTTGGATTATTGGACACACTTCGAACATTCCAACATATGAAGTTAATCATTTATAGTTAGATTGGTGATTTAGAGGTTGGGGTTTTCCTAGAGATCTTGTAAATCGTCTAAAAAGTGGATCATAAGGAATTTTCTTAAAAAGCTTACCTGTCTTGGAGACCTTTCCTGCAACATTTTTCAATGCGTCATTTTCTTTGCTTATTTTTTGGATTTAATCTCTTCTTTGTTGGTATTTTCACCGTTTAACATCTAGCCATGATGCAAAATTCTAAAGTTCTTCTGTCATAGGAATTCAGGGTGTTCTATCTTAAAGATCAGATTGATAGTCTTTAGATGCTTCTGCCAATCTATTATATTTTGGAAGAACACAACCTTTAGGTGATAGATTATATTGATCTACTATCAAAGTCTCGTTCGAAGTTTAATCACCGGGTAGAATTTTTCCA
This sequence comes from Sambucus nigra, assembly GCA_949130495.1. Lineage (NCBI taxonomy): Eukaryota > Viridiplantae > Streptophyta > Magnoliopsida > Dipsacales > Adoxaceae > Sambucus > Sambucus nigra. The sequence goes on along the minus strand of OX422215.1, from coordinate 470,617,649 downwards.
AAACAATCTTCAGGAAAATCTTGTATTAAGTAATGTAAAGATAACAATGTATCTGTTTCATGAATATCTTCTTCTGAGTCAGAGGTCTCATCTTGATAACTTCTACTAGTTTATCTTTACTACCACTCTTAATCCTAAAAGAGCTTGGATTAGAGTATTCTTCTTTGGTTCTTGATCAATCAGTTCTTGAGTTTGTATTACCTCTTGTATTTCCAGATTTGGATCTTGATTCTTTGTGGGAAGTTCTAGATTTTGTGGTGCATCTTTTTGCATTAAGTCTTGATTTTTTGTAGGTTATTTTCGGGCTAAGTTTGTATTAGGATGTTTGATTATACCTTTTGATTCTTGATGTCCTTTGTTTTTACAGAACTGATAATACGAAGTAATATTTTCATATGAAATCTGCTGCCAAAAACCTTTTGTACCACATCCTCTCCAAATCATATGGATTCTTTCTTTAAGGAGGTTAATCTCTACATAAACTCTAGTAATACTTGGTCTAAAAATAGAGATAGTAAAAGTATACATTGATAATGGTTTACCTATTAACTGTGTAATTGAGTATATATAAGATTTTTCATAGAAATGTATAAGTAATTTTAGGAGGTTAATCCAAATTGGTATAATTGGACTTTCCTCATCTGGATGAAAATTAGTTGACCATTTAAATGTTCACATTAAGAATTTCTGAATGTACCATTGATCTCTGACCCATAATCTAACATAATCCTCTTCATAGTTAAATCTTTTGAGAATATGTCTAGAATCAATTAATCCAATTGTGAAGGTTGCGTTTAAAGAAAATGTTTTAAACATTTTATGAATTATTTCAATAGAAGGTCTACCATGAGAATATTTCCTAACTATTGAATGTTGGAATGGAGCAGCTAAAACATTAATATCTTCATCAGAAAATAAAATGATAGGTTCTCCCTTGAACGTTGTAGGTTTCTTGAGTTTAAGTTCATTAGTTGTGTTGTTCATTAGTACACTTGCAAATGATTTCGATCATGTGTTGTTTGGATCTGGAGGTTTATGAGGTATCAATGTGTTAACCGGGGTATCAACCATGTTAGCCATGGCTAGAAGAGCACGGGGAATGGGAGTTCACTCTAGGTTCTTGGATTGTTCTTAGAGAGGATCTTGGTGAGAATTTTCGGGAAATAGTGAGTTTTTTTATGAAAGGTGTAGTTGATTAGGAATAAATTCTTCCCATTTATCCCCTTAAATTAGAGGGTTTTATCACTCCGTGTAATGTAATTTAAGTGGATTTATATCATATCTTCGATAATGGCAAGTTTCTAATGAGTACGTCGAGTTTTGTGTGTTCGTCATCTATTTTGCAGGTGTTCGGTGTTCTAATCCGAGTTTCGTACCAAAGCCTTCAAAGAAATACAAGAAGAAAAGGATTCTGTAAAAATTGGAAAAAATAGAACCGAACCCAAGGAGCTAAAAAAGAACCGAATCCCTCATAGGCAAAGTTTCTGTAAAGGATGGCAAAATGGAACCAAACCGGTGTAATGCAAAAATGAACCGAATCCACCTTTGAAGAACTTCTCGTGAAGAGATGAAAAGATGGAACCGAACCGAAGCTGGCAAATAACGAACTGATCCCATGCTCGAAGAACTTTCTGTAAAGGCTACAAAAGATTGAACCGAACCGAACCATTTACCCGGATCATTTCTATTATCAATTTTTCAAATTTATCCACTTGGAAAAATAGAATCCTATTTGTTTCAAACTCTTGTATTTTCATAGTGAATAAATTATAACTCCTCCCAAACGTAAAGAGGAGCTTCCAGGTCATTGAGGAAGCGTAATAATCCATTTTAGAGAGGAAGAACAAAAAATCTTAGTTACTTTCAAGTTGCAATTCAAGTACAATCATTCTGACTTCTATTTCAATAATTATTCTAGTTTCTTGTTCATTACTAATTTCACCTTTCGTCATCTTCATTCATTAGTAAAAAATGGTTTCTTTCATTCTAAACGTGTTGTTTTCAACTTTTCATATGTCCGGCTAGATTTAAAAGGTTGGGATGCATGAACTCAACCTGTTGTGGTAGTTGCATGTGTATATAATTAATCCTCTAAATGTAATGATTTGATTATGACCGTATTGCCTAGAAACACGACAATTGTAGATCTTTGGATATCGTTTGCTTCAGGGTAAACAGGATGCTTTAGAATGAAATTCAAGTGTAACTATCGCAATACCGATTTACTCGTCCTCTGATTAGGTATGGTGCGGGCTTGAACCTCATATACGTAATGCTTGGGAGTACTAAATTTTGGGTCTAATTAATCACTTAAATTTACGATTAGTTTTATACCTGCAATACAATAGGGTTGAGGGATTGTATTCCCGTCCCGTTTTTCTCATCATATAGTTCAAGTTTAAGTTTAATCATCATCAGTATTTTAGGTAATTTAAACTAATTGCATTCCATTCATACTTTGGTTCACTAGTTAATTATTTTTAAAATTGCATTTAGTTGTAGTCAATATCCAAACCAATCATCTTTTCTTTTTCTTTAAAGTCAGACTTAGGATTCCTTCGTCTGTCCAACGTCATCACAACCCTGTTGTCCTATTTTCCTGAGGATCAATACCCGACTTATCGGATTATTACTTGAGTGATAGGCTTGCAGATGAGCCTAGAGAATACGCACTTCTGAGACACATTCTTAGTTGCATAAAGTTTTTGTCGCCGTTGCCGGGGAACTAGGTTGACTTAGGATTAGATCAAGTCAATCTCAAACTTTGACCAAAAATTTCCAAAAATCCAAAAACATAAAAAAAAAATTAAAAAGAACAAAAATATTTCTCATCATCTCTCATAATCCAGTTAATGCAAAATTATGAACTCACTCCAACTCCCCATAATACTCCAATCCACATTCACAAAAATCCAATAGTTGAGTACGATCCTGATAGCCCTCACACTCCTAACGTTCCATAATTCTGGGTTCCACCTCCCACACCGTCACATACAATCTCAAACAACACGTCGTTTTCCCTCTTAGGACACACTTCAAATCACGTTGTGAGTATACCAAGTGAGGATACCGAGTCTTTGAGAGAGAGAGACATTTCACAACATGGTAGTGCAGCCGCCGATAAGGGAGAAGCCCCATATCGCCCTTTCAGAGACGCCTTATATCCCGAGCGCACTATCACTTAGGGATGCATTCTACTCCCATATAATGCAGGGAAATTTCTCTTTAGGAATGGGATGATCCAGGTACTTCCCACTTACCATGGAACGGATTCAGAAAATCCATATGCCCATATCATGGAATTTGAGGAGGTGTGCGAGACTCTTAGCGATCAAACTTGCAAAAAAGATGTGCTCCACCTTAAACTCTTCCCATTCTCACTAAAGGATAAGGCTAAGACCTAGCTATGGTCTTTACCTCCAAATTGATTTCATCATGGAAGGAATTATAATTTAAATTTCTCAAGAAATTCTTTCCTCCACATCGAACAAACTCCATCAAGGCTCAAATTCAAACGTTCCGACAATTTGAAAATGAGTCATTCAATCAATGCTTCGAGCGTTTCAATAAGTTAATTACTTCGTGTCCCCATCATGGTTTTGATTAAATGCAAATCATTTCCTTTATCCATAATGGGCTAAACATTAATTCCAATCAACTCGTTGAAACCATGGGTAGTGGTCCGTTTGTCGACTTATACGCCCACGATGCTGAGCTTCACCTGAGGCATGTCGTCGAGACTACCCAATACTAGGATACATCTGACCCTAATGCTCAAAATCAAAATCGTCAAGTGACCACCACTCCATCGGCCTCTGGCCTATTTCATGTAAAAAATAATTCTATGATGGACAATAGAATCTATATACTTGAGAAAGGATTGCGAGACCTACGTAAGGTGTATGAAATAGGACCAATTGGATTTATCCCAAACCTTGTCAAGAAGGTGTG